>JBAIZL010000005.1:60210154-60887654 GCA_036971475.1 Prosapia bicincta | reverse complement strand
AACTTTAACAATAAACATTATAAATTGCAAAAAATGTTTGAACAGTCAAAAAGAAAATTGAGTTTTACGTGTCAGTAAAAACTAATAAAATAAAATCTAAATTAGAGCAAAATATTCTAACATTTTAGATGTGACAAGTTATAATGCTATGAAATAAGTTCTATATTGTGCAATTTACTGAAGATGATAAATGTTTGCTGTATATAGTTTATTTCATTTTAATTTTACATAACCTAATTTTCGTCATTATACCTAAGGTTTATAGAGAAATAGTGTATACAGTTCTGATAGCTTTTCGCGTTAAAATACAATTAAAACCATTAATTAATAGGAGCTACACTCCCACATACGGAGTGTGGGATAACCTTCCTGGAATAGATGACAGGATGTTGTGGGCCTGCTGCACCCACAATAGTGGGTTGCAAACCACCCTCGCTTCTCGGAAAGGGCGATCATTTCAACCCTCCAATTACTAATGAGCTATTCCATGAACAAGGTTTTGCACGATCTGCATAAACAGAACCGCCCACAACTCTTTTGACCTCGTTGTTTGGATTTGACGGATCTTCGAATTAACGATGTGCTCTGTTTTATGTGAGATTATTGGCTGTATAATACTTGCGATCAAATTATCTTTCGAAATGGATATTAATCTTCGTCCTTAACTAGGACGTTAAAATACTTTGAGCTTTATAAAGTCAAAGGTTTTCAAAACTTTGATATTTTTAAATAGTTTAATCTGTCGTCGTAACTTACAACTAAGGTTCTTTACAGTTATTTATGACCATGATAAAAGTAGGAATTCTTCCTCCAATCAACCCTGCACATGTGATAACAAATCTCCCCTAAGACTCAAGTGCATATTATATGGGTTATAATACGTGGGGGCAGAGATAAATATTCATCCAAACGAAAATTATTTAATATAGTCTTAGTACTGAAGATTTATTATAATTTTTAAAGTAATTTTTCCATATTTTTTTCATATTTGTAAATTATTTATATTATAGTGTGCATTTTTTCTCTCTAAAATATTTGACTTGTAGTTATGTGAAGTCCTGTTGCTTATAAATGTGTGAAGTTATAGATACTCCTGATTTGGCTGCGCTTACTGATGTAATAGATATATAATTTTGACTATCAGCCAAACATGAACAATAAACTTCAAGATTTTAAAAACCTTGTTAACGTTTTTTGTTTTTAACAAAATATTTTCATTTAATATCTGAAGGTAATTATGATGGAAGTTAGTCGAGAAGAAAAATCAGGTTAATTTTTGCATCGTTTTTGGGCAGTGATAATATTTTCTTATAATTACCCCTGTAATACAGGTTATAACCTGTACCATAATATAATATGAGGCAATAATACCCTCATATTGGTTGAGCGTCTGCAAATAATCAACCGTTCCTTGTATTTATTGTCTCGTGCTTTTCACTTTTGCGTAATTCTCTAGGGCAGTCTTTTGTTCTAAGATTTAGGCGTTCCATTTGCTCTGGCTCGTTCTTATCTGGTCATGCCAAATTAGCTTCTTCTATATATTGCTTGTGTAAGGACGATTGCAAATTTGTACAAGATGTACATAAGTAGAGTGTTGCTAATAGAAGGAATTTAATAATAAAAAATATATAATATTTTTGTAAAAAACGATCAAATATAAATTAAAATAAAATAATAATAAATAATTTACAAACAAAATAAAAGAGTGTTTTGTGTTAGTGCATAAATACTAAAGAATGTATTAGAATAAATATTAAAATAAAAGAATGTACACTAAAGTGCACTCAGTGAAAGAGGGTTTCACGCTAGTAATACCAGATACGTAAGACAAAAGTTAAAGAAAATCACCATATGGTTAATTATAACTTGTAATTAAGGGATAAATATATTCCACACGTGTGGGGGGAGTGTGAAAGGTAAATACATGTTGGGTAGCACGAGGGAATTTCTAGTCGCGTAACCAATAATTAGATTTCTCTCAAACTCGTTATTTCCAACCGGTATTTTGTAGTGAAATTAAATTGCTTTTGAATCTATATTACTGGAAAATATCACACATGGAAAACAGAAAACTTTAAATTGCGGTAAAATGAAGTTTGTAATAAGAGTTTTTTCATTGTAATTAACATTTTTTTACACAAACTTCTTGGAATGGAAAGAACTGTAATAGAGTCATTAAATGGGACATTTTTCAAAAGATTTTCCAAGGATTAAAATACATATTGTACAGATATTTCGAACATATTTTTTTAAATAAATTTTCCAGGTGTCACTGATAAATACACGATTTTTACCTACCTCGCACTTTATTTTGATAGATTTTTTTTAAATGCAAGAGGAAACAAAAAAACAATAGCGAGTGTGTACTCTATACGTTAGTATGTCCCCCGCTTGAATAGCCATAAACTGCTATAAATTGCGATTGTGACCAGGCCTTGTTAGTTCTTGGTAAATCTATTACACGTTATTATTTTACATATTAACCGTTAAGAGATTGTAGTCTAAAGGCAAAATCTTACGTAGTTTGGAAAATATACATGTTTCCATAAACGCAGGGTTTTCATCTGCCACAAATCTTTCACTTTCATATGTAAGAAAACATTTTTTTAAACAAGACCTTTTGATTTTTTTCCTGTTTTAATTTTATAAATATTATTTATCGAAAAATCTGTAGCAATTAAGAAAAATGTTCATATTTCAACGAATTACACGGTTACAAATGTTGATAGTTTCGTTAAATATTGGTACTATCTTTAGAAAGGTCAGTGTACAAGTAGAAAAAGCTTTAATTAAAACAGACTTAACTAATATTTTTATTTAATGTCTGTTAATAACTAGTAATTTTTTATAAAAGCTTATGACAGAACACAGACAATTAATTCAAGATTTTTTAACCCTCAACGTTTCGAATTTCTTTCCGAAATTCCTTTTCAAGAGCTCGTTTTTATTAAACCAATATACAACATAGTTTACAATTTATACAATTCATAACATTACATAAACATACATTATACAATACATAATACATAATTACATAATACTTAATGCATAATTACATTACATAATGCACATTACATACAGTAATAAAAATCGACAATACAAAACTCTTCATAAATATTCTCACAATAAAACAGATGAATTGGACCATTTTCATATTAAAATGAGTCATATTATTGTCAATTGAACCGTTTTAATGTTGAATTGGACCATTTTCATATTAAAATGAGTCATATTATTGTCAATTGAACCGTTTTAATGTTGAATTGGATCATTTTCATATTAAAATGAGTCATATTATTGTCAATTAGACCGTTTTAATGTTGAATCGGACCATTTTCATATTAAAATGAGTCATATTATTGTCAATTGAACAGTTTTAATGTTGAATTGGACCATTTTCATATTAAAATGAGTCACATTATTGTCAATTGAACCGTTTTAATGTTGAATTGGACCATTTTCATATTAAAATGAGTCACATTATTGTCAATTGAACCGTTTGAATGTTGAATTGGACCATTTTCATATTAAAATGAGTCATATTATTGTCAATTGAACCGTTTTAATGTTGAATTGGACCATTTCCACATTAAAATGAGTCATATTATTGTCAATTGAACCGTTTTAATGTTGAATTGGACCATTTTCATATTAAAATGAGTCACATTATTGTCAATTGAACCGTTTGAATGTTGAATTGGACCATTTTCATATTAAAATGAGTCATATTATTGTCAATTAGACCGTTAAAATGTTGAATCGGACCATTTTCATATTAAAATGAGTCATATTATTGTCAATTGAACCGTTTTAATGTTAAATTGGACCATTTTACTAATAAATTAAATCATTTTACTAGTAAAATGAACCATTTTGTTACTGAATTGCGTCGTTTAAGTGTTGAAATAGGCCGTTTTAATGTTGAATTGTGCCTAATTATAACTAAAATTTGTATTTTCGTTACTGTTACCTTTCGATACACTTTTCCCGAAGGAATTTGCACAACCCAACTAGCTTTTTCTTTCCAAAAAACTTGTGCTATATAAAAGAATAAACACATAACATACAATGAATACAATGTATTCAATACATAAATCATCTATGTTTCGTGTTGCTGGTTACTTCAAATGTATAACATTTAAGATGTATATCCACCAAAACGTATTACTAAAAATGCAACATTAAATTCCCACAATTAAACTACACCATATTTATTGTCGTGGATGAATAAAAGCTTAAATATCTCAAACGATTCGCTGTTTAATTTATTTCCCTTGACAGTTACGGCAATTGATTGCCTTACCTGAACGTACATCACATTCATAGATGTGCGTATGTCTGCCATGGAAAAATGCGGTCTCTGATTGTAAAATACTTTACACTTATTTGCTGTAATAAAATTTTAATTTTATTGCAAAGGCAGTGTTGACCTTGAGTATGTAATAAAAACGTATGATTAGGAAAGGCTTTGTGAACTCATACAAAAAAAATGAATAGCAAGTCATAGCAAGTGTGGTTTCTTTAGCTTATCGATCTGTAGAAGTATTAATAGCCATAGGTAGACATAATGGCTGGCCGGTATATTAATAGACTAAATAGGTTCAATACCAGCAAGGGCAATATCAATGTTTGTTTGCGAATAGGTTACGTGATTATTTTCTGGGATTTCTTTATTTTATTGCATTTAATTTATATCAAAATAGAATCCTAAATAAAGTATGTAGAAATGTACTTCCAGCACCAAGTATTTAAATTTTGCCTTTAGTTTCTTTCTTTACACCGGAAGTAGCGGATGCAATTTGTGACGAGGAAATACCTCTTTACGACCCCCAAAGAGATCAGGTCTATTTAAAGTACCAGGGAATCATCAAGCCTTTCCTTGTCTCTATTTTCCTTCATTACACGGGGTTGTCACGAAGCAATGTGTAACAGAGAAACATAACTTTATGGCCCCGATAGAGATTAGGCTTACGACTTGTAACAAGGAATTATAAAGCAGTTTCCTTGTCCCTATTTTCTTACATTACACGGGGTTGTCACGAAGCAATGTGTAACAGGGAAACATAACTTTATGGCCTCGATAGAGATTAGGCTTACGACTTGTAACAAGGAATTATAAAGCAGTTTCCTTAACTTTATTCTCCGTCTTTACACCAGGTTGTAACGTTCACAATGTGTGATTTATTTGACCAATAAAGTTATCTTTTGTTCTATGTCAAACAAATAACTGGTTTTATTATATTTTATTTCACTGATAATTCTTTTTCTCAAACGATTATAGTGACCGCATTATTAAATCCTATATTATAATTGATAGGCGGCTGAGTAGTATATTACGTTGAGCACTTGACCACTAACTTAGAATTTCTGGGTTACTTTTAGAAACCCCAGGTTATGCCAAAGAGCATTTCAGCCTTCTAGCTGACCTAAGATGTGAAATGAGTAAGCAACCTTGGCGTCAAACTTAATTTAATAATGGGAGGTTGAAGGGTCACTACCCTTCACTCTTCAACATTACCCTTTCTTATATATTATGGTCGAAGGAACGTAGCTCTATATAGTTTCTCCTTTCCCATATTGATAGTAAAAGGGAGTCATTATTATTATATTATAACCATACAAATACCTATTATATTTATTATTATATTATAATTATATTATATTATATTTTTATATTATTATTATTATTATTGGTATTATTATTATTATTGGTAGTCTATTATTATTATTATTATTGCTATTTATATTGTTATCATTATTTTGTATTATTATCATAATTATTGTTATAATTATTATTGTTATTATTATTATCATCATCATCATCATCATTGTTGTTATTATTATTACTATTATTATTATTATCATCATTATTGTTACTATTTATTATTAATATTATTATTTATTGACCTTCTAACACTGAAGGAAAAAAACCATTGCAGAGCGGTGAAACAATATGAACGAAAGGGAAGCGAGATGGAAGACGATGACCAAGTGGCAGGAAAAATGATCTGCGGAACCCACGGGAAGATGGACACCCAGACTAATCAAAAACCTATCCAGTTGGACTAACAGGCAGCATGGAGAGGTAAACTTCTACACTACACAGTTCTTGACAGGATACGGTTGCTTCCGGGTCTATCTATATAAAATGGGAAAGGTGAATAATCAAAATTGCTCTCACTGTGGTGAAGGATCACTCGATAACCACGAACACACCTTCTTTGTGTGCAGAAGGTGGCAATCGGAGAGAACAACCCTGGAAAGCAACGTTGGGCCAATAGACCCGGACAACATGTTGGCAAGATGCTGTATAGCGCATCCAACTGGATAGAGGTAGCCACATATATCGAAACATACTGCGGACTAAAATGAAACGGGAAGATGGTCGAGGTCAAGATCAATGAACAGTCCAAATACATTCAGTTTTAGAAATAGAAACCACTGGGGTAAAGCGCCTTCTGGCCAGGAAGATAGCTGATATAGTGATACCCAGGTCAGAACTACAAAGGGCCGAAAAGGAGGAAGGGTTTAGTGTCTATTTGCCAGGATCCCCACATCCTAGGTCTCAAAGGGCAAACTTGATGGTGCGTAAATGCATTATAACCACCACAGAAAAAAATATTATTATTATTATTGTTGTTATTATTATTACGATCGAGAGCAAACAAGGTTCCAGGCAACGTTTTTATTAGGCCCAGTTGAAACACGTTATTCAAATTTTAGTCTAAATTAATAAAACCTTTCGTCCCATCTGCAGGCTATACAACTATGCAACCAAAAGCTGAACATCTAACAGTAGAAACATATTTACTTAGGTATACTTAACCAAACTGGAATTATTATAAATAGAGCCTGACTCTCTTATAACAGTCACGCTGTTTTATTAACATAATTTACTCTAACACAAAGACCTTGTGTGACGTATCTCACTTCACATTGAACCGTAACCGTCGGACAGGCTCTATTATACAATAAATATAGAACCATTGCTGCAAAGAACAAAACGTTAGTGAAAAGAACCGACAAGTGTCAAATTTAATTGCATCCAATACTAAGGTATTTGTTTAAATTAATTTACGCTATTCATATGCAGATTAAATTGTATGACCTTAATGTGATGAAGTGAACACAGAGGCTCTTAAGGTCAAATCGGCAAGGTTATTGGTTAACGTAAGGTCGCCTGCGCACGCTCGTGCGTGTGGATGATTTATCTACGACCTCAGTAATACTTGTGTACTGTTTAAGGGATCGTCGTCCCCAATCTCTCAGTACTGAGGTAGATCCACCTCTCTGCTTTCACCGACTTATTATATGCAACTTCCCAAGTAGTAGGTAAACACCTCTCTTTACTCCGGTTGAGAATGGTTCAACTGTAGGTAAACGACCATGTCGATCCGATACCATAATATTTTTCTATTTCCAGTTCGAAGGGGTCATTAAATCCTCCTTAATTCTACGTAATCCCTTTACTTACTATCTTTTTCCTTCAAAGAATGAAAAATGGTCACCCAATTACGGCTCCATTAGAGAGTAGGAATATATGAGGTATGGGGCCTTGCAAACGTGACAACATAATCCACCCCTGAAACGGTAGGCGTAATCGTATTACTAGCTGTTTATAATTACAGAAAATTACCCTCAACATCCACTTTCATACCGAAAGGCGTTAGATACCTGTTTTTTCTCTGGTTGAAAACACGTCTGCTTCGGGCAGCCTTTCTTTTACCTACAGGATTAACTGTAACCCCTTTCTTTAAATTTCTTTCTATAGGATGGCCTAAAAACTAGGCGACTTTCTATGACTTTGATAGAGAATATAAATACGTCACATATGCGCATATATATGTTATTACTACAAGTTTTATATAATTACGTTAATCATATCTTTATGAACCTAATGCAAAGAACAAATGTTAACATTTTTAGAACCCAGTGGTTTACATATTGCCAAAAATAATATTGTAACATACCGCATACATTCTAATTGCAATTCAGTATGTTACATGATAATTCGTTGTTTAGTAAATGTAAAATCGGCTTTGCTTAAAAAAATATATGTTTTTTTTAAAGATGTTTAATCGACAGAGCTAGCAGAAAATTCTTTCCGAATACACGTGTTAAGTTTCTGTAGGAACTAGCTATTAGCACTCTCTCGCTACACGTCTCAGAGGGAGGAGCAAGATGGGCTAGCAATTTTTAATTTAAGTAATAAAGAGCAATAAGCAAATTATAAAATAAATGTAATTTTTTGAATATAAAATTGTTTTGAAAATTAAAACTCTTTTATAAACATAAACGAGTATTTAATGTAACCTGTCTTTGATAGAACTATTAAACAGACAGCCAGTCTGTCTGAGTTAATAGTTAGATACAATTGTTTAGACAAACACTGTAAGTACAAGTGGATAAATGTTATTAAAGTTTTTTAAATAAGTCAATTCCCACCACGACCCACTTTACAATAATTCAGAGGGTTTAATAATTAAAACAATTATCCCGTACAGCTTAATTACGTTTACTGTTTAATGTTCGTTCAGTCATATATAAGCATAAATTAAGAAAAACTCTGCCAAAAGTATTTATAGATATTTTTCAGTGAATAAAGAAAATTTAATGTAACGTAAAATTATTTATTATTTGTGTTACTTATCTCTAGTGCATCATGGGTATGTACTGTTTCAGGTTTTACTGGGACCTCTGCATGTTACTATTGCTCGTCGCTAACCTCATCATTCTACCCGTTGCCATTTCTTTCTTCAACGATGACCTCAGCACTCGTTGGATCGCCTTCAATTGCCTCTCTGACACTATATTTCTCATAGACATCGTGGTTAACTTCAGGACAGGTTAGTCTTATATTGTATAGCCAAATTTTTATTATATTCACTTGCATTGACGATTGTTTGCGTTATTCAACTTTCACTAACAGTTTCAATCAATTAGTTATAACGGAATTTTTTTATATTTAAATTTATTGTAAGGTTTATTTGCATTGCCACGTAAAATAAGCATCTTCCAACTGGGCGGTTGAAAGCAGACGTGTTAGTATAAAGACATTCTGAGTGACAAAAGTATGTTTCAAACTTATTCAAGCCTGTAAATATCGAAAAACTCGTGCGGCTTCTCAAGATAAATTGTGATTAGGTCTAATACATGTACAGAGTACGAAGTGAGTTAGTAAAGAAGCTTTCACTACTCCTTGGCAAAAACACCCAAGAGATTTATCTCAGGGAGATTTAAACGGGAAGGCCCGTAAAGGAAAAAACTCGAAGAAAACATTTCTTTTGTAAGAAGCGAAAAATGTTATTACGCCTAGAACGAAATAATACTAAATTTAACAACTCCATAATTGAAAATTAGTTATTTCAATTACCATTACAAGATTACTAGTAAATACTAATAAGGACGCAATATTAACATAAAACTCTTTAAACACACCAAAGTAATATTAAAAATAAAACAGTAAAAGACATGAAAGGAATAAATAGAAGAATCATATAACTAACAATAGGAAAATACTATATAATGATAAAATCAGGATTAATTGACCAATGGCGTCTTAGCACCATCTTTACATTCACTCAAAAATTAAATTCGGTACAAAGAATTAATTCAATATACATTTAGTCATATAATCAAAACGTTATTGTAATAGTAGTTCAATTTGACCGCTGAAGAAATGGAAACGTGAAGATTTTTTTTAAATATAACTCCCGAGGCGCAGCAAGAGACTTGAACTGCGATAAGCATTCACCTACGTGGCATTTAGAGTGGTGGGGTAGCCGCTGCCTCAGTGTTTGTCGAGCCTCGATGCTATACGTTTCAGAGCGACACAACCATTTTGCCTGAATATTAAAATTGCAACGGAAATGTATTTTTTATCTGTTCAGCAATTTTTCTAATTAGTTTATTATAATGTTAAAGTTTCGCCAATCATCATGGACAACGAAATTCACGAGTATAATTAGTCCAAACAGCCGTGCGCCCTGAAGGATTAGAGCGACCCTCGCTCCCCCACGCGCAGGCACACTCACACGCGCATCCCAGCCTACCTGCCGCTAATGGTTCTTCTATGAATCACCAACTAGTCCTTGTACTACAAAATCAATTTTTTTAACTGTTAACTTTACTTAATGTGTACTCTAATAACTGAATTCTAAATACTAATCATCGCAGAAAGAGTCCAAACACGGTACAATTGTGACAACTCTGAGCGGTTATAGTGGGTTTAAAAATTAGAAAACAAATAAAACGAGACTTTTATCACGTATTTTATATAGTATTAATCAGACGTCTTTAATGAAATAGTAATCAGATCAATAACATAGAAACAGTTTACAATTATACTAGAGCTGACTTAAATTGTTTGCAAATTATTATTGTAATAATTATTATTTTACTCTTGGTATATGTTCTATGTTATATTATTTATGATTTAGTTTATTTTTTCATAAATTTGAGATCTCTACTAGAATTACTGTAATTATGTATATTATTCTGATCGTGCGAATTCAAATAAAACGTCTATAACCATTTTTAAGTAGTAAAATTTATAATTTTGTAACCTACTGACCATAAAACCCCTTAGAGTTGTCACAATTGTACCGTGTTTGGACTCATTTTGCGATGATTAGTATTTAGAATTCAGTTATTAGAGTACAAATTAAGTAAAGTTAACAGTTAAAAAAATTGATTTTGTAGTACAAGGACTAGTTGGTGATTCATAGAAGAACCCTTAGCGGCAGGTAGTCCGGGCCGCGCGTGTGAGTGTGCCTGCGCGTGGGGGAGCGAGGGTTGCTCTAATCTTTCAGGGCACACGGCTGTTTGGACAAATTATAGTATTTTCTTAATCACTTAAACAATAGTTTATGACTATTCGAATTTTAAATTTTTTAAAACTTAGTATTTTAAAACTAGTATTTTTTGTTATGAAATTACTTTTTCCTTAACTAAATAATTGTTTACTTAATATAAATTGTAAAAGTATTGAAGAGAGTTTATTTAAAGCGGGGAAATAATTAGTTCTAGACAGTCTTTGCTGCTGAGCGAAGGTATGAATGCCTATGGATGGAGACTGTAGCATGGCAAAAAGCTGGATGCTTTGGGACAGAAACTAGTACCGGAAGAAAATCTCATCGAATCTGAAAAATTCTGGGATCCGAGCGAAAGGTTGGAGGGAGGCTGTAACCTCACAAAGAGCTGGTTGCTTTGGGACAGAAAATACTCGTAGTATCGTAACAAGAGCTGATCGAATATGAATATATCTGGGATCCGAGCGAAGGGCTGGACGGTGACTGTAACCTGACAAAGGGCTTGTTGCCTCGGGACAGAAAATAGTACCGGAAAAAGAGCTGATCGAATCTGAATATATCTGGGATCCGAGCGAAGGGCTGGACGGTGACTGTAACCTGACAAAGGGCTTGTTGCCTCGGGACAGAAAATAGTACCGGAAAAAGAGCTGATCGAATCTGAATATATCTGGGATCCGAGCGAAGGGCTGGACGGTGACTGTAACCTGACAAAGGGCTTGTTGCTTCGGGACAGACAATAGTACCGGAAGAAGAGCTGATCGAATCTGAATATATCTGGGATCCGAGCGAAGGGCTGGACGGTGACTGTAACCTGACAAAGGACTGGTTACTTCGGGGCAGAAAATAGTACCGGAATAAGAGCTGATCGAATATGAATATATATGAAGCCTGTATGCCTTTGGACGATTTATAAAGTTGAAAATTAATACATGTCAAGCAAATGTATGTATATCTATGGACAGACACTGGAGATGTGAGAAGGGCTGGATGTGCACTGGAACATGGACAAGAAAAGTATCTATATATAAAAAAAGAAATTCAGTATTTTTTGCTTATTTATACACCTAATCTTCTTTTATTTACCTCCATACGAAGCTTAAGTAGAGTAGATCTATCAGGGATGAAGCTATGCAAGGGGGATTAGTAATCTTTTCCTACTTTCCAGAGCGAAGGGTTTTACATCTTTATCTTTACTCTGCTCTTATTCGTAATGCTTTCCTCAAGCGTTGATGGTCTCGACTAATCTATGCTCACGTCATACACATTACTATAATAAAAGTAACCATTCAAACCTGAAGCATTTCGAAATTGATGTTAACCGTAAAGCTTCATTTAGCTCTTTAATAAGTAAATATTTGTTTTAGTTTATTTTTAATAAAATTATTTGTATTCTATTACGTTTTTGTAAGTTATTATAAAAATATTGTTGAGTAATGATTCAAGCAATTATTAGCTTGTCATGACTACCTTAAGATTCGATGTAAATTTGGTTCTGTAACGGTTCTACTCTTTAATAAACGTTTCGGTTTGTTAATTGGCACTTTTATCAGACTTAAAATACCGCTGCAATGCCATTCTTTTCCACATTGGTTTGTTTACTAACTGTCTAGTAAACTTATGTAGAGAGAAATTTATTCACAATTACTGTGTAAGACAAACTAAAAGGACATCTATAGAAACACGTTTTACATAACGTTCAGTATTTTGTTAGCATTAGAAAATACTTTATAGAAGACTTTGTTAATAATATATTTTAACTAGTTACAAGTTGAAACGTCAGATGTGTAGCCTTTGTTACAAACTAACCCCTGTGTCGGTCTTGTTACAAGCGTATTAACCAAATGCAGATCTGTGGTTCGAGCGTTTCACTGCCCACCTGATTATACTTGAACACTGCATTACACCCTTTGTCCCGCACAGTATTGGAATATCGATCTGTGTCCACTAGGTTTTGTACCCTACATTTAGCAATCTGTCCGGACATTTGTATAAACATTTCATTTCGGCTTTTGTTTTCGCAGCCTCACGTTCGACATTTTTCTACTGATTTTTTTTGTTTCTATAACAGTTTTATACGGCTATTTAAATGCGTGTTATTACATCAGATTGTTTCATAATGGCAGAATACTTTTAATCTGTTACAAATTTCTTATTTCTTGTCTAAGACAGCCTGATTGTTGCTTTGGTTAAAAAAAGTAAGAATAAACCAACGATATAGAATAAGTACCATATCTTTACTACGAAGCTTTTTTCATTAATTTAAACTGCTTTTCACATTAACTGATTATATAAGAACATATCGTTTCAGCTTAGTTTGAGGTTTTAATCTAAGCCTAGTTTTAGTTTCCAATCGTTTTAAACAAATTTTCTCCTTCCATTTATTTCACATCTCTTTCTTCCACTGTCAGTTCTGTGAGATCATCCTGTTTTTAGCAGCGTTTAAAAATTGTCATCCTCATAAATGAGACGAACTGTGTTTCCTCTTTCTCTTCCATTCATTTCCGATTTTATTTTCTTTAAAAAATATGTGAAACCGTATATGTGTGGTGTACGGTGGTGAAATTTCGAGTGCACAGTCATTACTAAATGCTTTATAACACTTCAAACTTTTTCCCACAACAATTTTGTGTTTCTTTCTTTAGCATTTATTTTCATTAAATTGTAATTCTTCAATCACTCTATAAATTTGATTGTTTACTAATCTAATTACTTATAATTGCCTAAAATCTATGCTCCACTGCAAGGCGCGAAATATAGTTTTACAAAACCTGTTGAATTGACTTCACTATAGAAATCCAGTGTCCTCCATACTTATGTAAACGCACCTAATGCAATGTATAATATTTCGATACAAAAGCTATCATACAAATCTTGACTCTGTATAATGCAAACAAAAGCCTGCACAAAATGGAGATTTATACAGCATGGCCGACTCGTGTTTATCTAAGTGTGCAATATTCAGATGAACCAAGCCAATGATACTTCAGGCTATGCTTGTTGCCATAGACACAAAATGGAGTGATTTTAACTTTTCTGTTTTAAAATCGTCTTTATAAAACGTAAGGTATTTAATAATTTATAATACTTAAAACAATGGTTCCCAAACTTTTTGGTACCCCCCCCCCTCTTGAAATGAAAGCCTCCTACGCCACCTCCACTTTATACAATAAATAAATGGTATAGCCATATGAAAAAGAAACAAATATATATTGAAAACAATTTATTTATTTATATTTCCTTTCGCAAGAAACATGATATAAGTTGAAACATGAATTTCAATTTTAAATTCTCAAGTTAAATTATAACTAAGTGGGAAATCTGTTAGTGAGATAGATGGGCTTGAATTTTTTTCACTAGCATTCCTGTTTGAGGTTGTATTTTAGTAAAAGCACAACGCAAGTCATTAGCAACATCAAGTTTTTCCAATATTTTGTTTTTATTGCAGAAACTACTGAAAATGTTTTTTGCACAAGTAGGTGCTTGAAAATTACAAGTATAATCGAAGAGCTGACTGTGATACTTTTTTAAGTGTTTTATTATAAAGGAAGATGTGCCAATTGTGGGACTGTTGCCACATTGAAAGGCAAACATTCGTTTCGAGACACTTTTGTACTGTTATTTTTTTCAAGCTGTCATGTAAAACAACAAAGGCATGTTGATTTAATTTCAAGTTTACAAAATTTGCCCAACCTTTACTTATATTTCTTTTATAAATGCATACATTTCATTAAAGTTTTTTGAACATCATGGCCAGTAAAATTACCTATGTAAAAAAAATCTGAGGTGTAAATTTAGTTACATTTTTACTAATTGTGTACTTGAAATTTTAACTAAATGAGAATTTATCTTATTAATTTTCAACTCGTCTCGCGCCTCCCTTGACTGTCCTTCACGCCCCCCCCCCCTCGCAGTTTGGGAACCAATGCTCTATAGCAAGTATGTTTATGACGCTAAAAATGAGTAATAGGCTATAGCTAATTCGAAAATATAAATATCAAGGTATTCGGGTGTCCCGTGGTCCTCTTCTCTTCTTCTGTCGAGGGAGAATAGTGATGTAGAGTTTACAGCTGAGCACTTCGCCTCTGAGAGCTGGGGCCGGAAGAAAGTAGTTACTACATCACTCGCCAGTCTGCATGCTTTCGTGCCAAGGTAGGTGAAGGACGTCTGTGCTGGTGTCTCTTACTGTGTATTAGTCATCCTCGTTCATTCATTCACCACAAACTAAGCTGGGAGTAGTGTCCATTCTATTCGCAACTAGTGTTGTAGCCGTTAATGGGTTTATTATGCACTCAAAATAACAATTGAATTTGAAGCGATGACGTTAGTTACAAACAACCAGCTGTTGTATTTACAAATCATATGCTCTGTGTAGTTTTAGTAAAACCAGGTTACTTACACTTGTCCTTGCAATAAGAAGGCAATAGGAAGAGTGCAAAGTATTTATTGCGCCCGATAGAATAACTATGTTTACGGTACGAACTATGAGTTGAGAAACGCAAAATTGTAGAGCTGCGCTCCTGGGTATTCCGCCACCTGCGACGCCTCTAGTTCTAAAATACCCCTCTACTGAACCGTTACTCCTAAACAAGTAGCGACACTTTGGAACCTATTCATATCATTACCGTTCTTCTTAACCCGGGTCCGGATCCCAAAACTAGCTCAGTTCTTGTGGTAGCCAGCCTTTCACGTCCTCAACCGGTTAGTATTCTGACAGTGAACGTTAGAATCAGGGTTGATTGGCCATGTAACATGGATAACCGGAAGACAGAGAAAGTAAACAGTTTGTTGAGTGTCGCGTCACGGGATGAAACGCTAACAAGCAAGAAACAATACCGAGGAAAACCCTGCAATTGAAGGGGCTCCTGAAGGAGCTCTGTGACTATAAGCATATTAACTCAAATACACCTTTAGTAAATCGATGAGTAGAGTGCCATACAATTTGTACTCTGCGGCCTACTCGATACTGTAATGCGCATGAAAAGTAAAATTATTACTTTTTATAAATGTGCCCTCGAGTCAGAATGTGCCTCTTCGTCGTCTGAAACACAACTATCGAGCAGTCTGTTCAATTTGAGTGTTGGTTGGATATTATCTAGTTATTTGCATGATAGGGATTGAGAGGATCGTCCGTATGTAGGGTTGCACCGCCCTGTGAGAACAAGAGTGTTGGACGAGTGTGTGTGTGTGTGTGAGCGTGTTTAGACAAACCTGTTAGCTAAGAGATATTAACGTCAATTAAAAAATATTTCAAGCAAAGAAACATATACAAAGAAAACTAATTTTAGCATTTAGACTTTTGATTTCCCAGCTTTTTTAAACTCTAAAATTAACTTAAACACCATCTGTGTTTTCTCTAAAAATTAGCCCAAAAATTACAAATATTTGACTCATTGAGAGATAATTTAAAGCTTTCAATCAGTATGATTATTGTCGCTTGGACTTTACTAATCATAATCCCCTCTTAATTGGAATGTATTGTGAGTAAGGTTTAGGTATGGTCATGACATGAAACCTCCTGGTAGAGAATATTTGGGAGATCGTGACATAAAGTGGAGAGGTCGCGTACCTCAAACAGATCCACCAGGATCATAAAGAGGTGTCGCCTTTGTAAGAAGAATGAGAAGGCAGAGATTGCATTAGGTAGAAATAAAAGAACGATATCATAATCCCTTGATACTCATATAAGGGGGAGAAATTATGGAATGCCGTGGGCAAGGCGCCTATCTTAAATAGAGTTCTTTAAACCAAGGCAAGAGATTTCCCCATTTAAAAACTACTTTATTTCTCATTTCATATCGTAGACAAATGAAAACGTGTATTGACAGCACCATTACTACATTAAACACCATTATTAGCTGAATAGATGTTTAATGTTATAAAAAATTTTGAAAATATAATTTGTAAAGCCGAAATAAAATTTTAGAAACTTTTAAATGGATACAGGATAGCAGAACAGATTTGGACGTGTTTTTCTATAATGCACAGAGTCCCGGCTTCACTCGCATGGAAGCTTTACGTTTCAATAGCTCATTTGAGCCTCTATTTGCCGCTCAATTCATCCAAAATGCATGGTTAATCTAGAGGATCGAACGTAGTTACGCTGAGCCCATTGACGTCAGCATTCTTACACTCTCCAATCTTACTTTAATTTCTTCCTCACTCCTTGCTGAATAGGGCAGCGGTTCTCAACCTGGGGGGCGCGCCTCCCTGGGGAGGCGTAGAAGAATTCCAGGGGAGGCGTCAACAACTTTTTTAAAAAATTGAATTTTATGTTGGACACAAAAACACAATCATTGAAATTTCTTTATAGCTTAATAGAGCTATAAAGCTCTATTTCTTTACTCAACGAACTTTTCTTCCTTTCCAAAATCTCGTCGATGATACCCAAAGTCTTCCAAAATACCTAGTAAATAAAATGAAGGACCTAATATCTGAGCATTTGTTGTCTCTGAAGAACAAAATTGGAGCCTATTTCCCAGATATAAGCTCGGAAAACTGGGAATTCAAGTTAACAAGAGACCCCTTTCAAACCAACATTGATATACCTCCTGATCACATTCAAGAACAAACAATTGACTTGCATTGTGATTCCAAAGCTAAATTGGATTTCTCAAACATGGATCTCGAAGATTTCTGGCTAATATATCTTTCTGTTTACTCAGAAGCAGCAATGGAGGCAGTCAAGTTGCTTGTACAATTTTCATCAACTTATCTATGCGAGACAGGATTTTCAGCCCTGGCTAATATAAAATCTAAATATCGAGCCAGACTAGATGTGAAAAGTGACCTGCGGTGTTCTTTGTCAAAATTTCATCCAAACTTACAAAAAATAGTTAACGAGAAACAGTGCCAGCCCTCACACTAGCACTACAAAAGTAGCGAACATTTTTCTGGTTATTACTTAAACATATTGTAAGTAAATTTATCATATATAAGTCTAAATTAACTTGATCCGTGAAGGGAGGCGTGACCTCACACCAAAGTGTGAAGGGGGGCTCAGAGCCTAAAAGGTTGAGAACCCCTGGAATAGGGAGTCTCGTAATTCTATAAACTTTAACCAAGTTTCATTATAATATCCCAAGTCTTGTTGAAGGATACATTTTTCTTGTGGTCATTATAAAGTGCCTAGTTTATTCCAAGATCTGTCAGATTCTTAGCTTAACGTTTATTTTTCAATTCTTGGTATTAGCTCATATTCTCCTTATGTATATCTTGTAAACATTTTCAATAGTTAATAAAATACGTTTCTATTCATCCAATCAAAATCAAATAAATTTTGTTTAACTTATAGTGGTTGGCAATTGTTGTTAACATATTTTTTTCAAATATTTATTCCTTAATTTAAATTTAAAAATTTGATGTTCAAGTCGGATTCGAGCTGAGGAACTACATGTTTGGAATCCAGCTCTTTGACACTCAGACAACTTTCCCATGGCTAGAAATCGATTACTTAAAGTGTATATAAAAAGTTATAAGAGAAAAATTCCTTGCAATAGTGAAGCTTTACAAGAGATGGTTACAAGGACGAGAAGTTACAGGCCATCAATTTCATAAATTAGAAACGAAAAAAAGAAAGCGAAGAAATAGTAACAAATAAAAATAATAGTCCAACACCATATAATGTATAAATTGTAAAATGGAAAATTTCAAGGAAATTAACTTTCTATTTTGATTCTGTCATATGTATATACTTATTTATATTAATTGTAATTATATAATAAAAAATAACTCAAAGTTTTTAAAATGTGTTGATCTCAGTAGGAATTAACTTTAAAAAATTTGTTTCTATATATCTTGTTTTTAAAAATACTTCACTTCTCTCCTTTGGAATTCGTAGGGCATACTTCAATTTATACCTGAACTTTTTAGCTGATGAGTCCTGTTTCTGCTTTGCATGACCTTGTTAAAATATTTCCATTATTTTATAATATAATTTTAATTCAAGCATCGAATAAATGTGACAGCATCGGAATATTTAATTTTAAAGTAAAATTTATTAATATAATCAAATGAATTTAAAATTTTAGAAATTAATTTGTGTGTTCTTTTTTTCAATAATAATAAAGAAAAAGATTATTCTTGACTCTTTGTGAAACTGAACGTTTTCCCCCTCTTTATGTTATTTTTGCCACTATTCTGCTCTGTAGGAAACCTTATAACTCATGGATCAATCGTTCGTCGAATAACCCTTACATCAATCCTTGTTTTACAATACACGACTTGTCTTTATCCAGAAGTGCGCACGGAGTTTACGTTGGCCATCTTCTATTCACTATCTCTTGGACTAGGATATACCCAGTTGTAGTTTTTGTAGTTTTAAGACGACTATCCCGCATGACTATTATCGTCTCCAAATAAGAGAAAGGGTTGTGTAGGCCTATATAGTTATGATTAAGATAGGGATATAACCCTCTGCAATTGGCTTAGGAGGGATAATGGCAATGTGAATGCTTATTACGATACAGTGAGATCATAAAGGCGCATCTGAGTGTCACACTAATTTCTAAGCAAACATATAAGGCGCTGTAGATAAATTAGGGATTAAAGGGATATTAGGGATAAGTTAAAACTAAGGGAAAGATATAATGACTTCCTGGTAATGAGAGTAGGGGCGGACAATCCAGTAACTTTAACGGATCGGTGATTTTAGTGACAGCGCCCGGTTTGGATCAGTGTCTTTCACCGGTGACAAGGGATACTGAGACTGCTCTGTATGTGCCAATAACAGGGAGGAATACCACACTGGTGAAACAAACTACCGAGTGCGAAATAGCGTCAACTGTTACACAACACTGTCATCTTGAAACCTGACACAAATCGACCACCCACACGACTTAAATGACTAGAACCAGTGACAGCGACAAATCAACCAATGACAACTGTAGTAAAATATCAGTAACTTTTCAGTCGCGACAGCGACATTATACCCTATCACAACGGAGATACCCTCTCTCGCCTTCGGTCAACGACACTGCACGATAATCGATGCCGAGAGCCGAGCGGTAAGAGCAAAACCAGTGACAGTGACTAATCAACCAATGACACCGTTTCATTCAGTGACTGCGACGTTTTGTCCAATCACAACAGAGGCAACTTCCGATCGATCCATTATCACTGGATCTGTCATCCAAAATTTTCAAATTTTGTCACTGGTACCACCAGGAACAAACTCATATCAGTGACAAATCGCCGTGACAGAAAATATCGACCAAACCTAAATGAGAGCAGGGGAAAATTATCTTCCAGTTGTAACGAGCTTCTCATCCATATCCTGAGTGACTGCAGAGTCTTAGTGTGACATTGCAGGGTTATGATCGTTTCTTGTGGGCACTTTGGTCATCTGGCAAGTCAACTACTAGTCAATGCAGAGTAGCTTTTCTTTCGGATACAATATACGATTGATTGAGAAAAGAATTCATCTGTGAACTGTGGTTCTCATCTGTGAACTGTGGTTCGAGTTATTACTAATGCTCCTTCTTCAAAGTTTGTATAAGGATAACTTATAAGCTTTCCTTGTACCATATTTTTAATAGACAATGCCACTTGTATCTGGGAGTTTGTACGTAGAGTTTAAAATTAACCTCTTAAGTTTAATATCAAGTATTAAGTTTAATATTAAAATATTTTCCGCTTATGTTGAAAAGGCATACATGTGTTTACACTAGTTTGGGTTTTATAAAATCCCATTAGCTGTCGAATATCGCTTTATAAGAGGGCCAGACCGTGCATAATGTGTTTACACTTGGCGAACCGTTATTGAGTTTGTGGTTGGACTGGCACGGACTGCATTATTAAGTCACATTATTATGTAATATGGAATAATTTGAGTCTGAATATCTGTGGTACACAATTCTATTATAGCTAAAACGGCCCGTTAACTTACTCGCCTAGGAAACTTCGCCAAACATCAGATACAAGAGTAATACTCTACCTAAACCATACCTACTTCCACCTCGTCCATCGGTCAATAAAGGTTATCTCTCTGGTCCTTCAATTAATAAAGATTTACGCTGGATTAATAAAGTTCAAAGCTATTTCGGGAAATGTGATTTTTGCAATATGGTAAAACAGTACTGGACACGAATATCCTTCAAAAACCTTACGTTTTCTCTTACAGCCTCCCCAAATCCATCTCAAATTCATACTTTCAGGTTAATACTTGAAAATCGAAGCTACTATATTCTAAATTTCATAAGGTGTTTTTATCTATCGACAATTTAGACTTAATCTATATTGGTAAAATATACCTGACTATACGAAAGGTCTTCAGAAACTCAGCTTGATGGTGAAGCCCCATAAATTTATAATTTTGAAAACCATAACTTTTCTTCACAACATACAAAACTTTATTAAAATTTATATTTTTGTGTAAAACAGAGCATTACAATAGCTACAAGTATTTATATACACAAGTATGGCTTTATATATACAAGTATTTATATACACAAGTATGGTTTTTATATATACAAGTATTTATATACACAAGTATGGCTTTATATATACAAGTATTTATATACACAAGTATGGTTTTTATATATACAAGTATTTATATACACAAGTATGGCTTTATATATACAAGTATTTATATACACAAGTATGGCTTTATATATACAAGTATTTATATACACAAGTATGGCTTTATATATACAAGTATTTATATACACAAGTATGGCTTTATATATACAAGTATTTATATACACAAGTATGGTTTTTATATATACAAGTATTTATATACACAAGTATGGCTTTATATATACAAGTATTTATATACACAAGTATGGCTTTATATATACAAGTATTTATATACACAAGTATGGTTTTTATATATACAAGTATTTAAGCTACAAGTATGGCTTTAATATATTTTGCTTTTAAAACAAAATAATGTTTACTAATGCAGGAGAAAGAGTTGAAAGCGTTAAACACGGCCTCCTTGTTCCGTACGGCGATACAAAAGTATAAAAACTGAAACATACTTTACTTGTCAACAAGTTTGTTTATCTTACCAAACGTTATTTTATTTCTTTGTGTAACCAAAACCATCCCAACTGGATACATAGTAGCAATATTCTATCTTAGTGCAAAAGATCACTAATTTACAAAAGGCCAATATATTAAATGGTTTTGTGTGAGTTGAGGTGTAAAATTATTTTTCTCTTTTTTTCAAAAAGATTCAAATATTTCCGATGTCAGTAACAAGTTTTATTGTTTTTTGTATTCCTGAGATTTTTGCCAATTATAATTTTTATTGACTGGTAGGCCTACAATGTTTTGCCAATATCGATTATGACTGTAATGACGACAGTTCACTATTTTTTATACAATTTTTTTTCATTTTTGTTGCAAAATCAACTACTTTTTCAAAAGTCAAAGGTAAAAACTCTCATTATTATGGAACAAGAGTTCGGTTTACTCGTTTAAATGTTTTTCTTATGTAAAAACAGAACAATTGATAAAAATGACAACTGTTAAGTAGGTTAGATTACCCACTTTGAAATATGGAAATATTAATATGTTACAGTGAATGCTAAAACAAAAGCGTTGCCTTATTGTAACATAAAATAGTCTACAATATGCATACAACTATTCTTTGAGCTTAGCTTGTAAGGTTGTGTTAAAACAAATAAAAACATACTTAAAACTAACAAATTAATCATTAATTAACTCATACGCGTTTCAATGACAAAGTCATCGTCATCAGTGAGTGTTACTACTGCAAACTCCAACTATGTAAGTTGCTCTACAACTCTCTAGAGCAGTGGCGGTTTCTCCAAAAGGGCTCTGGGGCGCAGCCCTCCCAATTACAAAAACTAAATTTTAATTAATATTCATTTATCTTAAATTAGGTTATGAAGAGCTTAGAATTATTTAAGTAATGTTAAAACCATAAAATATTTAGCAGTTGACGCACGAAATTAGCGCGGGGCTCACAGCAGAGAGCCCCAGACTAGTGCATTGAGTGTACATGGAATAAGCTGAAACAGCCAAAACCGTGCGGTGACGTCACTCAATGCGATTGTTACGGTGGCCTGGGATGGAGTCCCGTCGTTGTATGTTCTCACAAATAAATGTTGCTGCGTTTGACTCAAAGTAAACAAATCAAATTTTATATTTAATAATAATATGCGTTTATGAAACTACTCTGTTAAACTCATTTTAAAGACTAATATTTGTGTACTAGATAAGTATTGTTTCCATTTATAGATCCTTTGATGCGCATACACAGTGGCCTAATATACTCTTAAAAGTAAAACATGATTCACACTACTCGTTGAGTACCCGACGCTTTAGCCACCAATAGGCAATCACTTAACTACCCAACCTAGCAACATTTCGTAAATCACACCGTAATACGTCTATTAGTTATAGCAATGTTAATATATTAATCAATAAGTATAACTTAATAAAAGTTGTAGGTGCTTAGAATATAAAACGAGTTAAATGGGTATCAAATTTCAAAATTTTCTCCGCACCTCGTAAATCTGGGGAGACCCCTTGTCATGACCCCACCAATGTAATTGGGCAGGAGCCGCCACTGCTCTAGAGTTGTAAGTTGGAGTTTGTAGTAGACTCACTGATGATGATGACTTTGTCATTAAAACGCGTATGAGTTAATAAATGATTAATTTGTGAGTTTTGTGTATGTCTTTATTTTTTTTAGTTTACAATATGCTTTATGAAATATCGTGGTCAGCGAGTCACTTGGCCGGTAGCAGGTGGCACAGTCCAGTTTGAACGCAGGTGCTCAGCGCCATCGTACGGAGACGACTGTAACTTTGTGATGGCTTTATTAAAACGCAGTAAAAATATCTCTTTTTACTTTGAGTATTTAAAAAAATATTCAGCCGTTTAAAACTTATCTGTAGGAATAAAGAGTTTTTCATACTTTAAAATGTATTTGTAGTAGACAGAATTATCTAATTTAAAATGTATTTGTAGTAAACAGAATTATCTACTTTAAAATGTATTTGTAGAGAGTATTTTATAAATTAATTTAGTACGCCATTTTATTGAATATGAACGAATTCTTTGAAATGGGTTTACCTAGAGTACTTAACTATGTCATGTTAAGTATATTCCATATTTAAATCGTGTTTCTATAGTGCATTCCATACTCTAATATGCTTTATAGAGACCACGCCATACTTAAATATTTCTTTTAGAGAATAATTGATATCTAAAATGCCCTTAAAGTATAGAGCAAAGGGGCCTAACTTGAGGAGGTTCTTGATTTGGGGATGGTTTCAAACAACCTCTCTCTTCCCAATGGACAAGTAAAGATTTGGGCCTGCAGGTTTTCTTTTGCGTCAACAACCAAGAGCAAACGACCTATTAACTCCAAGTGATGCACAAGAAACTCAACCGAGTACAAGTTGCCAAATCAGGGGACAAGCCTCATAGATCATCTGTTACTGTATTTGTTTGTGAGTCTTGTGCCAAAACAGTAAAGTAATAAAAAGAAAATGAAAAATAATTGTTGAACTTTGCATTAACTTAAATGACTTACAACGGATTTAAACTTGTCAAAGTTCCTATTAAGTCTTAGTAACAAACTTCATTTTTTTACATTAAAGCTTAATGCTCTAAAAATATATTATTAAAAGCTTTTTTTATTTTCCATACTTTTACATTTTCCCATATGGCATAATGTATTTTTATCAGCACCCCAAAATAGGCTGCCATTTTTTTTTTTTATAATTAATCAACAAATATTTTGTTTATTTGTATTTCAATCATGAAAAAGAGTAATAAATAAATCTTGTATTGATATATTGTACAATAAAGAATCTAAACAACATTTTTATGAAAGTTATGGTCCCCTAAAAATACCTCCACAAATTAGGCACCCATTTTTTTGTTTATAATTAATCAACAAATATTTTGTTTATTTGTATTTCAATCATGAAAAAGAGTAATAAATAAATCTTGTATTTATATATTGTACAATAAAGAATCTAAACAACATTTTTATGAAAGTTATGGTCCCCTAAAAATACCTCCGCAAATTAGGCACCCATTTTTTTGTTTATAATTAATCAACAAATATTTTGTTTATTTGTATTTCAATCATGAAAAAGAGTACTAAAATTAATCGTGTATTGATATATTGTACAATAAAGAATCTAAACAACATTTTTATGAAAGTTATGGTCCCCTAAAAATACCTCCGCAAATTAGGCACCCATTTTTTTGTTTATAATTAATCAACAAATATTTTGTTTATTTGTATTTCAATCATGAAAAAGAGTACTAAAATAAATCGTGTATTGATATATTGTACAATAAAGAACCAAAACAGCATTTTTATGAAAGTTATGGTCCCTTAAAAATACCTCCGCAAATTAGGCATCCATTTTTTTGTTTATAATTACGCAACAAATATTTTGTTTATTTGTATTTTAATCATGAAAAAGAGTACTAAAATAGTTCTTGTATTGATATATTGTACAATAAAGAACCAAAACAGCATTTTTATGAAAGTTATGGTCCCTTAAAAATACCTCCGCAAATTAGGCACCCATTTTTTTGTTTATAATTACGCAACAAATATTTTGTTTATTTGTATTTTAATCATGAAAAAGAGTACTAAAATAGTTCTTGTATTGATATATTGTACAATAAAGAACCAAAACAGCATTTTTATGAAAGTTATGGTCCCCTAAAAATACCTCCCCAAATTAGGCTACTTCACTCTACTATATTCTGATTTTTAGAGAAAATTAATATTTTAAAATGTTAGAGAATATTACTTAGTTCAAAACTCATTCCTTAGTTACCTATATTACTTGATAATACATTCATCAAGTATCCCATTTTACGTTCCTCTCATAGCTTGGAAGTAGCTTGTGTTGGCTCCTGAATAACTGGGTTAGGCTACAAGCATTCATAACAACTCCCTAGAGTTTCTGGTTTAACAATAAGTCCAGCGTCCGGCACCTCTGAAGCTGTATCAGAGATATATGATTATGCACAGGACCGTCGCGTCGCTTGGAACTCGTCCAGTCCATGTAGCGTAGCTCATTGTATGTGTTCCCTCATATGTTCACTTCTGAGTATATTCGATAGTGTCGCGTTATGTCGATCGTTGTGTTTTTTTTTTATTTAATCCCTACAAATAGGTGTAAGTTGGGTGCTTGCACGTGGAATGAGTTTTGGCGAATTACGAAATCTTGCTTCCACCCGCCAACTAACCTCGCGATTGTGTGCCAATATTAAAGTTTAGCTAAATGAATAAAATTTATTTGTAACTGGTTTGTAGACTACCTAATCCGTACTATATTTTTCAAAAAAAAATTATAATTGATTGTACCAGTACAATACTATAAAAAGAAATGTTGATATTTCTGTAAATCTTAGAAATTACTGTACAGCTCAAAATGTGGGTTTTTAAAACGGAAAATCTTTCAACGTGCAATGCTACTTCTATAAATAAACCAATGTGCCTGTATTTTCTCATACAACACATAAGCCACAGATTCGTTTTCTTCATCCCAATGCAAACAGTCTTTAGACAAGACAAATATCTGCAAGACAATTTCATTCATCTGTGTAATGACGTTTAATAAACTCGAAACAATACGCCTGCTGTCACATTAGAAGGGCGCCTAATGAGATGAGATCGCTTCATTAGCTCTGAGACGTCCGCTGATCCGTCATTTTAATTAATGCAACTCGCACTCAGCTGTTTAATAAAACACCATTAATCATGGAAACTTTTAGAGCGACGAGGCAGGCCACCTGTTGCATTGCATTGTTACGGGGGATCGTCTGATATGGTATCTTCAAATATAATTATTCATTCTCATTTTTCCTTGAAAAATTATCATAAAAACATCTTTTGGCGGCATCTTTACAGTAACATTAGCGAGAGAAAAGAAATTGTTCCCTACTTAAGAATGGGCAACTTTTATGTTTATCTATGGCTATAGATCACTTTGTGTATTTGTGTTTGTCTTGACAAGTTTACTCATTCTTTGATATCTGTA
This sequence comes from Prosapia bicincta, assembly GCA_036971475.1. Taxonomy (NCBI): domain Eukaryota; kingdom Metazoa; phylum Arthropoda; class Insecta; order Hemiptera; family Cercopidae; genus Prosapia; species Prosapia bicincta. The sequence continues at coordinate 60,860,857 of JBAIZL010000005.1, read as the reverse complement.
GTACAGCCAAATATCGCTTCTGAAAGGTAATCGGTTTTAGTGGATTGCCCCAGGACCAGTTGATGTAGCTTTCGGTCCAGAGGCGTATTAAAATGCAGCGATGTAGTAGATGTTGCAATCTGGTCGGAGACAACTTTACAGTTCGGCCTGAGGAGTAATATATAGAAATCTTGTTGATGTTCATGACAAGCTGGTTGTTAATTACTTATTACACTTTGATATTACTTGCGACCAGACATTTTGTTAACTAAAGATTGTTAAATTGTCAACTTACTCTTGGAGGAAACGTTTTCGTCTTACGACTTCTTCAGTCTCGGATTTTTTCCGCTAGGATTGCTGCAGTTGTGCTTCTTTGGTACCGTTTTTTGAAAGTTAGAAGTGATGTAATCGAAAAATATGTTTGATCTGTGCCGCGTTTGTTCATTTGTAATTTTTATGTGTGTTGCTATGTCTATATATTTCATACTGTTCTAGTGTGTTTAATTTATGGCGTTTGCTGCACGTGTACGATGCTCATGCTATTTTCCATACTATTGTATGAGTGTTTAGTGTCCATGAGGAGGTTGGACTATTATTTTTGTTTGTTACTATTTATACACTGTTTTTCGTATTTTTCACTGTGTTGTAGTTTCTTTGCGCTTTCCTTTTCTTTGTGAAGCAAGGTTCGATATCGTTAATCGAGTTTGTTTGTTTAATTTATTTTAGTCATTCACTTTTAATCCTAGAGCATTATTTATGATACTTTGTGGTAACCATGGCAACAATTTAAGGTTGTACAATGAAGATTCCAACGATAACCAGATGGGAGCAAAAGAAAAAATCATATACTTCTATGAGAAATACACTTCTAGTTATGAGAAAGTTAGTTCAGTGCCAAAACTCTACTCTTTAAATATGAATATACTAACTTCGAATCCGACCTAAAGCCTTAAATTTTTATAATTTAATTATTGAATAAATATTTGAAAAATACTGTTTCAACATCAATTGCTATTATCTGTAGGCTAAAAAAATGTATTTGAACTTGATTGGATGAACAAAAACTTATTTTATTAACGATTGAAAATTTCTACAAGCTATATATCAGGAGAATGTAGGCTAATAGAAGGAATTGTACAAGCTATATATCAGGAGAATGTAAGCTAATAGAAGGAATTGTACAAGCTATATATCAGGAGAATGTAAGCTAATAGAAGGAATTGTACAAGCTATATATCAGGAGAATGTAAGCTAATAGAAGGAATTGTACAAGCTATATATCAGGAGAATGTAAGCTAATAGAAGGAATTGTACAAGCTATATATCAGGAGAATGTAAGCTAATAGAAGGAATTGTACAAGCTATATATCAGGAGAATGTAAGCTAATAGAAGGAATTGTACAAGCTATATATCAGGAGAATGTAAGCTAATAGAAGGAATTGAAAAAAAGTGTTCTTGTTCATAATAGCATTTGGCTATGGAGGCGTTTTAAATTAGCAAAACAGTTTTTTTTTTTTTAATTTGTTAAACATTATCTTCATAAATTAAATACGCAAAATTAGTATTTCGATTAGCTGGGAGCTAACATACCCCAGGGTAAGCTTTCGAAAATTGAGCGCTATTTTTCGCCGTTATTGTGCTTAAAATTAGACATAGGTTGATAAAATGAGTAAATTAATTTTGTTTCTCAACTTGGAACAGCTGTAAACAAATGCAGAGTATGCCTGATATAAATACATGTGCAGGAAGTATATGTTTGAGAAATGGGTTCAAAAGCTTAAAAGAAATAAGATTTTAAAAGCAAATTTTCATTTTCATTTTCGTTATTCATTTTTTCGTTCATTTTTTAAAGTTTGTACTCCTTTTTATGATTTAATTTATTTTTTTTAATAAGCTGTCATCGTCAAACGAGGCTGCGTAAATTAAAGTCTTTTGCTGGCATTGTAAAACCACATTTATTGTATTTCTAAATTTACTGTCAACTCATTTTGTATGGAAGCCATTGTTCTCAAAACGTTGTCGATCAGTTTCTATTGCTGTAAGCCAACCTTATAAATTCTGTGGGTCTAGCACTTAGGCACAATCACTCTGGAGTAGATAAAAGTCTATTTCGCACGTAAATGTACCGAGCTAACCAAAGATGTGTTCTAGTGATATATCGTCCCTTTCGAATTATTCATATAGTCCCGAGTAGGGATCGAAACTTTAAACTCTATAACATTCTCATCCCAATTACCGGACATTGACCACTCAGTGCTTTGCCATAAGGTCTTCGAGCTCTTTCATACCGGTACCACGTGATCGTTGCACCAAGCCACCAGCATTTGTGTCACAGCCATCTGAATTTGAGGTTAGGTTTCTAGTTAGTTTTATTCTAGGATTTTCTTATGACTTGGAAAGTTTCCCTGATTTTATTTGGGCAGAGATCCTTATAGGAACTGAAGGCGATGATTTGCATAATAGAATACTTTCTAGATTCTAAAACAGTTCAAATATGTATTTATTTTGATTTGTTCAAAAAGGAAGTGGTGGATTGTCGGTTATAATCTACAAACCTGCCTGCCATGTAATATTTTGTTTTATATGAGTTTATATTAATATTATTTTTTTTAAATTTATTAATTGTTAATTTTCAATTTGTATTTTTGTGTTTGTATGAATGCTCAGTAGTTTTGGTTTCAATCTATTATAAAACGATGGGTTTTTATGTGTCTTCTGATTTAATGATTATCTATTTCCAGCATCGTTGTTATCTATTTGTACTATTTTTGGTCTTCTGATCGTTCTGTTTGTATGTTTTTTTGTAATCTAAAAGAGAGTTTCCCACACAACTTGCTTCAAATATTCCTCTGTGTGACATTTTACAATACCCCAAATAATTACTACATTTTGTTCTTTTATAGCAAATTTAACTTTTGTAGACGTAGTAACTATATTTAATCATTCTTGTTACGTGACCAGACCATTCTCACGGTGTCGCTTTTACAATATGTGATATTTTTGTCACTGTAATGGTCTTACAGACTCAATTCTTATTCATCTATGACTCTTCTGACTTTCAGTACCAGAAGAACTGCATTTCCTTGATAATTCCTATATCCTTCGTTTCTAGGCAGGAATGTAGTCGGTAGACTTCTCTATGTTATACGCCATGGGTAGAGGCAAGGGGTGACATTGCCCCCCAACTTTCTGGACCGGTTTATAATTTTTTACAATCAAAAGCTCACAATGAACTCATTAAAATACTACAAAAATAAAAATAGTGGTAAAAAAAAAATATTCACCGCAGTATCACTTGTTATTATGATCTTATGCGAGTTATTTTCTAAATATGTTCAAAGAAAATGTGAACTTTATTTTAATCTTACAAGTCATGATGTTGAAGTCAATGAATTTAAAGGAATTCCTAAAACACGTTAAGTTTGTTAATCAACGTTATGTTTCTCAAAGAAACAAAATCAGAGTTATTTTTAGACGTATGACTTTGAAAAATTCGACAAATGTTAAGACATTTTAAATTTTGCAAAGTTACAATTCTAAAAGCCCCGATTTGTGGTCTATGAGAAACATATCGTTGAATACCATACTCTAACTTACCACTAAAAAAAGCAGTTTAAAAAATGTACCTTATCATGTAGACTAAGTTTTTTTATGCAACGTCAACAAGCTGTTAAATGTTCCCTATTTTGGGGGCGAGTACCTTCTTTAATATACCTCGGGGTAATAGTGTGCTCCTCCAGAACAAAACTTGTGAATCTGACCAAGCTTATATCGATTGAGACTAGGTATACCTTAATGATGCATTATTCACTTTTTGCTACTGTCAGACCAAGGCATTTTACTCAATAATTGAGCAAAAACGTTACTTTGAGGACGAAATTTAAAATCCCGAATTTATAAGCTATACAAAACAATCTCACTACACAAAACAAACACATAAACTGCATTTTTTCTCTCTGCGTATTTTACACCGAAGATGACGAGTTGCGATGTCGAAATATGTACAAAGGAAAATAAAGTATGTGTGTTTGTTGTGAGTAGTGAGGTTAGTGTTGTTCTATAAACAAATTTTAAACTTATAAATAAAACATGATAAGGTTTATGTTTTTGAATATCAAAAATATACAAAACATTTATACTAGTCAATAATCTTGAAGCTTACACTTACATTCAAATATTCTAAAATGATGTTTGCTTGGATGATCTAAATGACTGCATTCTGTATACATTATCATAATTTATGTCGGTGTTGATTTCAAGTTTTCGTAATGGATTATGTAAAACACTGTAGGTTATGTGTTTGCTAAATTATACACAGATAACAACTACTATCGGTGTCTTAGATTCATTATAGATGGCTATATAACTGTAAAGACGTTCTGTAAATTTTTTAGATCAAAAACGTACTAAGAGATATAAGATTTCTAAGTGAGAGAAACTAAACTTTGAATATTTAATTTTATTATTTCTAAAGTTCTTTTATCTAAAAATAAAGATTGCATTAATTGCCACAGTCTCCTGGTTTGTGAGTATAGATATACTAGGGAAGGGAAATTTGCCTATAAACCCGAGAGGTAAATTACCTACTAGGGAAGGTAAAACCTGATAAAAATGAGACAACAAATAGATGAAAATTTATCATCTTTCATAAATTTTGGAAGGTCTCCAGTGTTGTCAAATTTAACTTTGGAATAAGCTTTGTGTTAAAAGCTTTAGGCTCGTAGCACAACTTTTCTATATTGAAGTCTTTGCATTAAAGTTTCCTCATTTGGAGTTTTCTCTTCAATGAGTCCATTTTTTGACCCATAAGAAGACGAAATTTATATATTTGCCAATATCAGTTGGTATTGAAGTAGTGACAGTCTATGAATTTTTGAAACTTCTTCTTTTTCGCAAATCCTTCTGTACACCATGCAGAATTTAAAGACTGATAAATGAACAAAATGATTAAATATTGAAACTGTTCACTTTTTAGTTCGAAAATAACTGCGATATTGGTGTTGTACAGTTCCACAATTTCTGACATAGGCACAGGAATTTTATTAATACACGCAATTTTTCAAAGTATAGATTAGTTTTATCTGCCGCATTTCCCCAGAATTCATTATTATAATAATCAAAGAATGGTTCTTTGACTCCAATAAATGATCCATCTCTTTGTAGGTTTTCATCTATTGTTATTAATGCAGTATCATCGTTGCAATTATGCACCTTAAATGATAGTAAAGTTATTATATTCTACTTTAAAAAAAAAAGATATGCAGATGTACAGTTTAAATGTTTTTGTTGCTTGACATGATATCATTATCAAAAACATTTTTCTTATCATATATAGCAATGAAGTATTAATATGAGAGGATAGTTCCCCCCCCCCCCCCCCCCGGATCTTCCTATTCACTTAACATGAAATTGTATATCTGTTACAGGAATCATGCAGCAAGACAACGCAGAACAAGTGATTCTTGATCCAAAGTTAATAGCGAAAAACTACCTGAAAACCTGGTTTTTCCTCGACCTTATTAGTTCGATACCGCTCGATTACATTTTCTTAATCTTCAACCAGGTCAGTTCTGTGAGTGAATTTTTCATGTATAAGCATCCTATGACCAACTAATCACAGTTTTTAAGGCACCTAACAATTCCGCACTTTACTGGTATCTTTAATACCTTTTCCAATGCTTCCTAATGTACCCGTGCTTTTAGTAAGTCCTCCAGGACAGCATGCGGTGACGTCCTCACTGTATTGCCTACGCCAATCTTTCGATTGATTTTCAGGTGCTTTCTTGACTTGAAATTTTATTTTGTAAACAATGATTATACAATAAAAAATATGCTGTATTGCGGTTAAGTGCTTATATTTCTGCTACTTGCTGATTTTCTCTGTACCCAGCTAAGTAGTATAAGTTTGTGCTTTCTAAAAGTTAAGAAAACTATTGTAAGCTTGCTAGCTTTGCTAGCTTTAAGTTGAGACAAGTATTGTTAAAGTAGAAGTTACTTCGTACTATAAGACTCTTTTAATTATAAAATTATAAATATAGAGTACAGTTGTGTGAAACAACATAAACAAGAAAAACCTTTGACTACAAAGAAACAAGAAACAGCAACCTTATATTCATTTCACTAACACAGTTATCATCTGAGTTAACATTCTGATGACGTTAACTTTGTTAGCATAATTTTCAAAAAGGTTTTGAAACTATTGGTTTTGTTATCTTTAAAGCCAAAGGTTGTTTATATTACCTTTCAATTAATTATTTGTGTTTAACATTTAAATTCAAGTCTTACTATTTATACAAATATGTTTTAATTGAAACACAAAACAAAAAAATGTATTAGTTTAGAGACCTTTTTTTAAATCTTGATTAATTTTAGACAATAAAGTCTAGAATATATAACTATTTGAAAGCCAAAATCAATTAATAACTTTTATTTTTATTTCATAAAAGTTAGTCATTTAATGTTAAATAATGATGAGCTATAAACATTAATCTAATTATAACATTAATCTAATTCTGTTACCAGATTTTCATTGATTTTTCTCTGTATTCTACTTATCATTTTGTGTCACTCCTTCTTCATGTAAATTTAATGCAAATTACACTTTTGCTATTACTTGCGACCAGACATTTGTTAACTGTTAAAAGTTGTTAATTGTTAACTTACACTTGGAGGAAACGTTTTCGTCTTGTATTTTTGCTGCTAGGAATGCTGCTGTTGTGCTTCCTCATTAAAGCCATTTTTATAGACCATTTTTTTTTAAAGTTATAAGTGATGTGATCGAAAAGTGTGTGTGATCTGTGCCGTGTTTGTTCATTTAAGATGTCATTTTTATGTGTGTTGCTATGTCTATATATTTCAAACTGTTCTAGTGTGTTTAATTTATGGCCTTTGTAGCATGTGCGGAGGATACTCATGTTATTTTCCATAGTTTTGCATGAGTGTTTAGTGTCCATGAGGTGATTTGCGAAGGTGGATTCAATAGTAGTGTGCAGTGCCCTTTTGTGTTCTTTATATCTTTCGGCGAAAGATCTGCCTGTTTGTCCAATATAGTACTTATTGCAGTTGTTGCATTTTAGTTTGTATACTCCTGGGTTATTGTATGCGTTGGTATTGTTTTTAATGCTGTGTCTGATAGCTGTTTGGCTTTTATTTGTTGTTCTGTAAGCTACATTGTATCCTGCTTTTTTGAATTGGTGTGCTATTTTATTTGTGAGTTTGTTTATGTATGTGAGGGTGATGAATTTGTTTGTGTTCGTGTTTTTGTTGTTACTGTTTTTGTTGAGTATTTTTCTGTGTAGTTTGTCTATGTAATTTACAACCAGTTCGTCATGAACAGCAACAAGATTTCGATATTTAAATTTAATATAGAGGACTCTTAAGTTAAGAGGACTCTTTGGTAGGCCATTTTGTTCTTCCCATGGGAAGTCCTGTCAGCAGCATCCTAAGCGAAATTTTCCTACAACACATAGAAAACAGCAAGATACTCCCAAACAATACACATGCACACAAAACCATTTACTGGCACAGATATGTCGATGATATCTTAACACTATACAGAGGTAACATCCGACAATGTGAAAAACTCCTCACCTACACTAATAAAATACACCCAAAACTCCTGTTCACCTCAGATATTGAAACCAACCGATCCCTAAACTTCCTCGACCTCACCATAGCAAAAAGCCACTCACAAAAACACAGCGTCAACATTTTCAAGGAAGCAATAATGACAGGCACACTTATCCATAACACCTCAAATCACCCTATCCAACACAAACACGCTGCCTTCACCCAAGATCCATGCTCCATAGACTCAAAGAAGTATCAATGACCACAGAAAACATAAACAAAGAACTAGACACCATTTAATTTTTAGCATACACAAATGGATACAACACCACAATACAGTAATTGACAAACTATGGCACAATATACAAAAAACCACTAAATTTAACACTACAGACAGGGAAAACAAATACATCACAATACCATACATAAACAGAACATCAAATAAAATAGCCCACAATTTCAAAAAACAGGATACAAAATAGTATACAAAACTAGTAACAAACTACAATACAAAATACAACACGACACCAACAACAAAGATAAACTACAAGCACCAAGCATATACAAACTAAACTGCAACAAATGTAAAAAATTCTACATTGGACAAACAGGTTGCAGCTTTAAACAAAGTGTTGAAGAACACAAGCAGAACACCAACTCAGCATTCTACAATCACATAAAAGAAACAGGACACAAATACACAGACATTTACCATAACCTAGAAATCCTATACATAAACAAAAAAGGACCACATCTCAACACACTAGAACAGTATGAAATTTACAGACACACAAAAACACAAAGTACAAACATATTGAACGAACAAATCAAACATACTCTTTGATACTATCGAAACCTGCCTTTAAGGCCGCCACCGCTTGACCTGACATCTCCAAGCAGAAGACACTGATGTAAATCGCCACATAGCGATCGAAAACGTTCTGTCTCGGAAAATTTAAAGTTCGGATAGTCATAAACTATTGTTCAAGTGATTAATTAGGATATTTAATTTGAAGTTAAGGATTATTAAATATTTGAATAACACTAATAATCTTTAGATTAATACATTTTCAATTAAATGTATTTGAGTCATTTTATTTACTAAATTTCCAAACACATAAAATTTCACTTGTGAAATTTAAATTACATGAAATGAAATGAAAACTGAGGAACAGGATTAATGTATTTTAAAAAACAGTAAAAAATGTTCTTGATTGATTTATATTGTTTTAATTTTATTTCCACTCTTAACAAGGCAGATAATTTAATTGTAAGTTAAATTTAATGTAAAATATGTTTTGAGTTGTAATTTTTCAACAAATTTTGTAATTTTTAGTACTGTATGTAAATATTTATGTAGAAATAAGTACTCCAGTTTGTTAACTTTGAATGCAGCTTAAACCTTCTGCATAGCTTTGGCATTGCAAAAATCTGTTTCACTTTATCTAGTAGAGCAGCCTACCTGGCTTTTCTTTTCCCAATTTCTTAGATGTATAACGGAATTTTGTTACAATTTTACCTTTGTTGTACGAATTTATTTGTTAAAATCAAATAAAAACTTTTAAGGAATGGTTTTACAGAACCATGTAGAAAACAACTAAACATACTTCTAAACATTGGTTTGACTTATTTTCTCAAGTTTTATTGATTTATTCTTTTCAAATTTAAATATAATTTTAAAAATTGAAACTAACAATTTTTTTAACACAGAGTTACCACCCAGATTACCTGAATTGACATTTTATATCATCCCTTGAGAATGACTCAAGCTCAGCTTAGGTTCTCAAGACCTTTTATATAGCCCTATGACCATCTTTAAAGTTTTCTAAATACTGATTAAATATTTCTCATTTAAAAATTATTATTTTTAAAACGTTTTAAATAAAATTAATTGAGAGCAATGTGGTATCAGTTACTGTTTTAATACTTCAAAGTTCAACATTTATAAATATTTATTTTTAAAAACAATAAAAACACAATTTATAGACTTGTTACAAATTCAATTCGTTTACAATTATAAATTTTAGAAACTCTGCACTGAAACATTGAGTTACATAAACCAATGAATTTTATATTTAGTTGGAATTTGAAACACATAAGTACTCAAAATATTTTAACATGAAATTAATTTCACAAAGCCAAGCAAGTTGGAGTAGCCTTTATAAGTGTTCCAGTAAATTGACAACTTTTTAAAAATATCTTAGTGAACAGTTTCCCCCTGTATCATTTTCTGACCTTATAAATATTTCTCAATAGAGCTAATTAAATTTTCCCATTCATTTAAATATGATGTTTTCTTTTCAAAAATTCACCTTACAAAAATGAAAAATTATAAAGAAATTAATAAATGATAATTAATCTGAGTGAGACATGATGACATACAAGTTGAGCAACATTATACCTTAGAAAGACAAACTAAATACAGTGTATGAAAGAGTGAACATATGTTTATTGATTAATGTAGAAGAAAATAGGCAAAAATTATACTTTTATAAGAGATATTCAATGAGAGAAGTGAAAATTATAGAGAAAAATGCTTTTAAACCAAAAAACAATGAATGAAGTTTTTTGAGATTTTTTTTCAAAAGGAGCATTAATCATGAACAATAGGGAAAAGATATTACTGCTTATTATAATGTATTAAAATATGAATAATAATAAGAAATTATGAGATTCTAAGACACTATGAAATAGTACAAAAGAAATTCACTTGAATGTGACATATACTAAATATTGGATTTTTTAAAACTGCATTGGAAGACCTGGCAAATGTTGAAACAAGACAAGATTAAGAAACATAAAAGTCAAGAAAATATAAAGACATCCCATATACTAAAGCATGACCAAATAGCCTGTAGTAATACCAGAATGGGTAATGATTCACCAGGTTATGGAATTGAAGAGCTACTTGAAAGCTAAAACTTTTATGATTCAAGCTTTCTCTTCAATATCATAAGTTCAAACTAGTTTATGTCTATTTAGATTTTTTAATAAAGTCTCTAATTGTGAAATCCAAATTTGAACTGAAAATAACAAATATACATTTAGTGAAATGTTTCATTTTGAAATAATAATGTAAATATTTATTAGCGTCAAAACAAACACTAATTAAATCATAGTTGGATGGAGAGGGGTTATGATTATACAGAAGTTTTCTGTTTCCATTTATTAATTTAAATATAAATAAATATCTTTTTTCCATGATGTTCTAAACTCTAAACAGATGATGTTCTAAACTCCATGAAACTCTAAACAGTTTTATAACTATTTTAAAAAATAAACAATAAAACTAGTTTATATTAATTAAAACAACCTCTCACCACAAATTCAACAAATTTTATTTTAACCTTATGTACAATTCGACTACAAAGTAATCATCTTCAGAGGTATTTTTACAAATAACCTCGGAGTTATTTGTAAAAATACCTCTGAAGATGATTACTTTGTAGTCGAAATGTACATAAGGTTAAAATAAAATTTGTTGAATTTGTGGTGAGAGGTTGTTTTAATTAATATAAACATTTACGCCACAGTTGCTTTAAGTTGTTGTTAATAAAACTAGTTCTTAATACATTGAAAAAATAACATATTTAAAACTTTAAAACACCTTGTCAACATTAAAATTTGTTGAGGGAGACAATTATTCCGAGACAGGAAAACAATGCCAGTAATTCTTCAACAATAGAATCTATGGCCTGCCAGGCACCATCTTTTCATTAGAATCCATTGAAGGTTAAGAATACAATACACTTTGTGTGAAATAGAACAATTACACTGTTCAAACAATGTTTGCGAAATCTGAGTTCCCTGTCGTTTGGTTTGTCATCATGCCATTGTATATATAATGGTTGGCATTTATGAGGCGTTCTGTATATTTTTTAGCAATCACGCGCAAGCTAAATATTCTTCTTGTACTATCTTTTATAATCTGCACCAGTAAAATGCTGTAGCATGTTTTAATTAATTTTAAAGTAAAACATATGCATATAGAATTAAACATAATGTCCTGTTTTTCCTGATTGAAGCACACCTTTTCATTAAAAATTGTACAAATTTGAAATTTAGTTTTTTTTCATCATGACAGGAAATATAATTTAATATCAACGTAAATTGAAAACAACAATAAGTGTATATATAGGTCCAGGTCACAAACTTATGTTTATTTATTTATTTTTATATTGAGACAAAAACTTAAAATAAAAATTTTGTCAAATGAATGTTTGTGTGTGTGTGTGTGTGTGTGTGTGTGTGTCTGTGTATGTGTGTGTGTGTTTGTGTGTGTGTGTGTGTGTGTGTGTGTGTGTGTGTGTGTGTGTGTGTATGTGTGTGTGTGTTTGTGTGTGTGTGTGTGTGTGTGTGTGTGTGTGTGTGTGTGTGTGTGTGTGTCTGTGTGTGTGTGTGTGTGTGTGTGTATGTGTGTGTGTGTGTGTGTGTGTGTGTGTGTGTGTGTGTGTGTGTGTGTGTGTGTGAGTGTGTGTGTGAGTGTGTGTGTGAGTGTGTGTGTGTGTGTGTGTGTGTGTGTGTGTGTGTGTGTGTGTGTGTGTGTGTGTGTGTGTGTGTGTGATAGAAACAAACAGTGTAAATAGTAATTCATATTTTAGTTTGTTTTTTATATTGTGATAAACTGATTGATTGTTTGGAAAATATGATTTAAACCAAGAACTTTTTGACCACAGGCAGTATAATAGCAGAAAAGGAACAAATAAACATTCTGATTCAACATTTCCAATTGAACATACTTTGGAATAAAAATTTTAGAGTAAGAAATACTAAGCTGTAGATATTAAACAAATACATGAGAAAGAATATATACTTCACATGAAGCAGAAAATTTTCTTTAATCCTATAAAATTTTTAAAATAATATATTTAAAAATAACTTAAAAAGTATACTTTATTATACATTATGAGTGTATTCAAATAAATATTAGAGGATTAAAGATAACATAAATAATTTATCTTAATTAAAAGTAATTTTTTACAAAAGTGTTTTTAGCTTTGCATAATTTTTAAATAAAAAATACAAATTTGTATCTTGATAAGCTTAATACAATTCCAGTTAAATGAATAACAAACCTAAAAATTTCTAAAAAAGAAAGAGAAACTCCAGTTGCTATAAAACTTAAGAGTTGTTTAAAATGTAGCACTTCAAATAGTGAAACCATTTCAGTCCAAAACAGGCTGATAGTTTTTTTTTGCTGTAACAATGTTTGTATAATTTTTAAATTATCAGAATCAAAACTTGAAAACACAGAACAGTTTTAATAAATATAACTATGAATACTTATTTTCTAAATTCTAGTAGTCTTTACATTGAAACCAAACTTTTGTAACGTATAAAGACAAAAATTATACCCTATTGTTGTACTATAAAATTATGTACTACATGCCATATAATAACATTAAATGAAAAGGTATGTGCTTCTATACAGGTATTCAGGATAGCTAATGTTTCTTACTATATTTTCGTTACGTGTTTTATTTGTATAATAAAAGCTATATTGTAAGTTTCAGGTTAGGGGAAATCCAGGCACTTTAGCAAAGCAATGGTGGTGCTCAAGAAGAAAATATAACACAATATTTTATGACAAAGAAAAACATATTTAAAAAAATTGATTTACTTTTTTCTCTGATATTATTATGATGAAACTAATTAAAACAATTTTAGACAGAATTAGAAATTATCAGTTAGGGTAGGTTAGTAATCAATAGATTATGATTTTTTTCACTTTGGTATAATTAATTGTTAGTTATGCAGTTGTTTGAAAATTGGACATATAATGAGAGTTCTATTTCTCTTTTTAAAAAGGAATAGTTTTATATGATAGATAGCATTACTCTAGATAAAAGTAAAATTTAACCATAATATACATGCTTAATACTAAAATACAAATTTATATATAGGCTCCAAAAATTATAAACAAATTCATAAGCTCCAAACTTTGAGATCTAATAACCAGTAGCCTACTCAAATACCTATATAGTATCACTAGATGGCCCTACATTGATCTAGTTGTTAAGAAATAATGTTTAGGACTCTTTTTTACCACTTTCATTGTGTAAAATAATATATACTTTTTTTTAAATAGAAAAGATACAACTTATTTTTTAAGTTATTCAACTTTAATAATAAAATATAGTGAAGGCTTTGGCGATTCAACTTATATGAAACAGTCATTTTAGCAATTTAACTCTACACAGACTACTGACAAAAATCTGGTTAAACAAATCTTAACTAACTTATTCAATAACATTTACAAAATGTCAGATACTAAAAAATTATTATTGTGAAATAACCATGCGACAAACATCACCAATAAAAACACTGACTGTTGAGTGGCTTTACTACAGTGACATTAGATTTCTCATTTACCAGGCAGAAAAATCTTTAACCTTTAGACACTAAAATAATGGTAAAGTGGTTGATTTATTTTATAACTGGATCACATCTGGGAATTGTAAGAAGTGATCATCAATGCTTTCCACGAAGTACTGGCAGCAAGATGTAGACATGTTTATTACAAATATAGGCTCTTAAAATTTGGTCAAGGAATACCATGAATTGTAGTATGTAAATGCCATAGACAGGTATTGAAAACACTTCAAATTTTAATTTACAGATAATTTATATTGAATTTTATGAAGTGAATATTAATGAAATAATAATTAAATATATCTGTGAAAAAATATTTTAGTCATAATCAAAGCTTTGTAGTGGTTATATCATTAGTTAATAGCCATTTGAGGGTTTTTTTAATGTTTGATCAAATGTTTCTCATTTTTAATGTTAAAACCACAGTTTTGTTTTTAAATTTATACAAAATCATATATAACAAAATTTGATTGATTCTATATTTTGCAATAAAATATTTTTATTTACTATTTTACAATTGCAGTTACTTGATGTAATCATCTTGAATTCCCTGATTAAACTATATTTAAAAAGTACTTAACTAAGTGAATACGTAATTGCTTACTTGCTGACGTGTTTCAAAACATTCGTTCCTTTTACGAAGGGTTTGAGTAGAGGGCTATCTTCGTAAAAAGGAACGAATGTTTTGAAACGCGTCAGCAAATAAGCTACTATGTATTCACTTAGTTAAGTTCTTTCTAAATATAATGTTTTACAATGTTTCAGACCCATCAACTTGTTTAATACCCTAGATTTGTTTTCAATTTGAAATTATTTATATACTTTAATAGATTGTGAAGTGTTTTTACTTGGATACTGAATGGATAGTTACTTTGGGTAACTCGTAACTCAAGTTAATTTTTGTCAATTTTTGAATTGCAACCGATGTTGGTTAAGTTAAAAAGTTATTGGATAGTGTAGCAAGACCAAGAGCAATTTTAGATATTTGGGGTAATTATATCAAATAGCATTTAAAATTTTAATGTAATTGGGTGTCCGATATGTGTATGTGTAGTTAGCAATGTTTATGCATTTCATACTTCCTATATGTATGAAATAAAGTATATTGCTATTGTTGAATTTATTTAGTTGGTTGGAATTCATATGTTGCTTTGCATTATCATATCGTATGGTTTTTGATGTGTGTTGTGTATGATGTTGTTTATTTTGTAATTATATTTTTCAAAACATATTAGACAGTTTATGTGGTCTGTATTTTTAGGTTCAATGTATTTTTTGGTTAGGCAAATGACATTTTAGGTTTTTTTAGTTTACTTTATAAATGGAAGTATAATTTATTGATTATTAAAGTGTCATATCCTAATAGCTACTAGCTTGTCTTAAATGTGTGATTTTGTTTAATATTACTTAGGATATTTTTAAGAAGAGGTAGATCATGGTATTGAAGGCATAAAAATTGTGCTTGTAATAGTAAAAAATTAAAGTATGATATTCAAGTTATTAAATTTTTTGTAAGTGTAGTTTCCAATGAATTTGTAAGTGTCTTTACTGAAAGTTAAGTTAAAGTATTTATTTGTGTTCAAAGATTCAGTTCTAATTATATAACTCAATGTTTTCCAACCTGAGCATTCAACAGTGGGTCAATGGAACAATTTATTTTCATTATAAATTAAACTTTACATTTAATGCAAATTTAATTATATTTCAACTTTCCATATACATATGTTATAAAATAGGTTTAAATAATATTGAACACAAATTTTGGTACCTTTACTTTACTAATTTGTGATGAAGAATCGAATTCCTGATCTTAGTGTTTTGTGTATGTTTCCGCAAAAACATACTTTGTTTCTCAACTTAGGCTGTATTTTCCACTTTGACCAGATTTAATGAATGGTTGAAAACCTATTTCTAGACCCAGATGTCATCAGCCAAAGAAGATCTATCAAGCTGCTTTATGGTCCAACATTAAAAATTTTACATTCCATTACTTGAGTTTTGGTTCCACTTCAAAGTGTTTTATCCTGATATTTCTAAAACTTATTGGATGTTGTTGCCATTTTCAATCACATATTTGTATGAAACCATATTTTCTCATTCTGCTCATACAAAAAAAAAATATATATATATATATATATATAAATAGACATAAGTTGGAGTCAGATCTATTTCTAAAACTATGCAGCATTTTAGTTGACAGCTGAAATACATCATCAGCTTTCAAATATTGAATTTATAATATTAAGCCTAATAGTTATGGTAAATTATTACACTTTGATTTTACTTGCGACCAGACTTTTTGTTAATTAAAGGTTGTTGAATTGTTAACTTACACTTGGAGGAAACGTTTTCGTCTTATAACTTCTTCAGTCTTATATTTTTCCGTTAGAATTGATGCAGTTGTGCTTTTTTGGTACCAATTTTTCAAAGTTAAAAGTGATGTGATTGAAGAGTATGTATGATCTGTGTTTACATAGATCTAAATTTTACAACATTTAGTTAACAAAAAGTCTGGTTGCAAGTTATATCAAAAGTGTAATAAATTATTAACTACCAGCTCGTCATGAACAGCATCAAGACTTCGATAATTATGGTAATATATTTTTCCTTTGTAACAGTTTTGAATTGATGTAAAAGTCACCTTATGTATTGTAAAATTGTAATCCTCATTACATCCAAAATGAGAAAAAAAGCTATTCCTGTATGCTAATCCTTTATGGTGGCCATGATCAAATCAACAGTTGCTCTTGAGGGATATAAAAAGGTTGCTTAATGTTGTTAGAGCATTGGTCTATTCGAAACGTATCTGTATTTGGCATTTGGTACCTTTGTATATTATGCCAGTACATAAGTACATCACAAACTGGTGTACACAAAATGTACTAGTCTATGTATTAGCTGTTTTGTAAAATTAGGTGTCATTTAATGTGGCAGATGAATATTTCTGCTAAGATGCTAAAACTGGAAGAACATGTTAAGAACTTCACAACTATAGACTAGCTGCTATACATGAAATGTCATGATTAGTTTGGTGTGCGTGATGATTTCATTGTTATGTATTTGTTAGGTGTAGTTGTGTGTGAGTTTTTCAGATAGAAATGTTAGTATACAACTTGGTATTTCAAACCATGCAATTATAGAGCTAAGTGAGATTTACATTGGTTAAAATTACACATCTAATTAAATTTTAATTTCGACATGGTATTTTACATAATTATAAAAATCGTATGTAGATTTTCTACTCTCACCCTATCGAACACTATCTCGATATCAACCGACAATATTTACAGTTTAAATATAACAAAGTTTAAATTCAAGATAAAAAGTATTTAAAGATTAGAGATAAATATAAAACCAATTTGTTTGAATTTCATATTTGAGGTATTAAGCCAGGATTTGGAAAATCCTTTTTCTGTAAAGTAAGTAGTGAGCTTAATTTATAATGTAATATGCTTAGTAGAACTTATATGTTAATAATGTGGGGTAAAGCAGAATGATTTGTAGGTTTATCGGATTGAGTTAACTCTTAAACTTGTAGTGATTGTGGGACAAGTTGACTGCTACAACTAAACCCCATTTTGTGTTAAAATAGAAAACAACACAACTGTTATTTCTCATCAAACAATAGTAAAATGTATTTGTACCGTAGTTTTAACTTTATTTCTGTAACCTTCATAGTATTTATTAAAGGTTTTTATATTAACGGTTAAAGAGTTGGCTAAACCAAAACCATTTCTATAATATATGGTTCTTTAACATTCCTAACTTATAGTTACTAAAGTCTGTGTTAACAAACAATATTACCAACAAATTTTGAAAATTTTCCCACTAAGGAAGATGATTCAGATTGGCTTGCGTCAGGTGACTAAGGTCCTTACAATTTTTAAACAGCAACACTAAAATCCGATCATTTTTTATAGATTGGAAATTATAAAAGAAAGAGGAAGGGAAGTTATGAGGGAAAGGATTTACTATATGCTTTTGAAGCTATTAGAGGGTGTATGACTATAAAACAAGCAGCAAGGAAATATAATGTTCCATATACGACGGCATCAGCATCTTTACACGATGGTGTTCAGGGGAAAAGTAGAAGGGCAGCACATTATCCAGAATAACAAGAGCTTGATCTTGAAGGTTGAATAATCAAACTCCCCAAGTATTGTTTCAGATTAACTGAAAAAGAGATCGCAGCTGGGGTTTATAAATACGCCTTTGGTAATAACATACCTAACAATTTTAACAATGAAAACAAAATGGCAGGTAAAAGCTTTCTCCAATATTTTTTAGCAAGGCACCCAAATCTTCCAAAGGGAAATTGGTACTAACCTTTGTTGTTAATTGCAAGGGGAAAAGTATCATAAAGAATTAAAGATGGGTTTCTAAATAGGACTGAGGTTGTGGTGAAAGAGTGTAGGTGGATCGCAGAAGTAGCATTTATGGAGTGGAAAGGTTTAACTTTTTACAAGTTTAAACTCCTGGACCATGTGTGTTTTGCTAATAGCTGGCCATGCTGTTGACAGAACATTGTCTGCTCGGGCATTTTGTGGATGTGATTTTACGTTCTATGAATACCCAGTCACAATACACATAAACTGCACCCAATGGGCGGTTTTTCCATCAGTTGACAGGTTCCTCCTTCGATACAATGAAGAACAAAAAATTAATAATCTTATATTCAGTATTACTTTTAAGGAGGCCTGAGCCACAGTGGCTACATCTGCAATTGCAGAAAATGGCTTTTCTTCTACAGAAATCTTCTCTTTGAATCCCAAAATTCTTCAAGATCATGACTATCTCTCTCTGGCTTTCCAGATTCTCATTGTTCTTTTCCTACTGCTAACACTCAGAAAGTTGATGCTTCAACACGCAATAACACCACCACTAGCAAAATTCACAGTTTCTTCCCTCATCATCTCAGACCACTTCTGCAATTACTTCACAAAATTCTAACTCGTCATTCATAGATGTTCTGCCTATAACAGAACCCCATAGAAAACTTTAAAAAAACAAGAAGGTAAAAATAAAAAGCTTGTGTGTTGATGTCAGAAAAATTTATACAAAATCTAAAAGTTAAAACTCTAGTAAAAGATGATTATTGTACAAAGCTAAAGAAGTGTAAAAGAACACTCCATCTTACTGAAGTCATTGACATTTTAGCTCCCTTAATTTTGGAAAAACAAAAAAATTCTGAAAAATATCAAGGAGGTGTAAATGCAAAAATAAGATTTGTATTTACTGACATGGTAAAATATCTGTCAGTTTTGTTTTCTGCACTATAAAGAACCAATATCTATTACAAAAGGATACTGGATTAAGTGTCGAAAAAATAGGGAAAGAATGGCATAATGAAGATGTGTTGGAGCAAAAGAAAAAAAATCTTTGAATGTATAAAGAGTTTGTAAATAATTTATATCTATTATTTTCTTATAAATAGTATTTTTAAATATCTAACTTGCTTAACCTACTATATTAATACCCTAATTTTAAAACAGTTTAAACATGATCCGATTCACCTGCTATGTGATCTGAGTTATTTGCATCTGCTGGGTTGATAACAAAGATATGAACAAAAATTATTCCACCTTAATTTAAATACATAAAATTTATATTTCCCTGTTGGCTTTGTTAGAGCATCATAGTAGGCTTCTAACAATTTTAAAACTATTGTGTCTGTATATTGATAAACACAATTTCCAAAAACAGAATCACTCAGTTTTATCTTACAGCAGAGATTATTAGACCTTAATAAAAATTTGTATTTTATATAAACCCAATCAGTAGAGGCTTGCTGGAATATCAAATGTAGAATAAATGAGAGAAGAATTGAAAAAAGATACTGTAGTTATTTTTTAAAAAAAGTATATCAACTGAAGTAAGAAAGAATATTGTGTAAATTGAGAAATAATTTACAAAGGTAATAAACCCCTGTTCAGTTGAATAAGATGTAGAGATCATGAGGTATTAAAACACCAGGAAAAATGTGTATTGAAACTGTATTCTGTAATTTTTTGTGTGGTTACTAAATGTAATGCATCAAGGAATATTAACCAAATAAATGTAGAAGGGACTTACTTGAAATATATACTGAATGAAAATACCAGTCACTTACAACTTTTTTTAAAAAATGTTTTAACTTGCCTATAGTAGCACTTACTTTTTTGTGTTGAGGACGGCCGTTTCGGGAGATGTGTCCCTTTTTCAACTCAGACCGTAACTGATCTCAAGGTTTACGTAGGTTAGGGTGGGGGTGGGATATTTTGGTGGTGTGGGTGTATTTTGTGTGTATTAGGAGTTATGATGTCAAAAAGTGCGTGTGAGTTGTAATGTAATTGTGTATTGAGTATGTGTGTAGGGTGTAGTTTGAAGTGCCTATATATTTCGTATTGTTCGGTTGTGTAGCGTTGGTTATTTCTGTGTTGTTTATGAAGAATTTGTAAGTTAGATGTTATGTCTGTGTAGTCGTGTTTTGTGGAGTTGAGATGATTGGCGAAGTTTGATTGGTAGTTATTGTTTTTTAGTGCTTTTATATGTTCTTGGTAACGTGTGTGAAATGACCTCCCTGTCTGGCCTATGTAAAAACTGGGGCATGAACTGCAAGTTAGTTTGTAAACTCCAGTGGTGTTGTAAATGTCGTTGATTTTGCTGTTGGGTTTAAATTGTTTGTTGAGAGTGTTGTGTGTGGAGTAAGCTATTTTGTAGTTGTATTTTCGTAATGTGTTGGTTAGATTGTGGGTTTTGGATGATCTGTAAGGTATTGATAAGTATTTTATGGGATTGTCATCTTGTGTGTTTGTATTTGGGTTATTATGTTTATTTTTTAGGCGGTTGTATAATTTGTCTATCATTGTTGGGTTGTATCCGTTTGTTTGTGCTATATATTTTATGGTGTTTAGCTCCTGGTAGTGTTCATCTTTGTCTAATGGTGTTTTAAGGAGGCGGTATATCATGGTATTGTAAGCAGCTAGTTTGTGTTGGTGTGGGTGGTTTGAGGAACTGTGTATGGTCGTGTTAGTGCTGGTGGGTTTTCGGTATATGTTGAATTTATGTGTTTGTTTGTCTGTTCGTTTAATTGTGAGGTCTAAGAAGTTAAGGGAGTTTTGTTGTTCTGTTTCGATGGTGTATGTTAGTTTAGGGTGTATGGAATTTAGGTGTTTTAGAAATATGTGTGCTCTGCGTGTGTTGCCTTTATATAATGTTATGATGTCGTCGACGTATCTGTACCAGTAAATTATGTTATCTGAGTATTTGTTGTTGTGTAAAATGTGGTTTTGTTCGATGTGGTGTATGAATATTTCTGCTAAGATGCTTGCTATGGGGGAGCCCATAGGTAGTCCATCTTTCTGGCTGTAGTATGTGTTATTGTAGGTGAAATAATTTTGAGAAGTGATTAATCTTGTGAGGTGGATGATTTCGTCAATGTGTGTATGTGGTGTATTTGTGTCTATTAGCATGTTTTTGAGGATGTCTATGGTTTCTGGAATGGGGATGTTTGTATATAGATTTGATATATCAAAAGAGACTAAGGTGGAATTGTGTGGAATATTTACGTTTTTAATTTTGTCTATTAGATTTAGGCTATTTTTTATGCTACAATGGTTATTAAATTTTATATGGTTTCGGATAGTTTTGTCGAGGAATTTGGCTAGAAGATGAGAAGGGGCGCTTGTATGGTTTATTAGTGGACGTATTGGGATGTCTGTTTTGTGAAGTTTGGGCAGGGCGTTTAGTTTGGGGGCTATTGGCTTTATTTGTTTTAGGTGCTTTTTGGTGTGGTGTGGGATTATAAGTTTTGTTTTGTTAATTGCTTCTTTGATTAGAGCGTTGTATTTCGTTGTTGGGTCTTCTTTTAGTGTAATGATGTTGTTATTTTGGATGAAACTGTGTACTTTTATGTTGAGGTCGCTGTTCTTAATAATTACCGTTGTGTTGCCTTTATCAGCTTTGGTGATGGTTAAGTTTTGTTTTTTTAATTTGTTTTTGATGGATTTGGCTGCTTTTAATTCTTGGGTATTTGTTTTGGGGGGTTTAATTTGGGTTATTTTTTGTTTTATTTGGTGTCTGATTGCATCTTGTTGTTCTAACGGTGTGTTGTGTTGGATTGTATTTTCAATTACTAGTAGCTCACGCGAAGATGGAATCAACAAATGTTAATACCAGTCAGTTTAAAAGCAGACAACTTTCAGGGGAAAATTTAATTTAAAACAATTAGAGTGCAAACTAGGAGATAAAATTGCTGCTTTCTTCATTGTGTTAGACATTTTATTTATTGAGATCATAGAAAAGGATTGAACTACATAGTTAATAGACTTACTGCAGTATGAATTATGTAAACTATAAATAAGTACACGAATCTTCCCAAGCAAAGAAGATAATCATGGTTTTTGTTACAAGATTATTTACCTGCATTAGACCAGTATTAAATTATTGTTTTTGTAATGTGATTTCTCATTACTAGAGTTTTCCTGATACGAAGGAAATGGTGAGAAGAGTTGAAATAAATCAATGAAAAGAAATAAGATAATATTATCCATGACAATATCTACATAATATTTCAAAAATTAGAAGAAAAATGAAACGACCATAAATTTTTTTCTAAAATTATATTTTTTTTTTGTTTCAATAGCCAAGGGGAAATGAAACGGCCTACATGAATATTTGAATAAATGTCTAACTCGGCTTGCATTCAGTACAGAGACAAAGCTTTTGTATAGCCTACTAGCATTGTGCAGCCAATAAGCAATTGAGCATAAAATGCAATTATCAAATAATATATTATTAAAATAACATTGGAACAGAAAAGAACTGTTAGGCCTATTGCCCTTATATTTATAAGGTACTTTTCCAAAAACTTCAAATAGTTTAATCACTTCTTTTTAACTTATACATTTCTCGAAAAAATTATTCCAGTTTTATTAAATAAAACGTTAACCAAGACTTATAGGCTCATATTCTATCTATGACTATTATTAGTTAGAGGCAGAAAATGATGAATTTTTTAATGCAAAGAAGCAACAAAATGAAGTAAAAGAAATGATTCTAGATATTTGTTAAGGGATAGTAAAATTAAAAAAGGATTATTTTTGTAGCGCCTAATATAGTTTTTTTTAAGTTGTAAAGTACTTTATTTACTATAGCGTACTATAAAGTACTTCATTTACTATGTATATATATATATATACATATATATATATATATATATATATATATATATATATATATATATATATATATATATACATATATATATATATATATATATATATATATATATATATATACATATATATATTGTAAAGTCTCTATAAAACACAATACAATATGCTTTTATTTTATTAAATGAAAATATATTATTTCTATTTAATAACCAAAAAAAAACTACTCAAGAACAATTCAAAACTTTATTAGAACAATTTTATTTCAACATCTAAACACAAAACAAAAATTTTACAACTTACAAGTTTTTAACAAAATATACTATTTCTTATTTTCTTTTAATTTTTTAGTTACCACATTTTAATACCTTTGGCTAGTTTAAGATCTCTTGATATCTCGGGGTTATAGTATGGGCTATATTTTTAGAAACTCTTAGGTTAATTAAATAAATTTTGAACAAACAATATTAAATTTTGAAAATGCAAAAAAAAAACCAAACTATTTGAACTGGATTATTTCGAACTATTAATTAACTATAAGATATCCTAAAATACAAATTTAACTTCTCTACTATCTTAAAAGTCCACTAAAGTTATTTTTATAGCGCTATTTCTCAACTTAATAAATATCTAAATTTTGCTGGTCGCTTACGTAAATTCCCGTTCTCTCCAATTAAACAATTCACACACTTAAATCCGTTTTAGTTCTTTCCAATTATATTTTCACTGTATTAACTCTTTCAATTTTCTTATTCCTGTTTAATCTGGCCAAGTTTACTCACAAAACTGTATAATTTAGACGAACTCTTTCCAAAAAATTAGAATTTTGACTGCTCCTGGCAGGTCCCATCTTGTAGCGTCACCCACGCCATCCAACTAAACTCTAACTACGCGTCCTTTTTTTTCTAAAATTCTTAAAATATGGCCGCCTTTCTTCTCCAAAAAACACATGTTGCCTGTAATCTAGTTTGTTTTCTTTTTCTTCACTACAATCGATTGTCACACTGACCTACATCTGTCTCACATCTGTGTTACAGCTGACATACCAACAAGTTTGTTTTCACCAGTTTTTATTTCGTTAATTTGGTTGAAACTCACTGTTTCAATTTCCTATCGTCAACAAACCTTCCAGTGTTTATTTTATTAATATTATTAGTGTGTGAAGTGTCTTTGTGTTTTACTTTTGAAATAGTTCCGAATTGTGTGTGTTTTGAGCCAAATTCATAGAAACATAACCTTACAATTTTCTTTTGTTTACAAACGTGTTCACTTTCTCCTTCAAGTAATTACTTAGCCCTATGTTCCTACAGTTTACAAATTTGTTTACACATAATTATTATTAGATTTTCTTATTTTAATTTATGTGTTAGGTTATTTGATATAACAAATTTCCTAATACATTTCCAGTTCAAAAACCTTGTTTATAATTCTATGCTTTTACCAGAATTTAGTTTCAATTTTAACCTAACCAATCTTTTAATGAATTTCTTTCTAAATTTTGAGTGAGTTATTTCTCATCTATTTTCCAATTCTTAAATAATATTATATAGCCCATTCCATAAATGTTACAATGTCCCCTAATTTAATTTAAATAAAAAAAATATTACTAATCTCTACATTACACATTCTTTACATTTTACAAGCTTGCTTAAATATACATATTTTTTTTTTTTTTTTTTTTTTTTTAAATTAAATTTTAAATTAACATTTATTTCCTACTTGTACATTTTATTTAATAACTACCTGAACACATTTTTATTGAGTACGTTATACCTCAACACTTTGGCTAACTTATTGTCCATTGTCTTTACCACTTTTATAATTGTCCACTTAAAAGTCATTTATACCTTCATCTGTCCACTTTCGTCCATTTATACTTAATTCTATAATACAATTTTATCTTAACTCTTTACCAATCAAATACTGAGCTGAAAACTTCAAGCTACTTGTCTTACATGGTTTATACTAGTTTAAAACTCGCATAATACTATTTCATTAATTTTATATGTTGTTATTTATTATTCTATTTACTATCTCTTTTTTCGCATCCTCCCAACTATTCATCATAAAATTTTTTTTTTTCAATTAAAATTAATTTGTCTTAACCTTGCCTCAACCTCACTTCAGTTATAAATCTATCAACTCTATCTGAACACAACTATATTAAATTTAACCCCAATTTCATATTACTATTATTTTATTATTATTATTATTATTATTATTTTTTTTAAACTCTTTATTATACTATATACTTTGTTACATATATATATGACGGTAATTCACCTTACCTCCACTTATTAACGTAGACATTTATTTTATTTTAACATATTTTCGACGACATCAACATCATTAACACCCTTATTCACGTAGACATTTATTTTATTTCACATATTATCGACGTTATTTATATATTTCATTTTATTTTCAAATTCCCCTTTTTCCAAATTATATTTCCCCTTTTTATATTGTTATGCTCATCCAGAATATACCTATCTTTATCTTTACATTGCACCCTACTTGTACTCCTTCCGTTTTTATCCCTGCTATCTCTGTTTAATTAGGTTATTTAATATATTTTAACTTATTTCCCCTTGTCACTACTCTGTTTATCATTTATCTCATATTTATTTTGCTTTTAGCTTCATCTAACTCTCAGTTCGAAGTTAGTATTTTATCTCTTCTTCCAATCTCACATCCAGTTCAATTCTTTTCTTATATCATCTGTTTTTTTTTTTTTTATATGAAGTTTAACATCTAATATTTTTAAAGGTTGCAATTTCATATACTCTATTTGATCATATCTATAGTTCCTTCGATTACACTATCCCTATATCAACGAATATAAATTTTGTTTTAATACTTATATATATCAACGCAGATTCTCCCTTACAATACGACGAAGTTTAAATACACCATTACCATATTTTTATTACAACGATGCTTTAATATTTATTATCATAGATTCATATTTCTTTTATAATATATAATATATACGACGAAATTCCATTATTTATCAACGCAGATTCTCCCTTACAATACGACGAAGTTTAAATACACAATTACCATATTTTTATTACAACGATGCTTCAACATTTATTAACATAGATTCATATTTATCTTATTCATTATTCGACGAAGTTCCTAATAAATTATCGTAGATATAGTTACCATCCCTTAAAACTTATCTCCTTCTAACGTTTTCTTATACACATAATCACCTAGAGTTTATTCATACTGCTTCCTTCATCTATATTTAATATCTCCCTTCCTATTTTATTATTATTTTCCTTTTCCAGTTCTCCTTGATACCTGTCATTTTACTGCCTGTGTCGATTAATGCCTGTAAACTTGTTTCCTCTATTTAATTTCTATTTCTGGGTTTCCTAGAGTTTATTCATACTGCTTCCTTCATCTATATTTAATATCTCCCTTCCTATTTTATTATTATTTTCCTTTTCCAGTTCTCCTTGATACCTGTCATTTTACTGCCTGTGTCGATTAATGCCTGTAAACTTGTTTCCTCTATTTAATTTCTATTTCTGGGTTTCTGATTGTCTTAGTTTTCCAATTGACTGTGGGCACCATGCTCTTTTCTTGTCCCCACGCCTGTCCTGGCCTTAACACCGTTTACATCTCCATTGTATCTCCCATCTGCTTCATAAGTTCTATTTTCTGTGTTACTCTCATATTTAAATTCCATTTCCCATTTTCCAAACTTGAGTTGTGCCTCCACATCCATTAACATATCCGTACCTATGATCATTTCTCTCAACAAGCTTTGTACCACTATGCATTGAAACGGATATTTAACTCCTTCCATTTCTCCTATTACCATTTTCATTTTATTAATCTGTTCAGTCTTCCTTTTAGTTGCGGTTTGAATTGTTATATTTTTTATAGGCAGTACCTCCATCTTTCCTACTTCATTTCTTAATTTTAACTCTCCTAACTCTTCTGTGTTTTTCTTTGTTATATATTCAACTTTCTCTATCTCTTTTTTATTAATTTCTATCTCATCAGCTATTATTTCATTTGTTTTCTCAAAATTTTCCTTAATCTCCTCTAATTCTCCATCTTTCTCCTCTAAGTCTCTTCTCTCATCCTCTACTACAGCATTATTCTTTTTTTTCCACTGTTCCCTCATATCCTCTATCATTCTCTTATTTTCTTCCTTTAGGCTTTCGAATTTCTTATCCAACCTACTCATTTCCAACCTACTTGAGGCAAATCCTCTGTTCATCTCTCCTTTTACTTCGTTTATATTCTCTTTTAACTCTTTTTTTATTTCGTCCATCTTATCTAATTGTCTATGTAGATCCTCTCTCCCTTTTACACTCATTTCCATGAGAGTTCTCATCATCTCCCTTAAATCTTCATTCTCATCATTTCCCCATTTTTTTTGTTGGGTTTGCATAGGTAGTAGTCCCCTAGCTTCTTCTACCTCAATGTTTCCTATTGGCATATCTGTGCCTTCCATTTTTATTTCTTTCATTTCCAAAATTGTCCCTTTTCCCTAGTCCCCTACAACTACCAGCTCGCCTATATTTTTTCTTTTTTTTTAGCTGTAAGTAAACTTATTATACAAACATAAACAATTTTTTATATATATTATAAACCTAGCCTTGATTCAATTCAACTCAGTGTTTGGTTTTACAAAATTTTTCTAAATCTATTTCCAGTTCAAATGTTTTTCATATAAAAAGTTCTAAATTAATTTTGATTCAAAATCTCTCTAAATAAATTTTATCGAGCCCCACGTTGGGCGCCAATTGTAAAGTCTCTATAAAACACAATACAATATGCTTTTATTTTATTAAATGAAAATATATTATTTCTATTTAATAACCAAAAAAAAACTACTCAAGAACAATTCAAAACTTTATTAGAACAATTTTATTTCAACATCTAAACACAAAACAAAAATTTTACAACTTACAAGTTTTTAACAAAATATACTATTTCTTATTTTCTTTTAATTTTTTAGTTACCACATTTTAATACCTTTGGCTAGTTTAAGATCTCTTGATATCTCGGGGTTATAGTATGGGCTATATTTTTAGAAACTCTTAGGTTAATTAAATAAATTTTGAACAAACAATATTAAATTTTGAAAATGCAAAAAAAAAAACAAACTATTTGAACTGGATTATTTCGAACTATTAATTAACTATAAGATATCCTAAAATACAAATTTAACTTCTCTACTATCTTAAAAGTCCACTAAAGTTATTTTTATAGCGCTATTTCTCAACTTAATAAATATCTAAATTTTGCTGGTCGCTTACGTAAATTCCCGTTCTCTCCAATTAAACAATTCACACACTTAAATCCGTTTTAGTTCTTTCCAATTATATTTTCACTGTATTAACTCTTTCAATTTTCTTATTCCTGTTTAATCTGGCCAAGTTTACTCACAAAACTGTATAATTTAGACGAACTCTTTCCAAAAAATTAGAATTTTGACTGCTCCTGGCAGGTCCCATCTTGTAGCGTCACCCACGCCATCCAACTAAACTCTAACTACGCGTCCTTTTTTTTCTAAAATTCTTAAAATATGGCCGCCTTTCTTCTCCAAAAAACACATGTTGCCTGTAATCTAGTTTGTTTTCTTTTTCTTCACTACAATCGATTGTCACACTGACCTACATCTGTCTCACATCTGTGTTACAGCTGACATACCAACAAGTTTGTTTTCACCAGTTTTTATTTCGTTAATTTGGTTGAAACTCACTGTTTCAATTTCCTATCGTCAACAAACCTTCCAGTGTTTATTTTATTAATATTATTAGTGTGTGAAGTGTCTTTGTGTTTTACTTTTGAAATAGTTCCGAATTGTGTGTGTTTTGAGCCAAATTCATAGAAACATAACCTTACAATTTTCTTTTGTTTACAAACGTGTTCACTTTCTCCTTCAAGTAATTACTTAGCCCTATGTTCCTACAGTTTACAAATTTGTTTACACATAATTATTATTAGATTTTCTTATTTTAATTTATGTGTTAGGTTATTTGATATAACAAATTTCCTAATACATTTCCAGTTCAAAAACCTTGTTTATAATTCTATGCTTTTACCAGAATTTAGTTTCAATTTTAACCTAACCAATCTTTTAATGAATTTCTTTCTAAATTTTGAGTGAGTTATTTCTCATCTATTTTCCAATTCTTAAATAATATTATATAGCCCATTCCATAAATGTTACAATATATATATATATATATATATATATATATATATATATATATATATATGTGTGTGTGTGTGTGTGTGTGTGTGTGTAATTATCAATGAAGGTGTTTTGTGTGCATTCAATCTTTATAAATTAAAGTATATATTAGTATTTAAAATTAGAGTAAAGATTGTAAGTAATATTTATGAGATTTTTAATTTTAATGAAATTCTTTGAGGATTAAATACTACTATCAATCTACATCTCCCCCTTCCAATTACTGGGGTAAAATAACACTTTAAAAAAATTTTAACAGAAACTGTTTGTAAACATCTTTAAAAAAACAAAATTCCAGAGGAATGCTTAAGAAAGAAATAGTAGAATAATATCAGGAGGCTAGTGAAATGATGAAAACCATTATCAACAAACAATTGACCTTGTTTGCTGTCTATGACCTTAACGAATCTTTTAAATTGAAACTCTGTAATACATGATTACATGATTATAATAAAAGTATATTTTTAAAACAACTTTCTGAAACAAAACACTTTCAACTGCAAGATCTAAACCTCATCAATGTTTTTGTATCATTATCACTGATGATGACTGCATTAGACACGATAATTATTGTCTAGTACAGTTGAAAACCATTTTGTCAATCAGTTTTGTTTTTCAATTTACTTTATTATAAGCTCATGCAAGTCAATATATTATAAGGTTTTGATTTAATTAAAAGAACAAAAGCCAAGAGAAAATATGTATCTTTATATGTTTTTTGTTTAATGTATTTGTTTATAATAGTCTTCCAAGAACATCAGTGGATAAATGGGGTTCATCTGTTATACTTTTCTGTTATTCAATTTACCATCCTTTAAGTTCAGCAATGTGAAATGGATTTTGGTTTCAGGTCATGTATGTTTCAATTCAGGTATTTGTTTTATTTACTAAATTATAATATAATTTTACATAATTTATTTCTTTAAAAATAATGTTAGAATTTCAAAATTGTAAATAAGATGTATGATTAATGCATACTTATTGATACTTGACTTAGTATCAGTACTGGATCTAGTGTGAAATCCATCTGCTGAAACCGAACAATAGTGATTTTTTGCCAAATGGTATCAATAAGTATACATCAATAACAAAAGCCTCAAGACATACAATCCAAAATCAGCAAGTTTCAACTGTTTATTTCAATTTTGATATATTTGAAATATCAGGAAAACATCATTATTAGTCTATTGAAGTTTAGAAACTTACATTAATTTAAGTATGTTTATATGTCTGTTAACATCTACATTCAATAAGATCTTTCCAGGTAAGTTAGCCTTCAAAATAACATTGTAGTTAAACATCTCTTTTATTAGTATAATTATAATATTTCATATAGTAAAAGGATTTCATTTATAGACATGTTGGTGGTGTTTTTTTTTCAATTCTTATATTCTTTAATAATAATTTGTTGTTGATACTTGATACTCTTAAAAGGTTTTACCCCTTTTAATAGAATTATTAAATCTATGCTTCAAAATTGTTTGGTCTTCTGTTTCACATCTTAAAATGTGTGATAGTTGTGCTATCATTATGATGTTAGGTGTTATCTATATCAGTCTTTTTACTAAAAGTCTTTTTGTACTACTTTTTTGTTTTACTATTTTACTTGCAAGGAATTAGTATCTATATGCATCCTATTTTTACATGACAATTTATAGTGTGAGGAAAAGAGGGAACTAATACACTTGATCAATGCAGTTTATTAATGGAATGTTACTAAGTGTATATTCACATTTTCTTCCCGAAATTATCGAAGTGTCATTTTTGTTTTATGAACTCTATTCTTGTAAATACAACTTTCTCCTTTTAATCAAAGTCTTTTGGTAAAATATTTGTTCCTAATCAATTACCATGTTCCCTTATAAATCGTAATAAAATCATTTCGTATGTGTTACTGTAAAAGGCAAAGTCTTTAATATATTAGTTGTAATGAATTTAGACCTATGACTCATGTTTAATGTCAACTCTTTGCCCTTGGGGCATGGTTGCATTCTGAACTCTTAGCATAAAAGAAGTTTACCATTATATTTGGATCTGTCAGCTAGAAGAGCGACACTGAACACTCTTCAGTATTGCTTCCTTTCACATTGGTCAGAATAGGTATCCTTCATTTGTTATTAGTCAAACTCTCGTGGTTAGTAGGAGCTTAATTACCGGGGTACTATACATTGAGGACCACCCCTTGAAGCACACCACACACTGAAGATAAAAGCTTAACTAATCTTTATTCCAATATTATTGGTAGCTCACTGCAATATTATGTTGAAAGATAGAGCCGTATTACTTTGTTCAAATCATGTTTACTTTGTTTTTATAAAACAAAATTAACAATTAACTCAAATAAGATTTAACTAATTTAAGATGACTTCTAGGAAATATTTTCAAATGAAGATTTAAACATTAAAATAATTACAAGGAAGAAGTTCATTGTTTCAAAAAAAATCAATTAAATTATGTTTAAGGATGTAATTAAAAACTTATGTATACTGAAATCGAAAATATATTTTAACAAATATATTATTTTTCCCTAACGTTTTCCATTATTTATAATAAAGAGATATTTCTAATGATATATATTCAAAGAATCAAACATTTTGTAATTTTTGCACCAAGTAACAAGTATGCAAAGAATTTACAAAATACAGTAATATTTTTCAACCCATATTTTAAATTTTGAATTGAATGGTTTTGTATTTATATTTTTATTTTAAACAATAAGTAAACAACATTGTTTTACAACATAAGATTATCTGTTTTATTATTTAATTATTTTATTTTGAAATAGTGTTTATTCAGGCATTTCATCGATGAGGAGCAGTACAACATGAATTGATGTCTGTGTTATATACCATGGCAGGTTTCATTTGTACTCAATTTCACCTGTTTCAGGACTTCAGCGAAAGTTTTCAAATCCTACATGCAGGACGTGCTCTCAGAATACTTCGCCTTGCCAAACTACTTAGCTTGGTTCGTTTGCTTCGTCTCTCTCGACTGGTGCGATATGTCAGCCAATGGGAAGAAGTTTATGTGAGTCCTCATTTTAGATATGATATGACACTTGTAGTTAGCTATCCTGCTGTGTACCCCTTACCTGTCTCTGCATTGATTCATTCCTTTCCTGAAACTATGTCTTTTTAAAGGAATCTGATAGTAAAAAAAAAACAACAACCAAAAAGAAAAGTTTTTGTTGGTTAAAATATATTTTTTTAAACTAAACTATTTTATAAAAGTAAAATTTAAGTAAAGTTAACAAATACTTGAAATTTTATTTAAAATATTTACATTTTAGATGTAAAATATGAATAAGATATCTGTGAAAAAATTTTGGCAATAGAAATATTGATATAAAATTTATTTTGAGCCCTTGATTTACTTGTATGATGTACAAATGGTGTTCATTTAATTATTGTTAGCAATTTAAGCCTCATATAAAAATAAATTTCTTACACATTACTAATAATTATTCAAGAACATTGCACTTTTTTATTTATGTTAGAGTGGGATTTTTATAAATGACTACTATAAATAATTTTTGAGTAATACAAAATTAACTATTAAAGCTGTCTTTACTAATAAATGATGTTCAAGAAACCCAACTGCATTCTGTCTTATACTGAATCTTGTCTTTTGCCTTTATATTACATTAATATTCTACATGTTTTCATTGGGTGCATTTTCAAATGCCTAAGCTGCGGTTTTAAGTACACTTGTTTGCTTTTTTACTGTAAAAGTAAATATTTTGTATTTGCCGGATAGTTAAAGATATGAGACAGATGATGAAACCAGGTAGTGGTGGACTCTTCTGTGACAGGTAGAGGTCTGATCTACTTCATAAGTGACTCTACTCACAAGTGGTATTATTTTTTTGAACTTTTGTATCTTTGGATCATTAAATACATTTTTCTAAATCTATCCTTTTTTATCCTTCTTTCTAAATGTGAATTTAATCAGTAGAATGTCTATAACTCTGATGAAAGGTAGGTGACATGTATATAAACTGACACACATGACACCTATAGATTTATTACATCACAGATCATATTTTATGTATTTACCTATTATAATCCTTAAGCTTATTTACAATACTTTCTTTATTTTCCATCTATAATGGAGCCACATTTATGGACTACTTTATAGCTAAAAATAAACTATTAAAATAAAAACTTTAATCTTTTATGGTACTGAAACGTAGAAAAGAACCATGACTTCTATGTTATGTTTTCAAAAATATCGATTATGCAAAACATGTCAGCTGAAGATATGTTAAATATTCAAATACTAAAAGTAGTATATTGAAAATGTTTTTAAATTGATTACAAATGATTATTTTGAAACTTTCTTGAAAAGAATGCATTTCAGACGCAACAATTTAGAGAAAAAGTGAATATTTATGAAGCATTTGTATCATCTTTTGTAACTCTTGAATTTTGTAGTCCATTACGTTCACTGAAACTTAATCACTTTAACGTTGTTTATGACTAAGTCAACTTTAAATTTTATAAATTATAAAAACTTACTGAGACAGAACGTTTTCAATCATTATGTGGTGATCTTTATCAGTGTCTTCTGCCCATGAAGAAAGCGGCAGAAGACACTGATAAAGATCGCCACATAGCGATCCAAAATGTTCTGTCTCAGTAAGTTTTTACAAATTTACAAAATTTAAAGTTCAGATAGTCATAAACAATGTTAAAGTGATTAATTAATCTTTTGTAAAATGTAATCATCTCCTAATGAAGGAATTTTTCATTCGTTCTTTGTAGCTGCAGATAGTTGTTGATAGTTTCAGTTTTTATAGAAATTGTTGCATTTTTAAGGAAAATAAAAACATATATTGAGGCGTAAACTAACAATTTTTTTTTTGGTTGTTGAATAAAAATACAATAGACTCATGAGTCAAGTATAATAAATTTATTAAATATTCGGCGTTTCGACAACTATATTGTTGTCCTCATTCAGGCCTGATCTCCTCCTTTGTACTATTGTCAAATATATTAAAACCAGAAAACTACTTCCCTTCTACATTTGTATCAAGTTTAATAGTAGAACCTTTGTCTAACTATTAGAAGACCTTTGTCTTCTGATTTTATTATCTTTGACAGTATTAGAAAGGAGATCAGGCCTGAACGAGAACAAAAATATAGTTGTCGAAACGTTGGTGAATTTTTAATAAATTTACTATTTTTAACTCATTAATCAACCGTATTTTCATTCAACAAAAACATATAACGTTGTGTTCAGTTTGAGCAAAGGCTTAAAACAACTATCTTGGAAGGAATGGAGTTGTGTTATCAACATTTCACATGACTAGTAAAAAATACAAACAGTAAAGTTTTCCCCAATCAGTTACAAACCCTTGGTATTGTATTTTGTTGAAAAACATTATTTTAAAAACACTTTACAGTAAAAGTCTGTTATTGAGGTTTAAATTTTGTTTTTGTCTTGTTTTGTTAGACTGAAAACATCTCAAAATTTTCCAACTGACTCTAAGTTTATATAATACTGACTGATATATAACTTTATATAATATTTTATTTTGAATTTCTCTATAATATGAGAAAAATTTTGTATAGTAACACACAAATCAAATTTTCTAACTGTGAAACCCAAAATAACAGCTAAAATATAATTTTATTTAGGTGAGAGAGAGAAGGCTAAAAAATCAGTGTAAAAGTTAATGTTTAAAACGCATATTTACATGTTTTACAGATTTATATTTCATTTTGTATATATATATATATATATATATATATATATATATATATATATATATATATATATATACATAACATTTTAGGTTATAGCTCGTCTTTTTAAGCATAAACAGCTAATTTTACATTTTTAAATCAACATTCTGCTAATTTTTTACTTTTTGTAAGTTTTACTTATCGTTTTTGTTATCTAATGTGAATGACAGGTTGAACGTTTTATAATTATGGTTACAAAAATTCACTTAGCTCTACTGTTACAACAAAGTATTTTAAAAAGTTAATTCTTTAAAACCATTTTGAAAATAATTATTCATAAAACATAAATAAATTTATATATAAATATAAACATTATCTTTATACTAAATATAATTATATATTATATATAATTATATTAGTACAGAGTGACCCATAAAAACGGGAATTTTTGTAACGCGTCGTGGCAGCCGTGAGCAGGTGGCAGCACTGCGGGACAGCGACAGTGTACAAGCAAACAAGCCGCCATTACAGTAGCCATGGACCAGTGGAACGGGCAACATCGTGCGTTAGCTATAGAAATGTTTTATAAAAACGGTGATAGTTTGAAAGCTGCCCAGATTGAGTTCCGACGTTTTTACAACTTAGGACAGCATGATTCCGTTCCGTCAAAACATGCCATTAGAAGTTGGATTAATAATTTTGAAGAGAGTGGATCAGCTTTAAAGAAGAAACCAACAGGACGGCCAAGAAGTGCTCGTACTGCACAGAACATTGATGTTGTACGCCGATCTGTATTGAAGAGTCCACGCCGTTCGATTCGTAAACAAGCAGCTGCGGTTGGAATGTCCCGTGAGAGTGTTCGCAGAATTCTTCATTTAGAATTAAAATTTCACCCCTACAAGCTGCAGATAGTGCAAGAGTTGAAGGAAAATGATTTACCAGTCGCGATTGCAATTCTGCCAACAAATGTTAACACACATAAACAATGACGATGAATTTCTAAGCAAGTTGTGGATGTCAGATGAGGCCCACTTTCATCTCACAGGTTATGTTAACAAGCAGAACTACAGATACTGGGCAGACATAAATCCTAATGAACTTCATGAGCGCCCTTTACACGCTAATAAGGTTACAGTATGGTGTGCTGTTTATTACATGGGATCATCGGACCTTATTTTTTTGAGGATGAAAGGGGGATTGCAGTGACTGTCAATGCTGATCATTACGTGGAAATGTTACAATGTTTTGTTACACCTGAATTGAACAATTTTCCAGACGTTCAAGAATCCTGGTTTCAACAGGATGGTGCGACATCACACACTGCACGGCGATCAATGGAGGCTGTGCGAGTATTGTTTGGTAACCGTGTTATCTCAAGATTCGGTAACGTTTTCTGGCCCCCTAGATCACCAGATTGGACCGTGTGCGATTTCTTTTTGTGGGGCTATCTCAAAACTAAAGTGTTCACAACTCGATCAAGAACTGTAAATGAGTTAAAACAGAGAATTCGGGATAAAATTCACAGTATTCCAGTTGAGATGTTGCAGCGGTCAATTAGGAATCTCCACCGCAGATTTCAAGAATGCATTCGTAGAGGAGGACGCCACCTAAAGAATGTTGTTTTTAAAAAATCATAAATTCCATCAGTGTTTCATAAATGGCAAGTTTTGATATTTCATGTAATATAAATAAAACCATTTTCTTCCATCACTCTTATATTTTTACAATTTTTTTAAAAATTCCCGTTTTTCTGTGTCACCCTGTATTATCATATATTGTATTTATATTTATAAAAATATTTTTTTTAACTTTGCAACACTGTATTCTTGTATTCACTTATCACTTACACTACAATGTACTTAAACAAGAATCTTACTTGGTATATATGCGAGTCAACATGAAAAGAATTTCAGTTGATGCTCGATAATGGAGTTGCCGTAATTAGTCTTCAAAAGTTAACTCGCATATATACCAAGTAAAATTCTTGTTTAGGTACATTGTAGTGTAAGTGATTATAAATATAAAATTTATTGACATTTGTAACAGGATTATACTATTCTATTCAATTTCAAATTTTGTTTTAAAATAACACTTATCTACTTGACAAACGATTTTTTTATGTCTAAAGACATAAATAAATATTATAAGGTAAAATTTATTTGGTTCTAATTAACAAAAAACAGTTAATTTAAAACTAGTTTTTTTTTCTTTAGGAGTAATATTATACTTACTAATTTTTCATACTTACTGTTAAGTATAGAATTCCTAGCTGTGTCCAATAAATAATTTAGAGATCTATAAGGTTTAAATAATTTCTGAATAAACAATTTTAACTTATTGAAAATTTTTCAAATGTGGGTTTGGAAAGTTTTTAAGTTTATAATAAATACCAAGTTAAGAGTATATACATAAAATGAATATTGTGAATATCTTAAAGTTGAGGAATAGAAAACTTTCTTTTGGACCTTAATGTAAATTTGAAACAACTACATTATTATTCAATTTAGCATGTTTTAACTCTAAATGTTATTTCATATCTTGATTAAACAAGATAAATTAATAATAACTTATACTTATGCCAGAGATGAAGGTGTAGAAGGGTTAATTTACCCTGTCTAAAACTTAGACTTAGGTATAGTTATAAATGAATTTGATGTATAATTTTTTAGACATCTTTAATTAAAATAATCTAAATATTGCCAAATTTCCAAACAACAAAATTAAATAAACATTCTGTATACTGTTCATATTTCTCATAATTACGGCTTAATTTAACAATGTATCTTGGAAGTTACTTGGTTTTTTCATGTTTTGTTTTATTTTGCCAACTTAACACAAAATCTAATCCTTCTTTAATTTTTTAGATTAATCTGCATCAATTCTAAACATGTCTGTACAGTGAAAGGCTGTTTACTTTGAGAATATTATAACATGACTTATATGGCAAACAAAAAAATGGTCTTTGTCTGATTGTGAAATTTTCATACAGCTTTGATCTTTTTTTTTCTTTTTATACTTATCGTATTTTTAATTTGTCTATGAATAATTTTTGTAATGTTTTATAATAACATAAAAGCTCATTTATTTATTTCTTAAAATTAATTGAGTTTGGTTAAAGATCCACCACCAATTTGAAACCAGTTTATTTTGCAAAATACATATTTATATCTCACCCAAAAATGTGCAAAAATCTTTATTACTAAATTTTGCTTTTATTTTAAAAATAAAAATAAGCAAAATAATAATTAGATACATTAAACCCTTGCTAAATTAAAGTAGAGCAGATACTTTTGAATTTCTATAAGAAAATACTGTAACTATTGATTACATAAATAATATTTTACGTTACAAATAAACTAAAATAGTTTTGAGCAGTTAAATACATATTTAGGGTCCCTTATTTAATTAGTTTACTTGGCAAAAACACATGTTTTAATGATATTTCTAAGCAGACAGTTCTTGCACTTGATCAGGCATTGGACAGTCTACTAAGTGCAAAATTGGTCTGCAGGGAAAGATCAGTGGGTAGTGGATTTTTGCCACATAAATAAATTATCATTAAGAAATTCTCAAGATGTACTCGTACATGCCAACAACTGCAATATTTGTTTTCCTTATTGGGGAGAAGGAGCTGGTTTTAAACAATGAGCAAAGAAGAATGTATGAACTTGGCACTTAAATCAACAATTTCCTACAAGATAGACAGCCATATAATTTTTTTTTTATTATGCAATGAATAACAATAACTGTTAAACAGTAAATCTTGCCTTTATAAATGTAAAGAATACAGTATATACCTCTCAAATTTTTTGTCAATAAAACATCTTATTATTTTATCTTCTAATGAAATAAAATTGTAGCAAATTATTTTGTTTATATTTAAAATAAACCATTTCACATGTAATTTAAGTTCATATTTAAACATTGCATTTTAAATGTTGAGGCTATTTAGATATTTTCTTTAAAGTTTAATTTTTTTGGTTAGGGAGAACACTGAGGCCCCAGGTGGAATCAAGTGTACATCAGGAACTTTAAAGAGAGTCCTTTGACCTATAATTGTTATATTGCACAGAATCAGTTATCATTTTGCCCCCTTACCTTGAAACATTATCTCCTAAAGAGGCTGATAAAACTTCCGAGTTTTCGTAATTTCATTATGATGAGTCTACTTGTCACTCGCCACTGCTGGGATTTTCATTGGTCTATGACTGAGATTTATTTATTGGCACTCTTTCTCATAGTTACTTCTTAAATATTTTTAACGTATAAACTGAAATGGATAATACATTTAATACAAGACAAATATTAATATATATCATAAGTAATTATTGCATAACTGAGTGAAAACTTTTTAATTTACTTGCTAACACGTTTCAAAACACTCGTTTCATTGACAAAGCCCAATCTCTACTGTTGGGGATTGCTCAAGTTTACCCTCGAATCAAAAGACAGCAATAAAATAAAATAAAATAAATTTGCTGGACCTTACAATCACCAAACACAATTTCAAAATATACAGGAAACCAACAACCATTGATAGAGATACAACATATCTAATCACCCCACACAACAGAAACACTCTGCATTTAACCATATGTTACAACTTCTAATCAATATTCCTATTCAACAAAAAGACTGACGAAGAACTTAATACAATTAAATACATCGCTCAACAAAAGGACTACCAACATACACTTATAGATAACTTACTCAAAAAAATTAAACACAAACAAAACCACAATCAGCTACACTGACCAGCCACACAAAAACCATAAATATATATCATCCCTTATCACAACAAACGCAAAGTTACTTCCACATTCAGAAAACTCAAATACCAAATATCATAAAAAACAATTAACACTTTAAGACAACACGTACAACCCTTTGAACAACAAACAGACAAATACAATATTAATCACTTTTACATTAGTTTATGACTATCCGAACTTTAAATTTTGTAAATTTGTAAAGAATGTTTTCGATCGCTTCATGGTGATCTCTGAATACTGATGAAGATCACCACGGAGCGTTCAAAAACTGTCTGTATCATAATCACTTTTACATTAGTTTATGACTATCTGAACTTTAAATTTTGTAAATTTGTAAAAACTTACTGAGACAGAACGTTTTCGATCGCTTCATGGCGATCTCCGAGAAGATACTGATGATGATCGCCATGGAGCGATCAAAAACTGTCTGTCTCAGTAAGTTTTTACAAATTTACAAAATTTAAAGTTTAGATAGTAATAAACTAGTGTAAAAGTGATTAATTAAGTTTCACTGTATGTAATGGACTACAAAATTCAAAACATATCTGGTATATACAAAATAACATGTAATGACTGTCCCAGCATCTACACTGGCCAAACCGGGGGATCATTTAACACAAGATTAAAAGAACACATCAACGACTTAAAATTCATAAATCCAAAATCCAGCTACACAACACATATACAAAACATCCGACACACATACATAAACATCCATACTAATTTAAACATTCTCCACTTTTTAAATCATAATAAAAACTAACCACTACTACAAATTTGTAATGTTCAAACATCACACAACATATCTTAAATGACCACCCATACTTTGAATCTAACACCCTATTCCATTATTTAGTAAACAGTCAGCTCAAGCAAAACCGCCATCCAAACTCATAAATTATACTTCTGCAACCTTGAGCGATCTCCAAAAGTAACGGATTGGCTTCATCAATGAAACGATTGTTTCGAAACGCTTCAGTAAGTAAGTTCAAAAGTATTCACTCTTTTTCACAATAATTACTTATAATTTAATCAGTGAATTCAAGATGTTTACAACAAGCAACTTTAAAAATATATAGTTGATACATGACACTACAGGTTTTCCATACCATGCTGTGGCGTCAGAATGTCTCAAAAATATAATATTTTATATTCTCGTGTTTATTATAATCTTAACTCGAATCATGATAGAATTTCATCTTATCATTAGTTCCGGGCTATCTGAAAAAGTTTTGAGATTCATATACTAATAATCTCTTATTTTTATTTCCAAAATTAAAATAGCTTGTAGTTTCTTCATGTATGATGTTAATTAACTTCTAGCGAATAATGAAGGTGAATTGTTATAAATTGCATGATTCTATACTAACTTTTAAAACAACATTTAAAATCACTTATTAAATCCTAAACAGTTTAAGCTCGTTGAATGAAAACTCCACACAAACTGTTTTAAAATGAAAAATAGAAATAATAATATCCCATTTGAAAAATATTTTTTTACATTTTTCAGGTAAAGAGTTTT
Source organism: Prosapia bicincta (assembly GCA_036971475.1). Classification (NCBI taxonomy): domain Eukaryota; kingdom Metazoa; phylum Arthropoda; class Insecta; order Hemiptera; family Cercopidae; genus Prosapia; species Prosapia bicincta. Next base: position 60,819,577 of record JBAIZL010000005.1, on the reverse strand, counting down.
TGTTTATTATAAAAGTACTGAAATAATCTACATAGGAGTAGCAAGGTATTACAAGAAACGACTTATTTAATTATACAGGGAGCGGCAGAAATACCTGACGATTTTCAATCGCGTACAGTCGAGCAGTTGTTTGGAGGGGGTGGTGGGGAGCGGCTCGTTGACAAGGCCATTCAACGCCATTTCAATAGCCATGGAGCAGTGGTCCAGTGTACATCGTGCATTTGTCATTGAGACGTATTTTAAAAGTGGTGATTCGGTTGTTGCTACACAACATCAGTTTCGTAAGCATTTTAATGTGAGTCGTAGAGGGTGCATCCCATCCCGAAACACAATCAAGTTGTGGGTGGATAGTTTTAGAACAACTGGTTCATCTTCCATCGTCCAAAACTTAAGCCTCATGGTTGACTGTAACCGTACGCCCACCTTCCTCAAAAAGTACGGTCCGATGACACATTTCTTAGTTACTGCGCACCACACGATAACTTTAGCACTATGTAAAAGGCGTTCATGCAACTCTTGTGGGTTCTCATTCGACCAATATCTAAAGTTCTGTTTATTAATATAGCCGTCAAGGTGAAAATGAGCCTCAACACTCATTAGAAGAATTTTCTGGTCATCCATCAAATTGATCATTTGCTCTGAAAATACCTGGCGATTAGCGTAGTCATGAGGCTGAAGTTTTTGGACGATGGCAATTTTATACGCATGAAAGTTTAGATCGTAGTGCAAAATACGTCTTACTGTGCGATCAGACAATTGAAGAGCGGCAGCTTGTCTATGCTCCTGTCTATGTGGGCTTTTTAGCACAGCTTGTCCCACTTGCTCAATGTTCTCCGGTGTTCTCACTGACCTTGGACGGCATGTAGGCCTTTGTTTTAAAGATGAACCAGTTGTTCTAAAACTATCCACCCACAGCTTGATTGAGTTTCGGGATGGGATGCGCCCTCTACGGCTCACAATAAAATGCCTACGAAACTGACGTTGTGTAGCAACAACCGAATCACCACTTTTAAAATACGTCTCAATGACAAATGCACGATGTACACCGGACCACTGCTCCATGCCTATTGAAATGGCGTCGAATGGCCTTGTCAACGCGCTGCTCCCCACCACCCCCTCCACACAACTGCTCGACTGTAAGCGATTGAAAATCGTCAGGTATTTCTGCCGCTCCCTGTATATAACTTAACTTAGTGAAATGTACTTTTTTTAAATTGTTGATCTATTTAAGGGCTTCACTATGAAAGCAATTATTTCGGTGTAGTTTTGTAAAGTGTTTATAAGCACCGCTGTTATTTACTGGAATAGTAAAAAGTCAGAAGCCCTATAGCAAAGCAATTGGTACAGTTGCGGTTACTAATCATAGCCACATCCAGCAACAATTTTTTTGTTGTGGAAGAATAAGCCTTAATATCAAAGTCGTCTTGGAAGCACATAGGCTATTACTCATAAACTACTACATAAATAAAATCAAGAAATAAAATAAAAGATGTGATTCCAAAATAATATATTACTCAAATCAATAGTTTTTGTGGTTAACTTTCCACTTAAAGGTCTATTTTTCCTTCATTCGTTCACTTTACATTTAAAAATGTCAGTTAATATTTCCAAAGTAACTTAGGAAATTCCCAGAGATTTATCTAATAAGTTAACTTTCCAAAGTGTTAAATAAACCAAAACTATTCTGAACTACAATTTTCATCTTTTTATTTGTTCTTCCTAAAAGTATCAATCAGTATACAATTCTTACTTAAACTCAGACCCATAACTTAATCCAGGAGTCATTAGCTACAAGAATATTATTTTGCATGTAAAGCATTTAAAGACGAAAACTTACTGAATAAAATGGTGTGTACAAACTTACTGGGATAATTATTGGTCGGAGCAATGGAAAATATAAAGTTGTTTTTTTTAAGTTTACAATTATTTTAAAATGCAAGCTATTAGCTTACAAAGTTTTCTCTTAAAAGATTTGCCACAGTCAACAGAATCAATTAGGAAAGTTTCTATTATACAACTATTCTTTGAGCTTAGCTTGGAAGGTTATGTTAAAACAAATAAAAGACATAGACAAGACTCATAAATTAATCATTTATTTACTCATACTCGTTTCAAAGACAAAGTCATCATCAACAGTGAATGTTACAACTACAAACTCTAACTTACAACTGTAAGGAGTTGAGTTTGTAGTAGCAACACTCACTGATGAGTCGTTGAAATGCATATGAGCAAATAAATGATTAATTTGTGAGTCTTGTGTATGTCTGTTATTTGTTTTAAAGTCTTTATTTTCATGACTCTTATCACCCCTTATAAAAATTTACAATATTATTACCCTATTTTACTTCTAAATTTGAACATTGTAAATAATAACTTAGTGAGATTATAATTTATGTAAATTTATGAAAAACCGAGACATAATATTTTCTAGTGTATTTAGCAATCTTCATCAGTGTCCCTTATTTATAAAGATCAAATGTAAAATTTTCACCCATTTTCCTGAACAATAACGTCCACGAATTTTATTAACTGGCATCCAATTTATTGCTTTTTAATCACTTAAACAAATTCTAGAATAGATCTACTTTAGTTCAATAATTGTTATAACTTGGATATTACAGTTTATAGATCCCAATTAATTATTAATGCCTACATGTTTTACTGGTTAAAATATTTTCAAGGATCAACTCAGTTGCTATTGGAGTAATCGAGGGTTAAAGGTTTCAACATATACCTAAAACTTCTTATTTCAGATGGTTGTTAGTGAGTGTTTCTTTTTTTTTACTTAAAAGAACAAAAAAATAATAAAAACATGACAAATAAGAACTAATAATACACCATAATTGGTTTACAGGAATAGTTTTTGATGTATTTTACTTTATTAAATTTTTTATATTTGTGGATTTTTAAAATGTTTTTCTTCATGTTGTGCAATATTGATGTGTTGCTTAATAATTAAGTAATGTTTTAAACAATTTTAAGAACAGCTTTATAACTGTTCACACAAGACAATTTTACAAAAGGTGGATTTGATGATCATTTTCATCACAGAAACAACTAATCCAAAAAAATTAAATTAGAACAAAAAATAATTTTATTAGTTCAATTATTTTAAAAATATCTATGTAAATAGAACAAAGTTTATTTATTTTTAATTATTGGTTTATTTTCAACTATAAATAACTCATTTTTAGTTCAGTTTATATCTAATGAGTTTTATCAGACTTTCAACATGACAACCAGTATTATTACAAAATAAAATTAAATTTTAGAGTAAATGAATTTTAAAGTTTCTTGATGTAATCATCATAAATTCACTGATTAAACTATAATTAAAAATTAGTTAGCTAAGTGAATACATAGAGCTTACTTGCTGGCGCGTACAGGCTTACTAAGTAGAGGCTTTGCTTCGTAAAAGGAACGATTGTTTTGAAACGCATCAAGTGAGCCCTATGTATTCACTTGGTTATGAATTTTTAATTATAGTTTAAATGAATTTTGCCTGAAAGAAGATGAATCTGAGACTTGTTACTGTAATATCTAAAGTATAATTGGAAATTGTTTTTAAAACTTCATAAATAAAATCATTCAATACAGTACTTTTTGCAATATTTCTTTTATTTAAACTGAAAGTTGCCATGGTTTTCTGAACATTTATACAAACAAAATCTATTTATATATTATGTAAATTTGGGGGTTGTAATTTTTCTCACATGATAATACTCGTGTTATATTTTTCAATGATGTAATTTAGTAAAAAAAAAAAAAAATCCTTATGACCTTCTTTAATGCTAAAATATAATTCTATTTAACATATATGAATTTTCTAACATGTATTTAAATCTAAAAAGGATCCTAAACCCTGTTAGTGCTTTTTATTAATTTATTAATATTTATTTGCTCTCTGGATGTTAGTTTAGTGAATGCATGGACATCGTGTGTAATGAACAACCCTTCCTTAGACTTATGTTTCTTAGTGTCTATGTTAAAACCGCTAGAAATTTGTTATCAATGTTGTTCGTTTGTTCATGTTTTAGAGATTATTTTTAACATATGGTTGTTTTTCAGAATGTTTTAAACCTCCAACAGTAATTTTATAAAACATTCCTATCCCTCTATTATACAGAAATTTTTGTTGCTACCAGGGCAAATTAAATCGTTTTCAAACCTTAAGATGCGGTTTCCCCCCAAAATATTTATTAGTAAAGAAAATTATAAAAATAACGTGTGATGCATTTTTAGAGAAAAATAACTCTATATACATTTTTTTCAAAATCTGTTTCTAAAACAATTTTGAAAGCTAAAGAACAATTTAAGTTGAATAAAATATCTCTACTCTTTCAAGCCATTTAAAAATATTTTTTATAGTTTTAAATTTTTAAAAAAATCAAATTAAAAAATATGTAAGTTGTTTTGAAAATGTGAGTTTTTACTCAAAAACAACACAATTTCATATTTATCATGGATTTTTATTGGTAATTTTTAAACTGCATGTTTTATAAGGATCCTTAGATCTACATAAATATGATGAAGATATTCTTGTTTTTTGTGACATTAAAATACTTATTATTTTTGACGAGTTTTCCAGTGTCTCATTCAATTAAAACCAATTATGCCTTATCTTGACTGAAAGTTCATGTTTTTCATTCTCTTTTAATATCCCTTTTTCTTACTATGTCATTTAGTCCAGCCTCTTCTTATTTATTTATTTTCAGATACCTGTTGTCAACTAATGGGTACTGATAGATTTTTTTAGTATAGTGTTCCAAAGTCTGATCCATTGAAACATATAAAATAATATTATAGTTTTGTTCTTCATAAAAATATATGTATTAAAATTATAATATGAAATTAAATATAAAAATATCCTGAAAATAAAATCAATGGAGAAATAAACAGCCTATCCTGAACTTAGGCGTTTTCCTGAACTTTCACAACTTATTACACTTTTGCTAATACTTGCGACCAGACTTTTTGTTAACTAAAGGCTGTTAAATTGTTAACTTACACTTGGAGGAAATGTTTTTGTCTTATGACGTCTTCAGCCTCATGAGGAGGTTAGTTAACAAAACGTCTGGTTGCAAGTAATAGCAAAAGTGTAATAAGTAATTAACAACCAGTTCATCATGAACAGCAACAAGATTTCGACACTTTTACAATATAAACTATTTTTAGTTTTCCATACTTAGTACATACTTACATTGTTGTTGTTGGATAGCCATTTTGAAAGAGGGTTGCATTTTCAAATTGAACAGTTATTCAAGTTACTTACCATATGAGTTGCACTCCAAGTTGAAATGAGACATAACTTCCAAAACTGTAATCATTGTACAAAAAAGTGCCGATTTATGAATAACACTGTATATGTTTTTAAAATTAATTTGCTTCAATATTTTAATCAATAAGAAAAAGTATGTAATCATAGCAAAACCAAAAACCAAAAACTTCATTTTAATGACAAACAATAAGATTGTTATAAGAGAAGAGTGATAGATTTACGGACATTGTGGAATAACGTGAATATAGAACACAAAAATTTGCTGTCATATAGGAGACAGCTAATTATTAGTTGAAATAATCCTGAACCAACTCTACTAAAATATTGTTGGTTATGTCAGTCTAGAACCTCAGAATCCAAATGTGATACTGACACAGTAAAGTCCGTTGATGTTATTACATCAATATATATTGTTATTGTCAGAGAACTAAACATATTTAAGAAGCATTATTTCATATAAGAAGTATTAGAAATATGAGAAATAATAATTAGAAGGAATGTTTAAACATAAGAAAAAATGTAATATTTGACAAAGATTACATCAGTTCCAATCATTTTCCTTTTCACTTATGTTACTAAAAAATACATTCTAAACATGAAACATGTGGTTTAACTGCACAAATCATAAATAGTGTTAGAAAAAATTAAATCATAACGTAAATGTTTCAAGACACACAAATTATTATAATATGAATGTTTCGATTAACTTTGATGTTTTGTATTAACTTGGCAAAAATACCACTACTTAATGATTTATTCAGCAGACGCGTTTCACGCTAGGTCAGCACATTAATCAATGTTGTGAATTACTGAAAAGACTGTTGCTCAGGTGTGTTGTGTTGGTGTGAGTCTGTGGTGTATTTTTGTTCTGTGGTGTGTTATTGTTCATAGAGTATTTGTTAATTATGTGCTCAAATATAGTATTTGATTGGGAGTGTGTTTTATAATTTAGAATATGTTCTGGATAGTATTTATGGTGTTTATGTATCTCAAAGTTTTTTACTGTGTTAAGTTTATTGCTTTTATTGATGTAATGCAGGATTTTTAGATTGGTGTCTATGTCGGTCTGTGAGTGTAGTGTGTTTTGTATGTGTATGGCGATATTTGATTTGGTTGTGTCTTTCTTATCTGTTTTACGTGTTCTTTATATCTTGTGGTAAATGTTCTCCCTGTTTGTCTTATGTAAAAGGACATGTGGTGCGCCTCTTGCACAAATCACTTATCAGCACTACTACAGACAAGTAGTACTACTAGAAGTATAACCATAAATGATCAGATCCACTTCCTAGTCACACTGAAGCTTATAGCAATGGTGACTCAATACAAAAACCAAGACTGTGTTCTTGGTAGCAGGCGGTGAATGTATAAAATTTGTGTAACAATACAAATTTACACCCCTACAAGACATTTTGTTTCCTTGTTTTACTTATAAATACATTATAAACAATAGGAAAGTGATTTTCAATGTTCAACCCATTATTAGGGATTAAGTTTTTTAAATAAATATAGGTTTAACTATCAATACACCCAAAGCTGTAGCCATATTGTCTCAAGGCAACTCCTTTGTTCAACATATGTTTAAGAAGTAGGCTGTATATTGTTCCAGGTCACCTATTCAACGCAGCTACCAGTTACTTTACACAGGAAACTTTACTTTTTATAAACAAATAGTTAGCAACTTGTGAAAATTCCTTGTTAATCTAGCTTGTTTTAACAGTGAGGCAATATTTCCAAGAAAACACTTAACTTAGTATAATTTTTAAGCATTACTTACAATTTGAAACATTTTTTATGATGTTTTCCTTCTTTTGAATGAATGATATGTGTCCTAGGATACATATCTTAGGAGCCTAAGTGAAAAGGAAAATTTGGAGTTGAATCAGTCTTTGCCAAATTAGATTTCTGAAAAAAATTGTCAACTTAGTCTTTGTCAAATGGGATTTTAAAAAGTTTGTGAATCTAACTGGCACTCTTAAATAATACTAGTTATATAAACACATTTTAACTAATCTCAGTCATAAAATATTCCTTAATACAAAAGTTTAAGAATATTTGTTTAATATTCTGAAAACTGATGTATAAGCTTATAAGTATTAGATACAGTAAAAGAAAGAAAGATTTATAAGGATTGTCATTTTAAATTCAAACAATAAATTCTGCTATTTATTTGAATTGTGAAATGATGTTTTTCCTGTTTAACAATTGCATTGATATCATGATATTTTTCATCTTGGATTCCCCGTAGTTTTCAGATATTCTTTGGAATAAGATAAAAACATTCTAGCTTCAATAGAAACTAGGTTGTGCTTCACTTTATGATATCAAAATTTAGTAAAGTAGTTAATTAATGTAAGTTATCTATTGGGCAAATAAGTCTTACTACTATCTCTAGATTGGAATAGGGGGATTGCCTTGGTTGTTTCATAATAGGCCAATAAATTGAGCAAAAACCTCAACACATAGATCACACAATAAAAAATTTTAATGTAAAACTACTTTCTTGACTGAAAGAAATAAAACAATTTATTTAAAATTAAAATTGCCTGAAACAATCTGTTGCAAAGAAATTAAACATTCTCATTAATAATTTATGTTTATAAAATAGCTTTCTATGTCTATAAAATAGACCCTTAAGGTTTTTGACCTTTTTCTTATTTCAACAAGAAAAGAGTTTAATAAGAAACGTTTATTTATAACATTAATAATTGCAGTTCAAAAATCCATATTTTTATTCTCTAGAACACGGTTTTATAAATATGCTTAGAATGATATGTCACTACAAAAGTTTTGGACAATAATCTTAATCTTTTTGTTCGTAACAACTTCTTAGTTCAAAGTTTAATTACAGTTCTACATAACTTAACAACAAATTCTAAATTTGTTGTAATTCCAGTTTGTTTCCAAGTTTCTGCTACAGTAGCATATAGACTAACCTGAACACAGGGATATTTAGAATTATTTTCATAGTGTCCCTACACTGACAAAAATGTGTTTACACTCATTCTGCAGTTCAATGTGTGATGTAAAGTTGTTCTTTTTTTGTAGCAATTTCATGCAAAAATAGTGCTTTATAAAAGTGTTTCATTTTACATTACAAAATCATATTTTCGTGTTTTTATGTAATAAGTAGTAACAATGGGTTTAACTAATAAAACTTTAAATGTTACACTGTTTGAGGATACCACTGTGATACAATGACAAATAGTTCCTCAGTGTGGTATTAGACTTAGGAAAATTAATTCTATTTTTAAGACATTTCAAGAAACTGTTTTTTTCTTCAAAGGCAAGAAATATGTAGACGTAAAAAAACTACTACAATACCGGCTTGGTTATTATTGATAGAAAGTAAAGTGATGCCAAAATTATCTGCTGTAGAGTTAAATCGAGTTAGCAGTGAGAGGAACAAATTTTAGATACTGGGTTATTCATGCTAGGAGGAAAACTCATCCCAGTAAAAAATTACTTTTGACACCAAGAACGTGCAAACAACAGTTCATGTGAGCCAAAGTCACCTACACTAACAATGCTCCATGCACTATTTAGTTGTGAAAAATGTGGTTTTCTGATTATTCACATTTTTATGTTGAGGGGCAAAGGGTTTTATACATTTAAAATACATCAGTTTAAGAAACACCAGCTGCTCAAATCCCGCAGCCAGTTAAACGTTCCCAGAAACTAATGTTTTGGAGTTGCTTCACTTTTGAAGGTCCTTGTTTGTTGATTCCAGTAATGGATACATGAATGTTCTTGATTCAAAGGTTGTGCCACAACTACGAAAGAAAATCCCACATGTAAATGGGTATACAAGTTACCAACTCGTACTAAAGTGATAAAAAATAAAGTACATATACTACAAATTATCAAATTTTTCAACAAAAATTGTTCTCTTTGTAATTTTTAAAGTTATTTTTTATGAAACAACATCCATGTTTGGATTAATTACTACATTATTAATTATTAACTTTCATGAATTATTTTTTCTATATTACATCTATATAACCAACTAATATAAATAATGTCTGAACTATAGTCACTCGGTAGACTAACAAATCATAAGCAAAGTGTTATTAAAATTCATTATTTATCAAACTTTAAATACTGGATATTATTAGATAGATTCCTGTTTTCACAATTGATTAAAAGCAATTTTTGTAAAGTTGAAAGCAACATCCCTAGTTACTTGTTTGTATGATCAGAAGTTTTAAATGTCTGTGTAAAATTTTGTTAATTATTAGAGCAGATAAACAATAAATTAGGGAAAGAAAATGTTGACATTATTAAAAAACCATCCGTATTTTGTAATTTATTTTGGTAAGGGTGAATAAAATACTAAATTGGTTGTAATTTTTTTTAATGTAACATTTTAAACTAAGATGTTAATTATTAAAATTTTGAAATAATATGGATTTCTAAAATAAAACATTTGCAGCTTTTGTGTCGTACATTTTGAGGTTTTAAAAAATACTACTATTGGTATCACTTGGCAAAAAACCACTTCTTACTGTTATTGTTCAGCAGATTCGTTTCACACTAGATCAGTGCATTGTTCAATGCTGTACGAACCGTGATATATGATGAAAATATATTTCCTTAATAAAACTTTAGCAAAACCACTACTGATATTTTCTTAAACAGCTAGCTTTATTTGGTACAATGTTTAAGACAAGAGTCTTATATGCAACTTTTAGCTCTGGAAAATACACTGAACAAGTGTGAAACACATAGTCTACACTGAAAATATCAGTAAATAATTTTGATAAGTCCTTTTTATTTACAAAAATAGTTATATAAAATCTTGAACATGAACAACAAAACAATAAGTTTTAATACAATTTACTCTCCAAAATTTAGTTTTGGAAAATGGGAAAAATAATTTTTTTGAACCTAAATTATTACATTTTATTACACTTATTTATTACATCACCCGGTATAAAAACATTGACATAATTTGCCAGAATTGAAGAATCATGTAAACGTAGTTGGTGCTCAATATGTTAAAATAGAAAAAACTTACATATAGACAGTGGAACATTTTCCAATGCCAATATAACATAATATCAGCTAACAGATAATATTTAAATGGGTTATTTGCTAAGATAAAGAAGATAAAAGAAATTTCTAGAAATTTGGGTCTTCAGTTAAAATTTCCCAAGTTTGCTCTTGGGTTGAAGAGTGAAGAAAATGAGTGAAGAATATTATTAGCCTACATCATATTTTATACAGTATACTACTTTGTTTATTTAGTTTTTAATAGGCAAAACAAAATTTTAAGTACTTTTTAATATATACATATTGAAAATCATAAATATTGTAAAATTCTCACCAAGTATTTCCTTAATATTTCAAAATAACAGTGGAATTTATCTTCCTATTGTACTAAGGAAAATAAATGAAGGTAACGTTTAAATACCCTTCAAGTTGTAAATTTTTGTTCTTATATTTAATGAAGAGAGTTTCTGAGCTTCATTCCCAAGGTACTTCTAAATATGCCAACATTTACTGAGATACTCTTATTGTGTATGATTTATTGTAATGTTTTCTCAACTCTTTCTATAGTATTTATATAAGAGTTTCTTATTTTTCACAAGTTCCTTGATTCATTTCATAAACATTGATTAATTCTTTTTATATTTCTTAGGATCAGGGGAATATAGGAGTATAAAGAGTAATTTAATTTGTCTTTACTGTATAAACCTTTGGTCCCAACCTCAAATTAAAATCAAATTATTGAAAGTGATGTAAAATTTTGCTGAAATGATCAATTGAGTCCTAATTAGGACTCATTATTTTATGTATGGTTTTCCAGAGCAGTTGTAGAAAACTTTATTTTATTTTAATATATTAGACAACCCTTTCCTTAGATATTGTCCAATTTATGTTCTCATTGACCACTTATACACACACACACACACACACATATATATATATATATATATATATATATATAACATACATTGATCACAGGAAAAAGTATAGAAAACAATGGAAGATATTGCTAGGTAATTATTCACATTGTCAAAAATTATGCCGAGAATATTTCAACATCAATTTAATAAAGACGTGTAATCATAAAAACATCTCTAAATAAGAATGTATTAATTTCACTTCATGAGAAAAGGCAAAATCTGAAGTTATTAGATTCAACTATTTTTCCCTTAGTTTGTAACCTCTATTATAGTTTGGTATCCACTATCGAGACATTTTTCAAAATGTTGTAACAGTTTAAAATAAGTAACACTTATACATGTGGTGGTATGATAAAAGTTAAAATAGGTTCTTTTTTGTTGCTTGGAAACCTGAAAATCTATCATGACTGCCTCTGATGGTGGGTAGATTCTTCTTCATAACTCTTTGCTATACCAGCTAGTCAAGCTAATGACCCAATCCTAAAATGTTGATGGTGACACCTGGGTGTCCTTGGAATAAAGAACTAAAGTAGCCTGGCAATATTTTATCCATATTGTTAAAGAATTGGATCAAGGAATTGTCTATGAATGTGTGAATTTGTTTGCTTCTGAAATAGTAAGGCTTTTATTGTTTTGTCGGTCCTTTGTCTTAGATTTATCTCGAGAGATATTCGTTTAGACCAATTTTAGTTTTCAAGGAATGCAGATGGTTTACTTAAAGAAACAGTTTCTAATGTTGTAATGGTGCAGGTAGTCTGGTAAGAAGCTTCTAATAGTCTTTAAGCTGTTCCTTAAAAGTAATTTTTGTTTAGAGTTCTTTTAAAGACATGATACTGGAAATGCTTACTTATAAATCTTTCCGCAATAACATGGTTGTAAAAAACCTTACTTTATAAAATCACTTAGAAAAACTAAAAATTATTTTGAATTTATATCCCTCAAAAACCAATTTTATTATGTGGTATGTAGACAATTTCAGTTCTGATTTTTTGTTTCTAATCTGTTTTGATCTCACCCCATGTATCCTCATGACAGTTCATGAAAATCTACAATCTAAATTTTATCACTCCTTTCCATACAAAATTGATTGATGGTTTTTGTATTTTAGTTTAATAATTTTAAGATATCCTAAAATATATCCTACTTGTTTGGTAGCTTGTATTTACATGGATTAACCCTCAAGCACTACAGCAGATGACGGTTGTGTGAGTCACTCAGTATCAGTCGCATCCCATCCTGTCCAGTGTGTGGATAACCATTAGCGTTATTCGACTCATAAAGTAGATGGTGACCAGTGTCCTCTGTGACAGTAATGTCTAAACATTTTCACTTGTACAACCATGAATTTATTATTGGATTTGTTGGGGATATACTGAAGATGGTATAGTAGAAAATTTAAATGAAGACAGCGAGGAAAATTTTTGGGCATTTAAGGTGGTTCCTCTCACACTAAGGTGACAGAAACAATGAATCGGGACTCTGAAACCTTTCTGGAATCAGAGGCAAAGCCTAGTGATAATGATGGCATGCCAATAACTATTTTTTACATGGTAAGAGATAAAGGTAAACAAATTTTAAAATGGAAAAAATACCCCTTTATAATTTAAATGTACACAGTACAGCTGAAAATTTTTGCTATTTATTAGTTTTTAGGACAATTCAGTTAATGGAAGAATAGTTCTATCCATAAACACACACACGTGCACACACACACACACACACACACACACACACACACACACTCACACACACACACATGCACACACACAATCATGTTTCACATTATACAATGTTGCTTGATGATACAAACTTATATATAATGGCAACAGTTCCAAAACTGGAATCTCTTGGAAATAAATAAATAGACACATATAAAAACTTATCTCATTATTGAAGTCCAAAAATTCCCAAATAAGCTTTAAGCTCTACTAGAACTAACCTAAAAACTTACATATAACAAATATATAAAGAAAAAAAAAAAAAATATATATATATATATATATATATATATATATATATATATATATATATATATATATATATATATATATTATATGTAAAGAAAATATAATATATACATAAAATTATATTGAAATCCATGCTTTCATAGGCATTTAACTACTTACTGGTAGTTTTGTTAGTAATAGGAAAATTATATAAATCTTGTGTGTAATATCTCAAGACATTTAAATAGAAACTTGGGTATGAACAGATTTAATTTTCTTTTGAGATCTCTTCATTTTAATGCCTTCAGAGATAGTCATTTCAGGGAAATTGATCAGAGAAGTGTTTAAGCTTTTGATCCAAAACTGTTAAATGTTTTTGTTAAAATTCTAAAGGTTTTTTACTGTTTACATTACATTTGGCAAATGTTCATTCAAAATATACATACCAAAAAAAAACAGCCAGGTATGAGATCGAGCTATATGCTCTAGTTTGTGCTAAAACTCTGTATTTTATTAAACGTGAAGTTGTACGGTGTGAATTATCCAAATAGGATGTGCAAAATGTCAAACTCATCTGAAGATTTATCCCTTCATATAGGAACCCATTAGGAATTTATTTTCAAAGAATTTTTACACAAAGAAAACAATACAAATTTAGAAAAAATGAGAAAAAATACAATTTATTTAAATACAGAGAATAGCTTATTCTAGGGAGGCTGCTTCCGCTTCTCAGCGTCGTTGCCTTCGCCATGCCCGCTGCTTATTCCGCCACCGGCGTTTAGTCCTGAGCTCTTTTTCCACATCGTTTCTCATAAGGTCTTCGTAGAGTTGGATGTGGTCTTCTGCGAAACCTTTGTCCTGGACGTAGACTCCCGGAGCTAGAACGAGCTCAGTAATTTTTTTCCGGGATCAGCTCAGTACAGGTGTCACCATGTACTGTAATTAGAATGTCACCATTGACAACTGATTCACCCTCATACCATTAGCAGACAAACTTTTGGTGTCTCAGCAAGGATCTAAGCAGCAAGTTCCCTTTAAAGATAGTCGTCTTCTAAGGGAAATTTCTCAAGACAAAACTCAAAGAGACACTACAAAAAGTGTAGATGATTTACCTATACTGTCTATCTGAGAATTCTTTGCACAAACTTTGTGGAGTAAAAAAACAATTTGTTCAGCACTCATTATAGATATAAAATAGGCATCCTCCATTTCTACTTAATAATAGAATGCTTTACATGTATTCTATGTTTAACATATTATTTATTACAAATATTCTTTGAGCTTAGCTTGTGAGGTTATGTTAGAAACAAATAAAAACATACACAAAACTCACAAATTAATCATTTATTTACTCATACGCGTTTCAATGACCAAGTCATCATCATCAGTCAGTGTTACAACTCAGTTGTAAGTTAGAGTTTGTAGTAGTAACACTGACTGATGATGATGACTTGGTCATTGAAACGCGTATGAGTAAATAAATGATTAATTTGTGAGTTTTGTGTATGTTTTTATTTGTTTCTATATTATTTATTAGTTCTTTACTCATGATGAAGCAGACGTAATATTTTTACACTATCATAACATTATATTTTTTTTTCATTGTCGTAATCATCTTGGATTCACTGAATAAATCATAAGTAATTATTAAATGAAAACTTTTAACTTACTTGCTGCTGAATTTCAAAACAATCGTTTCATTGACGAAGCCAGCCCGTTACTCAGTTGAGTAGCAAGTTAGCTTCAAGATTCATCAATGAAACAATTGATTCAAAATGCATCAGCAAATAAGTTGAACGTTTTCACTCAGTTACTCAATAATTACTTATGACAAAGTAAAATGTAACCTTGTACGGTATCTATTGTAACATTGTTACTTATTATTTTGAAATATGTCATTCTATCCACAATAAAATTATTTTAAAAAAAACACAAGGTATAGTTACTATTCTAGTTTAAAAAGTGTTGTTTGATGATAAACTTTGACATTTTCTTTACTTCAAATTCATATGGAATATACTTTTATTTATTTTTAGAATTAAATCTAATTTACCAGAAGGAACAATTGTGTGGGACTTTTTATTACCTAAAGAGGTTCTAATTAATCTATCACAATATAATTTTCAAAATTATTTTATTATATAATAATAAAAAAACCTATTTTACTGTGAACTTCTTAGTAGCATTACAACTAAGGTTTGAATCTCGACTGTTGTAGTGTTACTTCTTTGTAACCGAAAGAACAGTTTTATATATATAAAATTGTTACTGGCTAAACGTTAAGTAGCATTGTTTAGTTTAAATTCTTTCTCTGTTTATTTGCAAATAGTTTTTAACAACTATAGATTACAACGTTGTAAATTAAAACAGTTCACTCTAAATCTCACTACACACTAGTTTATTAAAACAGACTTGTTTTGACAACAATGTTGCCTTCAACAGGGCTTGGCTACTACTAACGAATTTCATCAAGCCGGATTAATATAAATTAACCATAGGTTTCATATCATACAATTATAAAACCAACAAGTAGTTAGTAGTACCCAATCACTGATGAAGGCAACATCATTGTCGAAACCAGTATGCTTTAATAAACTAGTGTGTAGTGAGCTTTGGAGTAAACTGTTTTAAGGTTGTGAGTTGTTCTCACTAGCTAAGCTCTGATTCACTTAATAACTATAGATTATTTAAAATATTCCAAAGTTTTGTCTCAGTATTTACAGTAAATAATAATCTTATTTTTACAAACACAATACTTAATAACATATGTCTGAATATCACATAACTTTTCTATTAAATTTTACCTTCAAGTATGTTATCAAAAGATTCTTCTTGAGGATTCTAAAGTGGTGGTATATTTATTCTCTGTTAGTAATAAGTACATAAAGAAGAATTTCTATAAAGAAATTTTAAAGAGAATTTGTTTTTATTTATATTAAATAATTTGATTATTTATTTATCTTTGTGAATTTTAAGGCGGAAACCATGTATACATCATCAACACCTAATGAGTCTAGATGATGAAGTCCTATAAATTTTCCCTCCTACTTGGAAATGTATCGCATACATGGCTTGAATGGGGAGAGTCACATCACAAAAATATACCTACTTTCTAAAGAGGGACTAACTTAAGGGAGGAACATTTAACAATTACTTCTAACTTTTTTACTAAATATTGACCAAAATACAATTTTTTTTTACTTTCTTTTATAAAATGCATAATTTCTATAAAGGAAGATTTAAATTAAATCCAATATTTTTGTATATATGAACATCCTCTTACACAAAATAAAATTTGTTTACCTTAAAACAAAGGTGGATATTAAAATTTTATTCCTTTTTAGTTATTTTTTAAAATTGTAATTTGAAACAAGAGCTTGAATTTTGAACAGATACATATTTTTACATCTGATTGCAATCATATAAATATTTGTATCATTTCTAATACATATTTTTCTTGAATTTTATTGTCCATGGTAATCAACGTTTTTATTAAACTAATGAATGACTTGCCAAAATTAAAATACTTGCTAAAGTGAACTTATTGAGTACACTCAACAACCTTTTACTCATTAAGTTCTTCATAAATTCACTTAATTTGTAAAAACATATGTTATTATTTAGATTAATAAAAACATTAATGTATTGTGGTTATTAATTTTAAAAACCAACATTTTTCAATTAAATTAAAGTGAATAAGTTAAAATTTAATATAACAACCTAAATTGACAATTAAATTATATGGAATAATTTTTTTACAGTTAATTTGTAGTCTTGCAATAACAAAATTTATTTATGGTATCCTTATAACCTCTAAGTAAATTCCTACCTAATCCTAACTGTTTTGTTTTATTTCATTTTCCTTTTTATTCTACACTAGTTTTTTTAGTTATTATATGTTTTCAGAATGATTTCTTTTTATTTATTGTATTGATGATTTTATTTTTAAATGTTTTAATTAAATTTTTTTTAGGTTGAACCGACGAATAAAGGCTTTAAAACTGTTTCTTAATAAATACTAACAAACTTTTTCTATTTACATTTCACATATTTCTAATAATAAACATCTAATCTCTTGAAAATCTTTAAACTTTAATTAATTTTCTGTTTTTATACTAATACCATGTTTGTATTAAAATTTACTTTAAAATTAATCTAAGTGGCTTCGAGTTTGGCTTCTTTAATGCATACAAAATTTTGAAAAATTGGCATGAAATTAAATTGAGCTTCATCAGCTTTTTTAAATCAGCTTTGAAAAGCTTTGCACACAAAGTTTATTAATGGTAATGAAAATTTGGCGTGTATGTTCTTGCTCACCGATGGCTGTTCTTACAGACTTTTACGACTTTGTAGCCAAGTAACGAGTATTAGTTATTTAGGCTTACTATGGTATGCTTAATTTTAGTACATGAAGTTAAATTATTTTAACAAATTGGAAATAATTTTACATTTCTAAACCTTTTAATGAAGTATATAATGTGAGTTTAAAAACTATTATTTAAGACAAAATAATACATCAAAATTGTCATTGTACACATTTTGTTTTTACTTGAGAAAGCCATTTTTAAAAATAATTTGTATAACTAAATTTAATCATTATACATTTTTACATTATTTAATTTAAATATGTAGTGTGAAAATGATTTACTTGACCAAGTTTCCTCAGATGGTTCCTCAGGGAAAAAAACAAGTTTCCTATAAAGTGAAGCCCTATTTTACTTAGTTTTCCACCTGTCTGTGATACAAAAACTAAACTTATATATTTTAAATTTGGTTTAAGATACAAATTTGTTATTAAACAAATTTCAGAAAATTGTTATTTTAGGTTTTGAAATGGCAGGCATACAAAGTATTTGAAATTTAACAATTTAAAATATAAAATATTTTAAAACATTATAAAATTGCTAATGTTTAAAAAAATTTTAAACAAAGTTTGATCTGAGCAAATTTTGTATTTGTTAACTTTCTAGGACTTTTTTTTAATAATAACCAAACAGGCAGTAAACTAAGCAAGATAATTTTTTGTTAATTTTGACATGGTAAATGTTTGTTTAGTTATTCATCTGGTTAAATTGAATAACACAATTCATGAACATCCGGTAAATTACAGTTGGTTGCTGTAATCATTTTGATTTCACTGATTAAATCATAAGCAATTAATTAAAGATAGTAAAAACTATAACTTATGTAGCTTACATGTTTCAAACCCATCATTTTACCGATATATCCTAACTGCTGCTCTGATTTATGATGTAATCAGTAAAATCATTATAATTACAACAACCAATTTTAATTGTGACTAGCCGTCATCTGTAATCAATCTCTAATAAAGGGTAGCAGTTAGGCTAAGCCAACGAAACTACTTTTTCAAAATGTTTCATGATAGTAAATTGATAGTTTTTACTTAGTTCTTTAAATACATACTTATGATCCTGTAAATCATTCTTATTCATTATATTATTCAAAATAGTATATTAGAAAAAATAGGAGAACTGATTTTTTTAAATTATTTGTTAGTAGAGTTTAGAACTCCATTCTGATTATAAAAGGCACCATCTAGTTATTTTACTTTTGTATCAGTATTGTGTTTGTTTTTGTATTTTGTTTGCAGAGAATTTGATTTTTAAAACTATTTTCACGAAATGGCAAACATTTGGATAGTATATAATCTTTTGAGTCTTAAATTTTAATTTTCTTTTATAGTTTTCAAGTCATTTTTACTCTTGTTGAACATATTTAAAACATAAACTCTAATTTAATTTCTAGTGTAAAACTGAAGATTTTGTTATCATAGATTAATTTTATTTTTAAAGATAATAAATTGTCTGCAAAAATAAAATTCACTAGAAATTTTTGTAATAATGATTTCAAGATAGAATGTTTTTTTTCATTTAGGAGTTTTAAACTTATATCATTTTTTAGTATTTTACAATGTTTAAGGAATTTTTTTCAAAAATACAAATTTTATTTTGTAACTATGTAAAGTTGTTTGTTTATAAATGAAGCTTCACTTGAAAAACTGTTTATTTAACTTTACATTTTCTTTTCTTTTCTTTTTTAAATATAGGGACTAGTATTGATGTTAGTTTTAAACTTATATTTTGAGAATATTTAAGTATTAAAAATTGTGACTAAAAGTTTGTTTGTGATATTTTAACTTTGATAATTTTTACCACTCTAAGAGAGTGTTTATTAAAATATATATATTTTTTTAAATTGTTAATTGAATATATAGTTAGATAGTTTGTACACAATATCACTTCTTTAAAAATATATATAAAAGACTGAATAACTAAATTGTTGTAGCGGATTTAAAATTCAAATTGTTAGGCTCTACATCTTGAGGATTTTGTAAAAACACTTATTAACTCATTTTACTTGGCAATAAGCATCACTTACTGATATTTCTCAGCAGTCACTAATATTAGATTTAATCCTATTCAAAGGTAATAAAAGATAAATCTGCATGTTCCACAGAGTATACAGTATACATAACAACATAAAATTCACTTGCAGTATTTGTAATATACACCTTGCAGCACTTTTTTGAAAGATATACACCTCTTAGCAATAGTCATGTCTGTGACTCAAAGCTTTGAATAATGTACTGATCTAGTGTGACTCCCGACTCCTGACAAAAACCAGCTGTGGTTTTTTTGTCAAGTGATATCAATTAGTATATATAAAATTCACACTTGAAACAGAATAACAGAATACAATCGACTATTTAGACATCACAATTACTTAAGATAACAATTAACATAAATATAAAATGTACAGAAATCCCACCACCACAAACAGAGTAATACAAAACACATAACCACCCAATACAACACTGCTGTTTTCTGATCCATGATAAACTGATTAATAAACCTTCTCATTACAACAAAGAACAAAATAACTCAAGTATAATAAAATACATTGCACAAAACAACTGTTACAAACACACCCTGAGACAACATAATAAGCAAAAATCAACACACAAGACTAGAACAGTAACACAAAAAAATAACCTCAACATATTACGACAACACATCACAAAAAATAGCTTCATCGTTCTAAAAACTCAAATACACAAATGGTTGGATTCCACCTTTAACTTGAGCTACTAGCTTTACAGTAAATCACTTAGTATATACAGTTGAAGTGTTTTAGTGTCAAGTACAGTTTCCTTCAAAATATTCAACACAACCAAAAGGCACCTATGTAACACGATAACACTTCAAAACAAACACAACCCAATAGAGTATACAAAACCACATATAATGATTGGCCAAGCTTTTAGATAGAACAAATAGGAAAAACTCCACCACATGATACAAGTTACACAAAAAGTATCAAATTATCTGATGATTTTACCATACATGCACCACATTGACACCCTAAAATTTCTACAAAACATCAATAAACTGATCATAAAATTTCAAACTGAACACAAAACAAAACAACACATCACACAACATCAAAACCTCACAGATCACTATAACAGAACTCACCTGAGCAAGCAATCTTAAACGTGATTCACACAACTGATCAATGTCTTGAACAAGTAAAAAGTGCATCTACTAGGAAATATCCTTAAGCAGTATTTTTTCTGCCAAGTAAATTGAGTAATAAATGTTAAAGACTTCATTAACAACTCAATGTCTTGACTACACATTTGATATATTCATAGTGAAACATGTTGCTGTGCTCGAAGAAACTTATTTAATATGTTTTTACTACTGATACTAATTCTCTTAGTCCTTAAACTAATGGCATAGACAGAAGGAATAATATTAGATAATAAAATAAAATAAAAAGGTGATTAAATCAAATATTTTTTAATGTTATAATCAAAGAAATCTGTTGAAAGTAATTATAAAAGTAAAATTTTATTAAAACACAATTTTAAATAAAAATTCTTTTCAAAAAAACAAAAAACATCTCAATACGTTATCACTATTTAAAAAAATGAACCCATATTTTTAAAATAACTGTTTTGGTTGTTTTTTTAAATCATTGCATACAGAAGCTTCTGCTATCTATTTTCTTGCTTTCAACTACTTCCTTATTGTATTTTCTTATTCTATATTTTCCTTTTCTATCTACCTTTCTGTCTCTCTTCTGTCTCTACTTTTCTTTCTCTACACCTTGTGGAATTTTCTCTCGCTTGTTGTTTTTCTAGATCTTGCAGAATCTCCAAAAAAAGCGCACAGAAAGGAGAGGTCGGCTCAGCTCAGATCCACAGAAAGACAAGTCAAAGTTCTCCAAAAGCAATCTCATTTTTAAGGTAACCTCTTGGTTGGCCGCCCCGCGTTCCTTGCAGTGCATGTCGAGCTTTCGTGCATGTGCTTCTTCTGTGTCCGCTGCTAGCCTCCTTCCACGGTTAAACTGCTTTATCATAGACGCTTTATTTGCAGGACATTATTTACATGTGCATATAGTGTATCCCTTCTTTAAATTAATTAACATATTTAATTAATTTTTGGTATGTTAGCGTTACGAAATGTTTAACTGAAATAACTTATGTATTTACACAGTCTCTGCTTCCTTTTTCAGTTAATATGAGTAGATTTTTCTGACTAATAATGTTGTTCAACCTATATTTATCTAGCATATTACAGATAAACTACATTGTTTAAAACCTTTAGCTGTACTTTATTCTCAAAGGTAGACTCATCTTATATATAGGCTTATTTCTTCACTTCCTCTTAATTAAATAATCCATCCATGCCCTATTTGGCCAACGAAACTGGATTTGTGTTATTTTTTAAGTTAATGGGTAGGATCAAACCTATATATGGTGAACGTCTTCTCAGGTAAAGTACAGATAAAGCTTTTGGCAATGATGATTTTCTAAAATGTGTCAACTAACTACATGTTGTAATATATGTCAGGAGAAGCACAGTAATACACTTGAGGTTTTATGTGTAACTAGGGTATAGGTTTTTTATTTACTAATTTTCAAAAACAAGAATATTTGCTGATCATTATTGTACATATAAATCAAAATGATAAACCGGAAGATTTTTTAAAAAGTTGAAGATTACCTAAAACTCTAAATTATTATAAATAAATAAATACGAACTATAATTTCCATATAATAAAAAAAAAATTCAAAAAAGTTAGTAAATGCTTAGGTTTGATGGCAATATTTTATTTGAATAAACTAAATAGACTTAATTACATTACTTTCATGTAATGAACTGTTATGTAAAAGCTAAAGAAAATGTTATATTTTATTTAATATGTATAGTAAGTTTGTAATTCATAATCATTGATTGTAATTGCAATTAGTTGACCATTTTGAATACTAATTGTAGCCTATTTCATATCGCATTTGACGACAAACCCTATTACATCAACACCAAGCTTGCGACTGATTAATTAGTATGATATATATAACAAACTTTACGGTATTTCTATCATGAAATACCTGTCTTTGAGTTACTTTTAGGTTTTAATGTGTTTCTTCACCATGTTGCTATGCACTACATTTTGTTGAACAAATAAATTATGACGCATAGTTTTGGAGTTAATTACTTTTACAAGATGAATTTTAAAAGTAACAACTCTGTTATAACAACTTTGACAAGTTTTCATAATCTAATTGTCATTTTCAGATGTTTCATGTTAAAAAAAAAGTTATTACATTTTATGATTTAAATGTCAACTTGTTAAAGTTTCTTTTAGAAAAATAGGTCACTTTGTTTATTCACTAAGTCTTCCAAAAGTTATAAAATTTAGATATCTGCAGTATGTACAAATGTTTTTTTAAATTACAGATTTCAATTAAATATTTTTCTGAATTAATTTTACAGATTACACCTCTTTAGATTTCAACATTAAATCTATAAACAAATTACAATAAATAATTATGAGGATATATAGATTAACAAAACTTTTACATTTTACAACTCCTTATTTTATTAAGTTCAAATATACAAAATAATATTACTCCTTTAAGTAAATGTCGTCTATACTACTTTCAACAGTACTGTTTTATCAATTACTTTGATAACATTAAGCATACCACTTACTTACCCAATGTACATGTAGGCATACACACACACACACACACATACACACACACACACACACATGCGCACGTGCACACACACACACACACATACATAAATATAAACATATGTACACAACAGATATGTTTAATATATTTCATCAATGTTAACAAAAAATACGAATTATTAGACATTTTTTAACATAGGAAGAATTTATATGAGTTAATACTCAAGGGAGATATATCCTTATTTTATATGGGAGATTACCCATGAAACACTCACTCATTAATAATTATTGTTTGGAGAGGATGTTTCTTTCAACAAAGCAAATTTCTTCCTACTAAATCATAAATTTTGCCTACAGCCTAGTGCCAGGAATGAGTCTTGGTCTTACATTAACCCTATATTCAACACAACTACTTCTCCCACATCTCTAAGGGGTTATATTGCCCCTACAGGGGTAGTTTTCTCCTTTCAATAAAACGAAATGAAAAAAACTTCAACAGTGAAATTAATTTTGACTAATTACGTTTTACAGATTATCCTTATTTAATGTTCTACCTTCACAGCTTACGTTTAAATAAAACATCTACTCTGTGGTTACGTTATAAGCCTGTAATAATACAATTTGAAAATTAAATTCTCCATAATGCATCCACAACCAAAAAGCAACAAAACTGAAATTGTAAGTTCGTGTATAGAATTATAACAATTATGTTGAAACATTGTTAAATTTTAACAGTTTTTTTATATTAAAATTGCTTTAAAAAAGTATTATGATAGTACCAGTAATATCATGATAAAAACCATTGACTCATAATTCATGTATTTTATAGATCACTTAGTATTTTTGAAATAATTTGCTGTTGAATTTTATCGGTAATGATGGATAGTAAAACGTTAACATTTTTTTAAAATAAATTCATTACATCCTAAAATTATATAATTTATTCATATTACTTATATAAATTATTTATCTTTTTAAACAAAATTATATCTTTACTATACCGTTAAAACACATATTTATTTCTCTCTTGGAAACCCAATAGACTTGAATATTGATACAAATCACATTTGTATTGGTTGGCGTTAAGCTGTAGAATATGGTTTTTTTACTTTGGGTTTAGGCAGCTTGCAAGTAGTATCTCACACAGCTTTTCTTCTTTCTAAATAAACTTGATTGCCTGTTGGAACTGCTTACAATTCTGGACATAGCAATGTATATATATATGCATTTGATTAAGTTTAAATTTAATGTGCTTTGCTAGTATGTGTAATTTCTTTTTCTCAACATACACACAGACTTTTGTGAATTAAAATACAGGCTTATACTTTAGGTTCTTTAAATATACCAAATATTAAAAGTGTTCATATAATAAATTTGATAGGGTGAAAATAGAAAAAAACAATATTTTAAAGAAGTGTTAGCCTTCAATGGCTTTATTGGATTTTCTAATCTTCACCCAGTTTTAACTAAACAACTTACTGTTAACTTACTTGTTATAACTTTTCACAAATTAAATAATTGTTTTTTTAACTAATATCAATTTATTTAAAATATAATCCATATTATTTTTAAAAAATTACTCCTCCATAGCAAAAACAAGGGATTTGCATTGATATACTTTGTTTTCAAATTTAAATATTTTAAGAAAGGTTTAGTTCAGTTTCAGGATATTAGATGTACTGTATTTTAAATCTTAGTGTAAATCAAAAAGATAATATTGCTCCCTAAAATAATACTAACTAAGTAACTAAATAGGCCTCATATTTAGTTATTTTTGTTGACTTATTGTTTTTTATTGATTGATGGAGAATTTTAGTTCAGATATTTTGTATTTAAACTAAAATTCATTTGGATGTTGGAGAACTCTCTCTTTACTATTTATTAGGAATATACTGCGGTTGAATTTAATAATAAATACACAAAAACCTCTTGACCACAAACTTTCTATATTTTACCCTTATGTACATTTCAGTTACAGTCTTTGTATGTTATCCCTCTGAGGATGGTTACTTTGTAACTGAAATGTACATAAGGGTAAAATATAGAAAGTTTGTGGTCAAGAGGTTTTTGTGTATTTATTAACTCTCTCTTTGTTTTATATAGTGTCCCTTTACTGATGTAATGGTTACTTTTCATGAACCCATCCTTAAAATTATTTCTATAAATGGAATTGGTGGAAGTACACTAAATGAGATCAGTAGTAAGAAACAATAACTACAACTAAAATTCAGGAAGTAAGAATATTTAATGATTAGAAAACCATGTATTAGAACTTCTCTTTTATATTATCTGTTCTATGCAAACAAAGTAAATTTTTATATTCCAACTACACTTTAGCAAGATTCTTCACTATAACATTATACTATAACAATTACACATTTGGGGTTGTTTAGAGGTATATTTCCTTTTGGTGTATGTAAGAAAATTTATTAACTGTCCACACTGACTTTACTCATTATAAACACGCCCATCAGATTATGTCTAGGAGCAATACAAAACAAGTATCACATCGTTATAAAATTTCCTGCAGTCCCATTTATTGCCTATTTTGTAACTGAATATTTGTCAGAGAATTTAATTTTGTAAAAAAATTAAAACGTTCAGTAATATATATATATAACTGTATGAAGCAACTGTGGCGTAATGTTTATTTTTAAATAAATAAAACCTCTAAACCACAAATAACATTTATTTAAACCTTATGTACATTTCGATTGGCCAGCAATCATCTTCAGAGGTATTTAAAAAATACAACTAACTTTAAACAACAAAATACAACAAATATATAGGCCTAAACCTGTAACTACTTCGCCACGCCCCTTAATTTAAAAACTAGTACGACCAATCACGTTGCAGTAAATTCCCCCTCTACAACTTGGTCCGGTCTTCAAACTCTCGTGGTGAAAAGTTACAGTGAAATAATCTAGTGTTGCAGAACATATTCTAAACACTAAACACACTTTAGAATTAAATGATCTAAAATTATTGAAAACTGTTAATTCAAAAGGTCTTTTGAATAGTTTTGAAAGTTTGTACATTCACAAATATGACGAAAATAATTTATTAAATTGTGATAAAGGGCCTATCCCTAAATCTCAGTTATATTCATTAATTAGGAGATAGTTATAACTTTGTTAATAAATAATATTTTTGTTTTTTAGTAAAACTGTAACTTTTCACCACGAGAGTTTGAAGACCGGACCAAGTTGTAGAGGGGGAATTTACTGCAACGTGATTGGTCGTACTAGTTTTTAAATTAAGGGGCGTGGCGAAGTAGTTACAGGTTTAGGCCTATATATTTGTTGTATTTTGTTGTTTAAAGTTAGTTGTATTTTTTAAATACCTCTGAAGATGATTGCTGGGCAATCGAAATGTACATAAGGTTTAAATAAATGTTATTTGTGGTTTAGAGGTTTTATTTATTTAAAAAAAAAAAAAAAAAAAATATATATATATATATATATATATATATATATATATATATATATATATTAGGGTGGGTCAAAAGAAAAATGTTTTTTAGACACTATACCGTGGAAAACTTGCATCTGGGGTAGATAAATAAAATGCAAAGTGAAAATAAAGTAAATATTGAACCCCCAGCTAGCGCATCGTGCTTTAAAATCAGTCATTTTACAATTATTTTTACAGTGCCTAGCCAATAATATTTTAAAGTGCTAAAGTAAAAATCTTTTATTAAATAAGTTAAAAAACTCAAACCCATATTAATGCTGACAAAATCTTTCAATTTCTGGTACTCTATGTAGAGTTCAAAATGTGCACTCTAGTACGTTAAAGGAAGGTGTGGTTTAGCATGCTGTGTTGTGTGTAAATAGCACAATCCGTTTTTGTTTTGTTTTACACTATACTCCATTTAATTGTAATGTAACTATCATATGTGTATTTTAAGGATATAAAAGAACAAATGTTGGTTAACTTATAATCTTGATAACATGTTTAATTGAAATTATAAAAAAACAAAATTTCAGCCAAACAGTTTTAACAAATAAAATATTTTTTAAAGTTATGAAAAACGTCATTAACTTACTATTTAAATTGAAGTCTCACTTGCTGTCAAATTTTGGCATCGAAGCTCTGGATACTATGGTAGATCTTATGAAACTATCTCGTTCCTTATCCTCAGCAACTTTTTGAGATGCTTGAGTCACTAACTTGACATAGCGTTCCACAGCTTAAGTGTGACATGGAGGTTTTCCAAAGTTCCATTCCTCAGGAGTTCCACCAGTAGTGATTTTAACCAAAACTTCATCATCAAATACCGTATGTAAATGAGTGGATCATTTAAATTGTATAATAAATAATATAGATTATTTTCCGTAACAATGGTGGTGGTGTAATTACAGTGGTGTTCCAGCAGTTGCCTGACTTTATCACACTATTTATGTCTAGAAGGTTCTTTTTAACTTTATTCAAAAGCGTAGAATTTTGTCTGATAATTCACAATCTATACTTACAAATTCAACCATTGAAAACTTTTTACACTTACTAATCTGGGTGCCAATTATGCCACTAAATAACTTTGGCCCAGTTGTTTGACACTATAGCCGGAACGGCTAAAGTAAATTGTTTAAATAAATACCGGAACGGCAACTCATTGAAATGCAAAAGAGATATTCCTTACAGCATAGGTCTTTTTACTTTATTTTCATTAATGCATCTTTTTCCAACTCATGTTAGTAACGGTACCGTCACATCCCACTACATCAAGTTCGTCTAAAGACATACCACCAACCGTCATATAAGAGATAATTCTATAAGCGATATCACAAGCATATCCACTTGCTGGTGTGACTTGACCAGGTTCTTGTATTATGGTATAATGTTCCTTTTTTATTGTTTTTGTAAGATGTTTTTCGATGACATTCTTTAATAAAAGGGTATTATCCTTCCTTCCATCGAAGTAAAGACCTTGAAGGGGTTTGCGTTCTTCTGTGCTCTGGTTTTAAAGCTCTCTGCGTTTAGCTTTTTTCCCTCTTCTTATTTTACTTTTATCAACCATATGGGAGTGGTTATCATTAGTTATAATACCTATATCTTTCAGCACGATTGAGGCTACAGTAGCTTATAAAAAAGCAATAATTTAATGATATCTGAGGCTTTTGCACTACCCCAAATCAAGGGATATTGTCTGTTTCACATTTATTTGCTATTTTTTAAACCTTTAATTAAACAATTTTCACTATAGTACTTTTTAATATTATTGGTTCAGCACTGTGAAAATAATTGAAAAATGGCTTGATTTCTGAAAAAAACCTGACATTTTAAGTATGATGCACTAGCTGGAGATTCAACATATACTTCTTTTTTACTTTTTTAGTTATCTACCTCAGAGGAAAGTTTTCTGCGGTATAGCGTTTAAATAAAAAATCATTTATTTCGACCCACCCTAATATATATATATATATATATATATATATATATATACCTGTTGATTCCATCTTCGCGTGAGCTACTAGTAATCACTTACACTTTTAAATGTTTTAAACTTGCCTATAGTAGCACTTACTTTGCTTGTTCAGGACGGCCGTTTCGGGAGATGTGTCCCTTTGTCAACTCAGACAACTTCAAACTACACCCTACACACATACTCAATACACAATTACATTACAACTCACACGCACTTTTTGACATCATAACTCCTAATACACACAAAATACACCCACACCACCAAAATATCCCACCCCAACCCTAACCTATGTAAACCTTGAGATCAGTTACGGTCTGAGTTGACAAAGGGACACATCTCCCGAAACGGCCATCCTCAACAAGCAAAGTAAGTGCTACTATAGGCAAGTTTAAAACATTTAAAAGTGTATATATATATATATATATATATATATATATATATATATATATATATATATATATATATATATATATATATATATTTTTTTTTTTTTTTTTTTTTTTCATTTTTCAGTTCTGGTAAAAATTGGTTACTTAAGGATAACATAAATTTCCTTGAAACAAATTTATTTCTAATTTCTTAAGGATATTACTGTTAAACACTGTTCTTTAGCAACGCAAGGTCACATGGGTACATTATCTAACACGCAGTCCAACAAGATTGATTCTAAAAAACTTTTGCCATCTTCAAAAATGTTAATGTTCAAATTAATGGTGCAATTAATGGTGATGTTTCTACTTTATTTTACCAAGGGATTGGCAGTTTATAAGATTTAAACAACTATTCCAAAATATAATTTGAACATTTTTGTGTCAATTTTCAAAGAATTTTACATGTCTGATCTCTATTAAATATAGTTTTTATAAAAAAAAGTTTACTTATAAAGGAAAATAAATAAACTTGTAGCTCAGAAAAATAACCAATTTTTATAGCTGATTCAAGAATTTAATTTTATATTTTGCATTTTTTGGCATAAACTTTGGGTCTAGTTACAAGAATGTATTATAGTTTAACAACAGCAAGATTGATACATAATCTTGTACAATTACAAGAGATTATCTTACAATTATCTTGATACTTTACAGCCTATTGTTACAATTAGTTACTAGCAATTTGTTGTTTTCATCTTTTTTAATGTTGAACAACAAATCATTGTATTTGTTTACAAACAGACAACTGTTTCAGGAGATTTATCCTTTTTGTCGACTTTGATCAATTTGGCTTTTAAAATTGTGATAATTTTATTTCTGGTTTCTAAATAAAATTACTCAATTAATATTTATGAACCTTACAAACCATTTTAATGAAAAAAAAACACGATTGGCATTATTATTTTATATTTTACTTTAAGTTATATAAATTAAAATTAGAGTTTTGCTATTACATGCAACCAGTTTCTTATTAACTAAAGATTGTTAAATTGTTACCTTACACTTGAAGGAAACGTTTTTGTCTTATGACTTCTTCAGCCTCTTATTTTTTCTGCTAGGATTGCTGCAGTTGTGCTTCTTTGGTACTATTTTTTGAAAGTTAGAAGTTATGTGATTGAAGAGTATGTGTGATCTGTGCCATGTTTGTTCATTTAGGATGTCATTTTTATGTGTGTTCCTATGTCTGTATATTTCATATTGTTCTAGTGTGTTTAATTTATGGTTAACAAAACTTTAGTTAACAAAAAGTTTGGTTGCAAGTAATAGCAAAAGTGTAATAAGTAATTAACAACCAGCTCATCATGAACAGCAACAAGATTTCGATAAATTCAAAATAAACTTTGAAAATAAGTTTTTTCATATCACAAAGCGGACTTATTTAAATAAACAGATATTTTAAGCAAATTCTTAAGATATAATTCTTAGACTGAACAATATCTTCTGTTCTAAGAATTAGAAATTGATAGAGATCTTATCTATCTAAATGGATCTCTTAAAACCTTACTGGAATGTAACAGCGAGACAGTAACCATGTTAATTGATCTATCAACTAACAGATGTTTTATGCCTGTTATTTCAGTTAGGAAGTCCAGAATATTTGTCTTTGCATTAATCTAATTTAATTCTAAAACCCTGTTTTTAATACAACTTTTCAAAGTATATCTACACAAAAATAGCTTTTATAGAATTTCAGAATAATTTCTACTTACATATTTGTTTTTTTTATATATTCAAACTAATGGATTAAAATTTTTGGTTTATTGTTGTTTCTATTTTTTAAATAAAATGGATATTATCAATTTTACAATGACCTTTTTGAGACTTAAGGAGTCCTGCGTGATAACAACCTGAAATCCTGGCATTTGTCCCTTGAAATTTTATTATAATTTATTTTAATAATAACTACAACCATAATACTTCGCTATATATTTCCAACTCTATATCTGGGAGCTACTATAAAGGCAATCACTGGCAAGCTCTTTTAGCATTAAAAAGTTATAATTCTTAAAATATAATGTCATATATTCATTGTTAAAAAGATTACAGAGGAAACCTTGAAATATTTCAAATATATAAATATATGTTAAAATATTTTATATATTCTTACATTGTTTGTTTTATGTAAGGAAAAACTATAAATAAATAATGTATTTCTTTTTAAATGAATATCAACACGAAATAGTAGAAAGTATTTAGCTTCACCAACAGATTTATTCTGCTTTCTTTTAATATTATTAATTGAAAATTTTTAATAAATTACATTTATACATTCAAAATTGTACCTACATTTCGAAAAAAAAAATTTTTAATTACATTTCATTAAAGAAACATTATTTTTTTAGGATAAAGAATTAGTTTTTTCTGTTATTAATTGGGTTTATATAAATTTATATCTTTTGTTCTCCAAAGTAAATAGGTTTTTAGGAGGAGCTTTTTATTATAAATATTTTGTTTCAAAAAGTGTTTCAAATTTAACAATCTCTTCAGAACATAAACAAATATATTATTAGATATTTAACATAATTATTTAAAAAAAAAACATTTAAAATCTGTAAAATAACATGCAAACACATGAAATATGTAATATGCAAACACACGAAATCTTCAGCTTAATATTGAAAAAAGATACAAAACTGAGATCTAGAAAATGAGAAATATCTAGGACATTCAAATCAGTGTAAATTATTGAAATATTTCCCAGGTTATTTTTATTCTTGCATTACAGTAAACAAAACTTTATATCATATCTAATTGATATGCAATTACCAAAAATATTTAAGTAACTTAAACAACAAAAACTATCATCTAGTTATTTACCAATATAGAAATCATATAAACACTGTTCAATATTGAATTTACATAAATGGATGAAGATACAACAATGCAATTTAAAACAGAGGTTCTGCTTGACAAACAAATGGTGTATTCAGAAATGTAAGTATTTTGTTTCCTACATGAAATTTCTTATTTTAAATCTTTATTAAAGAGTTGTATTTCTCCAGTCATACCGAGTGGTCATTGAGTATTACCGTTACCACATTTATAAAGTAAATTAATAATTATTTTGCTTAAATATTATGATTTATAATTTAATAATCTACTTATGAAAGTAAACTTTAAAATATCTAAAAGTAAATAGACATGTACTCCCTATTTAAATGCCTGTTATTTAAAAGAAAATTAATCCTGCAGTAACAGAACAAAGGCAAAAGGCTCGTTTTTTAAGTAAGAACTGACCAAGTCCCATTTCTGAGAAATGTGATGTCAGTTCAAAGTTGACCACTCTTAAATAGTCTCTCACTATACTGCCATTTTATTTCATATCTCGACCTCTGTTGGTTGTGTTTTTATACTGCTTTGTTTAACAGAATGTCAATCAGTTATCTTGCTAATTGTGAAGTGTGTTCAGTTATTTGATTTTTAAAAGTAAAAAGGATTGTCTACAAGCTTACCAGCACTTTGTAGAAGTTTAGGGCGAAACCTAGATAAATCATGTACGCTTTTAAATGAAAGGACAAATGTCTACAATAAAGAACAATCAGATAGCCCTACTCTCGTGAATGAAGATTTGACAGAAAATGTTGATGAGAAAATTCCCCAAAACAGTTGCTTCACTATTGACAAGCTTCATCAGAAATGCTTACAAGTTTCAAGGTTTATCGAATTGTTACTGACAAACTTTATTACCAAACAATGTGTGCAAGATGGGTGTTGAAAATGTTGTCAGAACACACAGAAATATAATGACATATTTTTTTGTGTCCTTTTTGAAGATCTATCACAACAGGGATGATGAGTTCTTGAGTCACATTGTGACCAGTGATAAAACTATGGTTGCATAATATACTTCAGAAAATAAACATCAATCCATTGATTGGCAACATTCAATCTTCCAATAAAAATTACATAAATCTAACAAGAATATTTAAGGTGAAAGCAATAGCATTAATCTATAAAACAAAAATTATACTTTTATACCCAAAATCATTTATTTTATATAATTCTAAACAAATGCCTGGAAATCAACTGCTGATGGCAGTCCATTGCTTGGCAAAATCACAACTATCTCAATATTTTAAACTCAGAAATCCCTAATTTTCCCAGTTAACTATAGAATAGCTGTTGATAGTAGAATATTTTAGAATTTTGTATTGTGCATCGTTACTATTAAAAGATTTTCAATAATTACTAAAAAAATGAATTCTCAATTGAAATATAGTCCTATACAATTTAGGAAGTCCTATTTTAGGTAGCAAAGTGTTAAAAATTCTATATTTTTTTAACAAATCAAACTCTTAGTTGTAAATCTAAAATTACAATACAACTTATTTTGTATATTAACTGTTTTTTTTTGTTTTGTGTACAAACTGAGGAATCACTTCTCCCTTTTTTGAGATCCAAGACATTTTTCTCTTTGACTGGATTCAGCTAATTCACAACCATATTTGAGCAGTATTGGCTCAGATATTGACATGAATAATGTCATACATTCAAGTTTCAAATGAGGAGGTTGAAACTTCAACAGGCCTGCCAAGTTCGTCATTCAGTGGTTCTCAACCAGTTATGATCTGTTCTATCTAGTTTTAAAAATATCCACAGATCATTTACTTTTGCCATACACTTTAATCATTCTAGAGTATATAACCGCTGGTTTTTTATCTTCTGCAATCAAAAAATTAATCACAGCTTTTTTCAACCAATATTGGGTTTTCAAGAAGACCCGAAATCTTTATACTTATTTTTGAGTTTATAAACAGAACAATGTTGATCCATTAAATAATTAAAACTCTTCCCATTGATACCATCTTAAAGTCCTAAATGTATCAAACTTGAACTACTAACTATTTTTTCCACAGACCAATTTGTCTCTTTAATTATTGAATGGCCTTTGTATATTGAGGAATTTTATATGTAAAAATTGTTTCTATAAGACTGTCAGTAATAAACGTTATATGGGACCAATTCCTATACATAACAGGTAAATTTGATTAAACCAGTCTCAAATAAAATTAATTTTTTTATAACTATAATTTTTTCAATTTTATTTTTTTTTCTATTTAGAAAGAGAAAACAGATGAGCATTGCATGGTTTTGAGACTGATTAATTATTTCCATGCAATTAGTAGTTAAAAAAAGCTTTAGAGTAAACCCCTTCATTTGAAACTTAGATAACTTTGTAGAATAGGAACTTTTATTCTGGATAATGATAGATTAAGGTGTTCTTTTTACTATAGTTTACTATGAACAACTAACTTCTTTCAAAAAGTTGTTTGTTAATTTGAATGCTTAATATTTTTTAAATATTTTGTTTCATTTAACATTTTAATTTTTGTTGTTACATTTATTCTTTTGTAAATACTGTACACAATTAATGACCAATTGTTAGAGAATTTAATTCTATATGAATAAAATTTAATCTCGAAATTGAGCTATTAAATTTTTC
Source organism: Prosapia bicincta (assembly GCA_036971475.1). Taxonomy (NCBI): domain Eukaryota; kingdom Metazoa; phylum Arthropoda; class Insecta; order Hemiptera; family Cercopidae; genus Prosapia; species Prosapia bicincta. Next base: position 60,785,137 of record JBAIZL010000005.1, on the reverse strand, counting down.
TCTTTATATAAATACTGTATAAAAAAAAATGTGTTACAGTGTTTATAATCTATCTCCTGAAATGGCTATCCGCATTTATACAAAAAGTAAGTGCTACAATATGTAAATCCTTTCAAACTTATATCTTGAAGCAAATAATTCTTGAGGAGTTTATTATGTAAAATTAATTGAAAATTGTACGTGTATAATAAATCTAAGGGAAAGATACTTTAAAATATTAGCAACAGTCTATTCTGTTGAAACTAAATTTTAACATGAATTTTGTTATTCTTCAAAAGTTAAAAATGAGTTTAATATTAGATAAAATAATTAAAATAAACTTTTTAGAAAAATAGTAAAAAGGCATGGTCTATAAATCAATGTGTAAATCAGCAGAAAGATTGAAGGGTGTAAACAGTTTTGCAGAAAAGTGTTGGAAATTGTTAAAAGAATAATAGTATAGACCACTGCACGAAGGCGGGAAAGTGGCTTGTTTAGCGCTGTTGCCACGTATGATACCAGCCTCACAAGATATGGTCGAATTTCGCTCACATCCAAGCACTAATGTGCAACCCTGAGCGAACAGTGTTGCCTAGTTCAAGTGTCGGCCTGTCAGTCTACCTCCTGTCCATGACTCGTTTCTCGTCCAAGTGGCAACGCTGCATTTTTGGCCACCCGCCTGATTTTGTACAGTGGACTTGTTTACTAAAGTAAATAAAACAGTCAATATGCATCATTAATATAATTTGATCTTTTCTTGCAAAATATTCCTGAAATAGGTCCTTTGTTTCTCTGCTTTAAATTGTCTCTTATTGATTCTTTCATTAAAATTAGGAAACTCAACATTTTATGTAGTTCATTGCTATGACACTTGCTCAGAGGATTAAATATATATACCTTTAAACATCAGTAGATTTTCAAACTAAACAATATAAAATTTACATACTTAAAATAATATTTTAAAATGATAATGAAATTTAATAAAAACAATACATGAATATTTCACAGACATTTAAAATGTGTATATTTCTAAGACAATTTTAACTGCTTAACTCAAATCAAATACATTTGACAATGATTTACACATTCCAAATTATGTTTACTTTGATTAACACATTGTATACTACAACCAGAATCAGAGAGCATCTAAGAGGATTAGGCTACCCTCACACAGACACACACGCTCACCCCACCCTATGGCCTACCTGCAGATGTTGTGTCACCTATTAGGCCTTTGTCTACAAAACTACAATCTTTTAAACTATAACATTTAGCTAAAATTTTTACTAACATTTTGTTATTTTCATATTATTTCTTGAAAATAGAGTCCAAATATGACACAATTATATCACTTCTAAAGATTAATAGAAAAGACAAAAGTCATTAGATATTGATTACGATACTTATTAACTTGCCTTGAATATTCATTATAGGTATTATGATTTAGGCTACAGTTAAATTATGAAAGTTAAATTTTTAAACCATTAAAAATCAAAACTGAATAAACCAAAACCATAACAATTCACATAATTACTTAAAATCTTGTATACCTTGATATTGTTCTGTCTTTCCTTGCCTTTCTGTACATTATGGATAGCTACACTTTGAAAAATTTCCAAGACATTAAGGTAAAAACAGTAGAAATAGTTTTTTCTTCTTTATAATCTTAAATGATTACCTTAAAATTAAAATATACAAAAAATTCCAAAAATAAATTGGTATAAAGTGTTTAAATTTTTTATTATTTTCTATTCATAAATTTCACAACAATTTGCTCTATTAACAGTTTATTTACTTTAATACACTGAAAAAACAGACATAAAATGTTTTTGATCACACTAAGTGGTCTTTGTCAGTGTCTATCTTTTACAGTTATTTTTTTCTTCCCAATGTAACTGAAAAACTTTGATGTATTTGAAAACTTTGAAAATTTGATGTATCTGTATAAAATATTTAATGTGTATTTCAACAAATGTACTACCCAATAATCATTATTTATTTCTATCTAAAACTTGAACCATAATTATACCCTTACACTCGTAACATACATAAAAAAATGTAAAACTTTGCCCAAAGTAGGAGTTTCTCGTACTATTAATTCATGATGGTCATTTTGAGGGATAAGGATATGTTCCTTTGCCAATTTTAACCTGAGCTCAATTTTTGCAGCCTAAGTTGATGAAAATATGCAACTTGCAAAACAACTATTACCATTTAACACCAAAATTAAGTGTTACTACAGCCACTTAGAAGCTAATATTTTTGTCCTAAAAAGTTCTTATATTATTATATAAATTAACAAATAATGTTCAGTCAAGTCTTTTCAACATCATTTGGTTGATTATTTTATTTATACTTCTCAAATCATAGTCCAGAAAATTTCTAAGTAGTTGATTTTTTATTGCCATTGTAAACTTTTCATTTTAAAACTTAATTGCTTCAACAGAACTAAATTATGCATGAATATCTAGAGTGAAATGTAAAGATAGGAGAGAGTAGTTTTTTTGTGCTACAGCCTCTATAGTGAGTTTTCAGTGCTGCACATCTTTTTTGGCTTTTTACATACTTAGATTTATAAAGAATAAAGTCATAGAGAATATTATTAGACTAAAATTTTACTACATATTAATGAGTTTGTGTTTCTATTTTTTAAGGAAATTTTGTCATATTTTTAATATTGTTATAAAATTGACAATTACTTATCATACAGGTCAAACATTAAGTTTATATAATTATTTACATTTCATCACTGATTATCTTAGTTAATATTAGAGACACAAAAGTTATATTCAGCTCATAAGTTTATAAATTCTGTAATGATTGTAATGGTAAAAGTATCAAATAAGTAAACTGTAAGACGTAATATTATTTAAACTTTTCAAACTTTTTATTAAGGATTGAAATTTGACCTTTAATTTTTAGTTTCTAAACCAAGTTTATCTTAAAAAATATTAGTTTTGTATAGTAAATAAAAGTAATATTTTTACAGCTTTTTTTACTCTTATTTCGACTATTTTCCTAAGAGGGGAATAATGTAAACAGCACATTTAGATTTTGATTGTAAAATTATTAAATAAAATGAAACTGAAAAAAAACTTTAGCCTTTTAATAAAGTTTTTTAGAAATATTTATTAAGAGAAATCAGACATGTATTTCCCAAAATTAGAATAAAAAAGACCTTTAGGCATCCTCAAATAACCACACCTTGCAAACCTTGTAAACTCCTAGGATAAACCCCTTCTTCTTATAAACATATTTGTCATCTACTAGTGAGATGATAATGGGTGCAATCTTGTTTTTTAATTATTACATTGTTCGTCCCTGTTTGAAAGCATAGTGCAGGTTTTTCATTAATTTTTGTAACACATTTTTTTAAATGTTCAATGTCTTTGCCACAAAGCTTACAACCAATTCTCAGTGATTTGTTTTTAGAGGAACTTACAGTTCACTATTTTTTATAAAATTATTTTGTTTGCAATACTACATATTCTTTATATTAAATAAGTTTAATTGTAATTAAAAATATGTATACAATTTTATAAAGTATGTCTTTTTTCATAAAGCGTTATTACTGAATATCTCAGGGAAAATATTCTGCTTACCACTGAGAATTGTATACATTCAGTGCGCTAGTTAACATCAACATATTAATCATACTTCTGTAAAATGTTAATGCATCCAATAGTTGAAATAATTTCCCTCTTGTGACATAAACCTGGTGTTCTTAAATATTGTTTTGGGAACTACTTATTATCTTTAAAATATGTCACATTATTGGACATATTCCTTAAGCTGCAATATTTTTCATGGCTCATTATATTTCTAAAATTCATTCTTAAATATTAATCATCAATTTTTTAAAGAAATAGTTTTGCTTGAAGTTGCAACCTGTTGTAATAAAAGTATTTTAATAATCCCTGATCCATTTGCTTATTTTATAAGACAAAATATTTGCAGTTTTTGTGTTGAACATCTTAAGGTTTTTAAATTTAAAACAATTGGTATCACTTGGCAAGAAACCATCACTTACTGATATTTTGCACCAGACGTGTTTCACACTAGATCAGTGCGTTGTTCAATGCTGTGAGTATCTTACAAGAACACAATGTCCATGACTCACAGTATTGAAAAATGCACTGATCTAGTGGAACACATGTGCTGAAAAATATCAATAAGTAGTGATTTTTTTCAAAGTGATACCAATAATAGTGATAAAATATTATTAAAACAAAATAACGATTATTATCTTTAAAGAATATTTTCACATCGATTTGATAAAGTTTTGTTTTCAAAAATAGGAAACTAAGGACAAAAAGTTTCTTGATTTAATTTTAACATTTGTGTAATGCATTTAGTGTTTTTTAGAAGTAAATAATATAATAACTATCCCCAACAAAGGATAGGAAAATATTATGAGTATAGATAAAGTTAGGGTAGTAAAATGTAGATATAACCAAAACACTAACTATAATAATTAGAGAACAGGTATTTATTTTTTAAAAAGGTAACATTGTTGTTAAACTCTTTCTGGAAAAGATAAAATAATTAGTTGGTCATTTTCATCTTGAACTATTATTATTGATTTTATTCGTATAATAAAGAATTATATAATATGAATATTTTACTGTATATAATCTTGCTGTAGTAACCGTATATAATTTTGGTAATATAAGCAAAATATTCAAACAAAATTAATCAATAATTTTGTTTATAATAAAACTAATACACTTGATCTATGTGATATTGTTTGCAACAATTTTTAAATAAGGTGCATGAAGTAGCTCATCCAGACATCCTTACTTTCACGTTTTTTACTATCACATTATTGTGAACCAGTGCATCTTCATTGTCTCTGTTAATCATCTCTTTATTAAATGAACACATTTATAGCTTTTGTGACAAAATTATCAAAATCTGTCCCATTTATCACCATGACTTCTAATTTCGACTTGTTAAGACTATCCTTTTTTTATTATAAATTACTACTTTTGATATCACTTGGTAAAAACAAGTTCAATGCTGTTAGTAGTGGCATAGCCAGAACGATGTTTGGAGGGGCACGATCCAGAGGGTCATCGAATGGAACCCTTCCGGAGAAAGTTTAGACATTTTTATACAGTAAACTCCCGATTATCCGTGGAATAGGGTGGCCCGGCAACGCCGGATAACCGAATTCTCCTGATAATCCCCTATGAACAAAAAATACGCAAAACGATCGATAATCGATTATTATACCATAAGTTACACAAATAATGACGCCGGTTAATGCAATTCACAAATAATCTTCAGAGGACAAAATAAATACAGAAAATAATTTAAAATGTCGATGTATTTGACAGATTATAACATGTACATTTATATGTCTAACTATTTACAATATGTATATAAGTATATTTCAAAAGTAAGTATGTATGTACATATTTAATTTCTTTTACACATAATACTTTCACTTTTTAACAAAAAAATCTGTCACTTTCTCTGTTTTTTTGTGAGCATTGATATTGCTTTAATGTGCGATCTAAGTTTCTTAAGAACCATTTTGTCGCACAGTGAAGAGTCGTCTTGCTCCTCTATGTACTGAATAAGGCAATCGACAGACCTCAACGCAGTCTCATGGCTGATCTTAGCCTTCTCATCTTCTATATTGTCATCTTCACTCTCTTCCAAGACCTTGCCCTATTGGCTAAGACTAAGCCTTATATGTATTTACGTCGTAATTCACCGTTTGGAAATTTAAACACATAAATCTGATTGGAATAAAAATTGGATATTTGTAAAATAATGACAGACCCCAGATAATCCGCAAACCGGTTAATCCGCTCACGGATAATCGGGAGTTTACTGTATTATGCTATTTTGGCACTTTAAATTACAAAATTGTTTGGTCATCAGAAAACTGTCTCGCTAGCGCAGAAAACTCTAGTGCGGTTTTATAGGGTAGGCCCTAATATTTTCTCCTAAAATTATTGTTTTGAAGGGGCCACCTTCACCCTGTGCCCCCCTGTGGCTATGCCCCAGGCTCTTAGTCATGGACAATTTTCAATTCATTTTATTTATAACAAAAAACCCTAGAAAACAAAACCTGACAATATTGTAAAATATATGAAATATTAAAAACACATGAAAACAATAAAATTTGTATTAACCAAGACTGCTACAACAATTCATTGCTTCAAACACATATATAGGTTATATTTGTATTTGTCTATTTAAACGGTAAAACAAGCACCTGCAGTCACGTGTCATAAGAGAATAATATAATAATAATATCTCACTCTTTCAAAGAAAATTTGTGGGGAAATTAGAAAATATTTATTAGAAATAGGCAAAAATCACATCTTACATCTTTTTTTGTTCATTAAGGTGTCATTTGCAACTCATAGTTCACTGCTTGAGCCAAGTCAGCAGTGGTGGTAATATTTACTTGTATATGGAGTGAGGAGACATATACTGTCTTCAGGTGTAAAGTTATAGTCATACTAGAGATTTTATTACACACAAAAATACACAGATGAAACTTGAAATCTACTGTACAAACAAGATATTTCAAGAGTATCTCTTGTGTTACATTTTACAGCAGTACTATTATAAAAAACATTGCCGTACTATTATTTGTGTACCATATAAAATACATCATTATATATGTCTTTCAACTTCACTAATTAATTTAATAAGTCTTCGACTAACCAAAACTATTTTAAACAAAGTAAAACATTTTCCTCTGTTGATTCCATCTTCGCGTGAGCTACTAGTAATCACTTACAACTTTTTTAAAAAAATGTTTTAACTTGCCTATAGTAGCACTTACTTTTTTGTGTTGAGGACGGCCGTTTCGGGAGATGTGTCCCTTTGTCAACTCAGACTTGAGTTACGGTCTGAGTTGACAAAGGGACACATCTCCCGAAACGGCCGTCCTCAACACAAAAAAGTAAGTGCTACTATAGGCAAGTTAAAACATTTTTTTAAAAAAGTTGTAAGTAAAACATTTTGTAGGTATATTATTGTTTCTCTCTTTTGATATACTGCTAAAAAAAGTTATTGAAAATTAAGTTCTTAAACATAATTCATTGTCTTGATTAAAAATAATTAATGAACCACTACTAGTTAATACTTATAAGGATATTTTTTTTAACAATTTCATAAAATATATATTTTAAAAAATTAAGGAATAGATTTTGTGAAAATTAAAATAAAACATAAATTTATAGAAAAATAGACAGCCCTTTTTAAAAATAATTTAATAACAAATAAAACAAAAGGTTTTATGTTATGTTTAAATTATCAGCTGATTTATTTCCAAATATGTTCTGTAAATACAATATGATTTCTTATCCAATGCATTGATTGATTTCCCTTTCTTATCTCGGGTTAAGCATAAAAATATTATTTCAAACAAATTTACAGAAATTGTATAACGATTCAAATCACATTTTTTAAATTAGTTTATAGAATAATATTCTTAGAGGGTAAAGTGAACATTGTTTATACAGTGTTTTTTTTTCTATAATTAAGATGTTATAGTAAATCTTAACATATCCTACACATTAAAATGTTTTTTACTGGTTTGGTGGTGATGGCTTTGTGTACATAAGGGAAATTATAAAGGGGAGTGGGTATTTGTATAAACGTTTGTGTAGAGAGGTAATGGAAAATTTCTATTGTTTTGGGTATGGATATATGTATGTATGTATGTGATGTGTTGAGAGAAACCTCTTAAAAAATTAAAATAAAATATAAAATTTATCACTTTCTGTTTAGTTATAAATCTTCCACAACAACTAGATGTTTCTTTTCAGTTGAAAGTTATAATAATTTGCAGTTTTTGTGTTGTACATCTTATGGGTTTTTTTTAATATGTACTAATTGATATTACTTGGTAAAAAACCGTTACTGATATTTTTCAGAAGACACATTTTGGGCTAGGTCAGTGCATTGTTCAATGCTGTGAGTAATGGATAAGACTGTTGCTCAGGTGTGATGTATTACTGTGGGTCTGTGATGATTTGATATTCTGTGACATGCACTGACCAATGTTCTTAGAGTGGTTGTTAATTATGATTTTGAGTAATATGTTTGAGCGTGAGTGTGTTTTATCATTTATAATGAGTTGTGGTTGCTGTTTATATATTTCGAAGTCTCCTGTTGTGTTTAGTTCATTGCTTTTCTGAATAAAATGTAGAGCTTTCAGATTTTTCTCAGTGGTGGTGCATGTGTGTATGTGGTGTTCCGTGTACCAAACTTTTATTTGAGTGTTTTTTATGTCCCATGTGTTCTTTGTATGGTGAGGAGAATTTTCTTGTCGTAGAAGCTAAGGCAGTTGTTACATGAAATTTGTGTACTCCTGCCGTGTTGTGTTTGTTCTGGAATGTTTTTGTGTTGTATAGATGTTTTTTGTTGTGTTGGATGTTTTAAAGGCGACTTTTTATTTTAGCTTTGGGAATGATGAAATTTTTTATGTGTTAAAAAATTTAATAAAATATAAAATTTATCAGATTTTCTTTAGTTATAAATCTTGACCCAAGAATCTTTGTTTTCAGTTGGAAGTTATAATAATTTGCAATTTGTGTTGTACATCTTGAGGGTTTTTTTATGCACTAATTGATATTACTAGGTGGTTTTGGGGTTGTATAGATGTTTTTTGTTGTGTTGGATGTTTTAAAGACAACTTTTCATTTTATTTTTTGGAATGATGAAGTTTTTTATGTATCGTCATGGTATGTTAATGCTATATACTTTTGTTTTTTTGTGGTTTGTGTTCTGTAATGTGTGTAAGAATTATTTTGTCTATCAGGGTGTGTATTTATCCATTTCTAAGGGTAATTAATTTTATCGTATTCAATGCATTTATTCTGACTTTGTTGTTCATGGGTATGCTGGTTGCTCTGTATATCATGGTTAAGGTGGCATGTTTATGTTGTATGAGGTGGTTTAAAGTGTTGTATATCCAGGGCCGTATCTAGGTTTTCTGGCGCCCTAGGCGAAAAATCTCCTGGCACCCCATGTAAGGCGAGTGGTTTTCAAAAACTTTTAACATACACATATTACTCATTAAAAATTAAAACGACTCTATTGTTTAAATATATATTTATTCATACTCTTATTCATTCAAAAGTCAAGTAATTATTCATAGAACACTAAAATAGTTTATAAATACAAATTACAACTTAATTATAAAAATATTTTGAAAAAAATATTAAATATTACAATACAACTTTACGAGCTTTGGATTCCGCAAAAGTTATTATCACTGAATCAAAATCTACTTTTCGTGCAATTTCATTTTCTGTGTCATTGTTGATCTCAAATAAGTTTTTATGAGTTTAAGTTTACTGAAACTCCTCTCACCACTAACAACAGTAACAGGGATGACGAGAAGAATTCTTAAAGCAATCTATAGATTGGTAAAAAGATTTTTCAGATCGAAAGCTTTAATTGTTCTCAGCACTTCTATCGGGTGTATCGAATCAGTCTTTTCCTGTACTTGAATATTTGCAGGTTCACTCAAAATAACTTTCATATGTCCAATTTCCTCATAGAGTTCAATGCCATTTATATTTGAGACCTCTCCTACTGCCAAATGATTTTGTAAATTTATGCAACATTTTTTAATGGTTTCATTATTGGGTAATGTTTGCAAATTATACAAAAACCCACAAATATGCAGGGAATAAATAAATCCAGATTCTGTCACTAGGGACTAAAGTCGACTTACGCAATCAACGGTAAAAAAGTTTGCCTTCCGCCTTACACTCTAAATTTCATCAAGCGAAATTCACTCGTATTCGGGTGGGGCACATTTTGACTCGAGCTTTGAGTTAAAATTTACTTGTGTTCGAATGAATGTTACTCGAAGACAAGTGAATTTCTCTTAAAGGCAAGTGAGCCTTTAACTCGAAGCTCGAGTCAAAATGTGCCCTATCCGAATACGAGTCAAAACCCACTCGCCTTTGAATGAATTTCGATGATACTCGATGGAATTTAGAGTGTACGCTATGATCTACTGTTATGTTCAAGCAGCCGAATCTCCATACATCTAAGCGCTTAAAATCGCTCATGGTTCTAAAAAGCATTGTCCAGCAAAAAAATTTAAATTAAAATGTACTAGTGCCCGGCGAAACTTGTACATTATTTCGTGGCGCCCCTAATCTGACGGCGCCCTAGGCGGTCGCCTAGTTCGCCTTACCCTAAATACGGCCCTGTGTATATCTGTCTGGCTATGTTGGCGAGTTTTCAGTATATCTTAAATGCAAGTTTGTTGTTTTAATTAGTAATTGTGAGGTCAGGATGTTGATTGAGTTCTGCTGTTCTGTTTCCACTGTGAACTTTATATTGATGTGTATTTTATTTATGTATTTGTGGAAGGTGCGAATCAGTCTTTTGTGCCTTTGAATAAACACTATATTCGAACACATTATTAAAAACCACTTCATGAGCAATGGCACATCATAGAAAACCAAAACACCACCGTCTCACAACAATACAACACACCTGAGCAACAGTTTTATCTGTAGCTAAGAACTTCGAAAAATGCACTGATTTAGTGTGAAACGCGTATGCTGAAAAATTTTGTAAGTAGTGGTTTATTTTCCAGTGATATTAATAAATATATATTATAGTAATTACTTTTAAATAATTATTTATGATAAAAGTTTTTTTTTCTGACAAAAGTATGCAAAATTGCAATTGTTCTGGTAATGATGGGTTTAATTTTACGAGTAACTTTAGGGAAAATAACTTTTAAAAAATTAATAAATTGATGACTGACAATTTCAAATAGACCTGCCATTCCCCAAAACTTTTAATATAAATAGACTACAATTACAATATAGTTTTAGGTGGGATAAATAGCACCCGATGCTTAATAGTTTTTCCAGTTATATTAGGCTTTTAAAGTTGCTAGTTGTAACCATCTTGAACAAATCATAAGAAACTGTTGAGTAATTGAATAAAAACTATTAACTTACTTGCTAATACATTTCAAAACAATTGTTTCACTGATGAAGTCAACCCGCTTGATGGTGACGACTGCTCAAGGTTGAAGACATATGATTTAAAAGTAGGAGGGGTGGGGGAGTAGCCAGGTTTTTTACTATATAATAGAATAGAGTGTTAGATTCAAAGTATATGTGGTTATTTAAGATATATTATTTTTGAGTTATTTTGAATATTTCAAAATTTTCTGTTCTCTTTACTTTTTTACAGTGGTTAATTATGTGGAGAATATTTAAGTTAGCCTGGATGTTTGTGTATTTGTAATGGGTGTTTTGTATATGTGTTGCGTAGCTGATTTCGGATTTATGTTTGTTATGTCTTTGATGTGTTCTTAGATTCTTGTGTTAAATGATCTACCGGACAATGTAGAAGCTGAGGCAGTTGTTACATGTTATTTTCTATATACCGGATAGTTGTATTAGTCTGTTGTTGAAATACGCTGTATGTGTTCTTTTATGTGTTCATTGTTTTATATAATAATTGATAATTGAGTTGGTATTGAAGCAATTTTGGGTGTTGTGTTTACTGGGGTAAGGGATGGGCATGTATTTTTTCTTTTTGTGTGGCTTGTCAGTGTGGTTGTTTGATGGTGTTGTTTATGTTTAATTTTCTAGAGCATGTTATGTATAAGTGTATTTTGGTATTTTATTGAGCGATATATTTTGTTGTGTTAAGCTCAACGAAACGGTTACCAGCATACACTTATAGATAAAGTACTCAAGAATATCAAACATAAACGCAGTCAAACAGTTACACTGACAAGGCACTCAAAACACAATAAATACATACCTATCACCCAACACAACAAACATACACAAAATTCCTTCCACCTCCAGAAAAGTCAATAAGTAAGTATAATACAAAACAACACACACAAAAATATATACAGCCCTATCAACTACAAACCAACAAATACAATCTATCTGGTATATTCAAATTAACATGTAACAAATCTACATTGTCCAAACCACAATATTCTTCAGGCAGATCATTTAACACAAGCTTCAAAAAAACCCATCAAAGACACAAAACACATAAATCTGAAAGCCAGCTACTCGACACATATACGAAACACCCATTACACATACACAAACAATCAGACTAATTTAAATATTCTCCATATAATTAACCATATTAAAAAACTAACCACTACAGAAAATTTTGAAATATTCAATCATCATACAACTCAAAAACAACATATTTTAAATAAACACATACTTCGAATCTAACACCCTACTCCAATATGTAATAAACAACCAACCTATTACTACATCCCCTCCACTTTAATAAATCATATGTCTGCAACCTTGAGTGATAACTCTCAATAGCTCGTTGGCTTTCTCAATGAAACAATTTTTTTTAAATGCGTCAGCAATCAAGTAGATAGTTTTTACTCAGTTACTCAATAATTAACTATGGAATAGGTTTTTACCAAAAGCGAAGGTGTTGCATATTAACAAATGTCATAATATTGTAAACAACAATTTAAATCTACTAAAATCAAACCGTCTTAACCTTTAAACATAATTATATATTAATAATAATTTTAACCTTAAAAAGAAACTAAGGGTTGATATATTTAACCCAAAAAAATGTTCCATATTATTATTTATTAATTCCTTACAGCTATTTTTTTAAAAGTAAGATTATAAAATAATTTTTGTTTTGATATGAAACTACTTACATTTTTATGCCAGATCTATCATATTTCTGTAGTGTAAATGATTTGGTTGGAATATGTCCTTTCTTGACATTGGATACCATTTAATATTTGATTCACATTCCTCATATTCTAAACCACTGATCCAAAAAAACAATGTAGGACTGGTTACCGGATGCAATAATATGAAATACTGTTTACTCTCTGGCTATTTTAATATTTTATAAAGAGGAGCCATACTGTCTTTTAAGGATAATCTCTAGTATTGGGTGGTGCTGGAAAGAATTTATTGGAAATTATTATTTTTTAATAATGTTTCTTAGCATCTAAAACATTTTGATGGTATCATGTTAATACTAATTTCTATAAAATAATGTTCTGGTTTTAAAACAATTTCAATTGTTTATTTAACCATATTATTCCATTTTACTCCAGTGCTTTTTTAATGGCAGTTTTTTTTTAATAGCTTAATCTGAACAAAAATTAAATATATATCTGAATATTTAAATAATAATTAAATATTAGTGATGTTTTATTTTGCACTTTTTGGGTTTTATTTTATAAGTATTTCAAACTTTATTAAAATCATTATAAATATTAAAGCTTTTATTTAAAAGAAACACTAAAGCAAATTACAAACAAAACTTATACGAGTTTCTGTGTGGATATTTTCCACAATTGTGCACATGCTATGGTGTATAAATATAAACTTTGGCATACTAACAAAAACCATAATATTTTTTTACAACTTCAAACACATAAAAGCTTACAACATATACAGTATGTTTGCTTTAATTCATAGGTTTGTTTTTAAATTGCCTTTTTCAAATTGATAAAATAAAATATATTTCAACTACAAGTTTGGCTTTATATATTTAATGCTAATTTATTAATGTGTTTCTATATTATTCCTTATTAAAATTAATTTTAATCCGATAACTAACATTTTGAATTGGAAATTGAAATTGTAAAATATATAAATTATTTAATATAATTTGTATGCTTAGCATGTTTTAAAAATAATTTTAATAAGTCTACAAGCAAATGTTTTATACAAAATTAATTGATACTTCAATTTTGCATGTTGCCTCAAATTTTTAATAATATATACAAAATTAAAAACTAAACATACAAAATCAGGACTAAAGTATGCTTTAATTGTAAAAGCTATTGTTAGAAGAACTCAATGCTTAAGCTCTATATTTACATCTGTGAATGTAGCATGAGAAAAACAAAATATATACAACTTAATGCAAAATAACTAATATTTGCAATTCCAATGGTTAATTAGCCTATGCTAACTCTGGCTTTGTTATCTCTGAAAACTAAATATCCATTTTGTTCGGCGGCAATCAAAGGTTTTGCGTGTTTCAGCTGTGAAGATATTTTGTTGAAATGAAGTTAACCTGATGTTTATACAGGTTCCAACATATACTTATTTGCTGAATTAAAGGTTATGTTTGTTTCAGTTTCTCAATATGGCCAGTGTGTTCATGAGGATATTCAACTTGATCTGTATGATGCTCCTCATTGGCCATTGGTCAGGATGTTTACAGTTCCTGGTCCCTATGCTTCAAGGGTTCCCTTCCAATTCTTGGGTTGCTATTAATGAGCTGCAGGTAAATATAAGAGTAAAAAATTTTTTTCTATTTATTTGTATTATGTAAAGGTTTCATTATTGATAAACTTTAAACTTAGGTCAAATTTAACTGGTAAGTTAATGGCTTTAGGTATTAAATTTTACAACTCTATATGTAAACCTGGTCATGTTTTCTACTCTGAGATCAATAACTGCAGTGCAAAATGCTCTTTTGGCTTTTAATCACGACTAGTCCCCCCCCCCCCATAAAGCATCCTGACATGCAGATACCCCTCTTCAAATCCAGCCCTCTACCAAACCCCTGTCCCCAAAGCCCTACCCGCAGCCAGTGTTACATGGCACAGATGCTGCGTAACCTTCAGTGGCGGACTTTTCCATGGTGCCGTCCCTAGGCACAATTCGGCCAGCCGCCTGTTTGCGAATTTATTGGAAACGTCCCAACGTAATATAATGCTTTTAATTTTTCACCATACGAATCCATTTTCATGCCTGTTCAAAGAAATGCATAATAAAAAAATAATTAATTTTTATTAATGATGCGCTTTGAGATTAAAAAATATGTTGGTATTCATGCAACAATGCATTTTACGTTTAAATTAATTACCGATTACCATCTATACACATATATACATACACACACGTGACGTCATACATGCACACTCATCGACATTACACATACTGACATTACACAAGTATAAATTTTTAAACATTTTTGGTGATATTTTCAATTTATTAAAAAAAATTCCAAGATAATATATTATTTAAAGACTATTTTTATAAAAATAAATTAAAAAATTTATTTTGATTCCATCGATAAAATTAAAATACAATAAAATAAAAGGAAGTTTTCTATTCTCAGAGGATCTGCCACTGATTTAACTGAGGTTCACATTATGACATTCACCAAATTTAACTAGGTACTATTACTATTGTCACTAAAACTCATCGGTACAAAAAAAAACAACTGCCGCCTGCGCCCCCTCGAGGCTGCGCCCATAGACATGTGCCTAGTGTGCCTAATGGAAAGTCCGCCACTGATAACCTTGGGTGCCACCAAACCTCCTTCTCTGACTCACTGACTGAAGCTCAATCAGAAACTTATTGCTTTGGTGTATGAAGGTAAATAAGTGGTCAGACATTGTTAAAATACAAATTTACAAATTCCAAGTATATACACCATTATCCTTATCAATTTAAATTTAGTTATTAAAGAAGCATGTTCAAAAAACATCAAAAATCAGTTAGGTTTTTTTTTAATATTAGTGGGTCTTAGACAACGCCAAAGTAAAGCAATGTACTGTGTTCATTTTGTAATAGAAGATTACTAACTGGTTTTAAACGTGATGAAACTTTCCCGCTATGAGTTGTTAGCACGATTAGGCATTTAAAATACAAACTATTCACATGTTTCAACACAGTAAAAAATTAGATCTGGTGGTATGATATTACTATAATAATTGAAAATATTGCTTTAAAATGAAGAATTTTACATTTTTAAAACTGTTTCTCCGATATAATGAAATATGTTGATGTTTTCTACACTATCTAACTGTTGAGAACTATCTAAATGCATAGTGTTAACAGTTTATTTATGACAGATGTAATTAAACCCCTCAAATTATCTATTAATAACATGTAAGTAGAATTTGTGTTTCTGCAAAAGAAGGGAGGGATGTTACTGTGCTGTTGCTCAGAAATATAGGTTTCAAAATTCCAAAATATTTCTCAGTTTTTCAATTACTGACCAAAAAATGTTTCTGAAAACCAAGAAATATTTCCACTTCCTCTAGACAACACATTTATTACAACACATGTAAATAACAACACATTTATTGCTAAAAAAAAAGTTTATTAATGAGCTAATTGCACTTTATATCAAAATGAGACATTTAAGGAATGGTCTCTTTGAGTTAACTTTTCAGTGTTTTGTTTTTGTTGTTGAACATTCTGTTTAAGATTAATTTTCTGAAACATATAGAGTTCTGATAATTGCTAGAAACTAACAACAGCTGCTAGAGACTAACTACAGTTGCTAGAGACTAACTACAGCTGTTAGAGACTAACTACAGCTGCTAGAGACTAACTACAGCCGTTGCAATAACAAAGTCTGAAGGATGTTTTAGTGTGTTTAGAGGAATAGAGCCATGTTTAATAAACAGTATAAGCACTATTCATAGAGATGTAATATCAGAAGAGATAAACTTCAGTAAGAGAGTGGTCACTAATCACTTTTATTTGCTAATAAAAAGAACAGGTGACCTGAATAAATAAAGCAATAAATTATCACATAGTTAGAATATTGTCCATCTTGAAGCCTACAGTTTATGAAGTAATTAGCATTTTCAGTACCCAACAAAATAAAATTATTTTATTTGATTACTTTTATGGTATGTTGATTCAAACCGATTTGAGAAAGGTGTAAACTGAATTTAAGCTAGTTGGCACCAACAGTGGAAGTAGTCTTGAAATTCTTAGGAACAACCATCCATAATCTTTTTTAGTAGGTAGTAGTAACCAGATACATTCCAACTACACTTATTGAAATCAGTTTTTAAAAAAATTATTTTTAAAATAACTTTTCAGAAATCAAATATTGAATTTTACCTAAAAAGTTGTTTATTGAAAGATTTTAATTATAAATGTTTCATTTAAAACAAATGGAGTTTATTAACAATTTTTTTTACTTATTTCTAATAATGTTTTTACTGACATTTACTAACTTCAAAAATTTAGTCAATAGGCCTTCTATGTTTGGTAAAGTAGGAATCTAATGTATATATATACCTAAATATTTGAAACCATAAATCCTTGAAATGTTAGACCAAAAAAACTCTTAATTTGGTTAATAATATAACCTTATGAACTTAATTAGAGCCTAGCTAAAGAGAACAAAAATGTTAACTGAAACCTTATTTTTTTATGAAGCTTAGACATAAATCATTTGATTTGTTTGATTTTTTTATGCTAATAATTTTATTAGAAGTTATTTTGAAGAAATTGTTCACTTGTTTATTAAATTCTATTTCAAATAGTGTAATACAAATATAATTTGAAACAAATTCATGACCCGTATATAGTATTAGATAAAATCAAATGGTGATCACAATGAACACAACTTTTTTAGTTTTTTTACGTTAAATCAACAGTTTTCTGGTTGGTTTAGGTCACCTAATTAGTATGCAGTAGTTAGTTCCCTTACTGATTTGTAGGAAGGGAAATATTGCTTGTATAAAAAATTAAAATTTTTATTTAACAAGGCATTAGCCATTATTATGTGGTTAGCCTTACATATCACTATCATTAACCTCTAGAATTTTTTGTTTTTAGTCATATTTTTTTTCAAATAAACTATATTAGTTTTGTAAAATAAAATGAAACACAAATTGTAATGCGACTTTGAATGTTTACATTGAATTTTTGTATAAATATTATCAGTTTTAAAAAGCCCTATAATGATAAGGGACAACTTTTTTTAACTCTAAAATCTGTTACATGTATATTGTTTTTAAATGTTTCATTTGTATATTATAGGAGAATATTTAATTAAATAAAAGAAACATTTGTTTTGGTAAACATTTATGATCAAAAATAAATTAACATTAAATAAATACATTTTATAATAAAAAAATAAAAATCTACTAAATTTTAAATTAGTACGTAGTTTTATATTTGTTGATTCCATCTTCACATGTACTACTAGTTTTCACTAAAACACTTGTAAATATTCACAAACTTGCCTGTAGTAGCACTTACTTATATTTGTTAAGGACCGTAACTGATCTCAAGGTTTTCATAGGTTAGAGTGTTAGAGTGGGGATGGGACATTATGGGGGGGGGTGTACTTTGTGAGCATTAGAATGTTGATTATTTGTAGTATGTTGTGCAATTGTATGTTGAGTATGTGTATAGGATGTAGTTTGAAATGTTTGTATATTTTGTGCTACCAAGAAAATATAAACACACTAACAAACAATAATTACCAATCAAACTTCACCGATCATCTCAAGTCCACAATACATGACTAAATAGACATATAATCTTACCTACAGATTCTTCATAAACAACACAGAAAAAACCAATGTTACACAATCAAACAATATGAAATATATACAAATTTCAAACTACACCCATAACTCCTAATGCTCACAAAGTACACCCACACCCACACTATAATATCCCAACCCCACCCTAACCAACATAAACCTTGAGATCTGTTACGGTCTGAGTTGACAATGGGACACATCTCCCAAAATGGCCAACCTCAACAAATATAAGTAAGTGGTACTATAGGCAAAGTTTACAAAATATTTACAAGTTTTTTAGTTATAACTTTACAAAATTTGAAAAAAATTAAAAATTTTGAATTTTGCACAGCTATAAGTCTTAAAGTCCTCGATTATCATTCTATGAGAAGCACACTATAGCTTACCAATAAAAAAAGTAGTTTAAAAACATGTAGTCCTATCTTATAATGTAGGCTTTTGCATCCTGGCTCAATGTTGTCAAATTTTTAGATGTTCTTTATTTTTGGGGGTACTCCATTTGATACATTCAGGGGCAATCTTGTGCCCCTCCCCCCAGAACAAACCTTGTAACTCCCGCCATGATCAACAATAACTTACATGTCTGTTGCTCAAGAGTGAAAATGTTGCCAACATTTCTGAATTGGTGACAGAAAAGATAAGGATCGATATACTAAACCACACAACCAATGAATTAGTTTAAAAGGTCAAATGAAATGTATGTACCTGAGCTTCAATTTTCATTTCAACTTCTTAAAATTTAAATTAATGTTCTAGAAAGCCTATTAATATTTTTAGCAAATACTGAATAATGTAATTATCTTAGCTATCATACAAGTTATTTATAATAATTAATCAAAATTTGAAGTAATTCTTATAATATTTCATTTAGTTGAAACAATATTTCAATATTATTAATAATATTATTATTAACCTCTTGAATTTTATAGTCCATTACGTTTGGTGAAACTTATTAATCACTTCAACATTAGTTTATAATTATCCACACTTTAAATTTTGTAAGTTTTTAAAAACTTATTGACACAGAACATTTTTGATTGCTCTGTGGTGATCAGACTGATAAAGATCACCATGGAGCGATCGAAAAAATTCTGTCTCAGTAAGTTTTTACAAATTTAATATTCGGATAGCTATAAACTAATGTAAAAGTGATTAATTATTATTAACATTAATTTAAAGATTTATATTTCATTTAATAAAAAATGTGAAGTTATATTTCAAGTTACATGAATGTGATTTTCAAATGTAATTGATACAAATTTAATCAAACTTCTTTCTACAAGGTTTTAGAAATATGTGAAAACTTTGAAAATTCTTTGTTCTTTTTTTTCTAAAATATTTTGTTGTTTATGATGAGCTGGTTGTTATTCACTTATTACACTATAGAATTACTTGCAACCAGTGGTTCTATTATTATAGGTTGTTAAATTATTAACTCCTGCTTGGAAGTAACGTTTTTGTGTAACGACGGAAGAAATCGTTAGACTTAAACGTTGCCTCCAATTGTGAGTTAATCTTCTTTCTTATATCATAGTCTTTTTTCATCTGTATTTTTGACAAGACTGTGTCAATTTTTTTTACTGAATGGCTTCTTATCAACTAATAATTATACAGGACCGCCAGTAAATTGTTTTTTCGCTACTACTTTATTCTGTCCTGATAGGAGCTTGCTCGAGTCGCTGTGTTGTCAGCTTACTTTGTGCCTGTTTCATTCTGTACATCTTTTGTTTTAATTATTCTGGTGCTTTTAACTTCTAATTAATCTGTGTCATCTAAAAATCAGAGTGTAATCGACAAAGGGAGATTAAGTGTTCCAATTGTAAGAATTATATTCATTTATCGCGTGTGAAGATTGATAAAGAAGACAAGAAAATGTGCTTTGATAAGGATTGCTATTTAAGTAATGTAGATACCAGCCTGCAAGTAGTGCTTATTTGTGTTTGAACTACTCAAACTCATTACATCAAGATTATTTAAAAAAATAATAGAAACAACACATCATTTGCATTGTTTTGCTGACTAAAAATGCTATAGATTCAGCCTTTTTGTTTTCAAAGTTTTGAGTAATTTTTACAATAGAAATGACAACAAAGAAATTGTTGATCTAGCTTACAATATTATGAATTTAATTGAACAAATGACCAGCTGGTTGAATATCAAGTCAAGTTTATTTATTTATTGCGAAGTTTTGGCAACTAAAACACAAAGTCCTTACATTTAATGTGTTAACTGAATAATGTGAGAAGGTAAAACAATAAATCCTTTACACTTTACCAAGAACTTTCTTTGTGCTATACCTCAAGAACTTTCAATGATTATCTCAAGTGCTCAAATAAACATGGATTATTACTTTAAGTTGTAATGTTTTTAAAAAAGCTTCTAAAGTGAACAAACCTCTTTTTAGACATTAGTACAAATATATTGGAGCAATATATTTTAGTCAATTGCCAGAGGAAATAAAGAACCAAAACAATTTTGAAGTACAGTATTTGAAAACTTTTTTTTAATACTAATGTTGATTTTATAATAATGTTCTTGTGTAAAATAGTCTACAAATAGCATCATATATTATTTATTTAGTTTTTGTGGTGAGAAGCTAAAATAATGATAAAGGATGGCACAGAAAGACCGGAGAAACTGGACAAAGTCTGATATAAAGAAAAGGTCTGGACTTTAAAACTTTTGTCACCAACATTGTAATTACGTGATGGCATACATTCTGAGTTTTATTTTTGTTTATTTTATGTTTCTGATTGTGAAATATAATTATAATTTCATACTACATATTCAGATAAATAATCAATGGGGATTAAAATTTAAAGTAGACTACTCATATTCTTTCAATATTTTCCCAAAAAAAAACTGAAATTAAATAATCCTATTGTTTAAAAGACTAATTTTAAAGGCAGGGATATTGAGTTGTATACATACTAATATGTTTGAAGATTCACTTTCTACAATCTACATGAAAAAATTCATAGTTTTTTTGACATTTATCTGAACTTTTTAAATAAATCTATATGTTTTTCTTATTTACCCTCCTGTATTACAATCTCATATAATCTCTTTTATTACAATCCCTTATATTACAGTTGAATCACTTTGTGAAAAATCGGGGTGTTGGATGCGCAGTGCCAGTGCGCATGCGCGTTAGGGTGACATCTCTGAGCGTTACTTCAGTTGGTAGTGAAACATTCCCAAAAACATTTGCTGGTGTTATGTTTTAATTTAGGTTTTATGTTATCTTTTATGTTTTATAATGCACGTGTTTTTAGTTTCTTTAAGAAATAAATGAATCAACTCACCCGAAAGTATGTAGTTAGGCTAGTACCGTTTCTAGATAGAACTTTCTCTTCCTCCATCCCCTAGTATGTGGCCAAAGCCCACCCCTCATCCCCACATGCCTGCGCCAGGCGATTTTTATCAAAGTGATTCAACTGTATATAGTTGTTGATTACTTACAACTTTTTTTAAAAAAATGTTTTAACTTGCCTATAGTAGCACTTACTTTTTTGTGTTGAGGACGGCCGTTTCGGGAGATGTGTCCCTTTTTCAACTCAGACCGTAACTGATCTCAAGGTTTACGTAGGTTAGGGTGGGGGTGGGATATTTTGGTGGTGTGGGTGTATTTTGTGTGTATTAGGAGTTATGATGTCAAAAAGTGCGTGTGAGTTGTAATGTAATTGTGTATTGAGTATGTGTGTAGGGTGTAGTTTGAAGTGCCTATATATTTCATATTGTTCGGTTGTGTAGCGTTGGTTATTTCTGTGTTGTTTATGAAGAATTTGTAAGTTAGATGTTATGTCTGTGTAGTCGTGTTTTGTGGAGTTGAGATGATCGGCGAAGTTTGATTGGTAGTTATTGTTTTTTAGTGCTTTTATATGTTCTTGGTAACGTGTGTGAAATGACCTCCCTGTCTGGCCTATGTAAAAACTGGGGCATCAGTTACGGTCTGAGTTGAAAAAGGGACACATCTCCCGAAACGGCCGTCCTCAACACAAAAAAGTAAGTGCTACTATAGGCAAGTTAAAACATTTTTTTAAAAAAAGTTGTAAGTGATTACTAGTAGCTCACGCGAAGATGGAATCAACAAATGTTAGTTGTTGATTAGTAATGCTCTAGCTCCTTTAAACTAATTACAAAGCTATAGTTAATAATTCATTATTTTTTTCTATCTTTAGTCCAAAAAAATAATTAATGGTTTGAAATTTTGTCATATTCAGCCCATTGTTCAACATATCCAGTTTGTGTCACATTGTACAAAAAAAAATGCATTTGCTAATTGCTAAGAAAGATAGTTGTTTTAGTAAATTATTTAGATTAAAAATAGTAAATTTTTAAAAAACCAAAAGATGAACAAAATTACAAATTATATTTTGTGTTACAGGAAGCCTTTTGGCTTGAGCAGTACTCGTGGGCTTTGTTTAAAGCCATGTCACATATGTTATGTATAGGTTACGGTCGTTTTCCACCACAATCGTTAACAGATATGTGGCTTACCATGCTCTCTATGATCAGTGGTGCCACCTGTTATGCTCTCTTTCTTGGTCATGCTACCAACCTTATACAAAGTTTGGATTCTTCAAGAAGACAATATCGTGAACGGGTAAGCTTTAACATTATAATTTTTAAAAAACAGTTGCTTTATAAGAATTTTAAAAAATAATTAAGGTATTCCTGTTGTGGCTATTGACTGTTGAAAAAGATCAATAGCTTTTACAAAGTTACTTGGTTTTACATTAATTTCATAAAGTTTTCTATTTATTTATTATTGTTTTATCTATAACAAGAAAATTTTAAAAAATTGTATGCTAAACACCTAAACAACAAATTAGTTTTTCTTTCTTTAAAGAGTATGCTAAGAAGTTTTGTATCAACAGGTATAAGCTTGTTTCATTCTAAGTAGAAATTTAAGTAGCCATATTTAGTATAAAAATAAGCTGACTATGCTCATTCGTTCTATATAGAAATAGTCAAGTTGTACAGAAGTTTTTTTTTGTTACTTAATTAAATAGCATATCAAATAGTTGAGTAGAAGGTAAATTATTAAAAGGTAGGTAATTATCATACGGTAGTTAATATATATTCAACTGACAAACAGCTTTTCTTAGCGGACAAATTATCATCATTAAATCATTGATTGTAATTTCTTTTGTAATTTTTCATTCTAAAACTTCAAATTTTGTGGGTTTTCATCTTGTCACTTATGTTCTTATCTTTATTGTTATTTTATATTTACTTTTAATTTTTTAGCATTGTACTCTTTTATATGGTGAAATATTTTACACGTCTTTGGTAGATTCATTTTAACCAACCAAAATTAGACTACCAAATGACCAAGTAATTTTTAACTTTTTTGTATGAATATCAATATGGCTGTAATGCCATTATTCAATTTTTATGAAATTCCTTTTTTTTCATCTTCCTGATTTTTTGGGGGGAGTTTTTTTTAAAATGCCCTGACTTGTTCCAAGTTTCTTACACATATGGCCATGGCTGGAATAGAATTCACAGTTCATTTAAATCATATACATAACTCTATATTATTTTTTTTAGTATTTCTTTAAGAGATTGGTTAGATTCTAGTTCTCAATTATATATTTACTTTTATTTGGTTTTCCCTAGAAAGAGATGTTCTTCTTTTTATTTGTTAATTCCATCATCACATGAGCTACTAGTTTTTAACTAAAAACATTTGTAAATTGTTACACTTGCCTATAGTAGCTTTTACATTATATTGTTGAGGACGACTAATTCGGAAGATATGTCCCATTGTCAACTCAGGCCGTAACTGATCTCTAGGTCATCTTCTAATTAAATTTCTTGAAAGGATCATCTGAACCTTATAAAATTTAATAATCGTGTTTCCATAAAAAAATAACCTAAATTTAATTGACAAAATAAAAAACATAAATATTCCACACAACCCCACATTAGTAACCTTTGATGTATCAAACCTATACACCAACAACCCCATTCCAGAAACTATCAATATCCTCGAAAACATGCTTATAGACACAAACACACATTGATAAAATCATCCACCTAATAAAATTAATCACATGTAAATATTACTTTACCAACAATGTCACTTTTTACACCCAAAAAGATGGCCTACTTATGGGATCCCTCATAGCTTGCACATTAGCAGAAATATTCATACAAAACATTGAACAAAACCACATTTTACTTCACAATAAATTCAGACAACACCATTTACTGGTATAGGTATGCCAACGACATTATAACATTATACAAATGCAATAATCACAGAGCACACATATTTTTAAAACACCTTAATTCCATACACCTCAAAACTAATATTCACCATCGAAACAGAACTAAACAACAACTCTCTTAATTTCTTGAATTTTACAATTAAACGTACGGACAAACAACCACATAAATACAACATATACCGAAAATACACCAATATCAACACTACCATTTACAACTCTTCAAACCACACCAACATAAACTAGCCGCTTACAACACCATGATATATTGCATGTTAAAAACACCGCTAGACAAAGAAGAACACTACCAAGTATTAAACACAATAAAACATATAGCACAAACCAATGGATACAACACAACAATGATTGACCAATTATTCAACCACCTAAAAAACTCAATAACCCAAATACACAACACGACAAATCCATAAAACCAGCAAAACAATGCAAATGACAATATTCATATTTGTTGATTCCTTCTTCAACATGAGCTACTAGTTTTCACTAAAACACTGGTAAATATTTACAATCTTGCCTATAGTAGCACTTATTTATATTTGTTGAGGACGGCCGTTTCGGGAGATGTGTCCTACTGTCAACTCAGACCATAACTCATCTCAATCTTTTCGTAGGTTAGGGTATTTAGGGTGAGGGTGAGATATTATGGTGGTGTGGGTGTACTTTGTGAGTGTTAGGAGTTATGATGAGTTAAAGATGGCCTACCTAAGGGTTCCCCCATAACTAGCATCTTAGCAGAAATATTCATACACCATATTGAACAAAACCACTTTTTACACAACAATAAATACTCAGATAACATAATTTACTGGTATAGATACGTCAACGACATCATAACATTATACATAGTTAACACAAGCCAAGCACACATATTTATAAAACACTTATATCCCATACACCCAAAACTAACATAAACCATTGAAAGAGAACAACAAAACTCTCTCAACTTCCTAGACCTTACAATAAAACGAACAAACAAACAAACACATAAATTCAACATATACTAAAAACCTACTAATACCAATACAACCATTCACATCTCCTCAAACCACCTACACCAACATAAACACGCCGCTTACAACACCATGATATATTGCCTACTTAAAACACCATTTGACAAAGAAGAACACTACCAGGAGTTAGATCCCATAAAACATATAGCATAAACTAACGGATACAACACAATGATTGACAATTTATACAACCACCTAAAAAATAAACTTAATAATCCAAATACAAACACACAACATGGAAATTCCATAAAATACTTATCAATACCATAAAGATCATCCAAAACCCACAATCTAACCAACACACTATGAAAATACAACTACAAAATAGCCTACTCTGCACACAACATTCTCAATAAACAATTCAAACCCAACAACATTTACAACGCCGCTGGAGTTTACAAACTAACTTGCAGTTCGTGCCTCAGTTTTTACATAGGCCAGACAAGGAGGACTTTACACACGCTACCAAGAACATATAAACACATTATCAAATAATAATTACCAATCAAACTTCGCCGATCATTTCAACTCCACAGAACATGACTACATAAACATAACATCTAACCTACAAATTGTGCATAAACAACGCAGAAATAACCAACATTACACAACCGAACAATACGAAATATACAGACACTTCAAACTACACCCTACACACATCTTCAATACACAATTACATTATAACTCACACACACTTTTGACATCATAACTCCTAACACTCACAAAGTACACCCACAAAACCATAATATCTCACCCCACCCTAATACCCTAACCTACAAAAAACTTGAGATGAGTTACACTCTGAGTTGAAAATGGGGCACATCTTCTGAAACCACCATCCTCAACAATATACAGTAAGTGCTAGTATAGGCAAGTGTAACAATTTACAAATTACTTGTTGCAATTACCTTGAATTCACTGATTTAACTATAACTAAAGCCCCATGAGTAGAGGTTTTACTTCGTAAAAACAGAGATTGTTTCGAAATGAGTCAGAAAGTAAGCCCTTGAGTATTCACTTAGTTAAGTATTTTTTAATTAGAATTTACAAGTGTTTTTAGTCATTATTTTCTTTTTTTCTAAATCTTTATATATCATAATTATATGGAAAGATTTGATTGCTCTTCTTTTAATGGACCAATTAGTATCTTTTGCTATTATTATTATTTTTTTAATACAATAATGTATATCTAAAAATTTATAAAAAGGTGAAAGTTTTAATATGTGTTCATTATCAGATTGAAACCCATTTCTCTCTCATAAATTTTTGGTGTTAGGGCTGCTTTTTTGACATTTTATACTAACCCATTTTATATTCACAGTTTTATCTCTCTTAATGGCACCAGGGCTTCCATAGACTTCTCTCACATTTAGATATGAGAACACTTGTGTAGCAATTTTTTTTACATCACTTATATTGCTGTGTAGTGTTTTTATGTATTTAAATTTTCAAATTGAAGCAACATATTTTGAAAACACCTCGAGTTAATTACATTCCATGTTTTCACTCATCTTAAATAAATAATAATTTGCTAAAGAGGCAATAATACAGTTAGAATATTTCCTGGATTTTGTCTCATATTTCTACAGACCCTTTCCTTCATTCTAAATGTTATATTTTGCAGTAATTAAAATTTTTCTTCACACGTCTGTCATAAATTGATCAGTAGAATTGATATTCTGTAATTTTACTTTTTTATTCTGTGTTTTGAAGGAATTGTTATAGCATACTAGCAGAGTACACTCCTTCGTACAGGGTTGACAAATATTTGTATTGATTTAATTTGTAATTGTATTTGGGTTGAATTTAATTTAGTGAAATTAAATCTCAAAAAATATATCAAACTATAGTTTATAAACACCGATTATTAACTTGAAAAACCAAAAGAAGGAAAAGCTTCTGGAACATGACATTTGTAAGCTAACCTTGAAAGCTGAATAACAACAAACATTTACTATCATCTGTTTAATTGTGTTTAAAAGTGGCTTTTACAGGTGATTATAAACACATTTACCATAAGCTGACTAAGCCAAGTATATAATAGAGTAGTGATAATTAAGTGTTAAGAGAGTTTTTAAGGCCAGTGGGGTGGTGCCCAGATAGTATTTTTAAATAAAAATAGTCCTATGTATTAACCAGAAACCCTGAGAATGTCCATTTAAAATTTCAGCTCAATGGGTCCAGTAGTTTTTACGTGATTGAGTTACATAAACACACACCATTCTATTTTTATATAATAGTGTAGATAGATTAAATCCCAATTAATATATCAATCTATAAACTTACCGATTATTGTCTTGAAAAACCAAGAGAAGGAAAAGCTTCTGCTTGTAACATAACGTTTGTAAAGTATAACTAACCTTCAAAGATGAATAACAACAAACAATAACTATCAGCTGTTTAAGTGTGTTTAAAAGTGACTTTTACATGTGATTATCAGCTGATTAACCCAAGTATATAATGAAGAACAGATAATTAAGTATTAAGAGAATTTCAAGGCCTGTGGCGTGGTGCCCTGATGAAGTTTCTAAGTAAAAATATGGCTATGTGTTAACCTGGGGTCATAAGAATGTCCCTGAAAAATTTCAACTCAATGAGTCCATTAGTTTTATGTGATTGATTAACACACAGACAGACAACATTAGATTTATATATAATAGTATAAATAATATAATTCTTGTTTTTATAAATTTGTTGTGCATGTTTTTAGTTTGTTTATGGGCTGTGGTGTTGGAAGATAGTTCTTCAATTAACAAAGATGTGTCAATTTAAATTTTGTATTTACAATCTTTTGAAAAAATTATTTTCATTATAAAATATCTATTACTCTATACAACTTTCAACATCTGGATGTGCAAATTAAATAAATATGTGGGAAAGTTATGAATGTGCATTCTTTGAATTAGTTACCATTAAATAGGTAATTATTACACCTCGAGACTTTTCTAGATGTATTTATTACGAAAAGCCAACAATTTAAACACAGAAGATAATTACAAGATATTCTTTGATTGACTATACAAGTCTTTGAGGAGCATTGTGACAAAATTATTATAATATTATATTATTGATAATAATCCTGACAAAATTAAAAATCATTTGAAAACTTGAAACATGTTAATGTTGAATTATTTATCTTTTACATTCAACTAGGTTTAGACCTTTTCCTTCCTTGGTCCTTCTTCCCATATTTAGCCTTTGTGTTTGAGGGTTTTTTTACTGTCAATAGAATCTTTCTTTTTCAATCCTTCGCAAAATCTCCCCAACTTAAATTTACACCCAGGTTATTATCGATATACAATGATACATCTATATCTCAAATGTCTTCAATCTCTTGATGGGGTTAATAGCAATGGCGTTTTCAATACCTTCCTTTCCTTTTTAAGTTCAATGTTGGTGGGAATTTCCTGTCATTTTCATGTTTCGCTTCTGTTCAGTGACCTGTCCATTGTTTGTCAGACTATGTGTTACCGTTTACTCGACTTTTCTATTAACTTGGTGTGTTAATATTTCTTTAACAGACTTTTTATGCTTATATTTATATATTTTAATAGTTTATTTTTAATATCAATGCACATACGTTAATGGGTAACATTTTAAATACTAGTTTAAAAATAAATGAGGTTTTATCGCAACTAAGAGAAAATGACTATGATGAGTGTGATAGTTGTGATGATAATGATTTGACTGGTGGTGGGGAGGAAGAAGATGGAGTTTCTGAGCATACTAAAACTGACATATGGATATAGACATGGATTTCTTCCTTAGACGTTGAAAATGTAATTTTACCTTTAGATGTTGAAAGTGGAATGATAATCATCAGCGTTGGAGGATCCAGCTGGTATTAGTCAAGATAGCAACAATGATAATAACATATTTTTTTGTGAAAAGGTCTTGTCAGTAATTCACAGCATTGAAAAATGTGCTGACCTATCGCGAAACGCATCTGCTGAATAAATCAGTAAGTAGTAGTTTTTTGCCAAGTTAATACAAAAAAGTTTAATTTATACAAAAAACTCAAGATATACAACACAAAAACTGCAAGTTTTAAATGATAATGACCTTCAGACTACTGATGCTGAGCAAGTTATGCATCCAAATATTATCAAATTTAGAAATACTAAACCAGATATCATCGAATTTTACAATACCACTAAAGGTGATGTGAACACTTTGATGAAATGTCAACTTTAATGTCATATTACGAAAAAACTAAAAGATGGCCTGTGAGTGGATTATATGGAATGGGGAATAGCATGCTCATGAGTTCATATGTTACCTATCTCAAAAAACAAGAAACCTAAGTTTATGAGAGCGTTTACCAAAGACATATATGTAGAGCTCACTACTCCTCAAGTTTTATAACAACAAACACTACAAAATCTCTAGAAATCTCAAGTGACATATTGAAAATGTTGCTCAACCATCAACACCCCCCTCAAGAGGTTCCCAGAGAGCCTGGAACAAGAAACATTTGTACTCTTTGTCCAGCCAACAAAAAAATTGCGACTGGTTGCCAATATGCTATATGCACACTGCTTTGAGCACCTAGAAGAAGCGTCTGTATACTGTGAAAAAAGACTAAATATCTCAAAAAAGTTAGAAAACCTGTAAAACATTGTAGTTTACTATGTGTAAATTAAAGTACTCTAAAGTTTAATTTATTTTTAAAATTGTTTTTATTTTATAATAACTTCACAATGCTAGAGGTAAGGCTGAAATACATCAGACTCAATTTGTATATATTTAACCTAGCAAACATATAAAATAACAATGTGTTTGTACTTTTCAAACAAAACTTTTCTATTTTTGATGAATATTTCTTTGATAGTGGTTTTCCCTACATCAAATTCAGCAACAATTTCATTGTATTTTCACCACTTTAAAGCAATTTAACTATTTACAACCCTTATAACCATATAAAAACTCTGTTTTCCCTTACCGACATTTAAATAGAATACTGAACATTATTAGAGTTAAATAAAAATGCTTGCTACAACATGTGACACCTACATTGACTATATTGAAAAATAGAGCCGTTTTTGTTTTTCATTGCAATCTGTGCTGTGCGACAACTTTCTAACAGTAATCTTTTACACTGTTCAAATGTTTAACAGTGTCCCTTTGCTAAATTCCCAATAATATAGGACCTTTAGAATTCATTTCATGTTTTCTAAACAGTAAATTTTGTCTGACTCATGGCTTCTCACTCTTAATTGTAAATTTCTTTTCTCTTGGATATTTCAGAATTTTCTTTGCAGTTTTTTTTTTATAGTAGTTGCAACTTCCTGGTAAAACCTAAATAACCATTTTGCATAAGCTTATTTTATTTGAAATAAGAGACTAGTTCAAACTGTGAGTCAAAAATAATGCAACAATAAATGTTGAGAAAATTATAAAGTTAGGAAAGAATATTTTAAACATGAGGGTCGTAAAGAAACGAACTTTGAATTTAATTTACAAGAGAGATGGAGTATGACCAAATGGTAAACATAGATAAATTTTCAATTTGAATTCAAATTAATCTTAACTGGCATTAAATATTTTTAATGGGCTTTTCTTTTAACATTTACATTTGTTTACAAAACTTTGTTGTTAAAACCTGCTTACAGTGAATTTAAAACTAGAGGATTTTAAAAGGAACTAGTCTATTGTAGTAAAGAAATATTGCACGAACTAACCTGTAAGGTAATTATTATTAATACCTAACAGGAAATGGACTATTATTGCATGTGCATGCAGTTATTCTAAAGACATTGGTAATAGATCAGAATAACAGGTTCATGTGTTTTGTAAAGGTTAAACAAGTTGAAGAATACATGGCATATCGTAAATTGCCAAGAGAAATGAGACAGAGGATAACAGAGTATTTTGAACACAGATATCAAGGGAAATTCTTTGATGAAGAAGCAATATTGGGAGAGCTTTCAGAAAAATTACGAGAGGTGAGTACCAACTAATCAAGAATACCTCTTTAATGTTTAAATTAATTACTTCATAATACTTAATTTTTATCTTTATTTACAGGACGTTATTAATTATAACTGCCGTTCTCTTGTAGCATCAGTGCCGTTCTTTGCAAATGCTGATTCAAATTTTGTCTCAGACGTTGTTACAAAACTTCGCTACGAAGTCTTCCAGCCAGGTAAAGAAATTTCATAAAAGTTTCAGCTGTAGCTTCCTTGACGGTGTTGAAAAACTTAGCTTTGTATTATGTACTTTTTAATTTAGGATAGTGTTTTGTTTATAAATTTTAAATCAATAGAAACTAATTATGACTTTTTAACCTGCTTCAAAAAAGGAGGATGTTCTGTATTCGACCTGTATGTTTTTTTTTTTATTATGTTCGTACCACAATATATTTAGAAGTATTGAACCAATCAGAGTGATTTTGCTTGCTTTTAAAATCAAAGCAAAAGGAGAAACCCTCTCCCACTATAGTTACATTCCAATCCATCTTGTTGAAGATAATAATACACAAAAAAATACAATAATGTAAGTGGTGAGAAAGTTTCACATAGACATGTTGATTTTAATGGCCTCAGGTGAGCGGTTGACAACAGTTTAACTGGATTTGCTTTTGTCAAGATGCAAATCTATATTTTTTTTTTTTTTTGGTATTGCCATTAATACTATTTAAGAAGTTACCTGTAGAGCTCATTTTACTGATTTTGCTCTTAGCTTTTAAAAATTGGTATGAATGTAAACACTAAAAATATACATTTACTATAATTGGCATAATCGTTTATCAGTGAACATTGTCATATACTTTGGTTAGCAATTTCTACGATAGTTATAGGTTTGTTCTTCCGCAGGAGCTTGTTCAATTGCAGGAAAATATTTGACTTGTTAAGTATCTGTATACCTTTAATATGTTCACTTAAATATAAGGTCTCATCTTCTGAATCACTATATTCACTAGGAATTGAACTAAGATCACTGTTGTATAACATGAACAGAATCATTCTTTGTTCTTGTCCTAAACATTCTTACAATATTTTCATAGTAAATATATATATATATATATATATATATATATATATATATATATATATATATATATATATATATTCTTGATATTTATATATATATATATATATATATAAATAAATATAAAATACGTTTTCTTGTTTAATAATTTAAAACAACATAGGTTATTCAAATACAAGAATATTTATTAATTTATATCCAAAGCTTTTCATTGGCAAACAGTACCAACATCATCAGGAATAAAAATTACAATAATCATTGTAATTACAATTGATTATTGTAATTTTCATTCCTGATGATGTTGGTATTGTTTGCCAACGAAAAGCTTTGGATATAAATTAATAAATATTCTTGTGTTTGAATAACATATGTTGTTTTAAAATATATATATATATATATATATATATATATATATATATATATATATATATATTAAATATGGTGAAATGTTTTCTTGTAATATAGTTAATAAATTTAAAATATTTCAAAAACAAGAATACTTTTAATGAATATATTTATTCAAAGCTTTTCGCCGATAAAATAGTACCAGCATCTTCAGGACAATAATTATCTAATAAAATATTTTTACAAAATTAAATCATATGTGCTACAAACGACCATATGTTTATGAGTATTGCACTTTGTGTAATTTTTTCTATAGCATCAATGACCTTATAAATAGTTTGGTGCCTTGATCTCACTTGAATTTGTTCATCAATTAATTTGTCTTTAACTTTATGCTTATAAATTTCCAATGTTTCAAATATATTAATTTTTAATCCTTTATTTAATTCTTTTATTAATTTCATACTTTCTTTTATTTAATAAACAATAACAAAAATCAAAATAAAATGCACGAAAGAAATGGAGTATATAATATAAAATGTCAAACTTGTAATAAATTATATGTAGGACAAACAAAAAAGAAATTAAAAGAAAGATACAAAGAACATTTAAACGCTTATATCAAACCAAACATATACAAATCAAATTTAGCTACGCATTGTATTAATAATGGACACGAGTTTCCGGAAATAGAAAATATGAAATTAATAAGCATAAAGTTAAAGACAAATTAACTGATGAACAAATTCAAGTGAGATCAAGGCACCAAACTATTTATAAGGTCATTGATGTTATAGAAAAAATTACATAAAGTGCAATACTTATAAACATATGGTCGTTTGTAGCACATATGATTTAGTTTTGTAAAAATATTTTATTAGATAATTATTTTCCTGAAGATGCTGGTACTATTTTATCGGCGAACAACTTTGAATAAATATATTCATTAAAAGTATTCTTGTTTTTGAAATATTTTTAATTTATTGATTATATATATATATATATATATATATATATATATATATATATATATATATATATATATATATATATATATATTATATGTTATATATTATATTATATAATATGATATATACATATATATAAAAATGGTTGCTTACAACTCACTCTTATACAGAATGCTAAAACCGCCTCTAAATAATGAAGAAAAAAACAAATAATATATCAAATAGCCCAAAAAAATGGATACAATAAAAAAAACTATAGATAAATTAGAATTTAAAATATTAAATAAATTATAACAACCTAAAATCGAACCACAAACAACAAAATGGACAACATTCACATATACAGGGTACAACATAAAAGGAATAACTAAAACACTAAAAAATAATAATATTAACATAGCTTACAAAAACACAGGAAACATAATCAATAAAATAAACCAACTGGAAAAAATATGTCCCACACTTAATAACGGAATATACAAAATCGAATGCCCAGACTGTAATAAAATGTACATGGGCCAAACAAAAAAGAAATTAAAAGACAGATATCAAGAACACCTCAATGCATACATCAAACCTGAAACTTATAACTCAAACTTAGCCACACACCCTATCA
The DNA here is from genome assembly GCA_036971475.1 of Prosapia bicincta. Classification (NCBI taxonomy): domain Eukaryota; kingdom Metazoa; phylum Arthropoda; class Insecta; order Hemiptera; family Cercopidae; genus Prosapia; species Prosapia bicincta. The sequence goes on along the minus strand of JBAIZL010000005.1, from coordinate 60,750,677 downwards.
AAAACAAACACACATTCCCCACATTAAAAAACGTACAGCTAATAAAAAAAAGTACAAAAAGGCCTCAAAATGACAATATGGGAACAGCTACAAATTTATAAACATAAAAATAATATCATTAACAAACAAATACAAATAAAATCAAAAAACTATAAATTATTCAACCTAATAGACAAAATTAACCCCAAAACAAAGTTAAAAGACTCGCACAATGCAGTGAATCCAAAAACAGAACATAACGGTACACCACACCTTGTGACAACAGGAATTCCATACAGCCGCAGTCTACTACAAACCCTGGTCAGCATGCCCGATGATGGAGATACTACCAATTTTTGAAAGTTAACTCGCATAAATACCAAGTAAGATTCTTGTTTAAGTACATACAGTGAAAGTGATAAGTGTATACGAGAAAACAGTGTTGTAAATCTACAAATATATATATATATATATATATATATATATATATATATATAATATATACACACTAAAAGACTAGTTCCTAAAGTATTACCAATATAGAAAAATAATAAACAACTAATTGATAACAACTCTATAACTTGAAATATAAGCCTACACACAGCATGAAATACACCCCAAGGTCACTTTGATGATCTATTGTGGGAAGGAAACTGTTTTTGTAGACGAATAGAGGGGGTTACTGAGGCAAGATTGGGAAGGTGTAGTGTAAACAAAAAAAAGTTATTGAGATGCAGATATGTTATGCTAGATCGAGAAGGACTTTAGGATGAAGATGGAAAATAGGAGGAGGTCCAACTGAGTTTGCCAGATCCCTGTGTGGGTAATACAAGCTTTTGGCACTACCGAAGAGCTTCGATGAGCGGGATCTGACAAAATCACCAAGCGATGGGGAGCGAAGGGAATTTCAGGTGGTGACATTTGACAGGAACCAAGGAGAGTTGGAGAGGAGTCTGAGAGAAGAGGATTGTAAGGACTCAAGAGATTTCTGAGATGTGTTGGAGCAAAGTAGCCACCAGACAGGAGCTGCATAGGAAAAAAAAAATTCCTGCCACCACTTATGAGAGCACTTTTGAAACCAACAACCGCTGTCCGTCTCCAGTCTAGGCCCCTCGGTCATCGACATTTCACACAAGTATTATTCTAAATCGGTGATCATCGCTACCACCGTCGTTGTATATATTTTTAAAAATACAAAGTACTGTGATCTTCGTTCGCACAAGCAGTTGACACACTCATGTACGGTCTGTGATCTTTGGTCGCAGGAGGAGGGGCCGCTAATATTAGTTGTAGAAAGGACGGGACCAGTTACCGATGATTAGAGGTCTGAAGCAGTGTTGGTGCTTTTATACCTGACAGCGACATTGAGGAATAGAGAGATTGTTAAAAATTTTACAATGAAATTTATTATGATTCCCAGCCTAGAAAAAAGTGGTATTAGGGCTACCACAGTCAACAGTCTGAAGAAGTTGAAATTGGTAGTCTATGTGTTTAAGGTTTTGTACTAGATGAAACAGGCCAAGAAGAGTTAGGTGTATGCAGATCTGGTTGGAAGTGTGATAACGAGTGAGTAGACGAGACCTTGGTGACATTAGTCCTAGTACCCTTGGTGATCAACTAGTTTTTAAAACAGTTGGTGGAATCTACAAGAGATACAGAGCCCTTGCCTGTTCAATAGCAAAGTTATTTAGATGGTATGTAAGAGGTTGTCAACTGGGTTTCGAAATTAAAGCGAGTCATAGGATCCAGATTGTTGACAGACAGCTGAGAAACCAGAAAGTTTGCTAAGTCTGGCAAGTTCTGTGTCTTAAGGTTACTGACACATTAGAGTGTATGGGAAGATACCTCATGAGTTTGCCTTGAGTGCCTCCCTTCATGGCAGAGATGTTACGAATTTGTTAAATATAGTAGTCTGCCAAATTCATAATATAGTAGTAGTTGATGGGCATTGACATAATGCCTTTGTAACGATTCATGGGCAATCTTATAATTGTTGAGCATGATAAGTATCCCTGAGGTGATATCTGATGCGTTCACACTTTAATGCATTGCAAATATACTGGAACTTATTCCGCTCAAGTTATTGTTGTGATGTGTTTAAGAGTTATATATTTTGTTAAAATCGGCCTGGTTTTTGACTGAACCAGAAAAGTGAGGAACATATATAAAAGGTAAATAGAACGGTTTGGCGTCACTTTCTTTCTATTAATTTAGCGCATTTAAGAATCAACAGTTACAAGATTTTGTTTTAATCTTGATGGTAAGACCAGGCAGCATTTTGCATCTGCTCTTGGATGTTTTTAAAAGATTCCTGTATACTATGGACCTGTTGGTCATTGCATTGGCACAGAGTCGTCACCAAAAACAATCAAAATTGGTTTGAAGTCAAGGATTAATAAGATAGCCCTCGGCTCACACTGCTGAAAGATGACTACCATAGTTGAATTTGAAACTGCCAAAAGAAATAGAAAATTGAGCGTGGCCTGTATAAAATAGTTTTGAGAGGTGGTTCAATTGTTTAATGCTTTTAACAGCATCCATGCCCTGAATGTGAAAGTGTGAGTTCAGCCCTTGGGTTTGAAAAAAAGAAGTTAAATTAATTTTTCCAATAGACCACACAGATGTAATGACACGCTTGAGGGGTAAAATGTTCACAAAACCGGATAAAAATGTTTTAAAACACAAATAAATTAAACAAAATTAGTGATATTTATTGTATATCCCAATATTACAATAAAAATCTAGATATAATAGCTAGAATACCCTCATACATCCAGATTTGCCCCCAGGTTTGTTTTGTGTATTGCTTGATTTAATAAATATACTACCACACACCACCACATAAACCATTTGGAAAACCAGTATTGTGCTTAGAGTTTTCATTTGTTGGTTTTTCAATGACTGACCTAAGAGCCCATAAATTTAACTGCATGACTCATTAGCCAAAGATGAGACAGTTTATTAAATAATGTAGACACTTTGATTTGAGTTCACTAGGCTTATTATTACTAAACCTACATTTTTTTAATGTTCATTGTAACACAGAACTAACTGTCTTCTATCGACCTAACTACTGACTATCTAACGCTAATACATCCGGGTGGAGGCATTTATCAGGCCCTTTTCCACTGGTCTTAGACACTTCCAGGGCTTGAAGTTACATGCTTCAAGGGGCATTAACATGCTTCAAGTTGATCTACGTGGTCTAAAGAATCTTGCTCATCGGTCTAAATGATGTTGAAGGTAATTTTAATATTGAATAAAAATGGGAAGTTTCGTCAGTACTGGTATACTTATATAGTACTGGTTTCGTCAGTACTGGTATACTTCCACTTGGCGGAAGTTTTGGATATTTCCTAAAGGTCCAAAAAAAGGTTAAAATAACCATGGTGGTCGGTTTCAGATTACTTATGGATGCTGAGAAACAACAAAACTTCTTATTGTTTTTTAGTTTAGATTAACTCTCAGCTTTCTTGGTACCATTACAGTGTTAAATGTAACTATTTGACAGATAATTTTTAAAGAGTAATGTGATGAAATAAAATCTCCAACCAATAGATATAAGTTCAATTGTAACTGAATTTTATACTTTTTTATATGAATAGTGTTTTTAATAAATCACACCAACACCAAGTCTTATGATCTAATTTCAATCAAACCATAAATAGGTGTTGCACCAGCATTGTTGTAATACAACCAGATACGTAGTTTAAGTGTGGTTCAACTACATTGGTATGATTTTTGGATTATAGATTTCGTTTAACAACCCCTTCATACCAGACTCATATTTGGTGTTGAAAATTGCTTTAAAAACAAAATGTTTATGATGAGGTGTACACTTACACAATTTTGTTAAATAAAAACATTGTTGATGCGCGAGTCAAAGAAATCGATTTATTAGAAATTGGAAACGTTTCTACGACTAAAATTGTCGTGTTCATTCAGGCCTACAAATATAATAGACAGAATTAACATCTACATCATAAAAATTCACAACAAAATTAACATAAAATCAAAAACATTACAATAAGATATTAATACTAATAAATTAACAAAACAACACAAATAAATTAAATAATTAAAAAACACTATAAAAAGTAATAGTCTATGATATTAAAAATTATAAACAATTAATTTATTTATTGTCTTGTCAGATTTATATAGACCATTGTCTGTTAAATTCATCCTTTCCTTGAATTTAGTGTCTGTTAGAATAACTCCATGGATAAAATTTATCTGTGGTTTGTGATAGTTTTTTTTTTTTTAATAATAAGTAAAAGAAACAAAAATGTATTGTATTTTGTTGATTTTTTCTCTAAGGGCGATAAAATACACGAAACAAAATATCTTTAGAAAAGACTTTGTAGGTGTTTCAAAAGGTTGTACTTTCATTTTTGCTTGTGATAAAATACACTTTTTCTTCAGTGTCTATTATTTTGATGTATTGTCTGTATGAAACACATAAAAATCATTTCTTGTAGTAATATTACTCAAAAGCTATCACTTCCATTATTCCCAGTTTTTTTAAACTTTCGATATTAAAAACTCTTAATAACTTAAAAATGTTAGTCTGATATTCAACTTTTTTTGTTTCTCCATTAATTTTCATCCTACAAGAAAATTCTATTCCTGTCTCTGTTCTTGTTACACAGTTTAAGATGTTAGAAATAATGATCTGTAATACTGTTATAGTATTAGAAATAGTAATAAATCAGACATTGCAAGAAAATTTAGTTATTACAAAATAAAGTTACTATAAGTAATTTCCTGTGAGGAAACTAGTTACACTTGAAATTTAAATTACTATAACTAATGTCAAACCAAAGTACAGTAACAGTTATAAAGAAGTCACATTGTTACATTCATTTATTGTTTCCTGATGCATTACATAATCTTCTATAACAACTTTTTTTCAACATCCATTTTGTCTGGTTTATAATCAAAGCAAATGATCCTTCTAATTCAATTTTAAAATAGACAAAAAAAATTAAATAATATAGTTATTCTAGCATAAATTTTTAAAATATTCTAAAACATTATATAATTCTTTTTTCTTTACTCATACAATTAATTATTTAAATAAGTATGTTCATTTAGTAGAAATAATAATATTTATTCAAATATTTACCACATATGTAATATCTTACAATAAATACAAAAGGTATTTCAATAATAATTCCAATAAGGTATTTAATTAGTATAATTAATGAGGTATTTTAAGTGTATAATGAAATATGTATATATTTATAGTTTGCTACATACACACACACACACACACACACACACACACACACACATATATATATATATATATATATATATGAAGTTAATATATTACTATTGTAAGTAATTTTATTCACCATTAAGTGCAATAATTTTACCTTGAGTGATGAGGCACCTTTCAGTCACTTGACCATTGTCAAATCACATAAAGTGATTCGACAATGGTCAAGTGACCGAAAGGTGCCTCATCACTCAAGGTAAAATTATTGCACTTAATGGTGGATAAAATTACTTACAATAGTAATATATTAACTTCATAAAGTTCAGTGCAACGGAAAAACAATGGATAACGTAAAATATCAAGAATATATATATATATATATATATATATATATATATATATATTTATATATATATATATATATATATATATATATATATATATATATATATGTATGTATGTATGTATATATATATATATATATATATATATATATATATATATATATATATATATATATATCGCAATATGTATTCTTGTGTATTAATAAAGAACTAAGTGAAAATACAAATACAAGAATTATAATTGAATTTACAATTCAAAGCTTTTGAAGCTGATGATGTTGGTACTGTTAGCCAACGAAAAGCTTTGAATTGTAAATTCAATTATAATTCTTGTATTTGTATTTTGACTTAGTTCTTTCTATATATATATATATATATATATATATATATTTTATTTCTATATTTAATAATACAAATTTTCATACAATGTATTTTCTACTACGAAATGTATTCGCTACAATCAGTATGTATGTGTAATGTGTTTTTTTAATGTTTTAGGTGATATTATTATAAAAGAAGGTACAATTGGTACAAAGATGTATTTCATTCAAGAAGGTATTGTTGACATTGTCATGGCAAACGGAGAAGTAGCTACAAGTTTAAGTGATGGGTCGTATTTTGGAGAGATTTGTTTACTAACAAATGCCCGTCGTGTCGCTAGCGTACGAGCTGAAACATACTGCAATTTATTTTCATTGTCTGTGGAACATTTCAACGCAGTACTAGACCAGTATCCATTGATGAGGAGAACTATGGAGTCTGTTGCTGCAGAAAGGTATCGTAAACACCGAGCTCGTCAAGATGCTTTAAAATCTGAAATAGTTGAACAAAGCGACCAATCAAAATATTACGAAGAAGACACAAATCTTTGACCACTAACCCATTTACTTTACTGTATTTCAATTTATTAGTTTCATAAATCTTAAGCACAGTTTATTTATTGCTACTTAATAAATCAAATCAGATCAAATTATTAAATCAGGTTAAAATTATGAGCATTTTATCAACTTAGGTTGTATTATTTCTTAATTAGTCACATTAAGAATATGTGCTTAATATTAAAACAATATAATGAGATTAAATAAATCTCTTTTAAAAACAAGGGTTATATCGAAGTCAATAATCCAGAGCATCAAAATCTACAAAACTATTTTTGGTAGTAAGAATTATTTCTGTCAAGTTATAATGATCTTTATTAAATATAACCACAATTTTTACAAATTTAAGTCGAACAAAATAATTAACAATGTATTGTAATTGTTAAAATTGTAGTGAAATTCATTGTCCGGTTACTCATAGCTGAACTCAGGAGTGAAATAAATAGTTGGTGGAGTAGAGAATAATAGTGTACTCAGAAACAATGTTGTGTAGTTTTGATAATAATATGGCGAAAAGTTTCAGGATAATGTCAAAGTTATGGCTTAAGAAAATTACAAAGCTAGGCCTAAGCTATCTTTACCTTGCATAAAAGACATGATTTATTATAGAATATCAAGAAATTTTAATACAATGTCTTTTAAAATATACTAGGCTTAAATCATTATATAAATAAATAAACAAAATATTTAAACAAAAAGATAAACTGGGAGAAAAATCAATTTTAAAAATCAAGCACTAACTGCACTGGCAAAGAAAATTTCATCAATTTATAAATTTGAGTTAGCCTTAGAAAGGTTACTAGATTTTACATTATTTTGTATAATTTTTGTATTGCTCATATATCAACTAATGCCTAAAACCTATGGGGGTTGCAGACCGTAAAAAAGTGATTTTGTTTTAAAGCGGAGAAATTAATTGTAATCATAAAAATCTCAAGGGATGTAGTAGGTAAAATAGGTAGATGTTTTGTAAAAGTTTAGGTACTTAATACTTTGTGATTAATTCTATTGAAAAAATATGTTGCATTTTCTATTTTATTTTTTCTTGTTTAAGACACCGGATCTTAATTGATGGGTTTATTTATTAACAAACCAATCTCAATTAATTCTTTAAGTGTGAATGTCAACAAATTCTTTCAAGATCTTAACTAACCAAGCAATAAAAATAAATAAAATAAAACTTACTCATTTCACTAGAGACTCGGACTGGAGACCACATACGTCTCTTCAGACAGGGCCGATCTTAACCGAACACTTCTGAGGTTGCAGCCTGTGTGCAACCTAAATAGCCTTAAGGCGCTGCCTTTCTGTTTCAGTCTGTCTGGACCTTTCTATGTGTTTTGTCCTTTAGGAGTGTTATAACTGTGTCTTGCAGATTCTTTTTTTATCAGGCCGAATGAGAATGTCTACGACTAAGCAAACGGTCACACCGTTGCTGCTGCTCTGATGTTTTTATTATTATTTATAATGATAAATCATGTCATATTATGAATAGTAGCTCATAACAATATATTCTTACGTAATAAATACATTTTTTTATTTTGCTATTGATCTCTGGTTCTGGGGTTGCCCAACAGTGCAAACCACAAGCCGCCACTGACATCTATTGGCTGTGTTATTATCAAATGGCTTTCCTTTTTCAACTCTTCATATGAACTTGACATAAAGAAATGATGCTTTTAAATGTCATTTGTCTCATCACTCTTTATTTATTGAAAAACATAACATACTACATGTGTTTACAGTTTCAACCATATTTTGTTTGTTTTAGACAGATACATAAGTTACATGTATTTTGGGTGTTTAAAAAAAAAAATTGATCAAAGAATTTGTGTAAATATTTTGGGAACAGGAAAATGTGATATAGGCCAAATCCTGTGAATATTGTTGCTGAGGCATGATTGTGGTGTTGTTTTTGGTCAAAAAATCTTTCAAAAGCAATGATAAGTGAGCAGGCACGTTATCATGTTCCAAACACCATTAATGGTTTTTTCCAAAATTGCACATGAACCCACCGATATATCAACACAAAAATCGGTTAACTAAATTTGTACATGACAAATATATTTCAAATTTAAAGATTTTTTGATGAACATTAAATTTAAATATATGCAAAGGGTGACATTTATTTAGAAAATAAGGTTAAAGGGTTGTAAGTAATAACAAGATCTTAAAGCAAATATAACGCAAACTTAATATTTGCTTGTGAATTTTATTGCCTATGACAATCTGTGGATTTATAACATTTCTACAGTATTAAACGTAACTAAAGACTTGCTGAGCTTATAACTTGAGTCAATTATATAAAAATACAGAAACCAAACATTTTTATCACATTAAGTGTCCTTCTATTGAAATTGAAAACTTTTTGTATGAATAAGTTTTTACATTTTCATATTTACAAAATTTAATTCCATTATATTGGACCTGTAGAGGTTCTTTAAAAATCTATTAAAAGCTTCATTCTCTGTTACACTAGTTTTATCATTTATATAAAATTGACCCTTGTAGCCCATTTAGGTACTTTTCATAATAATTAAACAGCATATCCCTTGCTACAAATATTTCAACAACCTTGATGATATACATTTTGCTAACACAGTTAGCATCATACATCCTGTATGTTTGTAACCTTCTGATGATAATACAAGCGTGTGAGCGAAATGTACACCAAGGTTGTTAAAATATTTGTACCAAGGGTTATTGTTGTTTGATTATTATAATTACGTTACTGTGCTCTGTATAGATTTTGCACTTTTCATAAGTTTTATTTCTCAAAACTCTAATACACTCATTTTATTTTAAAACTGTCTTGAAGTATTTGAATTTTCTTATGAGAGTTTGAAAATTAAAAAGAAATTCATTGTAACTGGACATTTTAACCAAGTGGTGATAACTCATTTGGTTTAACACCTAAACCCCATTTATCTGAGCCCCTGCATACATTTTAAGTTCTGAACAAGGAAATATAAACTTATAGTCACCTATTTATAAAAATTTTTTTAAACAGATATAAAAGTACATTACTATGCATATAAATACTATGCATATAAATACTATGCATATAAATATTTCTTGAATGCCCGATACATGATCTTTATGGCTGTAAAACATTTCTTGGACGCCTGACTTATTTTCTTTCAAATAGATAAAATAGGCTTGAATAGAAATAGCCTCGAATTATACGGAAGCTCGAAATATCAGGATTTGTATTTTCAAGACTCTACTTTATACCTGACTCTGTTTATAAAGACTCTGCTTTAAAAAGAAAGCTTTATATATGATGTAAATATCAAGAACCGATAAATAACCCTTAGACAGCACAGATGTAAGTCTTCTTCATGACATATAAACTCTCTTGATGCAATGACAAAACTATAAGACAAGCTGAGCTCATCATCCTATTGTAACACATTTTATAACAGCCCTATTATAACAAAACAACCCATCATAACATGGTTTCTTATCATATTTCGCTTAAATTTTACTAATCTAGCTATTGACTCATTATTGTGAAATTTTCCCATTAAAACATTTGCATTTTCTTCAGTGTAAGCCTATCCAAAATATGAATTGTTAAAGATTTTAAACTTTTTTAACCTTTAATAGAAAAGGCTTTTGTGAACAACAGATTTTAACTAAGGTATATTGTGAAATGAAATAAGATCGGAAAAGAGGTTTCTTAGAATACATTTCACTTGCAGCCAAATGATCATGTAATTACTTCACATTTGACTTTCATTGTATTTATTACACTTTTGCTATTACTTGCATCCAGATTTTTTTGTTAACTAAAGGTTGTTAAATTGTTAACTTTCACTTGGAGGAAACATTTTGGTCTTACAACTTCTTCAGCCTCTTACAGTTTCCTCCAAGTGTAAGGTAACAATTTAACAATCTTTAGCTAACAAAAAGTCTGGTCGCAAGTAATAGCAAAAGTGTAATAAGTAATTAACAACCAGCTCGTCATGAACAGCAACAAGATTTCGATATTTCAATGTATACATATTAGAGCCCCTGAGATAGAAAGCTATATTGTAATGGTCAATAAAGTCCACAAGTTTTCATTAATTAAGCTTCACATTTTCATAATATTTTTAATTATGTATGCATAATCTTTTAACTTAAATTTGTTAATGGCTAATCGACTTCAAACAATAATGAAAGAATGTTTTTATGGATGTTGTTGTTCATGAAAATTGATGAAATTTGGACAGTTGAACTTTAAAAAAAGACTTGCTGAAATTATAGGTTAGGTAAATTTATGAAGAATTTATTGTCATCATACTAAGAGATCTTCATTTATTTCTTACTGATAAAAATCTCATAGTCTATAAAAATTATTAGGTCTCAGTTAACTTAGTTAATTTTTCATAAATTTACTTAAATTATAGGTTGAGTTAAGTGATTATTTTATTACGTTCAAACATAAAAGAATCTTCTCATTTTAATTTTCAGTAGAACAACTCACAGAGTGGTGAGTGGAATAACTCACTAAACAGAAGAGTTGTGAGTTGAATAACTCACAGAGTTGAATAACTCACCAAACAACTCACAGAGTCTCTACAAATTTTAACAAATATTTTATGCAGTATTAGTTCATTACCTGATTAATAGATATACAAAGTAGATATATACTTTATTAAATTAAAAGGTTTGGGCAGTGGTCAAAGATATATTTGTGTTGTGAACTGTGAATAAGGTTTGTGTTTATGTTGTTATTTAAGTGTGCATGACAATAAACATTAAGTGCCATCTATGTAGAATGAATTTTATGTTTTGAAGGCATGATTTTTGTTTTGTTTGTTGCATGACAATTTGATGTGCTTTCACTTTTATTTACTTACTTTTACATACTATTTTATTTACTAATTATAATATATTTGATTTATTTTTTAATTGTATTGTGATAATATTAATATCTAGTGATATTCACAACTTATAAGTGATAAAATTATAGATCAAAAACTGATATTATTTTTAAGTTTTCTACATTGATAAGAAAAAATGAACTTATAGAAATATTTTAGTTATTTAAAACTTAGTTATTTTAAAACTTAAATTATGTATTTCAGATAAATATTTAATTTGTAATTGTTCAACACTTGCATTTTGTAATAAAAATATGCATAAACATATTTACATACAAAAATTCATGTATATAATTAATATAACTGTAAAATTCTTGATATAATAAATAAATAATAAGCTCATTTTCACCACTACAGCTTTGGACAAATATTTAGTATCTATCTTATACAAGCAGGGGAATTTGGCTTATAATATAGTAAAGTTTAAACCGTAAAATTACATGAACTTCTATTTATTTTAATGAGACCTTGCAAATACTGGAATGAAGCTAAAATTTTATAAAGGTGAAACATTCACACCTTACTTAAATGATGTCAGTGCGAACTTGTAGTAAATAGCGTATATATTTGAAAGCATTCATTAATGTGAATCTTATATAGTGTTAGACGTAGCTCATTTCTGACACTAGACTTTTCATTCATATGTATGAATATGCAATTTCTAATGATCCCCAAATTAAATAATTGGTCTGTAGAAGACAACTTTTAATACTTGTAGTTTTATTGTCGATGATGATTCCTGAAACTTTAATGTTTTTGTTAAATAAATTAATTACTTGCTAAACTTATAATTTGAGAAAAACTTACAGAGAAGAAACATTTCTGATTGAATAAGCCATTTTTTAACCTTATTTCTCCATTGGATAAAGTTCTTATATAAAACGCAGATGAAAATATTGTTTTGTTCTCACATAAATTAAAATAAAAATTTAAGTATCTGTGGGATTCTATATCAGTACAATTAGTACTTCAGCCCACCTGAAGTTGAGGTTGAGAATGGAATTACACGAGCAAGAAGTCTGAAAATAGGCAAAGAATTACACTGTCATCATTCTCTTAATTTATATTTATGAAACTTATCTGTTTTACAAGACATGTTTGCAACTCTCGGACTTTAGCATAGTTGTGTATTTCGAAGATTAATGATTACACCACACATGAAACAAAACCCACTGGGCAAACAAAAGATTCATTATTAGCCAGTATGGAGCTACACTTACTGCGATGCCTCCAGCATTTCCCAAATTGAATTCCTTACATGTGTAGTTATGTCATCGACATTTATACGTATAAAGCATTTTGCAATATCCTATTGCCATTTGTGAACTTGAAATCTTAGATTTTTAAACCCAAAAATTTAAGGCTATAATATAAATGAATTAAAAATAAAATTAACATTTTCAATGTTCCCTTAGCTTTCTGATAGTACTGATTGTTTATCATTATTTCAACTACTTGACCTAAAAAAAATACAAAACTTTTTTTAATAGTATACACCTAAAGATGGTGATTTTTCTTATTGATATAGTTATTTTCAAAAATGAGAATTTTAAATAATTAAGAATAATATGCGATAAACATGAGAAATGAGTTACTATTTATTAGGAATATACTGTGGTTGAATTTAATAATAAATACACAAAAACCTCTTAACCACAAACTTTCTTTAATTTACCCTAATGTACATTTCAGTTACAAAGTAACCATCCTCAGAGGGATAACATACAAAGACAGTCTTTGTATGTTATCCCTCTGAGGATGGTTACTTTGTAACTGAAATGTACATTAGGGTAAATTAAAGAAAGTTTGTGGTTAAGAGGTTTTTGTGTATTTATTATTATGAGAAATGAGGTAAAAAAATGTTTTTAACTTCCCGCCTGGGATTTAAGCAGAGAAAAATTATTTAATAATATATTTTTTATGGGGTCTTCTTAAACAAGTGCTGCATTTGTTACACATTTCTAAGGCTTGTGTCTGGTATAAAACATCTCATCTCTTCTCCCCATCTTGGTGGAAAATCATGATACAGAACTTCCCTACAGTACAGACATATTAAGATAGGAAGAGTATGTTACTGATGAAAAAATAACCATATGTTTTCATTTTTGTTTATTCTTTTCAATATGCAATCATTTTCTCTACTCTTGGTTCTTTTTAGTGACTTCCTCATTTCTCTTAATTATGAATAATGTATTTATACCTTTTATTTTTTCTCTATTTTTCTGCTTCTTCTGACATTTTTTGCAAATTGTTTATTTTGTCAGTCTAAAAAGTTTAAAGTTATATTTTGTTGTAACTATCATCATCTTTGCTTTTTTAAAGAGATTTTATCATTGCCAAACACCTTTATTGTGGTCAAATAAATATACCTCCTAATATTCATTAGTAAATGAACTTTTTTAAACTGTAGTAGTGAAAATGTGTAAAATCTTCATGTAAAATCAATCAATAGTTAGATATTTACTCTGCTAATATTTATCAGTGCTTTGTGGCCTTCAGTGAGAATAAAAGTTAGTTTTGTAATGAACTTCAATAAATTTTTAATTGATGTTGAATAAGGTAAGAAAATAAACTTTAAATGTTTAGACGAATATTAAAGTTTTATGACAAAACAAGATTCATCTCACTACTAATAACAAAAATAATAAAAATTCAGATATAGTTATTGTATAACTAAATTTTTTATCAAAATGTAATAATATTGAAATTTTCTATTACAATATACTGTTTGCATAGATAAATAGAGATTATATAAGTTAAATTAATTAATTGATACAAATTAAAGTTAATAATCTTGATAGTAACATTTTTATTGAAATGTTGTGTATTAATACTTAACACAATTTACAATTTTTTTTTTTTTAAATAGTTTACACGCATTTTAAAGATATTTCTGAAAATGGCAAGCATATTTTTTGTATATGATAAAATTAAGTGATAGTCAATCCTTTTTGTTTGACATCTCCAATTGAAATAAATAATATAATTTTTATTTTTAAAGTCATGTTTAAAAGACATAATTTTTTATCTGATGGTAATAAATAAATTGTGGGATAACATAAATAAATGAAACCTCTCAACCACAAATTTGTGGTTGAGAGGTTTCATTTATTTATGTTACACATTATGCCACAGTTGTTTTATACAGTTGTATTGTGGGATGTTTTGATAAGATTAAGGAAATTGTAACAATAATTTCCTCAAAGGGGTTTCAAAATCAACTGTTTTGTATAATTCATTTTAAGATGGTATTTGATAAAGTAATGTTTTTCATCTATGTGAAAACTATAGCAACTTGACCTATAATTAAGACAAGGTTACTATAGCAACTTACTGTGCTAATGCATTTCTAAAATGTCATTTCATTTAAGAAGCCTACCTACTACTGATGGTTTTCACTCATGGACTGCAGGCATATGATTTATAGTTGTGGGGTATGTAGGATAGGTGGGTTGTGCATTATATTTTGTAAAAGGTTGATAGATCCAAAGTTTGTGTGGTAATTTAAAACAAACTGTTTTCATGTTATGGATGTTTGTATATTTTGAACTTTTCTGCAGTTGTTAGTTGTTTGCAATGGTTTAGTATATAGATAATGTTTAAGTTAGTATGGATGTGTACGAGTATTGTGTGTCTTGAATTTGTGATACATAGCTAAATTTCGGGTTTGTATTTTTTATGTCAATGATATATTCTTTGAATCTTGTGTACATTGGTTTGGTTAATGTAGAAGCCAAATTTATATGTATGACAGATGACAAATAACTTTCACTTCCAAGACCAGTTTATAACTTGAGAAATTAAAGGTTGACTATGCTCATTGAAATTCATTTCAAATGTATTATGACTTTACAAAACTGGTTAAAAAAAACAGAAATGAACAATCCCCAATGGGAAATGTTCTCCAGGAAATGTACTTGAAATGCTCAGATGGCATGTTTTAAGAGCTAAGCAACATAAAATCAGAGAAAAGTTTTAATTAGTTTTTAAACTCATTTTATATTGCTCTATATAGTAAGATAGTTGCTGTAAATCACAGGTAGAATGATAAAACTGTGATTAACATCGCCTAAACAATGAGTTGTCAGTACACTAATGTTTTTATTCATTATTACACTTTTGTTATTACTTGTGACCAGACTTTTTGTTAACTAAAAGTTGTTAAACTGTTAACTTACACTTGGAAGAAACTATTTTGTCTTACGACTTCTTCAGCCTCGTATTTTTGCCCCTAGGAATACTACAGTTGTGCTTCCTCGGTACCATTTTTTGAAAGTTAGAAGTGATGTGATCGAAGAGTTATTCCATCAGTAAAATACTGTTTTGTAAAACTAAAATATAATAAATAATCCTAAATTACAGTTTTAAATATTTTTTCACATCGTAAGAAGAACCTGAAATATATCAATTTGTGATTTTCTTATAAATGAAATAGTTATTTTATTATGATAACTTTATCGTTTTTTTCCAACAAATATATTATTTTTACCAATACATATATTATCTATCTTTCTATTTAGTAAATCTAATGTTACTTATTTCCTCATTAATATGTTGAATGATATTATTATAGACTGTAGCACAATATTCTATTGCTGTTTAGATTTAGAATGTAATGTTGTCTCCTCTTATATAAATTTATTTGTTGATTCCATCTTCGCGTGAGCTACTAGTAATCACTAAACACTTTTAAATGTTTTAAACTTGCCTATAGTAGCACTTACTTTGCTTGTTGAGGACGACCGTTTCGCAGAAATATTTCCGATAAGCAGAAATATTCATGCACCACATTGAACAAAACCACATTTTACACCACAATAAATACTCAGATAACATAATTTACTGGTACAGATGTGTCAACGACATCATAACATTATATAAAGGCAACACATGTAGAGCACACATATTTCTAAACCACCTAAATTCCATACACCATCGAAACAGAACAACAAAACTCCCTCAACTTTTTAGACCTCACAATTAAACAAACAGACAAACAAACACATAAATTCAACAAATACTGAAAACCCACCAGCACTAATAGGACCATACACAGT
This sequence comes from Prosapia bicincta, assembly GCA_036971475.1. Taxonomy (NCBI): domain Eukaryota; kingdom Metazoa; phylum Arthropoda; class Insecta; order Hemiptera; family Cercopidae; genus Prosapia; species Prosapia bicincta. Next base: position 60,734,324 of record JBAIZL010000005.1, on the reverse strand, counting down.
TCCTCAAACCACCCACACCAACATAAACTAGCTGCTTACAACACCATGATATATCGCCTCCTTAAAACACCACTAGACAAAGATGAACACTACCAGGAGTTAAACACCATAAAATATATAGCACAAACGAACGGATACAACCCAACAATGATTGACAAATTATACAACCGCCTAAAAAATAAACATAATAACCCAAATACAAACACACAAGATGACAATCCCATAAAATACTTATCAATACCATACAGATCATCCAAAACCCACAATCTAACCAACACATTACGAAAATACAACTACAAAATAGCTTACTCCACACACAACACTCTCAACAAACAATTTAAACCCAACAACAAAATCAACGACATTTACAACACCACTGGAGTTTACAAACTAACATGCAGTTCATGCCCCAGTTTTTACATAGGCCAGACAGGGGGTCATTCTACACACGTTACCAAGAACATATAAAAGCACTAAAAAACAATAACAACCAATCAAACTTCGCGGATCATCTCAACTCCACAAAACATGACTACATAGACATAACATCTAACCTACAAATTCTTCATAAACAACACAGAAATAACCAACGCTACACAGCCGAACAATACAAAATATATAGCCACTTCAAACTACACCCTACACACATACTCAATACACAATTACATTACAACTCACACGCACTTTTTGACATCATAACTCCTAATACACACAAAATACACCCAAACCACCAAAATATCCCACCCCCACCCTAACCTACGTAAACCTTGAGATCAGTTACGGTCTGAGTTGACAAAGGGACACATCTCCCGAAACAGCCGTCCTCAACAAGCAAAGTAAATGCTACTATAGGCAAGTTTAAAACATTTAAAAGTGTTTAGTAAATTTATTATATTTGTAATAGTTCTTTGAAACTGTCATTCACACTACTATATACTGACTATAAAAAGCCATCAGTGCCCAATATACAGTAATGTTACAAACGTACATTATTTTAATAAACATTAAATAACACAAATCAAATTTTATATAAATAACTGAATGCATATTGGTTTAACTAAAAATCTGTAACAAAGTTCAAAATCTATACTAAATTCTGAATACTGGAGTAATGTAACAAAATCTATGTAACATTGCTTGTTGTAATCATCTTGAATTCACTGATTAAACTAAGTAGTTATTTCTAACTAAGTATAATTATTACTAAGATAATTATAAGTAATTATTGCGTAACTAAGTGAATACTTTTGAACTTGCTTGGTGGTGTGTTTGGAACCAATTGTTTCATTTATGAGGCTGACACTATACTGCTGACGATCGTAAATGAAATAATTATTTTGAAGCATGTCAGCAAGTAAGTTCAAAAGTATTCACTTAGTTAAGTAAAAATTACTTATAAAATCACTTAAATTAGAAAAGGAGCTTTTTAAAAATATATACTTTTATCCAGGACAGTAAAATTTTTATCATGTGATTCCCTACAATATATAATATGCATTCAAAAAATTAGTAAAGAAAGTCTGTCAGAAAACATGAAGAAGATAATTAGACTACCTGCCAATTCAAACATCCATAAACTTGTATTATGGCAAGTTCCATTCTGAAAAACTTATTTAAAATAGTTTTCATTGTATAACAAGCATATAGATAATAAGGAGTGGTTTTGCTAGACTTTATAGGTAAGCATTTGTTTATTATTATTTATATTTATAAACAGGGTTTAACATTGACAAACATATAAGAAGACCTAAATAATGAAACTATATTTTTCACATGTAAGAATAAAAGATGAGATGGCAGATGTTCGTTCAAAGAATATAACAAACATACAACAAAAGATAATTCTAAATACACATACAATAACAAAACTCACCCTTGGAGAAGAAGAGAGGAATTTTAACATGAAGCACATAAGAGAGGGAGAGGTAAAAGATGAGAACAGAAAGATCATGTTGTCAATTTTAAACAGGATATTAGATTACACTTTTTGTATTAACTTGGCAAAAAAAACACTTCTTAAGTAGTAATTTATACAAAAAGCATCAAGATGGCGACACAAAAACTACAAGTATATTAGGGTTTAAGTATATTAGGATTTAATACTGGTTTAACTATTGATTTATACAGAGAGTAATTTAAATAATAAAGCTGTTTGTCACCAATATGTCGTTTAATAAATTATATAAACCAATGGAAAAAAATTTTCCTAAAATGAGCAAACAAGTTACCAATTTTTTCAGCATTTTATTGAGATATCAGATAACACAAGTCAATCATTTAAAAACAGCAACAGAAATCATATTAAATAGACTTGTAATATTTTTTTTTAAATTAAATTACAAACCCTTCTGTAATAGTTATAATAAAAGTTTAACCTAATAAAGCAATTGAAATGAAAACATGGCTCAAAAAACAATGATTTATGGCATTGCCTTTTATATTATTTATAATCTACTTAACTAGAAGTGAAAAACCATTCATAAGGATGACAAGAAATACAACAATTTAAATACTCTGTGTCAATTAAAGTTTTTGTATTTCAGGATTATTTTTTAGTATTCCACTAATGCTTGGAAAAACAATGTTAAATAATTATAATTGTATTTATAACAAGATTTCTGATTGAGGTCATAATGATGCGATCTGTTCAAAATATATATATATATTTTTTTAATTTAATGTACACGTTTTTAAAACAGACTAAAATGTATAAAACAACTTTTTATGGCCCTTCTACAATTTTGAGGAAGAATTGTAGTGGCTATGGATATATTTGTAATACTTTGAGAGAAAAACATAGAGTGCAGGCAATTCATGATTATTAAGGAGACATAAATGAATTAAACTACAGTGAATTTAATTTCCAATTCACTGAAATAAGCTGTGAATTCATCCGGATTCTCTACTTGTATTATTTACTGGCTGTGCCCTATGTTTTTCCCCCCAAGTATTACAAATATATCCATAGCCACTGACAATTCTCCTTAAAAACTGTAGAAGCGCCATGAAAATTTATTTTTTATTTTTAGTCTGTTTTAAAAACGTGGAATACTAAAAATATTGTTTATGTATTTTATTATTATCTGTTTTTTAGTCATAATATCCGAGTGAAAATTTTGAATCAACTTTATGTACGTTGGTGAATAATATACACACGATTTAAGAAAATCTAATTTTTTTCAACAATGTTTTAACAAATTTAATGCGAGTGAATGTTGCATTGGTTAACCAGTCTTGAGCTGTAGGTATGATTTGAAGTCTGTAGTTCATCAATCAAACTTAATATGTTTAAATAATTATTTTTTAAACAATCTTGCTGACAAGGAACAGAAGAAATATCATGTTATTATTCAGTTTTTTTATATATATATATATTTGAAAAAATTCCAGGTCTCTAGCTAATCACCCAAATTCGATTTGTTCAAACAAATATAGAGACAAGAAACCTAGTGAATATTGCATTGTCATCTAATTCTAACCTATGTTTAAAATTTCAGGTCTCTAGCTTATTGCAAAGTTAGTTTAAAATTGATTGCAAGGTTCCACCCGGACAGACAGATATGATGGAAACCAAACTAATTAAAATGTGTTGAAATCTATTGACTGATGACATAAGATAAAATGTATTTTATTTATTAGTTAAATGTCTAAAGAAGTACTCCTTTCTGTTGCACATACTTATCACAAAAATGTTTCAGCTTTTGAAAACAGTTCCGTAATGATTTTTCTGTGATGTCCAACAGTTCCTTTGCTGCATTTACCTTAATCTCAAAAATCGTCCCAAATCTTCTTCTTTTCAAAGGCCTTCTGTTGGTAAGGTCAATTGGGAGAATAACTGTTGGTGAAGGGGTGTTTTAAAAGTAGGTAGGGAAGAAAAATGATCAAGTGTTTGGCCAAAGGGTCATGAGTTATGATGACTGAATAGGTTGAATGGAGGAAACTGTCATGTCTTGTCCACATTTCTGTCATATAACACCTTGAAGACATTTGAACACTTTAATTTAGTAAATCTAGTTCAATCTGAAGCCTTGCCCAACCAGGGTGTTGATTTTGTTGAAGTGTGGGCCATCAGTTGATATGTAAAGACATCCAGGATGTCCATGCCTTTTAAAATATTTGCATCATCCATTGGCAATATGGTGATATGCTGTCTTGATATGGTGACAATATGTCTCATTTTGTACAGGACTGTCCCAGTATTGTAAAGCATTTCAATTGCCCCTCGATTTCAGAGACACGGCCTTATGGCTATGGCCATGGCTCCTTATAGAACATTTATATGTTCCGTTTTTATTTTAGTAGTGAAAATTAACATAAGAAACAAATGAAATAATGTTGATAGAAGTTACACTCTTTCTGTAACAACCATAAGCAGGAGCATTGTAGCTATATCTAACTACTAGGTCAAACAATTATTGATTGGTTCAATCATGCTTGTGTTCAATTATAATGTATATGTTTAGAATATAATTGTATTAAATAATAACTGTATTATAATAGGTAAAATATATATTACAACGATATAATATAAGAGTATATAGTAAAACCTTAATACCTCAATCATTAAAAAAAACTGGAAATCTGCCAATTGGAGGTGGGACAACAATATCACTTGTCAAATTTCTAACAAATAATTATATAGATTTCTACCCATGAAAAATAATTGTGTTATTCACTGTTATGAGTTAATACAAAATTTATATTTTAATTTAAAAAAAAACGTTTACAATAAATCTTACTACCTAATTATTATTAGAATGTTCAGTTTATTGATACATTAATTACCACTTACAATTTAAATGACAATTGAGTATTGCTTCATGATGGAACAACCCTTTCATCTATTTATTGTTTGAACTTAATAAAGAATATAAACCAATAACCTCACACCCATAAATCCTACACCTACCCATGAGGGAAAGCCTACCATCAGAAGTAAGTAGGCTTTGTAAATGAAACAATAGTTGACATGTTAGAGTAGTAAGTTGATATAGTTTTCACTTAGTTTCTTAAAAACAATTATTGATGAATTGTTCAGTAAACTTAAAACACTTACAACAACCAACTTTATTTAAGAATGACTTTCTTTTTTGTAGAATACTTTCTTTTTAAGATTTGGGTTTATCTCCTCACAAATTTCTTCATGTTGTGAAATGCATCAGTTTAAAATGTTAAAATTTTATACAAAACACACAATTGAAATAATAAATCAAAAAGAAACAATTTAAATTGAAACATTCAGCATTCTTACGAAATGTAGTAACACTGAAGCCCAACACAAAGAAGAAAGTATTTTAGAAAATAAAATCAAAACTTAGTTTTAACAATCTTAAAACAAACAAAAAATACAAATATCTGATAAATGAAATAATTTGGTATTTCATTTAATTTTAAATTAATAACATGTTAATATGAATGATTACTAAACATGTTAAATTGTAATAAATATTTATTGAACAAGATAAAACAGTGTTGTGAATTCTGTATCTGTGTGTGTGTGTGTGTGTCAATGTGTTTATTATAGTTGTGTGTAATCATGTTTGCTCTATAGATTGATTTTAAAATCGTACCTTCGCTACAAGGCCTGTTTATTTTCAATCTACTCATTTTTTGTAACCTTTTAAAACAAATGTACTTGTACTTAATTTAACTGCATGCTAGAAATTGTTTGTTGTAAGTAATAAATTATTACATTTTATTTATCTATACCTGTTAGCTTTGTTTTTTGCCTATAAACATATTTGTGTACCTAGTGATTATTTTTAATTCAATACTGTATTAGGCATAAATATTTATTTTTTTGTTTTTGTGTAAAGTGATTATTTATTTTCCTTTTATATCATTACACTAATATGTTTAAACAAATTTCTAGGAAATTTTCAATACTATTTGAATGCGCCAAAATATCAATAATGTAATCTCGGCCGCCTTGGTTATATTTCAAAAGCTATATTATTCTATGATTTAAAATGCTGTTTCATTTAGCAAAAAGTGAAAAAAATCAACTACAGCAAATTGTTTGACACATCTTCCTATCAATAAATATTTTCTGTTAAAAGTTTTGTTTGGTTTTTAATAGAATTTCAGTGAAAATCTAATTTAGCAGGGAGTGTAATCATTCTTCAGTTTTGTTAAAAACAATATCAGCACTGTATTTTTTCTACTGAGGACATTTGGTACCAAATACTTTTAGCACATACAAGTGAAAATTTCAGATCAATATATATATATTAGGTTAGTTCTAGTAGAGCTTAAAGCCTATTTAGGAATTTGGGACTAGATATGAGACTGACAGACTTACCTAGTGGCAATAGTCCAAAACTGTAATCTCTTGAAAATATACACACATAAAAACACATTGAACTATTGAAATATTTCGATCACACAATGATCTTTATCGATCAAAAAAAAAAAAAAGAAAGATCATTCTTCAGTCTTTTCTTTTTCTCTATTTGATAGATAAAGATCATTGTGTGATCAAAATATTTCAATAGTTCAATGTGTTTTTATGTGTATATATTTTCAAGAGATTGCAGTTTTGGACTATTGCCACTAGGTGAGTCTGTCAGATCATTTTTTTAAACTCTGGTATTTTTCCATGCTCTCTTTCTATTAAGAAAAGTCTTCTTTCTTAGAATTGTAGCAATAATTTTGCAATATTCTATAGTTTTATAATTTTTCTCAAACATAAAAACAGGTGTAGATAAATTTGAGCCGCAGTTTTGTTTCATCATGAATTATCATGACGTTATTTAACTCCCTGCTGAAACTACTCAACTATTTACATTTGTCCATGAAAAATAATGAGAATAACTTTCATTTATTACACTTTTACTGTTGTATTATTCCTGGTCTTTTATTAAATCTCTTTTAGTAAATATTAAAAATTCCATTAATGATTCAAAATATCCTCTTTTTGTTTTACTTTTGGAAAACCATAATTTTAATGTATTGATCAACAGAATTTTTTATTATAACTTTTTTGGTCTTGTAAATACTGTCAACATTTAAATTATTTTCAATTTTATTTATAGTGATTATTCCTTACTGTTTGTGTCAATTATTGCAAAATGCTTGTGATTTTATTATTTATGATTGTGTTATGATTTGCCTGTTAGTTTTGTACTGTTTTTGTTTGCAGATGTTGCATGGTTTTAGCAGTTTTACTCATTAATTTTACAAAAAAAAATGTAATAAGTAAATTTTTGTGTCTTCGGAAATCAAGTGTCTTTTCAGTTACATTTCAATACATTCCAGTTGTACTGAATCTTGTCCTAAATAATTAAATGAGCTAAAATAAAGAAGGATAATGTACATAGACATTTAAAATCATAACTCTAATTAAAAACACAATTTTAATTATAGTAACATTTTTTTAGATTAAAGGGCTTACAATATATAAACTTCGAAAAACATAGATTCGTTCTTTGATGGTAAATCATTATTTTACTACAAAATTTATTCTTGTATAATGAAACTAATTTTAGTATGCTAAATTATTTTACTAGCTTACTGCTACGTGTCTAGTATTTGTAATATAGTCTGGGATTTTGGTTTTAAAGTATTGAATGATTTAAATTTATTCTGTAAGAAAGTCAAAATTAAAATTTTCCTTCAAGGGAATCTTAATTAAATTGGATTATTTCAAGGAAATCTTGAAGAAAATCTGTATAACATATTAGAGCATAACGATTGGTTGTCAAAAGAGATAGATATTTTATACAATTAATTATTAAAATATATATTAAAAATTTATCGAATAATTTTATTTGAAATAAAATCTGTGAGTTGTAAAATTAATGTTTAAAACAAAACATAACTTTACATAACCTCTCCATAACCTCTGAGTACATCTTTAAAAGTGAGTACAATTTTTACTTATTACAATTAAATATAAGTGCATGAATTTTAACTGGCTTTAGATATAAAATAAAATACTTTTATAGTTATTTTATTTTAGAAAAACAATTTAGTTTTAATTTCCTTGCTTTTAACGGTCATGGTTTTAATTCTACAGAATCAATTTTAAGTTTTCTGATTGTTTGGGCTTTTAATATAAATACATAACATACAGGATGAATAAAACTACCATGAAGTTCATTTTGTCGGATGAAGGAAAAAAGTACCTGTGAGTAATCAGTACCCAAACATGGAAGAAACTAAGTAACTTTATTCTTCAGATTTATGATTGTTGGAGGATACTTATTTGAGGAGTACAATCTTCATTGTTGACGTAATGATTCTGTTCTATTGGAACTGTTCATTAAAAACAAACAGAAGTTAATATTTGTTGATTCCATCTTCGCGTGAGCTACTAGTAATCACTTACAACTTTTTTTTAAAAAAATGTTTTAACTTGCCTATAGTAGCACTTACTTTTTTTGTGTTGAGGACGGCCGTTTCGGGAGATGTGTCCCTTTGTCAACTCAGACCGTAACTGAGTTACGGTCTGAGTTGACAAAGGGACACATCTCCCGAAACGGCCGTCCTCAACACAAAAAAAGTAAGTGCTACTATAGGCAAGTTAAAAAATTTTTTTTAAAAAAAGTTGTAAGTCAGAAGTTAATATTATTTGATTCAGTCTTCAACTTGAGCTACTAGTTTAACACTTAAAAACATGAGTGTGTGTGTGTGTGTGTGTGTACATGGGCGCCAACTCCATAAGGCCTGGGTGGGCCCACTCAAGCACCCCCAAAAAAACATTGGGTGGGCACAGCTCCCCCAAAATTTCAAAGGATTAAATCATCTATGAAGTATCTGGAAAAGAAAAGTGCTTTAAATTACAGTAGAATATTCTTGACATCTTTAATTTATTACGTAAAATTCTCATAAAACGTGTTTACAATTGATGGTTAGTTAGTAAAAGCATTATAAAAGAAACACCGAAACTCGTAGCTGTATTGTCGCCAATCAGCAAGATAAAAATAGATTGTCAATGTGACTTTTGTCAAGGTCACTGCGTTGAAGGCATGACTGCCCGGCTGAACTAGGGGATGAGTTACTGACACCTGTTCCTAGCGTGCTCTGACAACTAACAAACTGATCTATTATTCTTGGTTTTTAGTTTTTACTTCCGCGGCAGTCGGCTCTTGCAATCAGTTCCGTTTGCACATAGTTCTCGTCACGTTTTGTTATGTTGATGTGATTTAGTGTGAGCAGTGAATAGTGAAAAGTGAATTGTTGTGATACTATATGGATAAGTTTGTATTTAAAAAGGCACGTGTTGATGGGATCGCAACTCCACTCCCAGCACTGGAATTACCTGTACCTGGAACATCTGCTAGTAACAACTTAGATTTGAGCAACAACCAAAAGGTCATCGGTAAGGGAAGATCCTTTCAGAAATCATGGTTGACTAAATATTCTTGGTTAGATTATGTAGTATAAACTGATAAAGCATTTTGTAAAGTGTGCAAAGAAGCAGAAACAAAAGGACTTATAAAATTTACTTTAAAGAAAGAAGATGCGTTTACTTCTGCCGGCTTTTCAAAATTGAGAGGGCAGTGCTACGATGGTGCTTCTAATATGAGCGAAAAATTCAACGGACTGCATAAGTTAATTTCCAATGTGCAGGATAAGGCAATTTACGTTCACTGTACTGCCCACAGTCTTAATTTAGCTGTTGAAGACAGTCTTCGTTACCTTACTTATATGAGAGACATTATGAGCCTTGCAAAGGATTTAATTAATAACATTAGAGAATCCCCCAAAAGGATGGAAATATTCAGAAGTGTAAGCCGTGCCAAGAATGCCAGCTTAAACGATAAAGTAGGACTTCGACCGCTTTGCCCAACACAATGGACATTGAGAGCGTCAAGTGTGCAGCAACTATTGAACAATTATGAAAATATTCTAGAGTTGTTCGAAACCATCTCTTCCTCGGATAAGAACGATGCAGGTTATAAATGTGCAGGCTGTTTGGAATCGATGCTGATATTCAGAACTTACTTTTTTTTACAGCTTTATTGCCATGTAATGAACCCAGTGGAAGAGATAAATCGCAAAGTTCAATCACCTGATTTGGGTGTAACTGATTTAGAAGATATGTTCATAAACCTAGCCTGTATTTTGGAAGAAAAGCGTGGAGGATTTGAAGACTTCTGGACTTTTTGTTTAAAAGTGAAGCCACCATCAGTAGGTGAACCGGAACTAGCACAAAAACGCAGCGTTCCTCAACGGTACGAAAATAAGGAGGCTGGCCCACCCCACATATTTAACACACCAGTTGAATTTTTCAAAAAGATCTACATCGAAACTTGTGAAACTGTGAAGTCTTGTGTTACCAGCAAGTTCGACTTAACAGGACTATTGAAAGTGATTGCTGTAGAAAAAGAGTGTCTGTCCATTCTAAGCAAAGGACAAAAAATCGATACCGGCCTGAAGCTGCTACAAGTTGTGCCGGTAACATCAACAACTAACGAACGTTCGTTTAGTGCCCTACGGCGCCTCAAAACATACCTTAGAGCTACGATGAGACAGAAGAGACTTAACAACTTAGCAATTACTCATGCCCACCAAGATATTTTAGATGAAATAGACATTCGTCCAGTCATCAATGATTTCATTAAAATCAATCCTGTCAGACGATCCTGTTTTGCACTCTTCTAAATATAAACTTTAGTTTCCAGTAAAACCTCAAATTCTTTTATATTCTATGTTCAATTTTTCATGTGATTTTTTATTTTAAGATTTAGTTATAGACAATGAAGTTTCATGCAGTATGTAATATAATTTAGTTTTTAGGTAACTGCTTATTTCAGAGTTTTGATATTTATAATTAAAATAAATGCCTTCAAACAAATTTTAAATTTATTTGCCGTCACGGGCAGCTACGTGCCAGGTTTCGTAACACAAAGAGCGCCATTCATTAATAATCAATGATACTTATATCAATCACTTGGCAAAAAACCACTACTTACTGTATTATTCCTCAGACGAGTAGTATTGTACACAATACAGTAAGTAGTAGTTTTTTGCCAAGTGATTCAAATAAGTATCATTGTTTATAAAAACCTCAAGATAAACAAGTCAAAAACAACTAGGTTAATAATATTTTGGCAAGTACAAAGATAGTCTAAAAATGTTTCTAAGAGTTCTTGAAGTTTTAAAATTTTCTGGTGCCTCGGATTCCCCAGAATAATTGAGCACCCCCCAAAGTTTTTTGAAAGTCGGGGCCCATGTGTGTGTGTATGTGTGTGTGTGTGTTGTGTGTGTGTGTTGTGTGTGTGTGTGTGTGTTGTGTGTGTGTGTGTGTGTGTGTGTGTGCATGTAGGTGTGTGTGTGTGTGTGAGAGAGGGAGAGAGTGAGTGTGTGTGTTTTGTGTGTGTGTTTTTTTTTTTTTGAGGGACGTCTTTGTGTCAACGATAAATAATATGTTTAAACTAACTATCCTCATTAATCTTATGTCTTTATTTCCGTTCCTGCCAAAACAAGTAAACCATTTTAGGCACAGAAGTCTTAATCCGTTTCTCCTAAAAACATCCCCTAAAACATCCCCCCTTAACAACTAGGTTAATAATCTTTTGGCAAGTACAAAGATGGTCTAAAAATGCTTCTAAGAGTTCTTGAAATTTTAAAATTGTCTGGGGCCTTGGATTCCCCAGAATAATTGAGCTCCCACCAAAGTTTTTTGAAAGTGGGTGCCCATGTATGTGTGTCTGTGTTTGTGTGTGTGTGTGTGTGTATGTCTGTGTGTGTATAATTGGTAGTAGCATTTACTTATTTTCTTTAATGAGGATGGCTTTTCAGCAGATGTAGCCTGTTGTCAACTCAGACCATATCTCTGTCTGAATTCTGACTAACTTTGTGTGCAAGTTCTCCCAAAAGGGGTGTCCTAATACACCCGTAAAATCAATTATTACTATAGGCAGTGTGATTAATATATGTTCAAGTGTTTTATTTCAAGTAGAAGTTTGTCACCAAATAATAGTTTTTATTTCAGTTTGAATAGAGCTCTCTACTATTCATTTAAATAGTTTATTTTTAATCCTCTTTCTAATTTCCTCTCTTTTATTTCCTGCCCCTTATATTCTCATTTTCTTGCACATTTACTTTTCATTCTCTCGTTTCTTCCTAAATTATTTGCATTTTTCATTTTTGTCTCTTCCAACTGTTTCTCCTCTCTCTTCCTTTATGTCTCCAGGTTTTGATCAACCTATTTTCTAAGCCTTGACTAACTGACTACAATCTTTTACATGAAACAACATTGATTTGTTTTTTCCAAACCATCAATCATTTACACTAAAAAAAACTTATGATTTTAACTATTTTAGTAAGAATATATTTCTATTATAAAATAGAGTTTTTATAACGCACTCAACAGTTATTTTGTTTTTTTTTTTTAAGAAAGATCTAATTACTTCAACAGTTAAGTATGTTTTGACCTATTTTATATTTAAATTGATTCCTCATTCAATTCTGGTATTTTTCCTCTTTTTTCTATTAACTTTACACTATTTTCTTCTTAAGTTTTCCTTATTTTATTGATCTAACCAATTCACTACCTTATTCCTTTTTCCAATAGGTCTATAAGAAAGAACTTCTTTCTCGAAGATTCAATTTTTTCACTAGGTCTCGTGATTGTCATCATTTTTTATATCCTTGCCTTAATCTTACCTTATCTACTACTCATTATTCATTGCAATTTTTTGTAAACAAAATCTGTAGAGTAGCTATGTTCTAATTACACTGATAAATAATGAGAAACTTTTATTATCATAAATTCAGTTTATGTGACTAGTGTTTTTTCTGAATAAATAAGTTAATTATCCACATGATCATAGATGTATAGCCAAATTTCCGTATAGCTCATAGGTAGTTTCTGTGCTCTTCTCCCACTATTAAAACCTAACTCAGCATTCTTGCTTCAGTAATCCACTTTTAATACAACCTTCCTTTCCCAATGTAAGTCATTCTTCAACATTTATTGTTTCTGAATAAACAAGAATAGTGTATTTTTTTAAAAAGACAATATTAAATATTTATTTAGAAAATTTAAATGTTTCGAGATATACATGTTTAAATGGTAAAGCATTTTCATCTCTTATTTGGGATGTTTCATTGATAATATATTTTATTAACCCTAGATCACTTACACCTTGTCAAAATGCTCCATTTCAAACATTAATGTATCTATCTAGTGAGCAGTTTGCGAACATCCATCTTCCCAGTATCTTTGTACCTACAACAGCTGATGTCATATGCGCAGTTTCGCCGCTAAAGTTCGCATGCGTCTTAGTGAAACCAAACTCGCGTCATCATTTGGACAATACATAAATGATTGTGTAACTTTTTTTATGATTGTGTTCTCTTTACATAATTTTGTAAAAATTGTTTCATTTCATTAAAAACGTGTCCTACAACTCATTCATTTGCTACATTCGGTGTTTTTTGTAAATAAAATGTGTTTAACATTATTTTTAAAATACTTTTTTAAATATTTGTGTTTCACTATTCCATTAAAACGTAGTCATCATAATTACGTCGTATTATTTTTTTTCTAATAGTAGGATTAGTAACTTATATAATATTTTTTTTCCGTGCTAAACAAGTATGGGATATTACAATGTTTAACACATTAATTAAAAAAAGACTATTTTTGCAATTAAAAAAAAAAAATGGAGTAGTCATATTGACCATACATAATTAAATGTGTGACAAAATTTAGACATAAGTAATCTAGGGTTAAATCACCAAAGTATTTGAATTTATTCTTCTGTTCAACTGTATTCTGTTGGTATTCACATTTCTTGTCCAATCTGATAATGGTAACAAAATAAATTGTTTTTTAGAGAAGCAATAACTATTAATATTAATGCTTTATTATTTATGTATGTTGTAACAAAATAAAATAATTATTTGTTCAATATTTTTGCACAGACTGAACAAAATCGGGAAGAAAGACATCCATTTAGTGTCACATCATGAAGAGGAAGAAGAAGAAGAAATGGGAAGTGATAGTAAGACCATCAATGCAGTTGTAAACGCATTATCAGAACAAGCTGACCACGCAAACACGTCAGTTGAATCGGTTGGAAATCGATCGTTAATTAGTGAGTTAGGGAGAAGTCTGCATATTTTAACGGCAAGTTTACCTCGGCCAAAATCTGAGAGTAATTTCGCAGCAGTTCAAGATTTACCAATGAACCAACGTCCATCATTCCATAAATCAGATTCCAACACTTTTCAATGACGACGATGCTCTCTTAATTAGACTTTGGACTCGAGTGAGACCGACTTTTTACACATGCAACGACAAGAAGTTAGTGCCACTGACATTATTTTGTTTAATTTCAACATGCATTTAACCTTGCACACAAATTGTCATATTTTGTACTCTTTCAAAATTTACGATTTTATTACGTAACTACCGTATAATATGTTTATTAATATGACAAAATATTTTTACAGTTTTAGAACTACCATTCATTATGAATTTGTATTTATTAAGGATGAATTACAATTTTAACAATTTGAATTTGAACCTATTCTGGAATAATTTATGAATCAAAGTAATTAAAATATCAAAGTACAAATTGTGTTCTATAAAAGTTTATTATTTAACTAGCATTTATTTATTCTAAGGTTTTAAAAATTCATGCTGTACAGTGAATCACTTGAAGAAATTATTAAGAGTCTTACACAAAAATAAAACAAAATATGACAAGAGTTCAAGTAAATAAATCAATCCTTGTACTTATGACTATTAAGTTCTGATTTTCTTACAAAATGTGTTAATTTTACCTAAAACATTGTTCATTACGTGTTACCTTATATACTTTACACTGTTAATTTATTGAAATTTTTTAAACTCAAAAAAATGTCTCTTTAATAATAGTTGTTATAAAATAGATTACGTTTAGTTTTATAAATAATTTTAAGAATTGTTGAAATAAGTAAAATTGTAAATTGATAGGAAGCAACTTTTATACTTTCTCTACGAATTCTGTGTAATGTATGAGATATATATTTTATTGTACTGTTGACTATTGATTTAAAGTTTACCTATGAAATATTTGTTCAAATCTTTCTTTAATTTAATATACTTGAAACTTTTTGTCAGCTTTGGCATTTCAGAAACACAAAGCGTACATACATGTTGAGTATAATGTAAGAAATTATGCCTAGTAATTTTGAGAAGCATTCCCTAACATTGCTTCTGAAAACTAACTCTGGCTCTGTATGTTTCATTGTGCCTTGTGTAAAAAATTACATATTCTGTTATTACAAACTATTGTTGTTTTAATTTACAAACCAAAATTGTCTATCATTAAGTCAAAAATATACTTTTGGCAAATATGGTAATGGTAAAGCAATTGCATTGTATATGTGTTAATCGACTATACTTAGTTTTATAATATTAAAATTTGAAATCTCTTTTTAAAACAGAACTTTTATTTGTGGTGTATAATACTTAGGAAAATTTTTATATCTTTAAAAGAATAAAATTATTATCTCTAGTTCAAGATGGAAACAAGATTTAATTTCTTAATGATGTTGTGGTTGATAATATTATAATTCTAAAATTTCTTATATCTTCTACACACTTTTATGATCCACATAGACAATTCTCATTATTTGTTTATGACAAATACAAATTAATACAACTTTAAAAAAAGTTATTTAATAACCTAAATAATTATTTTAAATGTTATCAATATTTCTATGTTTAGGTAAACTGTATCAAGGTTTACTATTT
The DNA here is from genome assembly GCA_036971475.1 of Prosapia bicincta. Taxonomy (NCBI): domain Eukaryota; kingdom Metazoa; phylum Arthropoda; class Insecta; order Hemiptera; family Cercopidae; genus Prosapia; species Prosapia bicincta. Next base: position 60,718,627 of record JBAIZL010000005.1, on the reverse strand, counting down.
CATATGTCACAGATTAATACAGCAATATATTTCCGTTAAATCTATTTTCTTGAAACTAATTTTAAACGGTCTATTAATGTTTTAAAAAAACCTCTAAAGAATACAATGTTTTTTGGCAGTAATATTATTAATTCTTACTGCTTATATATTGCCTATGGCTATTCAGCAGCATGTTTATAAAAAAAATAGCCAGATTTATTTTTACCAGGCTGAAAAATTCTCAATAAAAGTTTATATAAGAAGTAAATGAGTTTTTGTTGAACTTGAGATTTATGAAAATATAATCTGTAAGTACTAATTGTGTAATAAACGTTTTTAAATTGCTATTTACCAAAAAAATATTATTGATGCAGTTAAATTGATTTTATAATTATTAAAATGCCTAATTTTAAAATAACTTCTAAAAATATTTGTTATAAACATATTTAAAATTTATAAAAATTATGCTCTTATTATAGATACAATATTGAATGTAAATAGATAAGATTTTACCTAATTATAAAATTTAATTCACATGTGATTATCCGTTTAAATAGAACTGATATTAAAAAGGTAAGAAGAGCCCAGAGTTAGTTGAATAAATCCTCTGATTATTTTAATTATTTGAAAGTTAATAAAAAAAAGTATATAAAATTTTATCATATTGAAAACTAAAAATGTAAATTTAACTTTTTAGTAATTCAGATATGCCTGTTGTCGACTGTAAAATTGTTTGTTATAGACAAAACTTGTGTAAGGTTAAGGTACAATTCCATTCTTACAGGGTGAAATAGTTAACATAATCCAATTTTATTGTACAAAAGAGATTTAGAAATTATTTTTGTCTATGCATGCTGTAAATTCACTTTATGTATATAAAGCCGAGTTAATTTGATTTTGCCAACAATAAAACTGTTAGCAGGCATATATTTATAAATGTCTGTTTATTATCAAAATTGTAAGATATACGTTTTCCAAATGAGTCTATTTTATTTCAGACAACACTCCTAAGATTTATGATCATTGTTCAGCTTTTTAAGTTAAGGTTTGGTATTATAAAAATTTAGGTTTGCGCCCATTCATCTGATTCTAGTGATACGCCTAAACCTTCTCTAGTTACATTTGTTTAATTCTACTTTAATATTATATTATGGTTCTACACTTTGAGCGATCACTTCTAATTAAGTTTGACAAATATCGTGATTAACCCATAAACGTCCACGATTTTGAAAATAAACTTTTCTTTGGAATTTTGTCATTAAATTATTTAATGTAGAAAGAAGCCTTATATAGTTTTACAAAAATATCTCTTACCTGTTACGAATGCTAAGGTGTCCTGAAAATAAGGATGGGTGTCTATAAGGATGAAATGTCTTGGGAAAATCAAGAAACATTACACTAATTCTACCATGTTTGATTTATACAAATTATTTTGTCAAACTGATATGATAAACTAAAAAATTTAGTTTATCTTTCCTTGTGACAATAGATGAAACAGTCCTTCCACAAAGTTACACTACACTTTTTACAAAAGGTGAGAGGCTTCACGTTGCAGTTCTCTGTCTGTCATTTTCTTCTCGGCATATATTATATGTATCATGTCTTGATATAAAATGAACTCTTCCATCATATCTGATATCTGTGATGGATTTTGGAGAGGATATATTGGCTGCCTTGCTTTTAAGGGTTTCTTTTCATACTTGCAATGGCAATATCTCCTTTGAATTCAAGGAGATCCATATTAGAGCGAGACCACTTCCAGTATACCATCCAGGCATTTACAATAGCTATACCAATCATTCATGTAAGTAAACAGCAGTACCACTTTTTACCATGAATAGAAAGGTTATACTTTCCAACTAGCTAATCATGGTGGTCAACTCCATGCATCTATTTGTTGTAGGATTTTATAACATTATTTGGTTGTCTTCCTTGATGTCCTGTTTCACCATGATGCATGACTCAGGGGATAAACAGTGACAAAATTTCTTCCGTGACACGCTTGTTGTCATTCCAATTCACAAACAGAACTTCACATTCTCGATCAAATCCTGAATCAAATGTACTTCTTGGCTCTTTGGCCAAATCGTTGGACTCCTTCGAAGGAGATTAGGACAGATGGTTCTTCTTTAGAGTACCAGTAGATCTAAAACCAAATGAGCAAAAAAAGCTAATTTCTGCTAGTAAAGAGATTCTCCAAAAGTACCCTGTGGCTTTTGGGCTCTCGAGCTAACACAACATATTTAGAATAACACGAGAATATCCCTTTCTTCTCTTTCACTTTGAGCTACTTCCTTACTACAGTAAATTGTAGTTGAAACCGTATTCTTTTGACTGATTCCCCGAGAAACTATATGGTCTATTTACTTGAAACGCAAACAGGCTTCACTTTTCTTTTATCACTTTCATCACACAGAGAAAGGAACTTGACCCAATACTGAACTATGACTGATTCCCCGAGAAACTATATGGTCTATTTACTTGAAACGCAAACAGGCTTCACTTTTCTTTTATCACTTTTATCACACAGAGAAAGGAACTTGACCCAATGAATCATCAAACACACAACACTAACTCTAATAACCAAACAAACAAATTGCAGAAACTCTAGTCACCAAACAAAGTACAGAAAGCAGACAACACTATACACAGTCAGAGCCTGAGGAGATAAACTGATGCCTTAATGACCCAGCGTCCTATAAATACAACATCACGATTTAAAGATGCCCCGCTTAAAAAATAAAATAGAATCATACTGTCTGTCCTTCAAATATAGATTTGGTGAAGTATAATATATATGTTCTGACAAACGTTTCCCATTTAAAATATAATTTTCATTATAAAATATTAAAATAATGCTGAGTGTTTGAAATAATGTTTCCAAATCAAACTGTTCTAAGGTGCTTGAAAACGGACATACTATGAAAAAGTAACTATTATACTATTAAATTTAGTATATTCTTCAATAAATAATAACCTAAAAACAATAATATGTATGAGACAAATTTTTGATATATAAATTAGGAGCTTCCTATCTATAAGGCACTGGGCGTTAATGGGTTAAGCAAATTGTTTTTTAGCAAATTTATGTGGTGTTTAAGGTGCAAAATTAGTATTAAACAAAACGAATTTTGTTTCAAAATATAAGATGTTTAATGTACTCCTCAATACATTACAAGATTTTTAAATTTTATTGATAATAGACTATATAATCAAAGGTATGTATGTACTTTACAACATCAGCCTGTGAATATAGGGAGGTAGAGGTTCCTGGACATTTATTTTAAATTCTCATTTTGTTTAAAATTGTAATAAAAATACTTGCAAAGATTTTTCTGTAATTTTTTTAAATGTATTAAAAAATGAAAACAGTGCTAAAACACTTGAAGAAACTGAGGAATTATACTCATGCTGCTAACACTATCTTCCTCTATGCTAATAGTGCTTGCTATGTCCCCTTATGCCTAAACTGATTTCCATTTATGTCCCTTTTTCTTTTACTCTGACATTTATTGCTCTGGTTTCATCTTTAATTTTTCTACTGTTATTAATTTCTTCTCATTATGAGAATAAATTACTAAACACTGAATACCCATGATACTTCATCATCATTTAAAAGGCTAACTCAATATCTCACATTCATTATTATGATTAATTTCATTTTTGTTGTTATTCTTTTATAATGAAAACAATTTCTGCTGCTTGTGTTATGCTGTTATCACTTTATAGGTTTTACAATCTGCAGTAAAAATGTGACATATGTTTACTTAGCTAGAAAAAGATATATTATTTGGAATTTGTATGTGATGTTTGTTTTCTTTACTTAATAGGTTATTGGAAGTTGAAAACTGATTCTACTATAGTTTCTTCTAGAGTTAATAACAATCTATATTATAAAAAAATAATAATAAATGTAAAACTAATTTTACATTTAAATTTCTACTTAATAAAAAAAATGATCATATATTTTAAATCTAATAACTTTATGACCTTCAGATATTTCTAAACATGTGCCTACTTGATTTTTAAATGAACTTTTTTCATTCAGTGGGATAGTGTAAAGTTACACACATTACTAATACTTGTGTCCATTGCGAATGTGTATGATCTTTGTAAATAATTCTGTTGTTTCTTAAATTTAGTTAACATAAAAGACTTTAATGATAATTATACAGTATTGTAAATTTGAAAACAAAAAAACTCCAACACTTTAGGTTAAAAATGCTAGAGATATAATGCAATACCTTTGTAGATTATTATAAATATATATAGCTTTAACTAATTAGAATGCTCAAATACAAAATGTAGTTGCGTTTTTACACCTCCCACTCCAAGTCATGTATATTTAGATCTAATTTTATTAGACACTTGCAGTTTATTGATTTGTTCAGAATTATAGGCCTAAGTGTTAAGTCAATAGCAGGACCAGCCTGTTCTTTGTTTAGTCTAGATTTCTTGTTAATTCAGAATATAGTTTATTACTCAATATATATTTGAAAACATTTTGTATTGTTAACGCATGATATTATTATTGGTATATTAGTTATTGAGGCACTCAAATTATATTTAAAACAAATACGTCTTATAATTGTTATTGATGTATTTGTAGTTATAATTTCAACTCTTTGGTACAGACAAAAGATAATTTATTTATTTAGGATATTATTAATATATCTTTATAACACTATTTTCATCTGAATAAAACTGGCTCACTATTTTAATGTCATCAGCAGACCTGTCTTGAAGCAAATTAGTGATTTCTAAAAGTTTTATTCTATTATTAATATTACTATTTAGTAATCTCCAGATGAAACAATACCAGTAACAAATATATTTTTATATTTAATATAGATAAATAAGGAAATATAATTTTTCACTTTCCTAAACTGGTTTTAAAAAAATGGTTGCTTTTATTTAACAGCATTTACAATTCATCGTTTTCATGTAAACAGTTTTAAAAACATTTTCCTGCATTTTCTACCTGATACTCAAAAAAATATTTACTTTTGCATCTAATTCATTTATTATACCTAATATTTATTAAGCTAGAAAAAGCAGAAGAGTGTGTGGAAATCAGTTTAAAAATATTATGTTTTAAATATGCTATGTGAAATTTTTAAAACAATGTTTAAAATTGGAACTAAGTTTTTTTCATGATATAGTTTTACTTACATGAACTTTACTATATAGAAAAAAATATTACTATATTATGAAATTCAAAGTTTAAAAATTAAGCTATATTTCTTTTACTTACAATGTTGCATTTACATTTTACGTATATTGTGAATTTATGGAATTTTTTAATTACATACTTTTTTCATAAACAAGTACCAAAGAGTTGTTTATTTTTTTTCACAACTACATACTTTTTGTACATTTACTGAAATGTTCCAAAATATCAAGGTCAATTCATCATTATGACATAATACATGATTCTCATTAATCATAAATTATTGTGTCATTAGTTATTGGTGGTATTTTAAAGACCATAAATTAAGCAATATTATAATTATTATTATTATTATTACAAAACCCTGTTGAAAACCATTACTATACAGAAATAATATACATTTAATTTAAATATGAACTTGTATTTTACTAAATGAAAAAAGTGAGAAAACTTTGTACATGTGTATGAGTTTGAAATCTGTTGAAAGAGTGTATAATCAGTAACATTGTACTTTATTATTACTTTTAAGTTAAAGTTAGGTAATAGGTTTTTTTTTAATTTTCAAGGTATAAAATTGTACAAATATTTTTATAAGTAGAAATATGTTGGGTTTAAAATTATGTTGGTAAATCTTGTCAGTCTTCTTTTTCTTTTTAACTTTTATTATTTTCTAATATGGTACTTTAAAAGCTTTGTTTTACTTTTATGAGACAATAATAAGCATTTGTGTTTACTCTCATTCTGGAGTTCGTCTTCTCTTTCCTACAAAATTTATATTTGAAATGTCAAAATTATTATATATTATAACCTTCAAAAATATTTAGCAATTTGGAATAATTCAACATTGAAATTGAGCATTTCTTTTGATATTTAATGAAAGTTGTTTTAGAGGTCATATAACATATTTTTTTAAAGACATTAAGTACATACCTAAATAACTTTAAAGCAATTAAAATATAATAAATTTACTTAAAAAGAAATATGTGTCTTCCACACATGAATGGTATACTTCCATCAGAATAGAACACTTATAAAACTTATATATAGAATGTCAGAATTTCTACAAAAAAAAAACATATTATACTTTGTTATTACTTGCAACCAGACTTTCTGTTAACTAAAAGTTGTTAAATTGTTAACTTACACTTGGAGGAAACGTTTTCGTCTTACAACTTCTTCAGCCTCATTTCCTCCAAGTGTAAGTTATCAATTTAAAAACCTTTAGTTAACAAAAAGTCTGGTCGCCGGTAATATCAAAAGTGTAATAAGTGATTAACAACCAGCTCGTAATGAACAGCAACAATATTTCGATATTTGAAAGAAACACGAAGAATATTTTATTTAAGAATAAAATAACGATTTTGCTTCCTCTAAATGTAAATTAAGTGCTGAAATTTCATGTCCTAATCTAAACTGGGTTCTATAATCTCAATTGTATATCTAAAATTTCATGAATGTCAAATTTCATTGAAGAAACCATATTTTAGAGCAGTTTAGTTATGGTATAATAATATATTATAGGCTATACGTTTCTAAGGGCTATTATTATTCATCAATCTAAAAATTATAAGATATGTTGGCTTAGTAGAACAACAAAAATATAATTAATTCATAGTACCTAACTTGCAGTGGCTGTTTTGTTGAAGTTGCTTGATGTAATCATCTTGAATTCACTGATTAAACTATATTTAAAAAATACTTAACTAAGTGAATACGTAATTGCTTACTTGCTGACGTGTTTCAAAACATTTGTTCCTTTTACGAAGCTAACACTCTACTGGCGGACATCGGTTCGGTACGAAGCCTGTAACGGGATGGATTTATGACTGTAGAATGGGGTGGGTTATTTTGGTTGTGTGTCATGTAATGGAAAAGGCTGTTGGCTTCAAAATGTGTGTGATCATTTAATATGTTTTCTTTATCTGTTGCGTATGTTTGTATATCTCGTATTTTTCTAAGGTTGTTAGTTTTTTACTTTGTTTTAATGTGTAGAACATTTAAATTAGTATGTATGTCCATGAGTAATTTTAATATTCTACACACATTAAAACAAAGTAAAAAACTAACAACCTTAGAAAAATATGAAATCTACAAACACTACGTAACAGATAAAGAAAACATATTAAATGATCACACATATTTTGAAGCCAACAGCCTTTTCCATTACATAACACACAATCAAAATAACCCACTTCATTCCACAGTCATAAATCAATCCCATTACAGGCTTTGTACTGAAAGGATGCCACCAGTAGAGGGTTAGCTTCGTAAAAGGAACGAATGTTTTGAAACGCATCTGCAAGGAAGCAATTACGTATTCACTTAGTTAAGTACTTTTTAAATATAGTGTTTTCTTGAGTTGTAAAAAACACAGATTTCATAAGTCATTTTAATCTAAAAAGTATTTGTTCCCATTTTCCATCGTCTTAAATTATTAGTAAGAACAACTGAAAGCTGAGAGCATTCGATCACGATATTTTTTTTGCTTTAAGAAAGTCTAGCCTATATAAAATAACTCAAAGATGTACATTTTTTTTTTAAATCCTTAAATTTTTTATTATTATATAACCATATTTTGTTGCTTGTTTTAATTTTAATTTGAAATGGAATGACAGGATAAACATTGCTTTAATGTTTTCTAGTTGTACATACTTCATTATATAATATATTTAAAAATCAAAGGTTTTCCAATTTTAATTAATTTAATTACAACAAATTTGACCAATTTAAATGAATAATATTCATTATTGGTATCTTTGTTTCAAACTTTATAATCTGTAAAATGTTATGAAATATGAAACATGAGGGGAATATGTTTCTAATGGTTTTTAATTTATTAATGTTACATTTATTTAATCTACAAATAACAATTAAAATGCCTTTCAGATTAGATTTAAAGATTTTTTTATAAAGTGAATAATCTTAAATAAAATTGATTATAACCTTTTTTTACCACCTTATTTTACCACTTGATAAAAAATTCTTGAATTACAAAATTCTAGTTCATTACGTTCGGTGAATCAGTAAGTTTTAACAAATTTACTAAATTTAAAGTTCAGATAGTCATAAACTATTGATAAAAAAATTAATATAAGAGAAGACAAACTTTTAAAATGAAGATGCCTTGAAGTTATAAATGTATTGAATGGGAGTAGCAGTAGTAAAGCAAGCATATCAACTTTCCCAATGTGTTTCTGCCAAGTATATATTATTTTAAATTTAGAACTCGTTTTCTAAAATACTTAAAACCAAAGTTAACAAATGTGTGTAAAATTGTAAAGGTTAATGAAGAATTAGTGTGCGTAGAGTTTTATATTAAACTTGTTAGATTGTTTTAAATTTTCAGCTTGTATAATAATTTCCAGCTTAGTTGAACAAACATATGCCTACTTTCCAGGAATGATACTCTAAGTTGGCTTGTAACTTCTAAGTTCCCGGAGTTGTATTTGTTTCATTCTATATGGATGTAAACAACTTCCATTTAACACTAAGGAGGAAAGACCTTATACAAAACTCCAACAGCAGTGCTAAAAAAAGTTCTGTTTTGATTTTACCAAAAGTGCTCATTGCTGAAAAGATAAATATAATTGTAGTTAAAGCAAGGAGAAATGCTTTTTATCTAGTTTTAAAGAAACGAACATTGGATTGCTTCTTGGGAGTGAGCTCCACTATACATATAAGCTCTGTGATCTGTCGTATTGTTAACTGCTGGTCAAATTATTGTCACTTTGTTATTATTAACAAGAACAACAAATTATCTGAATTTATCTTATCTCCAATATCCTTAAAATTATCTTCTATATTTAAATTTGTTATTTACTAGTTTATTTTTAATATTTTATAGCCACATAATAAAAAAAACAATGCTTTTAGCATTACTCTTTGACTACTCAGTTGATATATATATATATATATATATATATATATATAAAAGCATAATTCAACTGTGCACAATGCGCTTCCTTATTACCTTGTAACATTGAGGCTTATCTTTTATATTTAAATAAATTCTACATAAAGTATTTCTGGGTCATTAACCAACATTTTAATTTATGCTTGCCTTTAAAAAAATGAACATTTATATTTAATAACATTTTTTGTAAGAAATAAGTTGTGTTGAATAGTTGTTGTAATTTCTAAAATTGTAAGCATATACTATCAGCACTAAATTCGAAGTTAAAAGTTCAATGCCGACCAAGTGCATGAGATATCTTCCATTATGAATTCAGTTCTGAGATTTTGATTGTTTCTAAACAATTTTGTATAAGGATGCACTGAAATAACAACACAGTGCATTTATAAATTATTTGACAATGAAGACAAGCATTTGTTATATTTCAACCATTTTGTCACCAAGTATCTTAGAAAAGATTTTATATTTGATTTTTTTGATTGCTTAGAGTTAAATTTCATGGGTTTACCTTTCATGCTTCATACAATTTAAGAATGAATTACAAATTATAATGGTCATAGACAAAAAATTTTACTTAACAATTAACTTATTAGAAAGTCACACCTAATATTGAATCATAAATTTAAAACTGGTTTTACTCTGGGTTTGTTTAAAATTGTTGTCCCCTGTCTCTACTATTTCCTTCTACATGTGACACTTGTGAATTTTCTTACATTTCGTTAGGTAGTTCTTATTTTGCGTTTTGTATGAGTTTTTAGCTAATTGGACAATAAAATAAATGTTTATATTGTTTCTCAAGTAACTGTTGCTACTTGTGGCTATAAAAATTCAACGGGAATATCTATCCAGATTTTGTAGTATTTTATTTGTAGTATTTTTTGTTGCTGCAATTCATTCTTAAGCATGAGGGGTATAATTATGGAGATTCTTTAAAATAATGATTATTTTTTAATACATCAAAATAAGGAAGCATTTCACTTTAATTGTCAGAGTTATCCTCAGCCATAGACATTTAGGAATATTTTACAAAATTTGCAGTACTTTCTTTAACCAAAATTGTGTACAATGTGAAACAGTCAAAATCAATCTTTCTTATTTTTTATCCACTTTTGTTGCAAAAGTCTATAATAAAAATTATGAAAATTAGTGATTGATGCTCCATTAATTAGTAACAAGGTTTTCAGTTAGGGACCGTGTAAATTTTATTTGTAGGCCAATATAATCTTTTTCACAACCATAATTAGATAGATCTAAGGTAACAGAGGTGCATCTTCTACAGGGAATATAAAGTAAACTTTTAGCAACATAAAATTCTGTTATTGTAGTTGTAAATAGGCTTCAAAATGCTAAAACAATCGAGATAAGTAAGAGAAAACTATTTTTTAATTAAAACTAAGTGAAATGTTTACAAAAGAAATATTTGTGCTATATTCACTTCGTTTTAGCCAAAAGTGATTTGCCGTTCCGTTGGTTAAAACAAAACATAAATCTGTCCTATTTAGAAAACATTTTTAACTCATGTTTTTATATCACTATATATGTATCAAAATAAACTCTGCAAAACCATTTCATGTTCAATGGTGTTAGTCACAGATAAGACAATTCTGCAATGATCAATTGCAGAGTATAATATGGTGAAATTATCAGTAAGTAGGCCTAAGTAGCTCTCACAAGTTTCAATTATATTAAACAAATAGTAAAATATTTTGTACCATTTACTTACTAAACAGATTGAGACAGAAATTGGTATGTGGTGTGTGTAGTCCATTGTTTTCAACATGTAGCAAGCCCAACATTTCAACTAGTTGGGTTCATGTTATTTTTCTTTCTTTATAAGGTTATACACACCATCGAGGAAATTTTCTTACATCATATAATTAAGTTTATCACTCAGGCAAAAATAAAATAATATTTGCTTACACTTCAAACTAATAAAAAGTCAGCCACCTTTTGACATATTATACCTTTCTAAATTCATTCTATTAGCTCACACTCTCCTGATATATATCTCGTACAAATTTTCAATCGTTATTAAAATACGTTAAGCACTTGTAAACATTTACAAACTTGCCTATAGTAGCACTTACTTATATTTGTTGAGGACGGCCGTTTCGGGAGATGTGTCCCATTGTCAACTCAGACTGTAACTGATCTCAAGGTTTTCGTAGGTTAGGGTATTAGGGTGGGGTGAAATATTATGATGGTATGGGTGTACTTTGTGAGTGTTATGATCTATGATGAGTTAAAGAAGGCCTACCTAAGGGTTCCCCCATAGCTAGCATCTTAGCAGAAATATTTATACACCATATTGAACAAAACCACATTTTACACTACAATAAATACTCAGATAACATAATTTACTGGTATAGATACATCGACATTATAACATTATACATAGGTAACACATGCCGAGCAAATATTTTTAAAACACTTAAATTCCATACACCCAAAACTAACATACACCATTGAAACAGAACAACAAAACTCTCTCAACTTCCTAGTACACCCACTCCATCATAATATCTCACCCCACCCTAATATCCTAACCTACAAAAACTTTGAGATGTTACGGTCTGAGTTGACAGTGGGACACATCCCCCAAAACAGCCGTCCTCAACAAATATAAGTAAGTGCTACTATAGGCAAGTTTGTAAATATTTAGAAGTGTTTAGTGAAAACTAGTAGCTCACGTGAATATGGAATCAACAAATACAAATACATTTTTATTTATCCAATCAAGTTCAAATGAATTTTTTTAACCTATATTGATGTTAATACAATTTTTTCAAATATTTATTCTATAATTAAATAAAAAATTTGAGGAGCCCAGCCGGATTCGAACTGAGAATCTTCATGTTCAAAGTCTAGTGCACCTTGGCAATGCGCCAACTTTCCAACACCTAGGAGTATATTTCTCAAAGATGTATATGAATTTCCCCCCCCCCATCTGGTTGTCGTCAAAACCGCCATTGTACAACCTTAAACTGTTGCCATGGTTACCACACTGTCATGTAAATAGTGCTCTAGGGTAACTAGAATAAATTTTTTTTTGTAACCTCAGTAGGAAGAAATTCAAAGAAAACAAAAGTTATACAACAACAAATAAATGTATTTCAACTAAAAAATAGAGTAATTAACATTTAGTGCCTTCATAAATGTTCACAGCACTGTTCTTATACTTATACTAAAAAGCTTATCTTCTTATGGGTTTGGTTTATATTTATTCTGATTCACCTCGCTAAGGAAACCCTTATATCCAGTGGCGCGGATAACACCCTCATAGCTCCCACATTACAGGAGATATAACAGATCAAGGAACATACCGTGGGAAAAAAATTTTAAAACATGTGAAAAATAATTTTTAAAAAATTTTCTTCCAGTTTTATCACGTTCTTTTGGGTCAAACATGACTCGGAAATGATTAAAACAATATCCACGTTTTAAATCATTACAAAAACCCGCCTTTACAAAGTATGAGGATAAAAATTATGAAAATTAATTTTATGTAATTATACTTTGAAAAAGTTTTCAACAAAAAGTGGTCTTTGCATTCCTATTTGTCAACTTGCAGCAATAATTCTAAAAACTTTATTGTGTGTAAGCTGAGATCAAAATGTGTCCTGCCAAGAATCTCTACAATAATATTAGTGTAAATATCAAGAAAAAATTCTCCCACTCCTTCCCCCCCCCCCAAATAGTATTATAGTTGTACAAATATATATGGGTAGGGGAGGGGGTAACTGAAGCTGATAAACAGGGCTTCGTCAGGCAATAGGAGGTTGTATCTCATTACGCTACAGAGGCGTTAGGGGGGGGGGGATACAGTTTGTATCAATGTAAAAAAATGTTATGAAATATAAGAAAAGATATTTTCAAATACAAAAAGTATTACGGTAAATATATTTTACATTAAACAATAAATGGATCTTAAAACAAAAGACAATGTCAGGTTTTAGGTGGTCATAGTTCTGTCTGTTACATAGTGCCATAGGAAATGGCAAGTTCTATCTGTTACATCCATTCTATTTTAGCTATATCCTTAAACAATAATTTAATATGATATATTTCAGCTACAAAGTTTCATACATAAAACAAAATCTTAAATAGTGCTTTAATCAATACCAGTAAATAATACATTTTAAAATTTTCTTAAAAAGTGCAACTTACACTTGCGACAACTTATAATTACTCAAATGTTTTGAGTTTCGTTATTTTTGGAGTCCATGTGCTATCATGGACTCAGTTCACTGACTCAATGTCATTTGAACTTAAGTATTATAACTTGCAGTTTTTGTGTTGTACATCTTAAGGTTTCTTTAAACAAATTCTACTTTTGCTATCATTTGCCAAAAAAACCACTACTTAATGATATTTTTCAGCAGACACGTTTTTCACTAGATCAGTGCATTGTTCAATGCTGTGAGTCATGAACAAGACTCACTGCATCGAACAATGCACTTATTTACTGTGAAACATGTCTGCAGAAAAATATTAGTAAGTAGTGGTTTTTTTGCCAAATGATACCAAAAATAGTAATTTAAGTATTATGTTATTGTACTTAGAAACATTTTACATTATTGAGGGCAAAGTTTAGTACTTCAAACTCAAGATGGGAAAAGAATTAAAAATAGTTTTTTTGATATAATACAAACAATTATAATGATTGTAACATAAAATACACTACTTCAATTTTTAATTGTTTGTTTTCAATACATAACATTTCAATTATTTGTACTTGGAAAGTATATATAATTATAAATAGATAAACCATATAATTTTATTGATCAAAAGAGAGTCAATAATCCAAATTAATTGGTAATAATTAATTAATTGTTTTGACTTGTTTATGTTTAAAAATTTAAAACATATAGAAAGAGTTAATTGTTATACTTTTTTATGTAAAATATCTTAATGTTATTTTTTAATTGAATAGTCTTGAAATGAAAAACTAAATAAGAAAAATACTCTGGTTAAGTTATACCAGTAAAAATTAATCAGTGTCTGTATGTCCCTGAAATGTCTCTGGAAAATGGGAAGCATTGAATATTTTTTTAAATAATATTGTTAGGAATAATCTGGGCAATAGGAATAACAAACAACTTTTGAAATATTTAGACTCACTACATTTTCCATTTTAACATCAGGATTACCAGTACTTCATTGTATATTGTCTTTTGTTTGTTCTTTTTTAATTATAAGATTTTATCCTTTTTATATAATAGGTTAACATAGTCAACAAAAAAATGTTTTAATAATATTGTATGATAACATATTTAATGTTATCATGAATCATCAAAATCAGTTTTAATAGAAATATTTAAATCTTTCTTATACTCAAATGTGTTTACTTTCTTAACCATACACATTTTTTAAAATAAAGCTTCACATCATGTAAAGAATAAACTACTTAGTAGTTTCTAAAGAAAAGGGCCTAATTAAAACTAAAGTAGCTTCCAGAATGTGACACTATGTTGATCAGCAGTTAATAAACTTACAAATTAGTTGTTAATAAAAAGACTGTCAACAGTTTTGTTATAATCCTTGAAGGAATAAAGTGATTATAGGCTTTCATTACTTTTTATTACTTTCCTGACTTTATATTTAAAGGTTTTTTCTGAACTATCTTTGTTATATTTAAATAAGATATTTGTTTCACAATTATTTTAATTCAGTTACTTTTGCCTTCATTTTGCTTACAAAATGTTACCACTGATGATGCTTCATAAGGAACAAGGCAAACATTTCGCCACTGATGCTTCAACTTAAATCCTTCTCTCCCAGTCAGTGTTACATAAAAATAATGTTCCTTGAGTTAGTTTAGCCATTTTTATACATGAAATATAATTCAAGTAAATTAATTTAATTAAAAATTACAAAAAATTAAATTTCCTAATATTAACTAAAGTCTACCACTAATTTTTCAAAGACATTATGTTTTTAATTATTAACTGTGAGATAATGAGGCCTTAAATGTTGCTTTTTAATTTTTTTAAACTTGAAGTTAATACACCTTATTGTCTTTATTCTAGATATCTGATTTGTTTTGTTTTTTTTTTTTTTTTAAGTATTTGCCAACCAAAAATTTGTTCTGAACGATTTACTTTCACTAAAACACTTGTAAAGATGTTACAACTTGCCTATAGTAGCACTTTCTTAAATTTGTTGAGGACGGCCATTTCGGCTGTGTCCCATTGTCAACTCAGACCATAACTCAATGGGACACATCTCCCGAAATGGCCGTCCTCAAGAAATATAAGTAAGTGCTACTATGGGCAAGTTGTAACATATTGAAGTGTTTCTAGTGAAAACTTGTAGCTCATGTAAAGATGGAATCAACAAACATGAATTTACTTTCTTTAGTTTATACTGTTCATTTCAGTATCCACTAAATGTATGTGTCCACACACTCCATAAGGACATCCAAGGAAGAAATATATTGAGATATCGTGTGTACTACAGTGGAAACATCGAAATGTTGCTACGGAATTACTTCTAACTCGTCTGATTGTTAAATGTTTTCAAATAAATAGTAAACAAGTTAATAAATCTATTTTGGATTGTGGTAGAAAGAGAGACACTGATGGAGTTTATCTTTTGCAGTTTTGTATTGAAAATTTACTCTAAGTACAAGTTTGTACATTTAGCAATATTAAAAAGTGTAACTTATGAAAATATTTTCAATTAATAGAATACAATACGCACAATTTTTGAAATAACTTTGATAATTGCCAAATCCAAATTAAAACTTTTTTTTCAGATTTAAAAAAAAATTTAATGCATATGTTCAAGTCATGGGCAGAGTTAAGGAGGGGACAAGAAGGGTCATTGCCCCCCCCCAAAATTTCTGGACAATTGTATTTTTTTATAGTCAAAAGCTGACAATGGACTCCTTAAAATACTACAAAAATAATAGTAGTGGTGACAAGAAATATACTCGGCAGTATCAGTTGTAATTTTGATCGTATGCCAGTTATTTTCTAAATATAATTGTAGGTTTCAAGAAAAATTTGAACTTTATTGTGATCTTACAAGTCATGATGTTCAAAATGAAATTTTAGCAATTATTTCAGACGAAGTTTGGTATTCAACATTATGTTTCTGATTGAAACAAAATCAGCTCATTTTTGGACTTTCAACTTTGCAAAATTCGAAAAAAAATTGAAAAATTTTGCAAATCTATTCTAAAAGCCCCCCCCCCCCCCGATTTGCATTCGATGAGAAAGATATCGTTGAATACCAAACCCTAATCTACCAATAAAAAAGTAGTTTAAAACATCATATATTGTAAGTTTTTGGCTCAATGTCAACAAGCTTTTGAATGTACTCTATTTTGGAAGGTAGTACCCCTATTGATACTTCCATGGCAATCTTGTGCCCCCCCCCCCCAGAACACAATTTGTAACTCCACCCATGGTTTAGGTAAATCAGATAAAAAAATTCCCCAAATGTAATGAAGAGCAAAATGAATTACTGTAATTTACTTAATATTTAATTCTGAAATAACATTAGATTTGTTTCATTACAACATTAATTTGATAAGTTAAAACTTAAAAGATTTGTTGAATGCAATGAACAACAAAATTGATTTTTATAATATTATATTTTTCCAAGGGTTTCTACTTTGGAATATTTCAAACATTCAATTCAATTTTTGATAGCCAGGAAAGACCTACAATCATTTCATTACAAGTAGAATTACCTGATATTATATTAAGCCTAAAAGTACAGTACACACATATTTAATATAGTTCGGCTGGGATATGCAGCCAAAGGGTGCAAAGAGAAAAGTTTAATTAATTTTGAAATTCCTAGAAGACCACAGAGATAGATTTTAAAAGAGCAGATCTGTGAGCTAGAAGGTGTGCCATACAAAAGGTTATTAGCATGAGATAATTAGTAAATTGATAAAGTTACTCAATTAATCAAAGTCACAAGTTAATTAGACTGTAACACTTATGTTTAATGATGAAATATGAAGTAAAAGTTGAATTGCTGGGAGGTGTGATTAAATCAATTTATAATGTTCATAAAGAACGAGAGCATGTGCTAACAAAATGTTTAGATTTCAACAGAGTTTAAAAACATGAAATAACTAAATTATGAGGTTTAATGGTCATTAAGATTGAGTATATTAACAATGATTTAGATTTAATAAGACATCAATACTTATATGACGAAGACTTTAGACAATGAAGGGGGGTGAAGAAGAAATGGTGTAAAACGCTATAGACCGGAGGTTCTTAAAATGTGGGGCGTAACCCCCAAGGGAAGCACAATGAAGGCTCAGGTGGGCCAAAGATTGGTTGAACGTCAGTTATTTATCATTAAGTTTTTCAAAAACAATCATAAATGGCCAAGAACGGCTCCAGTGTGTCATCTGTCTAGCCGCCCTGGTTTCTAACAGCATTAAACCTATCAATTAAAAAGACAACATTCACAT
Organism: Prosapia bicincta; assembly: GCA_036971475.1. NCBI lineage: Eukaryota > Metazoa > Arthropoda > Insecta > Hemiptera > Cercopidae > Prosapia > Prosapia bicincta. The sequence goes on along the minus strand of JBAIZL010000005.1, from coordinate 60,701,125 downwards.
ATCGTAAACAAAACTAGAGGGTTTTTTTAGTGAAAACGTAATTGTGTTAAATCTATAAATATGATTTTTCCAACATTACAAGTGCAGTTTCAAAGGCTTGGTTGACATCTTATAAGGTTTCTCACCGATTCGCTCAGAAGAAAAATCCACACACTATTGGAGAATACCTAATATTACCAGCAGTAATTGATATGGTATTAACTGTATGGAGAATCCATGGGTCAATAGTTGAAGGCCATGCCGATGTCAAATGATATGTATAACTGAGCTGACATTTCGGAAGATCTTCATGCACAATTGATGGAAAAGGTGAAAAATACCCATTTTGCCATACAAGTTGATGAAGCTACCAATCTTTATAGACAGGGAGCGGTAGAAATAGCTTCAGTACTTATACATATTTTTTAAAGTTTATTATTTGTTACACATTATAAAAGATGGCAATTAATGAAAAATACAATATCATGATAAAAAACACGGAAATACAACCTGTTATTACTTAAAGATAACATCACTTAAGTGGTGTCCATTCCTCGTAATGCATTCCTCGTCATGCATTCCTCCAGTCTTGAAGTGAAACTGTCAAACACTTTTCCCAACATCTCGTTTCTTATGGAGGCGATTTCTTGAGTTATGGCTTCCTTCAAATCCTCCAGTGTACGGGGTTTGTTTGTGTAGACATTTGATTTTGAAAGAAAAAAGTCACACACTGAGGTCAGGGGATCGTGTAGACCAAGCAAAGTCACCATTCCGTGAGATAACACGGCCACGGAACTTAGTCCTCAAATAATCCATGACAACATTTGCTGTGTGAGAAGTGGCTCCGTCTTGTTGGAACCAAATCTTTCTAATAGCTAAACATTTCCTTTTTAATTCTGGTATCAAAAAACTGTCTAGCATCCGTAGATAACGTTCATGGTTGACTGTAACCGTACGCCCACCTTCCTCAGAAAAGTACGGTCCGATGACACATTTCTTAGTTACTGCGCACCACACGGTAACTTTAGCACTATGTAAAGGGCGTTCATGCAACTCTTGTGGGTTCTCATTCGACCAATATCTAAAGTTCTGTTTATTAACATAGCCATCAAGGTGAAAATGAGTCTCATCACTCATTAGAAGAATTTTCTGGTCATCCATCAAATTGATCATTTGCTCTGAAAATGTCTGGCGATTACCGTAGTCATGAGGCTAAAGTTTTCGGACGATGGCAATTTTATACGCATGAAAGTTTAGATCGTAGTGCAAAATACGTCTTACTGTGCGATCAGACATTTGAAGAGCGGCAGCTTGTCTACGCGCCAGTCTATGCAGGCTTGTTAGCACAGCTTGTCTCACTTGATCAATGTTGTACGGTGTTCTCACTGACCTTGGACGGCCTGTAGGCCTTTGTTTTAAAGATGAACCAGTTGTTCTAAAACTATCCACCCACAGTTTAATTGTGTTTCGGGATGGGATGCGTCCTCTACGACTCACATTAAAATGCCTACGAAACTGACGTTCTGTAGCAACAACCGAATCACCACTTTTAAAATACGTCTCAATGACAAATGCACGATGTACACCGGACCACTGCTCCATGGCTACTGAAATGGCGTCGATTGGCCTTGTCAACGCGCCGCTCCCCACCACCCCCTCCACACAACTGCTCGACTGTACGCGATTGAAAATCGTCAGGTATTTCTGCCGCTCCCTCTAATTGCGCATTTAATAAGTTACAAAAGATACGTCAATGGTGAGGCGATGCTGGAAGAGAGGTTTTTTTGTGAGACACTGGTGAAACCATTTTTTGATACATTTTTGAAAGATAATTATGTGTCTTTGATCAAATCTGCAGGAATTTGTACAGATGGAGCTCAGCCTATGTCAGGAAAGTCACTGGATTTTGAGGGTTGATCTAAAAAGTAGTTCCAGAAGCTAGATGGAAACACTACATAATTCATAGAGAGGTTTTAGCAGCAAAAGGTATGATCCCTGAACTTATTGAAATTTTACATGTGGTTGTTAAAGGACAGCCTTTAAAGTTTTGAGTTTTTAAGATTCTCAGTGAAGATATGGCCTCAAAACTCAGTTTTAAAGTTTATTACAGAAAAAAGATGCGACCCTTCTGCAATGGACTGAAAAGGTGAAAAGCTTTGTTAATAGTTTCAAAGTAGCTTTGAAGCTGTTTGTAAGAGGGGAGTCTGAAAAGTGACAACTTTGTGCTGTTTGTAAGAGGGGAGTCTGAAAAGTGACAACTTTGTACTGTTTGTAAGAGGGGAGTCTGAAAAGTGACAACTTTGTGCTGTTTGTAAGAGGGGAGTCTGAAAAGTGACAACTTTGTGCTGTTTGTAAGAGGGGAGTCTGAAAAGTGACAACTTTGTGCTGTTTGTAAGAGGGGAGTCTGAAAAGTGACAACTTTGTGCTGTTTGTAAGAGGGGAGTCTGAAAAGTGACAACTTTGTGCTGTTTGTAAGAGGGGAGTCTGAAAAGTGACAACTTTGTGCTGTTTGTAAGAGGGGAGTCTGAAAAGTGACAACTTTGTGCTGTTTGTAAGAGGGGAGTCTGAAAAGTGACAACTTTGTGCTGTTTGTAAGAGGGGAGTCTGAAAAGTGACAACTTTGTGCTGTTTGTAAGAGGGGAGTCTGAAAAGTGACAACTTTGTGCTGTTTGTAAGAGGGGAGTCTGAAAAGTGACAACTTTGTACTGTTTCCTAATCTTAAAATTATGATTGAAGAAATGGCTCAAAACTATTCCAACCAATGCAAAGAAATGCTTTCTAAAACACTTAGAAATCCTCAAATCTCGTTTTGAAAAATATTTTTATGAGCATGGATTCAAAACCCATTCAAACCCTTAGTCAACGAGGGCTTCCTCAACATGATGGGAAAAAAATCTCATTGATGACACTGTACTTGAAATGAAGTTTAAAGTATCTTCCCCCACATCCATCTGGATTGGTGTACAAAATTAACACCCATTTTTGAGTGAAAAGGCATTGAAAATACTCACTCCATTCACCCCCAGTTACTGTTGTGAAACTGGGTTTTCTGCTATAGCTGCCATGAAGCGTAAATATCATATCGACTGGATTTGACCAAGAAACTCATAGTAGCGTTATCAGAACTGACACCGTGTTTCGACAAACTATGCGAAGAAGGAAAACAAGCACATCCTTCACACTGAAGGTCTTTCTATTATTATTACTTTCTTTGAGTTATAATTAACAATTATGTACTGTAGTAGCTGAAATAAATGTATAATAAATTGTAATTGTTTGATTATGATTATTACGATTATGATTATTACAATTAAACCTATTGCCCCATTAGACTCTAATGTAGTATGCATAGAATGTGCAAGGCTTGACTAAATAAATATTGACTGTAAAATGTCAAAAGCGACTCACTTATAATATATAGTACGCTTATATGTAGGGGGCCCAGATTACAGCTGGATTATGCAGGGAGGCTTGAAGTCAAAAGTTTGAGAACCGCTGCTATAGACTATAGATAATGAGAAAGAGTGAGTGTCAATGGGCGTGCATCTTGCCAAACACAAACATGATAGAAATAAAACTAGAGTTTCCCAGGCATTCTTGGTAACGATGCAGAACTCGCATGATCTGTTAGATTTAGTCAAAAGTTGTCTAAAGTTGCATAGAATAAGGAGAGATCTCGCTGTGATCACGAAGGCCAACTATGCTAAATTTGACAGGTGTTCTAGTTTACGCTCTGCTGTCCACTGAGTTATGCCAGGAGGAGATAGAAAAGGTTAGGTTCCGTACTGAACAGTACGGTATGGATAAGGTCCCTGTAGGGATTAGGTGTTCAAAACAAAATATGATTTTCCCCATTTTCTATTAAAAAAAGGATGATTCATGTTCCCAATCTTGTATCTTTTCCTGATCCTGTGTAAGTAATAGTTTTAATTTCCTTCTTGATTTTATGGAAGAAAAACCACTTGTTTTAAATGGTAGTCAAAATAGGTTGCTGTTCCAATAAATACCACTAAATAATGAACTTTAAGGAGAAAAAATACACTACCGATAAATTTTAAAATTACCACTATGTATATTTCATGCATAAAGCATATCTACAGAGGTACCAAAATATATACTGACCTAAATCTAGCAAAATACATACTAACTTGCGAAATAACCTCTACACTCCTGTAACAACCTTTTAACTGCATAAACAATCACATTTTCATTGTAGGAACTGTGTTAAAAAGTATCAAACCTTTTTTTAAAATTACAACAAATTTGTAGCCTTAGAATGTTCTTGTTTATTTATTATAAATTCATCACAGTTTTGCTTCAAATAGTAAACAAGTTTTATTTCACACAAAAATTTTCAAATTTTGACATATAATAAAAAAAATTACTAGAAAATGTAAAAATTCAAATACCAAAACTGAATTTCAAAAGGCATAACAGTCAACATTTATGTTTTTAAAAATTAATTTAAACATTTACAAATCATTCTTCTGAATAGTCATGAGTTTTACATTAATGTATAAATATACTTCCATTAAGTTTAGCATCTTGAGAAGGAGAAACAGGATAAATATTCTTGTTTCTCACCTCGTAATAATAATTTAAACTGTCTGTGGTTTTATTGTATTTGTTAAACATTAAAATATTACTTAGTTTAAATATACTTATTATTAAAATATATTATTACTCAAAATATTACTGTAATAAACATACTTCTTTGCTGCATTGATTATTACTAGGTTTCACTGTGTTTACATTGCATTCATAAAAGTGTTTTCTGAAGTAGAAAAATAAATAACAATAAATAGTTACACTTACAGTATTTACTTGGCAAAAAACCACTACTTACTGATATTTTCAGCAGACAAGTTTCACACTAGGTTAGCGCATTATTCAATGCTGTGAGTTACTTACCAGATTGTTGCTCAGGTGTGTAGTGTTGGTGTGAGTCTGAGGTGTTTATCTTTTCTGTGGTGTGTTATTGTTCATAGAGTACTTGTTATTTATGTGTTCAAATATGGTATGTTATTGTGAGTGTGTTTTCTCGTTTAGAATGTGTTGTGGATAGTATTTATGGTGTCTGCATATCTTGTAGTTTTCTGTTGTTCTAAGTTTGTTGCTTTTTATGTGGTGCAGGATTTTTAGATTGGTGTATATGTTAGTCTGTGAGTGTAGTGTGTTTTGTATATGTATGGCGAAACTTGATTTTGGTTGTGTCTTTTATGTGTTTGTTGTATCTTGTGTTATAATATAATTAAGTACATTTTACTTACTTAAAAGTTAAAATTGGTCTATTCACTTATTAAATAAAAAGATATTTTAAAGTATTCAAAACTGAAACTACAGAATAGGTACATGTAATGTAAGTCTTGTTTTACAGGAGAGGAATAATCACACTGTGAAAATTTGGAAGGGTTTTTACAGAATAGATATTTACATGTGTCGTAAGACTTGTTTTACAGAAGTGGAATAATTACAATGTTCTAGTCAGAAAATTTGTAAGGTTCTAACTAAAATAATATTCTAGTGATCAGAAAATACAAGCCAAATCATGTGAAATTCAACTTCACAATGTAATATAAAAGAAAAAAATTATAATATGTTAACCACAATACATTAACCAAACAACAATACATATTTCACAAACAAAGACACAAAATGAAAATCCTTTAAAACGTACAAATGGAATAGAATATAGAAAATGACAGTCATTAAAACGTACAAGTATATATAACTTTAAAACCACTGGAAAAGCAAAAACAATATTTTTGAAGAAAAATTGCCATCTATTTATTAAAACCTATAACCAGAATGTACAGGTTATAATAAATTATAAATAGGCAATCTGAAAAAATATTAACATTGGGACTATTGCAGTGATTACGGCACAAATTAATCCGTTTTTGTCAAGACGCAAAACTATTTTTGCAGTATTTAAGCAAATACAGTTGCAGAAAATAGTGATAAAGGTCAATTTCTTCAGTTTGACCTCAATTTAAAATAGTATAGTCCGTCCCTGAAAAATGTTGCTCCAAGCCTACAAGTACTATTTTAAGCAAGACAAACACAATAGCACTCTTTTTGTCTCAATCTCCATAGTGAGGAATCCTACATGTTATAGCACAAACTTTTACAGGAGCAGAATAATCACACTGTGAACATTTAAAGGTTTTCTCTAGAATGGGTGCGGATATGTAATTTAATACTTCCTTTTACAGAAGCTGAAATATCACACAGTTTTTCTTCAGCACTGGTATCTATATATTTTAACACGTTCATTGCCAAGCTGGAAATTGGAATTTTGTGTGCTGGCCGCAATAATGATTCACTTAGAATTTGGATAGCAACGGCCACGCGATATTGCGTGATCGGCCATCCGGTAAGATCTGAAATCACGCGATATCGCGTGATTGGCAATGAACATGTTAAAAGACTTCATTTTCCAGAAGTTAAATAATAATACTGTGAACATTTGTACAGGTTTTCTACAGAATGTGTAAGCACTGTTATATAAGACTTCCTTATTCAGAAGCTGGAAAACAACACTATGAACATTTATAGGGTTTTTCTCCAGAATAGGTATGTAAATGTGTTATAAGACTTCCTTTTAAACAAGCTGGTTATTCACACGGTGAACATTTATAACGTTTTTCTCAAGAGTGGGTATTTATATGGTATATAAGATTTCCTTTCTCAGAAACTGAATAATCGCACTGTGAACAAATAATAGGTTTTTATTTATAATGAGTATGCATATGTATTTTAATTCTTCCTTTTACAGAAGCTAAATAATCGCACTGTGAACACTTGTAAGGTTTTTATCAAAAGTGGGTATTTATATGGTATGTAAGATTTCCTTTCTCAGAAGCTGAATAATTGCACTGTAAACACTTATAACGTTTTATTCCAAAATGAGTATATAAATGTCTTTTAAGTTTTCCTTTTTCAGAAGCTGAATAATTACAATGTGCACATTTGTAAGGTTTTTCTCCAGAATGAGTACGAGTATGTACTATAAGACTTCCTTTCTGAGAAGCTGAATAATCACACTGTGAGCATTTGTAAGGTTTATCTCCAGAATGTATACGCAAGTGTCTTATAAGATCTCCTTTTCTCGAAACTGCATAGTCACATCCTGAACATTTGTAAGGTTTTTCTCCAGAATGGGTACGCAAATGTGTTAAAAGATTTCCTTTTACAGAAGCTGAATAGTCGCACTGTGAACACTTGTAAGGGTTTCCTCCAGAATGGGTACGTGAATGTGTTACAAGACGACTTCTTACAGAAGCTGAATAATCGCACTGTAAACACTTGTAAGGTTTTTCTCCAGAATGGGTACGAGTATGTACTACAAGACTTATTTTTTGAGAAGCTGAATAATCACATTGTGAACATTTGTATGGGTTTTCTCCAGAATGGGTACGAGTATGTACTATAAGACTTCTTTTTTCAGAAGCTGAATAATCACATTGTGAACATTTGTAAGGTTTTCCTCCAGAATGGGTACGCAAATGTGTTACAAGACGACCTTTTTCAGAAGCTGAATAGTCGCACTGTAAACACTTGTAAGGTTTTTCTCCAGAATGGGTACGAGTATGTACTATAAGACTTCTTTTTTCAGAAGCTGAATAATCACATCCTGAACATTTGTAAGGTTTTTCTCCAGAATGATTACGTAAATGTCTTATAAGATTTCCTTTTACAGAAGCTGAATAATCACACTGTGAGCATTTGTAAGGTTTTTCTCCAGAATGAGTACGCATATGTATTTTAATAATTCCTTTTGCAGAAGCTGAATAATCGCATTGAACGCATTTGTAAGGTTTTTCTCCAGAATGATTACGTAAATGTTTTATAAGATTTCCTTTTACAGAAGCTGAATAATGACACTGTGAACATTTGTAAGGGCTTCCTCCAGAATGGGTACGTGAATGTGTTACAAGACGACTTCTTACAGAAGCTGAATAATCGCACTGTAAACACTTGTAAGGTTTTTCTCCAGAATGGGTACGAGTATGTACTACAAGACTTATTTTTTGAGAAGCTGAATAATCACATTGTGAACATTTGTAAGGTTTTTCTCCAGAATGGGTACGAGTATGTACTATAAGACTTCTTTTTTCAGAAGCTGAATAATCACATTGTGAACAATTGTAAGGTTTTTCTCCAGAATGGGTACGCAAATGTGTTACAAGACGACCTTTTTCAGAAGCTGAATAGTCGCACTGTAAACACTTGTAAGGTTTTTCTCCAGAATGGGTACGAGTATGTACTAAAAGACTTATTTTTTGAGAAGCTGAATAATCACATCCTGAACATTTGTAAGGTTTTTCTCCAGAATGATTATGTAAATGTCTTATAAGATTTCCTTTTACAGAAGTTGAATAATCACACTGTGAGCATTTGTAAGGTTTTTCTCCAGAATGAGTACGCATATGTATTTTAATAATTCCTTTTGCAGAAGCTGAATAATCGCATTGAACGCATTTGTAAGGTTTTTCTCCAGAATGATTACGTAAATGATTTATAAGATTTCCTTTTACAGAAGCTGAATAATCACACTGTGAGCATTTGTAAGGTTTTTCTCCAGAATGAGTACGCATATGTATTTTAATAATTCCTTTTGCAGAAGCTGAATAATCGCATTGAACGCATTTGTATGGTTTTTCTCCAGAATGATTACGTAAATGATTTATAAGATTTCCTTTTACAGAAGCTGAATAATCACATTGTGAACATTTGTAAGGTTTTTCTCCAGAATGATTACGTAAATGATTTATAAGATTTCCTTTTACAGAAGCTGAATAATCACACTGTGAGCATTTGTAAGGTTTTTCTACAGAATGGGTACGAGTATGTATTATAAGACTTCTTTTTTGAGAAGCCGAATAATTACAATGCAAACATTTGAAAGGTTTTTTCCTATGACGGCGTTTAAAGTGTGTTTTAAAACTAGTTGAGATTAAATATGAAAAGTTGCATTGTTGATGCTTGTAAGGTTTTATACGAATGTGTTTTTTCAAGTGGGTTATAAACTCATTTATCTTTGAGCCTCCAAAACAACAATGCCTACATTTTAATAGGTTAATTCTTTTCTTCTTCATACTAACCATGAGCTCTGACATTGCTGATGCTCTGTAGTTGCATATTGTATCTGCATTCTGGTTACTGGTGTTGTAATACATTGCTGGATGATTTTGAGTTCTAATAGATTCTTTTTAAATCTTCTTATTCCAATTTTAGTTAACCATTTCCACAGGGTATCTGAAAATATAATAATATTTTTTTCACTTTAAACTTTTCACCATTTATTTTAAAATTTAATTATAACTAATTACGCCTTAACAAAACACATTCCATTATTAAAGTCAGATTCATAGGCAACACATTGAGAATGAATATTTATATGTTTATGTGCATACTTTAAGTTGACATTCTCCTTGCCTACATATATACTAGAATGGTTTTAAACAATTTTCTTAATCACTGTTGTATTTAAATGTTGCTTCTAATACCAAGAAATTACTGATACAAAAACGTTGCATGATTATTGTATCTCATTCCCTATTTGCTACAGATAAGAGACATGACAAAAATATTCATTTTTAGTATTAAATAATAATGATTAAATAATAATTTGAAATTGTTTAAATATTTTAGATACAAAACTTAATCATAACCAAGTTTCTTAGACAATAAAACCATTGTAAAATGATTAAATGCTTGTTGAAAAAATCAACTCATCTTCATTTTGCAGTCCATTTATTCAAATTTCATGCATTTTAAAACAGGTTAATATACTAGATGACACTAAAACCACCAAGGAGGCCCATTGAATAATAAAAATTTGATTTAGTGACACCACTATAATAAGACCAAACCTGGTAATATCCTATCTTTGCACTTCATCCCATCATTTCATAGGATAAGGTTAAGTTCACCATATGGAGATATTCATTGTTTTTTATTATTTTTTTTAATTCTTAAAGTGTTGTCTGACATTAACACATAGGTTACTAATTTTATTTGGTTCCATGTCTTGCATGAACAATGGTTTAGTTCTCCTGATATTGTAATCTAAACATCTGCCTAATTTATGAACAGTTTTATATTTTAGAAATCATTTCCAGTTTTGGGTAAATGTTATCTTAACTTATCTAAACATAATCAGTAGGTCAGAGCACTGAAACTTAATATACAATTCGTCACTTGGCCTGTGTCACTTAATGAACAAATGTTGTGTAGGTTTTCTCTTAAAAAAATTGACATTGTACTGACAAGTATTCATTATACAGGGTATCAAAGTAAAAGAAAACAGTTGAGGTATATTACTTCTTCTTGCTGCGATCGGTGTGCAGCGATGGGGGTAAGTAGTTTTCTAGATTATAAATAAGGTATTTTTGTAAAATTATTCAGTTTTTTAATGTTATCTCTCTGAGAATGGTTACTTAGTAACTGAAATGTACATAAGGGTAAAATAGAAAAAATATTGTGGTTAAGAGAATTTTGAGTATTTATGATTAATATTCAACCACATTGTATTCCTAACAAATAGTGGCAAATAGTGTGTAACTGTCAGCCATAACAAACGTCGTCAAACACAGATGTCTAGAGCATAAACAATGTAGGAAACTGATTTGTGTACACTACAGTAACAAAACTTTTAGCAATGACTAAGCAATGAAACCATGAATTTATCAGTAAAGGGGCAAGTAAATGTACCTAAAAAAGCGCTCAGCTACTGTCAAAAGTATACACGTTGTTCATGTGTTATGCTTAAATTGATGAAGCCATATTACCCATCAGGTTTTGATTGTGCTCCATTTTTCCCTTATGGGGGAATTGTAATTTATTAAGTCATATAAACAAGTTCTTTTTTTTTATTATTTGCATGTTAGGTTTAATGCTTTATTTGAATATAGTTAGATTTGAGATAGTTATGTTTGTTGCACATGTTAGTGATAATGATTTTGGCATGGCAAATGATAACTTATCATATTAATAAAATATTTAGGCCAAGGTAGTAGAGCAAATTAATACAAAGAAGGTGAATAAGACCTGGTTTGGTGTTGCAATACTACTGGTTTGAAGCGAATTCTATTTACTGGCTAAAAGAGACTATTTTAATCAATTACAAGTGACAAAAACAAGTTTTTCTTAATTTCTCATTGTTCAATAATATTTATTGTGCCTAGGTTGTAAATATTATTCTAGAATTCTAAATATAATTTAATACTTTTATTTTTCATTTTATAGTACTTTTTCAACCTTACTTCAAAGTATGATTTTTTAGACAATCTTTTGTTGGCGGGTGTTAATTAAAAATTGCACACAGTCCTTACCCCACACATCCTGAAATATCATCTCAGACACCATTTTTACTATTTTTAAAGTTCTAATGACAGTTAGAGGTTTTGTCTATAGCAGTGAATGTATTAAACCATCAAATTGAAGACAGGTTTTTGAAAAAAAATATATAAATATGAGATGGAAACACAAAAAATCGATTTTGGTCTTCATTGCATATTAAGAGTAATGTCTAAAAACTAAAATTTAAATTACTTAAATAATAAATAACAAAGAGACATGATACAACAACAATAAATAATTACAATTCGCTTCGGATACAAGATTTGGATTCTTGCCACAAGACTTGGGTACATTGTTCAGGGTATACCGTACCAAGGAAAGGGCAGTAGAACAATGATCCCTCAGCTTGGGCTGGAAGGCTCTGTTGTAATTGATTTATCATCTAAGCTTCCTCAAGATAGGCGTTACAGCTTGTATTTTGACAACTTCTTTACGTCTTCTTGAGACATTGAAGAACACGGCTATGACAAAACTGGTACTGTTCGAAGTGAACGAATAGAAGACACCCTCTTTCCTAATTCTAATATTATGAATAAAGAAGCTAGAGGTACATACCATCAAGAGACAGATGTAGATACTGGGATTACACTTGTTTAATATCACAACAATAACGTGTTTACGACGGCTTCAACATCGGCTGGCGTAGCTCCCACAGGAAAAGCTAAAGGTTGGTCAAAAGCTCAGAAAAAGCACATTACTCTGGACCAACCTCCATGTGTAGTTTTGTATAATACATAACATGGAAGGAGTCGACTGTAATGACAAACACATAGCATCGTACAGAATAAACATACAAAACAAGAAGTGGTATTGGCCTATGGTGTCCTATTTGTTAAATGTTTCAATGAACAATGCGTTGTTGCTATTCCGCTTGAATCCAAAATGTCGTGCAGAAAATCTGGACTTTCTTGTTTTCATTAGGTATGTTGTAAATGCCTATTTAGCAACATACAGAGTTTCTAGTCCTTCTGGAGGTAGACCCAGTACAAAAATATCAAGCAGGGTACCGGACAATGGTACAGGACACTTCTTGCAAACAGTGAGAAAACAGGTGCGCTGTGCACAATGCGGAAAAGCTACAAGGAAGAAATGTAAAGTATGTCAGGTCGGGATTCCCACATTTCATTCTCATTAAATAGACCTTACAATCAGTGTTCCATTAGCTGTATTATATCTTTGTACAATTAAATATAGTATATTGAAGTGGTTCGTGTTGTTATTTGTTATTACCATCTTTAGATTATTTTTGTAGTGTAATATAACAGCCCACCTCAACTGTGCTCACTGTCGTAATTACGATTATAAATACTTGAAGTGTATAATAAACATTCTTTAGTATTTACTCGGAGAGTAAGAGGCTAAATTTTAAATGGGTATAAAAAAATTCAAAACAAAATAATTTGGGCTGAAATGGGTTAAAGTACTATATTCCTAAAAATAAAGATTTGTATTGATCTTTTATTTTCATTTATTTATAGCAAAACATTCTTTACTTTGTGGATGTAATTATACTTTTGAAATACATTTGTAAAACCAAGTCTACTGGACTGAGTAACGCAATTATTCAAGAAACACAAGTGGCTTACTCACAAAAAATGGTAATATTTTATTACTAATAAAATAAACTACTTCAAAGTTTAATAGTTATAAATTGTAATTTTTGGGTTGTTCATACAGTATTGAGGAGTGTTGAAATAATTACTTATTTATTAACTTGGCAAAAAAACACTATTTTCTGATATTTCTCAGCATACTACTTAGCATATAGTATGTTCGATTAAAATTTGTATGAACATGTATTACGTTAAGGAATATATTTTTTAAAACTTCATTTTGTTGTTCGAAACATATATAAAAAGTATTGTTTTAACACGTTCACTGCTGAAAAATACTATGTTACGCACAAAAAATATTATTGTACAGAAACATATCTTAATATATGATGAGTGATGTCCTTTTTATGATTACTTTTCAAAATTTTCGATATGTGGAAAAACACCAGCGCTCTGTGCTAATCCATCGAAATTATAACTTTGAAAGTTATCGTTTTTCACAACAAATGAAATATTAGGAACTGTTTCCACTATATATTATATATTTTGTTGATTATTATATAAAAATTATGACTTTCAAGAGTTTTTGTACTGGTTGTTCCAGAACAGCTAAGGATACTAGTCACACAATACAAAATTGTCCACCTTCTGTTTGGAATAATGAACAGTGATAAATTTCTAATTATTGTAAAAGATAAATGTGAAAATATTTATAAAACATATCTACAAAAAATATTTATAACATCAATGTAAATTGTTTTATTGCTGGTGCTATGTATCAAAACAACTAATTGCACAAAGTCCTGGCTTTTCGGGACAAGCAAGACACTCATATGTTATGTATGTCTTCTTTAAATGCTTTCCACACTGACGACATTTTGTTTGCGGTATCCTGTTTGAATTGCTTTTTTTTAGCGATTCTTGAAAGGATCTTGGAGAGCATGGCAAAAGTCGAGGTGTAGGTGGCAGCTCAGGAATAAGATCATTCACTATTAAATTCGTGAAGTCATACAGGTTCATTTATTGCGTTTATTTACAATGTACACTTCATTGAAAAAATAATGAGCATTTACAGTTAGCATTCAACTAACAATGAGCCATCCAAACAAGAGGAATCTCGTCAAAGTCATGGTTGTACTCCTCATCCTCGAGTTCATGTTCCTGATTGTCCGTACCATTACTAGAATTGTCCTCATCTGTATAAAGACTATCACTGTCTTTTGTAACATTACCAGGTCCTTATTCCACATTCATCATTTATAGTACAAGTCGCTAATCAGACACAGTTCTATGCCAGAAGCTGAATAATCATACAGTGAACATTTGCCCAGGTTATCTACAGAATGTGTAATCATATATTATATAAGACTTCCTTTTTCAGAACTTCCTTTTCCAGAAGCTGAATAATCATACTGTGAACATTTGTACAGGTTATCTACAGAATGTGTAATCATATATTATATAAGACTTCCTTTTCCAGAAGCTGAATAATCATACTGTGAACATTTGTACAGGTTATCTACAGAATGTGTAATCATATATTATATAAGACTTCCTTTTTCAGAACTTCCTTTTCCAGAAGCTGAATAATCATACTGTGAACATTTGTACAGGTTATCTACAGAATGTGTAATCATATATTATATAAGACTTCCTTTTTCAGAACTTCCTTTTCCAGAAGCTGAATAATCATACTGTGAACATTTGTACAGGTTATCTACAGAATGTGTAATCATATATTATATAAGACTTCCTTTTTCAGAACTTCCTTTTCCAGAAGCTGAATAATCATACTGTGAACATTTCTACAGGTTATCTACAGAATGTGTAATCATATTATATAAGACTTCCTTTTTCAGAACATCCTTTTCCAGAAGCTGAATAATCATACTGTGAACATTTGTACAGGTTATCTACAGAATGTGTAATCATATATTATATAAGACTTCCTTTTTCAGAACTTCCTTTTCCAGAAGCTGAATAATCATACTGTGAACATTTGTACAGGTTATCTACAGAATGTGTAATCATATATTATATAAGACTTCCTTTTTCAGAACATCCTTTTCCAGAAGCTGAATAATCATACTGTGAACATTTGTACAGGTTATCTACAGAATGTGTAATCATATATTATATAAGACTTCCTTTTTCAGAAGCTGGATAATCAAATTGTAAACATTTGTATGGTTTTTCTCCAGAGTGGGTATTTATATGCTATATAAGATTTCCTTTCTCAGAAGCTGAATAATCGCACTGTGAAAAATTAGTAGGTTTTTATTCAGAATTAGTATGCATAAGTACTGTATTTTAATTTGAGTTTTACAAAAACTGAATAAATGCACTGTGAACACTTGTAAGGTTTTTCTCCAGAATGGGTACGGGACATATGGATATATGTGGGGACTCTTGCATCCATCATCTACCATGGACATTGGGCTATCGGCTACACATATGAAAAACATTACTCACAACGATGAAACAAATACAGACATTATTCCACTTCCAAAACAGAAAATATTCCATTGAACAATTACACACATCTCATTCTAAACACGGCCTAGAAATGATGAATATATCTGTGCAAAGCAATTCAAACAACTCCTGTAAAACTTTGGAAAAGTAAAATATTACTTTATGTATTTTATTCTTATATTTACACTCACAGAGCACTGAGTACTATACTGTACATTATAATCAATTCAACTTTAAAGCCTTTCGAAAAGCAACTATTATCTATTTATTATCGCTTAAATATGTAATTAATATTATATTTTTATCTACAAAAACAAATAGGCTTACATTGAATAATTTTTTTACTTTTATACTTATAATTATAAATATAATTATGCCAATAATTACAAATAGACAAACTTTTATCTTGTATTACACTACCTTCAAAACTGAAAACATAAACACCAAGTACTTCTTTTATAACAAGTTCTGTTCACAAAACCCTTTAACTACATCCTACACTCACTGGACTTGTACTAAAATTCATCAGATTATGGGGTAACATTTACTTGAAAACAAACATATTATAAAATCAAAATAAACTTGAGGTTATGTATAAGTCGACAAAATTGATTTCAATACAGAGTGATCAACCCATTTGTAACAATGTCTAAAGTATATTCTGGTGATGCGAGCTTCAGAGAGATATTTATACATATTAACCCTAATTTTAAAATAGAACTCGCCACATTTATTACAAATACTACAAATTTCAAATATTTACAACATAAACATAAACAACAATTTACAATAAACAACATAAAACAATCCAGTTTCATGTCATGTTCGTCCCAGGGAACTCAGTCATGACCAAGTTTCGGTGTACTTCTGTTTTCACTTTTAGGAATTTTATTAGAGTACTTTAAATACATTTTTTTGTGAATAGATATTATTTGTGTTCATTATTAAGTACATTTTACTTACTCAGAAGTTAAAATGGGGCTATGAATTTATTAAATAAAAAGATATTTTAATATAGTAAAAACTGAAACTTCAATTTACGTAACGCTGATGTACTATCCCTCCTCTTTCCGTAACAATAGATTTAACCCTCCCCCCCCTCTTAGCATTACGTAATTTAAGGATGGCCCCTTATTGCACTTGTGATGCTTACTTACAAAAGTTGTGATGGAATTAAGTGATGTCGTGTTGTGTTAAAGGTCATATACTGTATATGCCGATTAAGTCATTCAACCTGTTTTCATTGACCACCAAACTCGATCATGAACACACAAGTACACAAATATCTATAATTTTGAAAAATAAAAATGTAATTAACTGTCTCAAGAGAAGGAAGTCTCTTTCAAAGAAGGAACTACTTATAATTTGTGTGCTATCTCTACTGAAGCCTTGCACAACAAAATACAAGTAAAGTATGTAAAATTGTGAGGGAAAATATTAAAATAATTAACAACTGGAATTTGTGAAATGTCATACAAGCAGTTTATTGATAACAAAGCTTCTATATCGATGCTGAACAACACTGATGGCGAGAAAACTGGTTGAGGAAATGGTTCAAATAAAACCGAGATTCGTAACAGGCAACAAATCATAAATTCCTGTTTACATAAAATCAAAAGATCAACTACTAAGAATATGTTAATAATGGTCATTCAGTAAAACTCAATTCCCATTATTATCGTAGCATGCAAATTATTCAGAACACGAAGTTTTCGTTTATTTTCATGATGTGGCTTATGCTAACCACACCCATTCCATAAACTGTATTTGTGTCACAAAGTTGTTGTTCTTTGCCTTTTTACAGCAATTTTGTGATATAAATAATGGTATAAAAAAATTTATTACATTTTTCATTGAAAAATCAAATTTTCATTTTGGACTCTATTAAATATATTCAACTGCAAAAAAATTCAAAAATTGCCGCTTTTTTTCTCAACATATAAGTATAATGCAACTAAAATTAGTTTATTAGTGTGCTATTAGATAGGGGGCTGTAAATACTTTTTTTAAAACTTTGAGGATGTTCAACTCAAAGGAAAATAAATCAGTAAAAAAAACATTGTAACACAGGATTATATTATTACTGAAAAAAGTGAATAAAAAATTAAGGACTTAAATCAAGAGTTAGCACCTAGTGCAATGAATTTTTAGTAATAACTGATAGACACTGAAAACTTGATTCTGGACGGAAAGTTCATCGAACACCTAAAAACTACTTTTGAGAAAAGCAATGTGTGCAAAACTTATTGTGAACAAAAGCATATGCTAACTGAACTGTTAAAGATTGTAAAAATATTTTTCAATGAATCAAATTTTGTATTTAGGGACAAAGAGTTTCTTACATTCAAATAGTAACAGAGAAAAAATCACCACCTCATAAGCATTCAATAGTTTCAGTTTTGATTTTCATCTGAAGGTCTTTGTCTATTAGTTTCAGTAAACAGTATGGTAAAAAGCGAAAGGTACATCAAAATTCTCAAGATAAAAGTTCTGCAACAACTTCAAAACAAATTCCCACATGGTGGATAAGGTGTACCAACTGCTTTAGCACTATATTATACTGACAAGAAAGTAAAAACTTTTTTCTATTTTCAAGCGGTGTAGTGGCTAGTTAATTCCCAATATTTAAGACCAATTAAAAATCGTTTGGCAATAGTTTAAAAAGAACTTTGAAAAATTGATAAAACCAGTATCAGTATGGATTCATAAACCATTTGAAAAATGTGTAAACCCATTTTGTATACAAATATGTAAACACTAACTAAATTAATGTCAAATCATGTTCCTGAAATCTAAAGAATACAGGAGGAAATGTTAGTAACTAAATATTCACAAATCGTAGATATATGATTTGTTTCCTAAATTACGTTACTTAATTAAATAACATCATCTGTCTTCAGATTAATTTTCAAGCTACTTATAGTTCACAACTATTCATAAGGAGTATTGAGTTCTAGTTTAAAATAATGAAAAACGTTGTTAATTTAATTAATTGCTTATTATATTATATATAAAAAACCAAATACACGTTGACATGACTTTAAGATGTGAGCGCTTCAAAAAAATAGTTAGACCTTCCAAATTTAATACATTTTATTGTTTCTAATTAATTAATAAGTATAAAAGTATTTCCTCGGTAATTTAATTGTAACCCATTTTCAATTTTTAACAATTATTTTTTTCAAAATATATGAATCAATTGTTTTATAACTAAAAATATAATTTACTTATTACAACACTTAATTAAATATTATATTTGCAAACTGTCACTTTCAGTTATTAAAACGTCTTGTTTTCCATCAGGTAAGTTTCTTTAAAACTTTTAAAGTATAAAAAAAACATAACTGTTTCAATTATAAAAAATTTTTACTATAAACTCTTGTACTATTAGATGATTTTGAGAAAGAAAACTAATAATTCAAACCCTAGAAATTATATTAATATAATAAGTAACAACATAAATTTATAATTAAAACTAATAATAGAATTGCATTGTTTCATGTATTTGCTTCTCTACACATTGGACAATATTTTATTGAAAATAATAAACACTAAGTTTGCATAGCCATTAGCCTAGTATTGTATATTAACTTAACCCAATCTAAAACAAAGTTACTTAAGAATAGTTGCAAATTTATTTTTAATGTGTTGTTAGCATGCAATTTATTATTATATTATAACGAAAACAGAGTATCTGAGTAAGATAGGTTTAGGTACAAAAAACTGAAAACAATAATCTATGGTAATCAGTTTCAGAGTTCAGTGTTACTGTTAATAAACTTTTTCTTGTTATTACATACTTAAGGGACCCATTTAGACATGCATAAAACCAATCCTAAACATGTCCTGAAGCTATACTCATAATTACTTTCTTTTATTGACTCGGAAGGTTATTTTTTATTGCATTTTAGTTGAGACTACCTTTTTGGGTACTCAGAGCAACGGCGCACTGTACTACGCTAGACATTAGACGAGTGTAAAACATTAGGTTAGTATGCAGATTGCACGATTTCCTGTAATGTGTATAAAATCATTATTTTGTTATTGTCACGGAAAGTTAATTTTTTTTACCTATATTGAAATATACGTATGAAGTATCCAGTCAGGATTGATTTGGTTGTAATTTCATACATTTAACCAAACAAATGTACTCTTGTAAGGCAAGAAAAGGGATCAAGTGAAGTCACCTGACTGAAGGTATAACTCTGCGGAAGCAGACATCTAATTAGGTAATGTAGTGTAAAATTAAAACCAACAGTATCCTAACTGGATACTTTAGAGATGTATTTAAATATATGTATATAGTAATAAGGTACAAAAACAATCCCCATAGGTGTGTGGTTGGTATCTAACACTCCATACCAAAAAAAAATTTTGAAAGGGCCAAAATAATGAAAGGACCATTATTTAGAATGGAAGTAATAGTAAAGTACTGAAACGTGTTGTATGTAAATGGTTCATAGTGTTTATTAAGGGTGACATTTCAATAAACATTTTTTTAAAAAAACAACTGACTTAAAAAAAAGAACCCAAATATATAACATTTACTTACTAAAAAGTAAAAAAAAATTTCTAATAACAAAAACATAATTTATCATAAGCTTAAAGTCACAAAATTTTGAAATTGGCACCAAATTTCATACTTGGACTCATATTTTACATACTTAATCTGACAAATAAAGGGATTTTACATGATGTTGGACCTCATTGCCATGTAGATTAACAAATTATCATATACATATAGGCTATTCAATCATTTCTCCAATACACTTATTTTATAGATACAGTATAATAAATTTATGATATAGAAGGATTAAGGAGATATGATGTCTTACATTTATAATTATCTACAGTAATCACATTCTGTGTTAATCATTCAAAGAAGTTTCCTGATGTAATCATCTTGAATTCACTGATTAAAATATAATTAAATAGCTGACACGTTTCAAAACAATCGTTCCTTTTACGAAGCAAAGCCTCTACTGCTACCAAAGTAATTTTTAATTATATTTCAAAGAAGGTTGTATTTTACGCAATCTATATCACATACGCAATTTGACCGTTTAGGAAATATTTGGAATATATTTGATGGATTAGCAAATAGCATGCATGATTGCAACGCCAACTTCAAATTATTGTGGGTATTAAGCTTATGATAAATTATGTTTCCATTATTGTAAAATTATTTTTTACTCTTTAGTTAGTAAAAGTTATATATTTGGGTTCTTTTTTTAAGTGCATTCTGTTTTTTTTTTTATTTATTTTTAAAAGTATGCTTTTTAATTTCTATTTACAGTGTGTGAGGTTTAGTGGTGTCTCTGACCTTGAGATCACTAGGGTAGCTGGGCTGCATTCCAGGGAGAATATCCAACACTTCAGAAAACATCTACTTATAGACAAGGTTGAATATGTTGTGAAGGCCTATTAGACAGCATTTGATTTCAGCTCAAGACAATTGTGTCTTATTTAATGTGTCAACAGTAGGGTTTAAGGTTACCGGATTTTAAGGCTATTTTTATTCAAGTTCTTGCTTGTGTAGGGCCAGTGTTTCAGAGTTTAGTTCTAGGTGGTTTGTAGGGTTAAATACATAAAAGAAACTAAAAGGTGATGAATCATTCATTCTTTCATCTCACGTAGTAGGAAAAACATGGCTTGACAGCCCTCAGGAACGACTCTGACTCCAATGTCTAAAGGATAAGAATTAGTATTGGTCCATGCTGGTTACACAAACGGGTTGATTCCAAACAGGAACTTCAACTCGCAATTATCACGATCAGATGAATTCCACGAATTTTCTTAATGGGCTAAAGAACAATTGCTACCGAATCTTCAACCAAATTCTGTGATAGTTTTCGATAACGCGCCTTACCATAATGTTGGATTGAGCAAGGCTACTGTCTCTTCTTCCAAAAATGGGAAATGATTCGATGGCTAAGTGGAAGAAAAATTCCATTTACTAACGATATGCTGAAACCCGAACTCTACCGGCTTACTAAACTTAATAAACCATCTTAAAAATTTTATGAATTGTTTAAAAATGGTGGACACGTCAGCGTTAGATTACCACCCTATCACCCTGAACTGCATCTAATAGAATTGATACGGGCTCAAGTTAAAGGTTATGTAGCACAGAAAAATGTTACTTTTAAAATAGAAGATGTTATAAATTGTACAAAAAAGCAATCTCAGATATCGATGAAAATGCTTGGAGATTTGTTTGCAAAAAAGTTTTAAAAATCAAAAACTAGTATATTGAACAAGATCACATCGTGGATGATGTACTCGATCAGTTAATCATCAACGTAGATGAAGATGATAGTGACATGAGGAAACTAGTAAATATAGTGAAAATGATTCTGAAGATTAAACCTTGTAGTCATTGTTTTATTTATAATACAGTAGTAGGGCTAATACTAATTTGAGATTTCTAAAACTGTTTGAAGTGTTCATGAAAACATATGGAAGCCTGAGACCTATACAAGACTAGGTAACACATATCAACAGTTACTTCTAAAACAAATGCTTGTTATAAAACAAATAATGATAACAATAGTTTGATGCAGACATGATTTTTAAATGTGATGTTCTGCTTCTGTATAGATACGAGATTACAAAGAAACGAAATATGTACTCGTATGTACAGTGTTTACAGTTAGGCTAGTAGGAGATGCTAGAGTAGAACAAGATACACCGTTAAACCTCAAGCACTGAACATTATAATCGAATTTCGTTTCTTGCATTTGATTATGTTGGCAAAATTGATACTTTTTATCCACACATATTTCCGATAATGTAATATCTCAGGCAGATATACAATAATCCGGTCTCTAATAACTATTAGGAAAAACATTCAGTACACATAAAATAATAATGAAAAAATAAAGTAAAAATTCATACTAAAGTTTTATTTAATGAAGTAATGAAATTTCCACCTTAGGTTTATTAAATATCTTGATTAAGGTAAATGAACTACATCGAACTTTCAGTGTATTTATTATGGTGTATCTCTTTGAGTCATATCAAGTTATATATCAATATGGGTAAACATCGAAAAAGGCACTTTCATGAGAAAAATTCATTCATTAGTATCTGATGATGTTCATTTTAAGCACCTTTATCAAGCAAGAAATAAAAAAAAAATTATTTGTTTTATACTTATTTTTTCTGTTATTTTTATCCAGTACATACAATAAAAATTTGTATTTGGATTATTAGTTATTTTATAACTCCTATTCCTTATTTTTTTAAAATTTCCCTCTAAACAAATTTTTTTTAACTTTAAAATAACATAATATTGTCTCCAAATCAGACGGATTGGGATGTAATTATAATGGCAGGGTGTCTAGTAAAATAGCTTGAAGAAATTCCCTGAGTTTTCCTCTTTTAGATGTCTATAGAAAATCCAGTTTACATTGGGCCCATCCATTGATATCTGAAGGATCTTGGATAAATCCAGACTTTGAACACCTTTTAAGAACGAATTGAGTAACTCTTTTGCTTTTGTGTCTGTAAGGAACACAGAACCAAAATATCGAGCTTTCACTTCATCCGTCTCTGCATCCCAATACCTAACACTCAAATCTATTTGGGCTCTTTGTGATATTTTGTTTAAACTTTCATCAAAGCCAATTACATAGTTAGAATTTGAATTTAATGATGTCAGTAACAGGTCTTTAAAATAATTTGATAAACCAAATACAACACTATAGGAAATTTTATCTTTCCGCAATCACATGTTCTGTGCAATGGTGCTATCAGGGAACATCCTTGGAAAGAGGCACACACTACCTTCTGCATTGCTTAAAGAAGTGTTCCATTACTAAATTCACGCACCATATAATCTCTGCTTCGGTCACTTCATCTTTTAGTTTATATTTATCCTAAGGAAGGAGGGGAGGTAATGACGACATCTGCATGATGCGATTGCCCGCTACGGCAATAAAAACCGGAACCTTCCATGTTGAAATAAACAGTGTAAAAATAATCACCGTCAAATAAAACACATACTATCACGAGTCTCGAATGTTTACACAGCGTTCTGTGTGGTCAGAAACAGACCGAGTTATCTCTTATCCCCCACCTGTCTGATAACAGAACCACTGCGCACCCCAAGGCCATGGTCCAGGCTAAAACTTCCCAGCTGTACCAACTCGACACGTTTAATATTTATTGACATAAGTCCTGAAGTCATAGCAACGGGCTTATCAAATAAATAATGGGCATCTAAATAAAGAAGTGTTATTTCCTGACTGCCCTGCCCCTAAACCGCTGGCTTACAATACCAAATATTCGAGAGCAATGGCCACTAGTTTTGTTTCTAATCAAAATAAATATTTTCCCGATTTTTTAAAATTTTCCCTGACTTTTCCCTGAATTTTCCAGAATCTTAAAATTCCCTGACTTTTCCAGGTTTTCCCGGTTTTCCCTGTCACTAGACACCCTGAATGGGACCAACAGAAAGATTTCCTCTTTTACTTTCAAGCAAAATCACTTTGATTGGTTAAATACTTCCAAAGATATTGTGGAAACAAACAGGAAAAAACATACAGAACCTCCTCTTTTTTTTAAGTCAGTTAAAAAATTGTTATTTTCGTTGCATCATGAGTAAAATTCAATACTTTTTAAGACATTTTACTTGTTTCAACGTAAAAGAATCAAGGTAAAACACTGATTTTGTGAGGTTTCAAATTACCGTGATGAGGGGTAGAATACATTTTAATTGTTTGTCATGTGGGTGGAAGTTCTTTAATTATTTTTGTTGAGTTTCTCCATCGGCCAGTAAAATGTTTGGCCAAAGTCGCTTACGTGGCTAAACCGAACAAATACCATTATCTTTTTCTTTATTGACTCAGAAGGTTATTTTCGCATTTGTGTTGGGACTATTATTTTGATGCACAGTAGGAACTGCGCATCCTACTAACTGTAAACATTTTTCAACATTTTTACAAACATTTATTAAAATATACCTGTAAAATACATGTTTAGGAATGTTTAGTTACACAGATCTATATGGTCGGCTAAAGTAAACTTTTACCTCGATTCCTAACACACCTAGTATTTTTGTGGTATTGGGGTTGTTTCCAATATTTTCATTGGAATATATTGTACCACTGAGCTCATGATATTGTTTACTAACCTAAATTAACTTTAATGCGTTTCCCAGGGATATACGCTAGTTAGGTTAGGTTTAGTTTGATTGTATTTACCTTTTTATTAGAAGTAAAATAAATAAACCTAACTTTAACGTGTTTTTCGAGGCTAATTTGTGTGTTGGTTTCGATATATTTTGCCTATATTCTAATACAGTTGCAGCGTAAATTTCATGAAAAATTAGTCTCAACTAAAAGGCAAAAACAGTCGATATTCTACAAATTTAAACGAGTAAATTGTTTAAAAAAATTGGCAACAGCACGTAATATTTACCAAAAATCTTCAATAAGACATTTAAATTCACTTCCAACATACCCCAACAGTATAAAATTAAGATTTTATTTTTGTACAACACAACACTACATTCAAATATAACTAAAGTATCCAATTAGGATAGATTTGCGTTTTAATAATTTTTATTAAAAATTACCTGGGTAAATTAAAGAGAATATTCTTGGCTTACCGTAATTGCAAAAATAGTTTACCCATTTATCTCCAGTAATGTGTGTTGTCGTATAAAAGATTGACTATCTATTCATGCTGGCTACTCTTACTCATAGATATTTAATAAAACCTGAAATGAAAGATTTCACTGCTACATTTGTTTGCCACAATAATAATTAATATTAGATAACGTTTAACAGTTCTTAATGTTTGTATGATAATATATTAACTCAATCATAATAAATGCAAATCATTTGCTTGCTTAAAATCTTCGACTTACTTTCAAGCAAAATCACTTTGATTGGTTAAATACTTCCAAAGTTATTGTGGAAACAAACAGAAAAAAACATATAGAACCTCCTCTTTTTTTTAAGTCAGTTGAAAAATTGTTATTTTTGTTGCATCATGAGTAAAATTCAATACTTTTTAAGACATTTTACTTGCTTCAACGTAAAAGAATCAAGGTAAAACACTGATTTTGTGAGGTTTCAAATTATCGTGATGGGTAGAATACCCTCAGATGTTGACCGAACATCTCCAAGCAGAAGACACTGATGAAGATCAGCACATAGCAATCGAAAACGTTCTGTCTCAGTGAGTTTTAACAAATTTACTAAATATAAAGTTCAGATAGACATAAACTATTGCTTAGTGATTAATGTTTAGGAATGTTGTGTTACACATATCTATATGATCAACTAAATTAAACTTTTGCCATAAAAAATTAACCTTCAGTGACAATAAAAAGAAAATAATTATCAATATAGCATCAGAACATGTTTAGGAATGGTTTTATACACGTCTAAATTAGTCCCCAAAGTAAGTAATTACCTTTTTTTACCCAAATATGTCATAACTGAACACTCTGGGGTTTTAAATGTAGTATCAAATAGTAAATCACAAAATTTTAACATTAAATATCTGGTAATTGTTGTGTGCTATTGCCAATGTTTTATTTTAGTTTTTTCAATTACTCGTTTTTACGAACCTAGAGGTATTATAACAAGAAATATTGTACCAGAGTAATTTTTTAATAGTTGTTTCGATTCCTAAAACACCTACTATTTTTGTGGTATTGGGGTTGTTTCCAATATTTTCATTGGAATATATTGTACCACTGAGCTCATGATATTGTTTACTAACCTAAATTAATTTTAATGCGTTTCCCAGGGATATACGCTAGTTAGGTTAGGTTTAGTTTTATTGTATTTACATTTTCATTAGAAGTAAAATAAATAAACCTAACATAACCTAACTTTAACGTGTTTTCCGAGGCAAATTTGTGTTGGTTTCGATATATTTTGCCTATATTCTGATACGGTTGCAGCGTAAATTTCACGAAAAACTAGTCTTAACTAAAATGTGAAAAAAATCCGTATTTTCTGCGGCAAAAACAGTTTACCAAAAATCTTCAATAAGACATTTAAATTCACTTCCAACATACCCCAACGGTATAAAATTAAGATTTTATTTTTGTACAACACAACACTACATTCAAATAGAACTAAAGTATCCAATTAGGATAGATCTGCGTTTTAATAATTTTTATTAAAAATTATCCTGGGTAAATTATAGAGAATATTCTTGGCTTACCATAATTGGAAAAATAGTTTACCTATTTATCTCCAGTAATGTGTGTTGTCTTATAAAAGATTGACTATCTATTCATGCTGGCTACTCTTACTCATAGATATTTAATTAAACCTGAAATGAAAGATTTCACTTCTACATTTGTTTGCCACAATAATAATTAATATTAGATAACGTTTAACAGTTCTTAATGTTTCTATAATAATATATTAACTCAATCATAATAAATGCAAATCATTTGCTTGCTTAAAATCTTCGACAAGTAAGGAATCACTTAAAGTTGATTATCAATATTATCAGCAAAATCAGTGTTTCAAGATTTATGCAGTTGAAAATCTAGAAATGTTATATTAATGTGTTAAGAATGTTTCTTTTTCGCCGTATTAGATATTCGTATGAAATACATTACGGTCAATACTCTGTGTAAGCCAGTGATAAGCAAAGTACGGCTGGCTGCCCTAAGAGCTAGTCAATCCGGCCCGCAGCTTGGAATGTAGTACCCTAGAATTGCATATAGGTAAAATTTATTTTCTGCAGAAATCAAATAAAATTGTAGTTCCCTTCTCCTTATGTAGGCGTTGTGCTGTAGTAGATGACTGTAGTTCAATAACATGGTCTGCAGAAGACACAGATGAAGATCGGCACATAGCGATCGAAAACGTCCTGTCTCAGTACGTTTTACAAAATTTTAGTTCGGATAGACATACACTATTGTTTAAGTGATTAATAACATGGTAATGTGGAGTACAATTCGATTTGCTCGAACAAGCTTGAAACGAACAGGCCGCTACCGGACTTATTTTTAAGATCAGGCTACCGCTTGTAAGGTCACTAGTTCAGTCAGATACAGGGTTGTGTCATGTCACTTCAGCGGCTGTAAATGGCATATATTTTTATGTTTTTACTTTGTTGATAGTGATTGTTTACATTTTTTAACGTTACTATTGCAAGTAAAAAAAGTAAAGTTGATTCAGAATGTCGTGTTTCTAAATATTAGTGGACTTGAAAATACTTTTTTAAACTTGTTACGGATAATCATGTGTGCTTCATTTGCAATGGTTCTGCAGTTGTATCTAAGAAATTCAACCGCTCACGAAACTTCATTACAAAACATAATAACGCAAAAGTATAAAACTCTGACTAAATAATGGAGCCGTAAAGGAGCTCTGCATAAAAAACTATCTAAAATTGAAGTAATTTATAAGCAGTTTGTTTCACAACTTGAATTAACTTGTCTGTATTCATTAAAGGGAAAGACAAAAGAATCAGTTATCTTCCAAAAATATCAACAAACTGTCACATCTTCGAAAGTGCTTTGACATTTTTACTTATGGAGCACCAAATATGTCTGGGACAAAATCTGATGTTGCATGCATATTTTAGGAATCATTTCATAAGAATGAAGACCTGTTACTTCATTATGTCATACATCAAGAAGCTCTGTGTAAATCCGCTCTAGACATGATACTATACCAGATGTTGTTATTAAGCTTGGTAATAGCATTCGTTCACGAGGTTTTAATCATAGACAATTTCGAAAATGTCTTGAATCACTGTAGTCTGAATATTCTGATGTCCTTCACTACACTAAAGTAATATGGGTCAGTGAAGAACGGGTTTTGGAACAATTTGAGAATAAACTAGTGTGGACATTGGAAAGGTATTGTATGGCTTACCCACTTTGTATTTATTACACATCTTCTCAGTCATGTTAGTAAATTGAACCCTAAACTCCAGAGAAGAAACAAATTATTCCTGATATTTCAGGGGTTTCAAAACTCAATTGAATCTATTTTCCAAATAACTAGTCAAGAAAAGAATAAATATTCATTTTCCAAGATAATAATTATTGCAGTTAGGGAAGACAAACTCAAGAGTTATGAGAAAAGGTTGAAATTTCTTTATGAAAAATTTCCACGGACATTCCAAGACTTCAAAGTCATCGTAAAGGACATGGAAATTTTTAGCATGCCTTTTAATATTAGTTGTAAATCATTCAAACCAGAATCATTCACTACACAAGTTGTAATCTGAGCAAAAACATTAAATGAAACATAAATTCAAGATTCACAAAGTCTTTGATTACAGCTTCGTTATTCTTTACTTCAGTCACAATCTTTTTTAAAAGTCTCTTTCTATAGCGTATCTTCAAAATTCTTATTACTTCCTGACTGGGAGGGAGCAGTATTGAAGTTACATTGAGTGGAAAGGAAACCACATTCACATTCTTTAGTTTAGAATTATGTTGTGCAGATGTGCAGGGCAGTTATCAACAAAAAGTACAAGACTATCACTGTCTTTTGTAAAATTACTAGGTCCTTATTCCACATTCATCATAAAGTACAAGTCACATTGTGCAGACGCTACACAAAATACGCTATCCCACACTTTATCACACCACAAAATAACTAAGAACACTGCTATCTTTCAACTATACCGCAATAAATCACTCTACAGACTGACCAAACGAATAAACATACCCTCAACCCAAATCGCCAAAGTCATGTGGTAAATATATTGATATTACGACAAATGTCATAGTTGTTCCTGAACAACTACGCACACGCATGTCTAGAGCAACGTCGGCACTGAATAATATTTTGATGTGTATCACATATATTCTTACGTGAATTTTGTTACACCCACACATAGATATGTAACTTGTGTAAATTGCATTTGGGAATGCTAGGATTCATAAAGCTGACAAAATTCTATCCAAGACTATGAACAAACACCGTTAGGTGGTTGGTGTGCCCAGTCATACATACCATATTCATGTACCTTGTAGGTTGTAATAGTTGTGGAGAATTTTTTAGTTTATTAGTATTTAGTGACTTTTTAATTTTTCTATTTTAAAGATTACGCATTAAGTTTACGAAACCACAGGTGTAGTATTGCTATAAACTTGACCCATATTATAGAAAAGTCGCTTAAGAAAAGTTGCAAATTACTTTTTCAAGTGTTGTTTGCATGAAATTAATTTTTGACTGTGCTATAATGAAAATAATAACGGTAATTAGTTACTTTGGGGAACTACTTACGTGATCTCTATTCTCACCTTATAAGTGTAGATTTATTTGGTTATGAACGTTTTGGGTTAATTTTTTTTAAATATTAACTCGCAAAATGCCTAAATTTGCTGTTGACTTCCAAAAAATTACAAACTTAAAATAGAAAAAAGATCAACTTCAACAAAGCTCTATTAGGTACCACATACCTTACAAAATGGTTAAACTCACACACATTTATTTTTTTTTACTATAGTAAGGCAATTATTACTCACAAGAGTGAAACAAATACAAACACTATTTCACTCACAAAAGAGAAAATATTCCATTGAACATTTACACATGTGTCCTTCTAATTGTGGCATAGAAATTATAGATATTTTAGCGCAAAGCAATTTGAAAAACTCACAATCCTGCCAAACTTTGGAAAAGTAAAATATTACTTCATGTATTTTATTCCCATACTTACAATCACAGAGCACTGAGTACTATACTGTACATTATAATCAATTCAACTTTATGGCCTTTCTAAAAGAAACTATTGTCTATTTAATATCGTTTATCTATAATTAATATTATATTAATATCTACAAAAACAAGTAGCTAAACATTAAATAATTTTTTTACTGATAAACTTATAATTCTACATATTATTATTCCAATAATTACAAATAGACAAACTTTTATCTTCAATTAGTATTACATAACTACCTTCAAAATTGAAAAAAATAACACCAAATACTTCTTTTATAAAAAGTTCTGTTTGCAAAACCCTTTAATTACATCCTACACTCACTGAACATCTACTTAAATTCATCAGATTATAGGGTAACGTTTACTTGAAAAAAAAACATAAATTATAAAATCAAAATAAACTCAAGGTTATGTATAAAGTCAAGACAAAATTAACCTAAACACGGAGTAATCAACTATTTATAACATTGTCTTAAGTCTATTCATCTTCCTACGGAGTAGTCAAGAGTAGCCGCGACAGACAACACTGGTACTGCAAGCTTCAGGAAAAGGTATTGATTCATAATAAGCCTAATTTTAAAATAGAAGAAACTCGGTACATTTTTTACAAATACTACAGTCTGACCAAAGTTCGGTGTAATTCTGAGTTCACTGGTTCGGCCTGAAAAGATGTTGCCAATGAATTAAAAAAGTATTATTTCATTGAAAACTGTTACTGATAAGTATAAACTGCTGATTTTACTGATAATGAAGATTGCTGTGCATATCTCTGGATTTGATGTGAGGCAATAACGCCCAAAAGGTTACGATTCCTCATATTTTTTGCCAATAATACTCATAATTAGGAAGTTTAATAGAGTACTTTAAACACATTTTTTCTATGAATAGATTTTAATTGAATTCATTATTAAGTATATTTGACTTACTCAAAAGTTGAAATGGGTCTATTAATTTATTAAATAAAAAGAGATTTCAAAGTATTCAAAACTGAAACTACAGAATAGGTACATGTAATGTAAGTCTTGTTTTACAGGAGTAAAAAACAGGAGGACCAAAAAACACTGGCAGCTTGCTTGTGCTGCGTACATTGGACATGGGGCCGTCGGCTACGAATGATGCTGGACGCCTGTACTAAGAAGTAAGTTGTTTTACAGGAGGGGAATAATTACACCGTGAACATTTGGAAAGGTTTTTACAGAATAGATATTTAGATGTGTTGTAAGTCTTGTTTTTCAGAAGTGGAATAAATACAATGTTGTAGTCAGAAAATTTGTAGGTTCTAACTAAATTAATATTCTAGTGATCTGGAAATACAAGCCAATGCTTGTAAGATTCAACTTCACAATGTAATATGAAAAAATTAATTATAATATATTAACCACAATACATTATCCAAACAACAATACATATTTTACAAACAAGGACACAAAATGAAAACCCATTAAAACGTACAAATGGAATAGAATGTAGAAAATGAAGTCATTAAAGGTATGAGTATATATAACTTTAAAACCACTGGAAAAGCAAAAACAATATTTTTGAAGAAAAATTACCATCTATTTATTAAAACCTATAATCAGAATGTACAGGTTATAATAAATTACAAATAGGCAATGTGAAAAAATATTAACACTGTGACTATTGCAGTGATTACGGCACAATCAAATTAATCCGTTTTTGTCAAGACGCAAAACTATTTTCTCAGTATTTTAGCAAATACAGAAAATACTGATAAACCTCAATTCCTTCAGTTTGAACTCAATTTAAAATAGTATAGTCCGTCCCTGAAAAATGTTGCTCCCAACCTATAAGTATTATTTTAAGCAAAACAAACACAATAGCACTCTTTTTGTCTCAATCTCCATAGTGAGGAATCCTATATGTTATAGCACTAACTTTTACAGGAGCAGAATAATCACACTGTGAACATTTGTAAGGTTTTTCTCTAGAATGGGTGTGGATATGTAATTTAATACTTCCTTTTACAGAAGCTGAAATATCACACTATGAATATTTGTAAAGTTATTCTTCAGGATGGGTATCTATATATTTTACAAGACTTCATTTTCCAGAAGCTGAATAATGATACTGTTAACATTTGTACAGGTTATCTACAGAATGTGTAATCATATGTTATATAAGACTTCCTTTTTCAGAAGCTGGAAAATCAAACTATAAACATTTGAAAGGTTTTTGTCCAGAATGGGTATGTAAATTTGTTACAAGATATCCTTTTATAGAAGCTGAATAACTGTGAACATTTGTAAGGTTTTTCTCCAGAGTGGGTATTTATATGGTATGTAAGATTTCCTTTCTCAGAAGCTAAATAATCGCGCCATGAACAATTAATAGGTTTTTATTCAGAATGAGTATGCATATGTATTTTAATTTGTCCTTTTACAGAAGCTGAATAATCACACTGTGAACACTTGTACGGTTTTTCTCCAGAATGAGTATGCATATGTATTTTAATAATTCCTCTTGTAGAAGCTGAACAATCGCATTGTGATCATTTGCAAGGTTTTTCTCCAGAATGGGTATGTAAATGTGTTACAAGATATCCTTTTAAAGAAGCTGAATAGTCGCACTGTAAACATTTGTAAGGTTTTTCCCCAGAATGGATATGCATATGTTTTTTAATACTTCCTTTTGTAGTAACTGAATAATCTCATTGTGAACATTTGTAAGGTTTTTCTCCAGAATGGGTACGTAAATGTGTTACAAGATTTCCTTTTACAGAAGATGATTAATCACACTGTGAATATTTGTAAGGTTTTTCTCCAGAGTGGGTATTTATATGGTATGTAAGATTTCCTTTCTCAGAAGCTAAATAATCGCACCATGAACAATTATTAGGTTTTTATTCAGAATGATTACGCATATGTATTTTAATTTGTCCTTTTACAGAAGCTGAATAATCACACTGTGAACACTTGTAAGGTTTTTCTAAAGCATGGGTATATAAATGTTTTACAAGATTTCCTTTTATGGAAGCTGAATAGTCGCACTGTGAACACTTGTAAGGTTTTTCTGCAGAATGAGTACGCATATGTATTTTAATACTTCCTTTTGTAGAAGCTGAATAATCGCACTGTGAACATTTGTAAGGTTTTTCTCCAGAATGAGTACGCATATGTATTTTAATTCGTCCTCTTGTAGAAGCTGAATAATGGCACTGTGAACACTTGTAAGGTTTTTCTCCAGAATGAGTACGCATATGTATTTTAATATTTCCTTTTATAGAAGCTGAATAATCGCACTGTGAACATTTGTAAGGTTTTTCTCCAGAATGAGTACGCATATGTATTTTAAATCGTCCTCTTGTAGAAGCTGAATAATGGCACTGTGAACACTTGTAAGGTTTTTCTCCAGAATGAGTACGCATATGTATTTTAATACTTCCTTTTCTAGAAGCTGCATAATCGCATTGTGAGCATTTGTAAGGTTTTTCTCCAGAATGGGTACGTAAATGTATTTGAATACTTCCTCTTGTAGAAGCTGAATAATTGCACTGTGAACATTTGTAAGGTTTTTCTCCAGAATGTGTACGTAAATGTGTTACAAGATTTCCTTTTAGAGAAGCTGAATAATCGCACTGTGAACACTCGTAAGGTTTTTCTGAAGAATGAGTACGCATATGTATTTTAATCTTTCCTTTTGTAGAAGCTGAATAATTGCATTGTGAGCATTTGTAAGGTTTTTCTTCAAAATGAGTATACATATGTATTTTAATCCTTCCTTTTGTAGAAGCTGAATAATCACACTGTGAACACTTGTAAGGTTTTTCTGAAGAATGAGTACGCATATGTATTTTAATACTTCCTTTTGTAGAAGCTGAATAATCGCACTGTGAACATTTGTAAGGTTTTTCTCCAGAATGAGTACGCATATGTAGTTTAATTCGTCCTCTTGTAGAAGCTGAATAATGGCACTGTGAACACTTGTAAGGTTTTTCTCCAGAATGAGTACGCATATGTATTTTAATATTTCCTTTTGTAGAAGCTGAATAATCGCACTGTGAACATTTGTAAGGTTTTTCTCCAGAATGAGTACGCATATGTATTTTAAATCGTCCTCTTGTAGAAGCTGAATAATGGCACTGTGAACACTTGTAAGGTTTTTCTCCAGAATGGGTATGTAAATGTATTTGAATACTTCCTCTTGTAGAAGCTGAATAATTGCACTGTGAACATTTGTAAGGTTTTTCTCCAGAATGTGTACGTAAATGTGTTACAAGATTTCCTTTTAGAGAAGCTGAATAATCGCACTGTGAACACTTGTAAGGTTTTTCTGAAGAATGAGTACGCATATGTATTTTAATCTTTCCTTTTGTAGAAGCTGAATAATTGCATTGTGAGCATTTGTAAGGTTTTTCTTCAAAATGAGTATACATATGTATTTTAATCCTTCCTTTTGTAGAAGCTGAATAATCACACTGTGAACACTTGTAAGGTTTTTCTGAAGAATGAGTACGCATATGTATTTTAATACTTCCTTTTGTAGAAGCTGAATAATCGCACTGTGAACATTGGTAAGGTTTTTCTCCAGAATGGGTACGTAAATGTGGTACAAGATTTCCTTTTAAAGAAACTGAATAATCGCACTGTGAACACTTGTAAGGTTTTTCTGAAGAATGAGTACGCATATGTATTTTAATACTTCCTTTTGTAAAAGCTGAATAATCGCACTGTGAGCATTTGTAAGGTTTTTCGCCAGAATGGGTAAGAGTATGTACAACAAGATTTCCTTTTTTAGAAGCTGAATAATTACAATGCAAACATTTGAAAGGATTTTTTCTATGAAGGCGTTTAAAGTGTGTTTTAAAACTAGTTGAGATTAAATATGAAAAGTCCCATTGTTGATGCTTGTAAGGTTTTATACGAATGTGTTTTTTCAAGTGGATTATAAGTTCATTTATCTTTGAGCCTCCAAAACAACAATGTCTACATTTTAATAGGTTAATTCTTTTCTTCTTCATAATAACCATGAGCTCTGACATTGCTGATGCTCTGAAGTTGCATATTGTATCTGCATTCTGGTTACTGGTGTTGTAATACATTGCTGGATGATTGTGAGTTTTAAGATTTTTTCAAAATCTTCTTTATCCAATTTTAGTTTACTGTTTTCACAGGTTTCTGAAAATATAAAAATATTTTTCATTTTAAACTTCTTACTATTTATTTAAAAATTTATTATAATTAATTATGTCTTAACAAAACACATTCCATTATTAAAGAGAGTTTCATAGACAACACATTAAGAATAAATATTTATACATTTATGCACATACTTAAAGTTGACATTCTCCTTGCCTACATATATACTAGAATGGTTTTTAACATTTTTTTTCAATCACTGTTGCACTTAAAAATATGTCTCAAGCTGTAATACCAAGAAATTACTGCTACAAACAAAAAAGTTACATGATTATTTTCTCATTCCCTATTGGTTACACATAAGAAAAATGACAAAATTATTCATTTATATTATTAAATAATATTAATTCGAAATTGTTTAAATATTTTAGATACAAAACCTAATCATAACAAAGTTTCTTAGACAATAAAACCATTGCAAAATGATTAAGTGCTTGTTGAAAAAATCAACTCGGCTTCATTTTGCAGTCCATTTTTTCAAATTTTAAGCGTTTTAAAACAGGTTAATAAACCGGATGACACTAAAACCACCAGGGAGGCACAGTATTAAATAAAAAAAATTTGCCTTAGTGATACAACTACAATAAGACCAGACCTGGCAGTATCCTATCTTTGCACTTCATCCTATCATTTGATAGGATAAGGATAAGTTCACCATATGGAGTCGTTCATTGTTTTTTATTCTAAAAGTGTTGTCTGACTTTAATACATAAGTTATTAATTTTATTTGTTTCCATGTCTTACATGAACAATGGTTTTGTTCTCCTGATATCGTAATCTAAACATCTGCTTAATTTATGAACAGTTTTATATTTTAGAAGCCATTTCCAGTTTTTGGGTAAATGTTATCTTAACCTATCTAAACGTAATCAGTAGGTCAGAGCAATGAAACTTAATATACAATTGATCACTAAACCTGTTTAACTTAATAAACAAATGTTGTATACGTTTTCTCTTTAAAAAATTGGCATTGTACCAACAAGTATTTATTGTACAGAGTATCAAAGTAAAAGAAAAAAGTTGAGGGTTATACTTCTTCTTGACAGTATAAGAAAATATCAGTTGGGGTACATTACTTGTTGTTGACAGTTTATATTATATATGTTTATAATTTGTGTCGAGTATGAAATATCTCAAAACATTTATCCGGATATAGAGGTTACTGGATAAATTGTTTAAAGAAATAAGATGACAATCAAGATTATTTCTTTTATTTTTCATTTGATAGTACTTTTCACAACTTTTAAAAATTACACACAGGCTTTACCCCACACATCCTGTAACATTATCTCAGACACCTTTTTCACTACTTTTCAAGATCTAGTGACAGTTGCATGTTATGTCTACAATAGTGAATGCATTAAACCATCAAAATGAAGGCAGGTTTTTAAAAAAATATATGAATATGAGTCAGAATCACGAACAACCAATTTTGGTCTTAATTACATATCAAGAGTAATATCTAAAAACTAAATTTAAATATTATGAAATTACTTAAATAAATAACAAAGACACGTTACAACAAACAAACAACAATAAATAATTACAAGCAAAAACGTAGCAATAAATAATAATAATACAATAAATTAGTAACAATATTGATAAATTATAAATATAAGTGTTCAACACTTAATAAATATATAAAATTAAGTATCTAACGAGGGGGTGAGCTGGTTGGTCCTCGTCCTGCCCCTGGATAGCCGTGTATTTTGAACAAAGAGTAAATTGCACTGTGAAAAGAACGCCAGCATTAGCTTTCCTTGTGAAAGTCCCATGGGAGAAGCGAATACTAGTCCTACAATCAGTCTTTTTCAAGACTCTTTTTTTCAAGTCTTCACCTTCGGCAAGACAAGAGCATCCTAACCGTTTGAAGGACGTTATTAGGAACCAGAAAGGACAAAGCATTAGATCAATGCGACTAAATTTTAATATTGACAAAAATCTCATTATGAGAGAGAGGCGCATTGGGGTTTTAAAAAGATACGAAATATGGTGCCCAACCAGAACTACAGCAAGAACGCTAATGCATTTAAAGAGGAAAGCTAAACACGATCACATGCATGTATCAATAGTCACGACTTTCAGAGAACGAGTATTTAAGCAAGGAAAAAAGACTACACGTAACACAGCAACTAAAAACTCACCAAGTATTATCGTTATGCACTTGAACGCAAGGTCACTTCGAAATAAGTCAGACGAAGTCAAGAAAATATTAGAGGAGAGAAATGTTAAGATAGCATGTATACAAGAGGCATCTTTACCGCAGGATGAGTCGTATCACACAAAATTCAAGTGCTGCTAAATGTATTGCACAACTAGAGGGAATCGACGCAGTGGCGGATTGTTCACTCTGGTCCATGAATCAATGACAGTAGAGAGCATAGAAAGTGTAGTAAAAACCCATACTGAAGTTGCGAAACTGAAATTTAGAGTCAATAGCAACTAAGCATTCGTTCTGTACAACGTCTACGTTCTGGGACCAGGTCTGCGCTGGGAGGATCTACATATATCGCAGATGGAAGAAAACACATTAATTTTGGGCGACTTCAATACCAAACACCAATAATGGTAACGGAACTGTTTTATACAGCTGGTTATTGAATAACAACCTAATCCTCATGAACCACAAACACGACGCAACATTCCAATCAGCATCTGCTGGCACGCTTAGCAGCTTGGACTTACAGCTTGTACCACAGCTGCCACCCCCTCTTTGTGGTACAAACTTGTGAGCTGGAGAGTTGGAAATGATCTTGGAAGCGACCATATCCCAGTATTCGTCGAATTAGCAAACGAGGAACAACGCTATAATAAACAATCGTTACAAGATTCGGAAGGCAGACTGGAATGCATTTAAGGAGGAAACGACAATCCCAACCGAAAAAAAATTGCCCTTGACATATTCGAATCGGGGTTAATGTCTGCACCTGATAACATCCCAAAACAAACCAGCAATGCTAAACACAAATTCATGAATAACTGGTGGAACAGCGACTTGCAGCTGATAGACACTGAAAACTTGATTCTGGACAGAAAGTTCATCGAACACTTAAAAACTACTTTTGAGAACAACAATGTGTAAAAAACTTATTGTGAAGTAAAGCATATGCGAACTGAACTGTTAAAGATTGTAAAAATATTTTTCAATGAATCACAATTTTATATTTACGGACAAAGAGATTCTTATATTCAAAAAGTAACAGAGAAAAAACTACCACCTTATAAACATTCAGTAGTTTCAGTTTTGATTTTCATCTGAAGGTCTTTGTCTATTAGTTTCAGTAAACAGTATGGTAAAAAAAGAAAGGTACATCAAAATTCTCAAGATAAAACTTCTGCAACAAATTCCCACGTGGAGGATAAGGTGTACCAACTGCTTTAGCATTATATTATACTGTCAAGAAAGTAAAAACTTTTTCTATTTTCAAGCAGTGTAGTGGCTAGTTAATTCAAAAGATTTAAGACCAATTAAAAATCGTTTGGCAATAGTGTAAAATAAACTCTGAAAAATTGATAGAACCAGTATCAGTATGGATTCATAAACCATTTGAAAAATGTGTAAACCCATTTTGTATACAAATATGTAAACACTAACTAAATTAATGTCAAATCATGTATCTGAAATCTAAAGAATACAAGAGGAAATGTTAGTAACCAAATATTCACAAATCGTAGATATATGATTTGTTTCCTAAATTACGTTACTTTATTAAATAACATCATCTGTGTTCAGATTAATTTTCAAGCTACTTATGGTTCACAACTACTCATAAGGAGTATTGAGTTCTGGTTGAAAATATTGAAAAAAAGTTGTTAATTTAATTAATTGCTTATTATATTATATATAAAAAACCAAATACACGTTGACATGACTTGAAAATGTGAGAGCTTCAAAAAAAATAGTTAGACCTTCCAAATTCAATTTTTAACAATTATTTTTTTCAAAATATATGAATCAATTGTTTTATAATTAAAAATATAATTTACTTATTACAATACTTACTTAAATATTATATTTGCAAACTATCACTTTCAGTTACTAAAACGTCTTGTTTTCCATCAGTATACTTTATACTTTTTAAAGTATAAAAAAACATAATTGTTTTAATTATTAAAAAAAAATGCATATAAACTCTTGTACTATTAGATGATTTTGAGAATGAAAACTAATAATTCAAACCCTAGAAATTATATTAATATAATAAGTAACAACATAAATTTATAATTAAAACTAATAATAGAATTGCATTGTTTCATGTATTTGCTTCTCTACACATTGGACAATATTTTATTAAAAATAATAAACACTAAGTTTGCTTAGCCATTAGCCTAGTATTGTATATTAACTTAACCCAATCTAAAACAAAGTTGCTTAAGAATAGTTGCAAATTTATTTTTAATGTGTTGTTAGCATGCAATTTATTATTATATTAAAACGAAAGCAGAGTATCTGAGTAAGATAGGTTTAGGTACAAAAAACTGAAAACAATAATCTATGGTAATCAGTTTCAGAGTTCAGTGTTATTGTTAATAAACTTTTTATTGTTATTACATACTTAAGGGTCCCATTAAGACATGCATAAAACCAATCCTAAACATGTCCTGAAGCTATACTCATATTTACTTTTTTTTATTGACTCAAGGTTGACATTTCAATTCAAAAATGTTTTTAAAAAAACAGAACTGACTTCAGATGTACAGTAATCACATTCTGTGTAAATCATTCAAAGAAGTTTCTTGATGTAATCATCTTGAATTCACTGATTAAACTATAATTAAAAATTAGTTAACTAAGTGAGGGCTTACTTGCTGACACGTTTCAAAACAATCATTCCTTTTACGAAGCAAAGCCTCTACTGCTAGCAAAGTAAATCTATTTTATAATTCAAAGAAGGTTGTATTGTACGCAATCTGTATATATCTGAATGTAAAATATGCAATCACATAATTTTTATTGGACAAAATCTGATGTATGGTCTTTGCTGAGAACAAAGAACAATTATTGTCCCACATACTATCATAATAAATACATGAAATTTTTTGTCTCATGAGAATAGTTTATACTTCGCTATATCTAATCATGGGAAATCAAGCAATCAAAAAGTTTGATTGTTTAGGAAATATTTGATGGATTAGCAAATTGCATGCTTGATTGTGGCGCCAACTTCAAATTATTGTGAGTAATAAGCTTATGATAAATTATGTTTCCGTAATTTGTAATATTTTTTACTTTTTAATTATTAAAAATTATATATTTGGGTTCTTTTTTTAAGTGGGTTCTGTTTTTTTTCTTTATTTTTAGAGGTATGCTTTTTAATTTCTGGTTTAACATTGTCTCTGACCTTGAGATCCCTAGGGTGGACTGGGCTGCAGTGCAGGGAGAATATCCATTACTTCAGTAAACATCTACCTATAGTCAAGGTTGAATATGTTGTGAAGGCCTATTAGACAGCATTTGATTTCAGCTCAAGACAATTGTGCCGTGTCTAAAGTGTCAACAGTATGGTTTAAGGTTACCGGATTTTAAGGTTATTTTTATTCAAGTTCTTGCTTGTGTAGGGCCAGTGTTTCAGAGTTTAGTTCTAGGTGGCTTGTAGGGTTAAATACATAAAAGAAACTAAAAGGAGATGAATCATACATCCTTTCATCTCACGTATTAGGAAAAACATGGATTGACAGCCCTCAGGATCGACTCTGAATCCAATGTCTAAAGGATAAGAATTAGTATTGGTCCATGCTGGTTACACAAACGGGTTGATTCCAAATGGGAACTACAACTGGCAATTATCACGATCAGATGAATCCCACGAATTTTCTTAATGGGCTAAAGAACAATTGCCACAGAGTCTTCCAACAAATTCTGTGATAGTTTTCGATAACACGCCTTACCATAATGTTGAATTGAACAAGGCTCCTGTCTCTTCTTCAAAAAATGGGAAATGATTCGATATCCAAGTGAAAGAAAAATTCCGTTTACTAACGATATGCTGAACCCGAACTCAACCTGCTTACTAAACTTAATAAACCATCTTAGAAATTGTATGAATTGTTGAAAAGTGGTGAACACATCAGCGTTAGATTACCACCCTATCACCCTGAACTGCATCTAATAGAATTGATACAGGCTCAAGTTAAAGGTTATGTAACACAGAAAAATGTTACTTTTAAAATGGAATATGTTATAAATTTTACAAAAAAAAGCAATCTCAGATATCGACGGAAATGCCTGGAGTTTTGTTTGCAAAAAAGTTTTAGAAATCAGAAACGAGTATATTGAACAAGATCACATCGTGGATGATGTACTCGATCAGTTAATCATCAACGTAGATGAAGATGATAGTGAAATGAGGAAACTAGTAAATATAGTGAAAATTATTCTGAAAATTAAACCTTGTAGTCATTGTTTTATTTATAATACAGTAGTAGGGCTAATACTAATTTGAGATTTCAGAAACTGTTTGAAGTGTTCATGAAAACATATGTACAGTGTTTACAGTTAGGCTAGTAGTGAGATGCTAGAGTAGAACAAGAGACACCGTTAAACCTCAAGCACTGAACATTATAATCGAATTTCTTTTCGTGCATTTGATTATGTTGGCAAAATTGATACTATTTTCCACATATATTTCCGATAATGTAATATCTCAGGCAAATATACAATAATCCGGTCTCTAATAACTATTAGGAAAAACATTCAGTACACATAAAATATTAATGAAAAAATAAAGTAAAAATTCATACTAAAGTTTTATTTAATGAAGTAATGAAATTTCCACCTTAGGTTTATTAAATATCTTGATTAAGGTAAATGAACTACATCGAATTTTCAGTGTATTTATTATGGCGTATCTCTTTGAGTCATATCAAGTTATATATCAATATGGGTAAACATCGAACAAGGCACTTTCATGAGGAAAATTCATTCATTAGTATCCGATGTTGTTCGTTTTAAGCAGCTTTATCAAGCAAGAAATTAAAAAAACCTATTCGTTTTATACTTATTTTTTCTGTTATTTTTATCCAGTACATACAATAAATGGTGTGATTGCTTATTTGGATTATTAGTTATTTTATAACTCCTATTCCTTATTTTAAAAAAATTTCCCTCTAAACAAATTTTTTTAAACTTTAAAATAACATAATACTGTCTCCAAATCAGACGGATTGGGATGTAATTAGGGACCACCAGAAAGATTTCCTCTTTTACTTTCAAGCAAAATCACTTTAATTGGTTAAATACTTCA
Source organism: Prosapia bicincta (assembly GCA_036971475.1). Lineage (NCBI taxonomy): Eukaryota > Metazoa > Arthropoda > Insecta > Hemiptera > Cercopidae > Prosapia > Prosapia bicincta. Next base: position 60,658,685 of record JBAIZL010000005.1, on the reverse strand, counting down.
AAGTTATTGTGGAAACAAACAGAAAAAACACATACAGAACCTCCTCTTTTTTTTAAGTCAGTTAAAAAATTGTTATTTTTGTTGCATCATGAGTAAAATTCAATACTTTTTAAGACATTTTACTGTTTTAAACATAAAAGAATCAAGGTAAAACACTGATTTTGTGAGGTTTCAAATTATCGTGATGAGGGGTAGAATACCCTCAGATGTTGACCCAACATCTCCAAGCAGAAGACACTGATGAAGATCAGCACATAGCGATCGAAAACGTTCTGTCTCAGTAAGTTTTAACAAATTTACTAAATATAAAGTTCAGATAGTCATAAACTATTGTTTAAGTGATTAATGTTTAGGAATGTTTTGTTACACAGATCTATATGATTAACTAAAGTAAACTTTTACCATAAAAAATTAACCTTTAGTGGCAATAAAAAGAAAATAATTATCAATATAGCATCAAAACATGTTTAGGAATGGTTTTATACACGTCTAAATAAGTCCCCAAAGCAAGTAATTACCTTTTTTACCCAAATATGTCATAACTGAACACTCTGGGGTTTTAAATGTAGTATAAAATAGTAAATTCTCACAAAATTTTAACATTAAATATCTGGTAATTGTTGTGTGCTATTGCCAATGTTTTATTTTAGTTTTTTTAATTACTCGTTTTTACAAACCTAGAGGTATTATAACAAGAAATATTGTAACAGAGTAATTTTTTTATAATTGTTTGGATTCCTAAAACACCTAGTATTTTTGTGGTATTGGGGTTGTTTCCATATTTTCATTGGAATATATTGTACCACTGAGCTCATGATATTGTTTACTAACCTAACTTTACTTTAATGCGTTTCCCAGGGATATACGCTAGTTAGGTTAGGTTTAGTTTGATTGTATTTACCTTTTCATTAGAAGTAAAATAAATAAACCTAACATAACCTAATTTTAATGTGTTTTCCGAGGCTAATTCGTGTGTTTGTTTCGATATATTTTGCCTATATTCTAATACGGTTGCAGCGTAAATTTCATGAAAAACTGGTCTCAACTAAAATGTGAAAAAAATTCCGTATTTTCTGCAGAAAAAACATTCGATATTCTACAGATTTAAACGAGTAAATTGTTTTAAAAAATTGGTAACAGGACGTAATATTTACCAAAATTTTGAACAATAATCCAAAATATCGTATGGGTCCGCTACAATTAACAACTACCCAAAAATCTTACATAAGACATTTAAATTTCCAACATACCCCAATTATTTTATTTTTGTACAACACAACACTACATTCTAATATAACTAAAGTATCAAATTAGGATAGATTTGCGTTTTAATAATTTTTATTAAAAATTAACTTAGGTAAATTGAAGAGAATAAAATGGCTTACCATAATTGAAAAAATAGTTTACCTATTTATCTCCAGTTTTGTGTGTTGTCTTATAAAAGATTGACTATCTATTCATGCTGACTACTCTTACTCATAGATATTAAAAATACCTGAAATGAAAGATTTCACTGCTACATTTGTTTGCCACAACAATAATTAATATTAGATGATGTTTAACAGTTCTTAATGTTTGTATATATTAACTCAGTCATAATAAATGCAAATCATTTGCTTGCTTAAAATCTTTCGACAAGTAAGGAATCACTTTAAGTTGATTATCAATAATATCAGCAAAATCAGTGTTTCAAGATTTATGCAGTTGATAAATTACTCTGTGTAAGCCAGTGATAAGTACGGCTGGCTGCCCTGAAACCTAGTCAAACCGGCACGCGGCTTGGTATAGAGTAACCTATAATTGCATGTAAGAAAAATTTATTTTCTGCAGAAATAAAATAAAATTGTAGTTTTCCTTCTCCTTATGTAGGCGTTGTGCTGTAGTAGATGACTGTAGTTCAATAACATGGTCTGCAGAAGACGCTGATGAAGACCGGCATATATAACGATCGAAACGTTCTGTCTCAGTATGTTGTACAAAATTTTAGTTCGGATAGACATAAACTACTGTTTAAGTGATTAATAACAAGGCAATGTGGAGTGCAATTCTATTTGCTCGAACAAGATTGAATCGAATAGGCCGCTAACGGACTTATTTTTATTTAAGATCAGGCTACTGCTTGTAAGGTCAGTAGTTCAGTCAGATACAAGGTTGTGTCATGTCACTTCTGCGGCTGTAAATGGCATATATTTTTATGTTTTTACTTTGTTCATAGTGATTGTTTACATTTTTTATTGTTACTATGGCAACTAAAGTTAATTCAGAATGTCGTGTTTCTAAAGATTAGTGGACTTGGAAATACTTTTTTTAAACCTGTGTGCTTCATTTGCAATGGTTCTGCAGTCGTATCTAACAAATTCAACCACTTACGAAACTTCATTACAAAACATAATAACGCAAAAGTATGAAACTATGACTAAATAATGGAGCCGTAAAGGAACTCCGAGTAAAACACTATCTAAAATTGAAGTAATTTATAAGCAGTTGTTTCACAACTTGAGTAGATCATTAGCGATTTTAAAATCTGTTGTTTAGCGTTGGATGAAAGTACGGACAAAACTGATAGCTCAGTTACGGATATTTATAAAAGATATTGATGATAACTTTTGTCTTACTGAAGAATTAACTTGCCTGTATTGATTAAAGGGAAAGACAAAAGAATCAGTTATTTTCCAAAAATATCAACAAACTGTCATATCTTTGAAAGTACGTTGACATTTTTACTTATTGAGCACCAAATATGGACAAAATCTGATGTTGCAGGCATATTTTAGGAATCACATCATAAGAATGAAGACGTGTTTCTTCATTATGTCATACATCAAGAAGCTCTGTGTACATCCGCTCTAGACATGATACTGTACCTGATGTTGTTATTAAGCTTGGTAATAGCATTCATTCACGAGGTTTTAATCATAGACAATATCGAAAATGTCTTGAATCACTATAGTCTGAATATTCTGATGTCCTTCACTACACTAAAGTAATATGGGTCAGTGAAGAACGGGTTTTGCTACGATTTGAAGATAAACGAGAGTGCACATTGGAAAGGTATTGTATGGCTTACCCACTTTGTATTTATTACACATCTTCTCAGTCATGTTAATAAATTGAACCCTAAACTCCAGAGAAGAAACGAATGAATCCTGATATTTCGGGTTATTTCAGGGGTTTCAAAAAGCAATTGATTCTATTTTCCAAATAACTAATCAAGAAAAGAATAACTGCTCATTTTCCAAGGTAATAATTATTGCAGATAGGGAAGACAAACTCAAGAGTTATGAGAAAAGGTTGAAATTTCTTTATGAAAAATTTCAACGGACATTCCAAGACTTCAAAGTTAACGTACAGGACCTGGAAATTTTTAGCATGCCTTTTAATAAGGGTTGTAAATCATTCAAACCAGAATTACAGCTCGATCTAATTGAATAAAAAAATAACACTGAATTGAAGTATCTGCCTTAATTAATTTAAATACATTTAACACAAACTGTACTATGCACTACACAAGTTGTAATCAGAGCAAAAACATTTAATGAAACACAAATTCAAGATTCACAAAGTCTTTGGTTACCGCTTCATTATTCTTTACGTTAGTCACAATCTTTTTTATAAGTCTCTTTATATAGCGTAACTTCAAAATTCTTATTAATTCCTGACTGGGGTGTAGCAGTATTGAAGTTACATTGAGTGGGAAGAAAACCACATTCACATTCTTTAGTTTAGAATTAATGTTGTGCAGATGTGCAAGGCAGTTTTCAACGAAAAGTGCAATTGTTCTTATCTTATTGGAAATACGCTTGTCTAGTAAAAAAATACAGAAGAATTCAGCCCTGTCTAGACGCAAGTCTTCTCATTCAGTTTAAAAGTTTACTTAATAGCCAACTCCCACCCTTGACAACGCGCTGACCACTAGAGGTGGGCCTCCTTGAAGATGGGAGTGTTGTAATCCTGTTCCCGGTCCAGGACTGTGCAATCATTAAAGTGTTCGATATTCATAAGTTCACTTCCACGCAGGAGACACTCGGGGTCAGTAGCACATGTATGCGATGGAGGCCGCAGTAAGGTAATCATGACAGGTCTTCAATCTGGAAGCTGCATCGCTAACAGTTCGGGGCAAGTTATGATCAATTGGTCTCCCCGTCACAAGATTTCCACAGCTTTTCTGCTGAGACTTCCCTCAATCGAACGTGATTCCATTTTTTGGTGGACATCTTTATTAGGGACCTGGAAGACTGTAGTGAACTCAGATGCTCGGGCTGAGGGAGGCTTTTACCAAGCTAAGGTGGTTGATCAGCCTTTTTATTGCCAGTGGTGTTTACATTGCTCGGGATCTACTGGAAATTAAGTACCCATACGGCATTTATGAAAGCATTTAGTTTTCTTCTACAGTCTATGGTTTTACTCCTCTCCTATGGGCTGCATGACCTTGACGTGGTGGAGAGGCTTAATCCGGGCGTGGGGGACGGGTAGAGCGGAGCTGTACGTATGTAGCTCCCTATAAACGGGAAGCCCAAGCAAATGTGTGAGTGCATGAAGGCGGCTCAAAAAAGGGGCTAGTCCTAGCACTTGAAGGGCTGTTATCTGCCCGGCTCTCACTCTGCCCTTCCCTTGCGGGCGGCAACCAAGAAGCACCCCCCATCCAGGTTGGTGGTCTGAATGGGCACATACACCCCCGATCTGATTTTGTTATGCGATCCGTGCCGATGTAGATTCGTGGGCCTCAGGGCAAGGAGGGTCTTTAACGGAGCCTCAGGGAAGCGGGGCTCTGCGGCGGCGGACCTTTATTTCCCTAGCTGCTCTTGGGAACACATGGCAGAAACAAAAAAAATAAACTTAACTGGTCAGGGCATAGAACCTACATACGAATCTGTCCTAATGGATGTGGCTTTGGCCCCCGTAGAAACAGATGGAAAGCTAGTTACGAAGGCAACTAGAGGAATGAGTGAGACGCAAAGGAGGAAAGCACTCTGGTATTCCTACCATGAGGAAGCAAAGGAGGCGGAGGTGGAGGGCAGAGAACCACCGCCACCCCCTCTGAGGAAACACCGGTCCAGGCAGCGGAAGGGTTTGACGGAGGCTGGGGCTAGAACCCACTCTGTCGTCCCGGAAGCCAGTGGATCCTGTAGGACCTTAGTACGACAAGAGAAAGAGAGGAAAAGGAAGGAAAGGAGTACTTCTAATCCTACTCCAGAGTCGGAGGCCAAAAGGAATAGACAAGGGTCTAGGCCTGTTGGGTCGGGAGGTCCGGCGTTCGACCACCTTAAGGTCACCGTCATGGACCGGATTCTGGACACTTCTAGTGGAGGTTTTGTTCCGCGATTCAGAGACACTCACTTAAGAGATGGAGTCGCAGCATTTATTTGTGCTGAAGAGGAATCGGCAAAATGGCTGAGAGAAGTGGTACCGTCAGTTAAGTTCGAGGACGGGACTCAGGCAAGGCTAGTCCTGCCTGATAAACTGACCAAAAGGGTGAAAGTGACGGTACTCGTACCACCACCAAAAAGGGAGGCCACTCAGTTGGTCAAGCTCATGGGGATGAAAAAACCCCAGAAATCGACACCTCGAAGTGGAAGATCCTACAGTACATTGAGCGGGGATCTGCAAAGCGTCCTCTGCTTAGGATTGGATGAAACATCGGCCAGACAACTTGCGGCAAGAGATGGAAAACCTTTCCTGGGGACTGCAGAAGTCACTTTTAGGTGGAACTCTAAGGACCCGGAAGAGAAGGGCGAGAGAGAGAATCAGAAGGCGTAGGGGTCAGTTGGATATGGCTGACCCTCAAGCAATGATCCTGCAGATTAACTTACACCAGAGTAAAAGCACCTCGGTGGTTCTAACCAGGTGCTTAAATGTGAGGCACACATTACCAGCACAGGCGCTGGTGCAAGAACCGTGGCTGGTCAGAAACCGTATAAGGGGTCTGATTGCAGCTGGGCGCACCTACGCATGTGGGGAACATGAGGGGAACAGAGCATGTGTGATAGTCAGAGGACTAGAAGCCACGCTGATTTAAGAATTCTCAACTAGAGACCTTGCGGTGGTTAGAATTCGAGGTAAGTGGGAGCAGGGAGTTTATCGTGGTCTCCACTTACTGTGCCCACAGTAGAGAATTGCCCCCTGCAGAATTACGTAAGTCAGTTCGGTATTGCAGGGAGAGGAATATAGGAATCTTAGTGGGCTGTGATGCCAATGGTGTGGGGCAGCACAGACACAAATGAGCGAGGGGAGAAGCTCCTCGCCTTCTTGATTGAAAAAAACTTTGTGGTTTTAAACACAGGTGCCAAGCCAATATGTGTCACTTCAAACAGAATGGAGGTACTAGATATCACCTTCTGTAATAGACAGATGGTAAGGTGGGTGCATGACTGGCAGGTTTCGTATGAGCCCTCTATGTCTGATCACCGGATCATCACTGCTTCGATGAGGGGAATTGCCCCTCATGTGGTGTGGCTTAGGAACCCATGGACAAACTTGGAAGGACTGCAATTTCCACGTCATTTGAGGATAATTGCCCTCTCTCGCGGATAATCACTGGTGGAACAGCGCGTTAGAGGCAAGACGGAAAGAAACTAGAAGGCTCTTTAATAGAGCAAAGAAGAAGAAAACGGCAGAGACCTGGCAGGCATATAAAGACAGCCAGGGTCTCTATAAAAATCTTATAAAAAAGGTTAAACGTGCGTCTTGGGAAAAGTGGTGCTCAGAGACAAGCACACTGAGTGACACTGCTAGACTGTTTAAGGTGTTAGCAGGTGGACCGAGGGGAGAGCTTAAGTTTTTCAAGAAGACTGATGGTAGCTTTACTGACACCCCGGAGGAAACTCTGTGTCTGCTTATGAGGAACAGTTTTCCCGATATTAGACCGGTAGGGGACGGTGCTCAAAACCTTCGCCATACTGGGCTAAGGGCGGAGTGCAATATTGCTGGGCAGGTGATCTCAGCGCAAAAGGTGAGAGAGGCGATTCTGTCTTTTGAGCCTTTTAAAGCGCCTGTATTAGACAATATTACTACTACTACAAAATTGCTTGGAGGAAATAATAGGGCCACTGACAGGACTACTCAGGGGCTGTGTTGCCTTGGGTTACACGCCTAGGCAGTGGCTCAAAACGAAAGTTATCTTTATCCCCCAAACCGTGGAGGAAAGGTTACACAGAGGTAAAGGACTTCAGACCTATCAGCCTTACATCTTTCTTGTTAAAGACACTGGAAAGGCTGGTGGACCACTATTTGAAGGAGGGACCTTTGAAGCAGTATCCGCTTCATCAGGACCAACACGCCTACCGAACTGGTAGATAAGTGGAGACTGCACTGTTGTCGGTCGTGGATTTTATTGAGGGTCAGATCAACAACAAGGGGATATGTATTGGGGCTTTTCATGATAAGGAGGGGGCTTTAAATAGTACCTCTATACTGGCCATCAAGAGAGCAGCTATGGATCACGGGATTTCTGATGGAATTATGAATTGGATTATGAGTTCCTTGGAAAACCGTATAAGTACTGCATTCTGGATGGGGTGCACGATAAATGGGATGGTCTCGGAGGGCTGCCCACAGGGTGGAGTGTTATCCCCTCTGCTGTGAAGCCTTGTCGTGGACGGCCTACTAAGGATGCTCAGTGGAATGGGTGTCAAGGTGGTAGGATATGCAGATGATGTAGCTATTCTTGTTTAGGGGTCCATTTGAAGAGCTCCTCTAAGACCTGCTTCAAGAGGCACTCAAAGTAACAGAACCATAGTGCAGGAAGAATGCACTATGCATTCAAGGAGAGAAATCTGTGGCACTCATCTTCACTAGGCGATATAAAACTAAATCGCTGGAGATGATGGAAGTTGGTAATACCAAAATAAGCTACGTTGATAGCGCTAAATATCTGGGAGTTATTCTGGATAGGAAGCTACTCTGGCATGAGCACTTGGAGGATAAGTGCAAAAAAGCCATAGCTACGTTCTGGCAATGCAGAGGAGCAATTGGCACGAGATGGGGTTTGGGCCCACGTCAGATGAACTGGATTTATTCCGCCATTGTGGGCCTGAGGTTGGTCCCTCAATCGTCTGGTGGGATAAGGCACAGAAAGAAACAAGTAAAAGAATGCTGGACCGCTCGCAGGGGCTCTTCTTTAGAGGCATAACAGCTACAAGGAGAAGCACACCATGTGCGGCCATGAGGGTTATGTTGGGTTTTCCATCCTTGAGTCTTCAAATTAGTATGGAGGCAATGAAAACTGCATACCGGCTAAGTTGTAACGGGCAGTGGAAGACAAGTAGCAAACGTCATAAACAGCTATTTGGGGATTCATTGAAGGAGCTCTGATAGAATCTCAGGATAAGATACTGTCTCTTAAAAGGGAAAAACGAAACTACAAAATCCATATTCCTGCAAGAGAGGCATGGGCGGAGTATAGACCCAGACATGGTGAAATCTGGTTCACCGATGGGTCCAGGATGACGGAAGGAGTGGAAGCAGGATTTAGTGGACCGAGAGACCAAGAGAGATTTTGTCATCGCCTGGAGGACTACAACTCTGTCTTCCAGGGGGAGGTGCTTGCGATCAAACTATGTGCTGAGGAAATAATAGTCTGGCAGGAGGGGCAAGACCATCTGGATTTGCTCGGACAGTCAGGCAGCTCTGAAGGCTTTAGGTAAGGCTAGTGGCTGAGACTATAGCTTCTCTAGCAGAGCTGAGTAAGTATAGATCGCTCAACCTAACCTGGATTCCAGGACATTCTGGCTGGATAGAGAATGAGAGAGCTGACACCTTAGCAAAACAAGGGTGTGTAACTCAAGGACCGTTGCTGAGGGCAGTGGGTATGCCGCCTCAGGAGGGGCGCAAGAGAATCACGGCACATATAGACAGGTTGTGCAGGGAAGAATGGAATGCAACCTTGGGGTGTAACAAATCCAAGGTACTCTGGGGTTACCTAGGAGATTTGTGAGGCAAAGAACTACTCTTCTTAAGTAGACATCAACTCAGAGTTACTATAGAGCTGGTCACAGGTCATGGGAATCTGAGGAGGTTCCAATACAAAATTGGAAAATCTAGGTCCCCTGTGAGCAAGAGATGCGACAAGGACCAAGAGGAAAGCCCAATCCACGTACTCTATGAGTGTCCTGCTTTGGGAGCTGCAAGGAAAAAGTGGTTTGGCTGGCAGGTATGTACACCAGAGGATATCAGAAGATTTAGCATCAGGTGGGTACTTGATTTCTGCAGAGGTAGGTATCCACTAAGCTAGTCCTGTGGTAGGAATGGGAAAAGAGTACAAAGGCTGCAGCTAAGTGCTCTACACCGATAAGGTCCCTCCGAGTTTTAGTAATAATAATAATAAACTACCTTCAAAATTGAAAAAAATAACACCAAATACTTCTTTTATAAGAAGTTCTGTTCACAAAACTCTTTAATTACATTATACACTCACTGGACATCTACTTAAGTTCATCAGATTATAGGGTGACGTTTACTTGAAAACAAACATAAATTATAAAATCAAAATAAACTTAAGGTTATGTATAAAGTCAAGACAAAATTAATCCAAACACAGAGTATTTTGTAATATTTTGTAATTATTTTTGTGGTATTGGGGATCTTTCCAATATTTTCATTGTAGTTTAATAGAATACTTTAAATACATTTTTTGTGTGAATAGATTTTAATTGAGTTCATTATTAAGTACATTTTACTTACTCGAAAGTTAAAATGGGTCTATTAATTTATTAAATAAAAAGAGATATCAAAGTATTCAAAACTGAAACTACAGGTACATGTAATGTAAGTATTGTATTACAGGAGGGGAATAATCACACTGTGAACATTTGGAAAGGTTTTTACAGACTAGATATTTAGATGTGTTGTAAGACTTGCTTTAAAGAAGTGGAATAATTACAATGTTCTAATCAGAAAATTTGTAAGGTTCTAACTAAAATAATATTCTCGTGATCTGGAAATACAAGCCAATGCTTGTAAGATTCAACTTCACAATGTAATATGAAAAAATTAATTATAATATATTAACCACAATACATTATCCGAACAACAATACATATTTCACAGAGAGACAAAATGAAAACCCTTTAAAACATACAAATGGTATAGAACATAGAAAATGAAGTCATTAAAACGTACGAGTATATATAACTTTAAAACCAATGGAAAAGCAAAAACAATATTTTCGAAGAAAAATTATCATCTATTTATTAAAACCTATAATCAGAATGTACAGGTTATAATGAATTATAAATAGGCAATCTGAAAAAATATTAACATTGTGACTATTGCAGTGATTACGGCACAAATTAATCCGTTTTTGTCAAGACGCAAAACTATTTTTGCAGTATTTAAGCAAATACAGTTGCAGAAAATAGTGATAAAGCACAATTTCTTCAGTTTGACCTCAATTTAAAATAGTATAGTCCGTCCCTGAAAAATGTTGCTCCAAGCCTACAAGTACTATTTTAAGCAAGACAAACACAATAGCACTCTTTTTGGCTCAATCTCCATAGTGAGGAATCCTATATGTTATAGCACTAACTTTTACAGGAGCAGAATAATCACACTGTGAACATTTATAAGGTTTTTCTCTAGAATGGGTGCGGATATGTAATTTAATACTTCCTTTTACAGAAACTGAAATATCACAGTTTTTCTTCAGCACTGGTATCTATATATTTTAACACGTTCATTGCCAAGCTGGAAATTGGAATTTTGTGTGCTGGCCACAATAATAATTCACTTAGAATTTGGATAGCAACGGCCACGCGATATTGCGTGATCGGCCATCCGGTAAGATCTGAACTCACGCGATATCGCGTGATTGGCAATTAACATGTTAAAAGACTTCATTTTCCAGAAGTTAAATAATAATACTGTGAACATTTGTACAGGTTTTCCACAGAATGTGTAAGCACTGTTATATAAGACTTCCTTTTTCAGAAGCTGGAAACCCACACTATGAACATTTATAGGGTTTTTCTCCAGAATAGGTATGTAAATGTGTTATAAGACTTCTTTTTAAACAAGCTGTATATTCACACTGTGAACATTTGTAAGGTTTTTCTCAAGAGTGGGTATTTATATGGTATGTAAGATTTCCTTTCTCAGAAGCTGAATAATCGCACTGTGAACAATTAATAGGTTTTTATTCAGAATGAGTATGCATATGTATTTTAATTCTTCCTTTTACAGAAGCTGAATAATCGCACTGTGAACAATTAATAGGTTTTTATTCAGAATGAGTACGCATATGTATTTTAATTCTTCCTTTTACAGAAGCTGAATAATCGCACTGTGAACAATTAATAGGTTTTTATTCAGAATGAGTACGCATATGTATTTTAATTCTTCCTTTTGCAGAAGCTGAATAATTGCACTGTAAACACTTATAACGTTTTATTCCAAAATGAGTATATAAATGTCTTATAAGTTTTCCTTTTCCAGAAGCTGAATAATTACAATGTGCACATTTGTAAGGTTTTTCTCCAGAATGAGTACGAGTATGTACTATAAGACTTCCTTTTTGAGAAGCTGAATAATCACACTGTGAGCATTTGTAAGGTTTTTCTCCAGAATGTATACGCAAGTGTCTTATAAGATCTCCTTTTCTCGAAACTGCATAGTCACATCCTGAACATTTGTAAGGTTTTTCTCCAGAATGGGTATGCAAATGTGTTAAAAGATTTCCTTTTACAGATGCTGAATAATCACACTGTGAGCATTTGTAAGGTTTTTCTCCAGAATGGGTACGCAAATGTGTTAAAAGATTTCCTTTTACAGAAGCTGAATAGTCGCACTGTAAACACTTGTAAGGTTTTTCTCCAGAATGGGTACGAGAATGTAATATAAGACTTCCTTTTACAGAAGCTGAATAATTGCACTGTGAACATTTGTAAGGTTTTTCTCCAGAATGGGTACGAGTATGTACTATAAGACTTCTTTTTTCAGAAGCTGAATAATCACATCCTGAACATTTGTAAGGTTTTTCTCCAGAATGATTACGTAAATGTGCTACAAGATTTCCTTTTACAGAAGCTGAATAATCACACTGTGAGCATTTGTAAGGTTTTTCTCCAGAATGATTACGTAAATGTGTTAAAAGATGTTTTTTTACAGAAGCTGAATAATCACACTGTGAGCATTTGTAAGGTTTTCCTACAGAATGGGTACGAGTATGTATTATAAGACTTCTTTTTTGAGAAGCCAAATAATTACAATGCAAACATTTGAAAGGTTTTTTCCTATGACGGCGTTTAAAGTATGTTTTAAAACTAGTTGAGATTAAATAAGAAAAGTTCCATTGATGATGCTTGTAAGGTTTTATACGAATGTGTTTTTCAAGTGGATTATAAACTCATTTATCTTTGAGCCTCCAAAACAACAATGCCTACATTTTAATAGGTTAATTCTTTTCTTCTTCATACTAACCATGAGCTCTGACATTGCTGATGCTCTGAAGTTGCATATTGTATCTGCATTCTGGTTACTGGTGTTGTAATACATTGCTGGATGATTTTGAGTTCTAATAGATTCTTTTTAAATCTTCTTATTCCAATTTTAGTTAACCATTTCCACAGGCTACCTGAAAATATAATAATATTTTTTTCATTTTAAACTTTTCACCATTTATTTTAAAATTTGATTATAACAAATTATGCCTTAACAAAACATATTCCATTATTAAAGTCAGATTCATAGGCAACACATTGAGAATGAATATTTATATATTTATGTACATACTTTAAGTTGACATTCTCCTTGCCTACATATATACTAGAATGGTTTTAAACAATTTTTTTAATCACTGTTGTATTTAAATGTTGCCTCTAATACCAAGAAATTACTGATACAAAAACGTTGCATGATTTCTTTTTCTCATTCCCTATTTGTTACAGTTAAGAGACATGACAAAAATATTCATTTTTAGTATTAAATAATAATGATTAAATAATAATTTGAAATTGTTTAAATATTTTAGATACAAAACTTAATCATAACCAAGTTTCTTAGACAATAAAACCATTGTAAAATGATTAAATGCTTGTTGAAAAAATTAACTCAGCTTCATTTTGCAGTCCATTTATTCAAATTTCATGCACTTTAAAACAGGTTAATATACTAGATGACACTAAAACCACCAAGGGGGCCCATTAAATAATAAAAATTTGATTTAGTGACACCACTATAATAAGACCAAACCTGGTAATATACTATCTTTGCACTTCATCCTATCATTTCATAGGATAAGGTTAAGTTCACCATATGGAGATATTCATTGTTTATTATTATTATTTTTTTTTAATTTTTAAAGTGTTGTCTGACATTAATACATAGGTTACTAATTTTATTTGTTTCCATGTCTTGCATAAACAATGGTTTTGTTCTCCTGATATTGTAATTAAAACATCTGCCTAATTTATGAACAGTTTTATATTTTAGAAATCATTTCCAGTTTTTGGGTAAATGTTATCTTAACTTATCTAAACATAATCAGTAGGTCAGAGCACTGAAACTTAATATACAATTCGTCACTTAGCCTGTGTCACTTAATGAATAAATGTTGTGTAGGTTTTCTCTTAAAAAAATTGACATTGTACAGACAAGTATTCATTATACAGGGTATCAAAGTAAAAGAAAACAGTTGAGGTGTATTACTTCTTCTTGACAGTTTAAAAAAATATCAGTTGGGGTTCACTACTTGTTGACAGTTTATATAATATATATGTATATAATTTGTCCCCAATATGAAATATCTCAAAACATTTATCCAGATATAAAGTTGGGTTACTACACAAATAGTTTAAAAAATAAATTATTTCTTTAATATTGTGATGTAATGCATATTGGAAGAATAAAACGAAAAGTTATATCTAGATTTAAAGAACAGGGATATTAAATACCAAAGATGTGATAAGTCAAGTATTGCTTCCAAAATTAAGAGACCAATCACAATCTAGATACTAATAATGTCAAGTTGTTTAAGGATGTTAGGACCAATAAATTTGTTGATAGTTTCGAAAGTTTATATATTAGTAAACATGACCGTGATATTTTATTAAATTCTGACAGAGGTCCTATTCCTCATTCAATTTCGTATTCACTTGTTAAGTAGATTATGATTTATATAAATGATTTTGAGTTGGTTATTTTTAAATCTTTTTATTTAGAATTCATTATATTATTACTTTATATTTTAGTAAGTTGACATGGGATCTGTTGCTTTCACTCAGTGAGTGTGGCTGCGCCTTTGTTAAGAGGTTTGGCTGCAGCGATCGGTGGGGGGGTAAGTAGTTTTCTAGATTATAAATAAGGTATTTTTGTAAAATTATTCAGTTTTTGAATGTTATCTCTCTGAGGATGGTTACTTAGTAACTGAAATGTACTTAAGGGTAAAATTAAAAAAATATTGTGGTTAAGAGCGTTTTGAGTATTTATGATTAATATTCAACCACATTGTATTCCTAACAAATAGTGGCAAATAGTGTGTACTGTTAGCCATAACAAACGTCGTCAAACACAGATGTCTAGAGCATAAGCAATGTAGGAAACTGATTTGTGTACACTACAGTAACAAAAATTTTAGCAATGACTAAGCAATGAAACCATGAATTTATCAGTAAAGGGGCAAGTAAATGTACCTAAAAAAGCGCTCAGCTACTGTCTAAAGTATACACGTTGTTCATGTGTTATGCTTAAATTGATGAAGCCATATTACCCATCAGGTTTTGATTGTGCTCCATTTTTTCCTTATGGGGAAATTGTAATTTATTAAGTCATATAAACAAGTTCTTTTTTGTTATTCCCATGTTAGGTTTAATGGTTTATTTGTATATAGTTAGATTTGAGATAGTTATGTTTGTTGCACATGTTAGTGATAATGATTTTGGCATGGCAAATGATAACTTATCATATTAATAAAATATTTAGGCCAAGGTAGTAGAGCAAATTAATACAAAGGTGAATAAGACCTGATTCGGTGTTGTAATACTACTGGTTTGAAGCGAATTCTATTTACTGGCTAAAAGAGACTATTTTAATCAATTACAAGTGACAAAAACAAGTTTTTCTTAATTTCTCATTGTTCAATAATATTTATTGTGCCTAGGTTGTAAATATTATTCTAGAATTCTAAATATAATTTAATACTTTTATTTTTCATTTTATAGTACTTTTTCAACCTTACTTCAAAGTATGATTTTTTAGACAATCTTTTGTTGGCGGGTGTTAAACAAAAATTGCACACAGTCCTTACCCCACACATCCTGAAATATCATCTCAGACACCATTTTTACTACTTTTAAAGTTCTAATGACAGTTAGAGGTTTTGTCTATAGCAGTGAATGTATTACACCATCAAATTGAAGACAGATTTTTGAAAAAAAATATATAAATATGAGATGGAAACACAAAAAACCGATTTTGGTCTTCATTGCATATTAAGAGTAATGTCTAAAAACTAAAATTTAAATTACTTAAATAATAAATAACAAAGAGACATGATACAACAACAATAAATAATTACAATAAATGTATAAAACTAAGTATGTAACGAAAAATAACCACACAAAATAAATATCTATACACTGACACACACACTCATAAATATATATGTATACTATGATTATTAAATATGTTAAATAGGCTTAATTTTTTATTTCTAAATCAAAATTATTGTGAATTTAAAATCAGAATTTTATGACCCATTTAAATTCTGGAAATTTTAACGGAATTTAACAAAACAAATTTCCCTGAAGTTAACAATTTCTGTATATATATCCTACCATTTCCATATGTTAATAAAATCAAAAACAGATTAACCCATTTTAACCCACTATTGACAAATGTCTAAGTCTAACGTAAAATTTGTTTATCAAAGCAGAATGAACATTTTAGACGAGATGTTTTTTTTTTTTTTTGTTTCGTTGGTACAAACTGTAAAAGCCTGCAGTGTTGACCTTCATTGGCGGGAGTAAAGATGTGTCTAGGGATTGAGGTTAGGTAGAGCGGTTCCAAGTGTGATGGATTACTTCAAATCGTAAGTTTATTATTGTTTTATGATGTAGTTTAACCTTATTATAATTGCAGTAATTATAAGACAAACTATTGAGGAAGATGATGATATTCTTGATGGGAACATATACCTTGAGGCTCCAGGAAATCCAATATTGAGCGACAAAGACAGTGATGACGAAGATGCCTCAGTGATATAAACAAACTGTCTGGAAACCAGCTACGTGATGGAGCAGTATGTTCAGTGAGAAAAAAAATCGAAAACAGTTTAGAGAGATTCTGACTAGACTAAGAAGATTATATTGTACATAATGAGGAAAATGGTGAAGGTTTTATACCTCCGTTACCAACTCCAAGTACATCTAAAAAGCAATTTCACATTTTAGACCAAGTGCTTGAAATCGAAGATGCTTCTGATGTCCCCACTGATTTTTCTAGTAAAACTAAACTCGTAACAAATAAAAAAAAATAGAAAAAGAAAACAAAACCCAAGCAAGAAAACTACACATGCGGAAAACATAGACAAAAAAATTCCACGAAGCAAAGAAAATTAGGTGAACTGCATATTTTCTTTGCTATTTTAGTTTTATCTGGTTATAACGTGATGTCCAGAACTAGAATGTATTGAGAACTGTCCAAGGATGTTCACATAATAACCCAGTGTCAAATGCAATGTCCAGAAATCGATTTCAAGATATGAAGAGGACTTACACATTTGTAAGAATGCTGAATTGAAAATTAATGATAGATTTGGAAAAATACGGACTGTAATGACTGTGCTTTATGAAAGATGGTTACACTATTTTCCAGATGAATCATATCTGTCAATTGATGAATCCATAGTGCCATATTTTGGCAGGCATGGGACAAAACAACATATTCATGGAAATCCCATTCGCTTCGGATACAAGATTTGGATTCTTGCCACAAGACTTGGGTACATTGTTCAGGGTATACCGTACCAAGGAAAGGGCAATACAACAATGATCCCTGAGCTTGGGCTGGAAGGCTCTGTTGTAATTGATTTATTACCTAAGCTTCCTCAAGATAGGTGTTACAGCTTGTATTTTGACAACTTCTTTACGTCTTCTTGAGACATTGAAGAAACACGGCTATGACAAAACTGGTACTGTTCGAAGTGACCGAATAGAAGACGCCCTCTTTCCTAATTCTAATATTATGAATAAAGAAGCTAGAGGTACATACCATCAAGAGACAGATGTAGATACTGGGATTACACTTGTTTAATATCACGACAATAACGTGTTTACGACGGCTTCAACATCGGCTGGCGTAGCTCCCACAGGAAAAGTTAAAGGTTGGTCAAAAGCTCAGAAAAAGCACATTACTCTGGACCAACCTCCATGTGTAGTTTTGTATAACACATACATGGAAGGAGTCGACTGTAATGACAAACACATAGCATCGTACAGAATAAACATACAAAACAAGAAGTGGTATATGGTGTCCTATTTGTTAAATGTTGTCAATGAACAATGCGTTGTTGCTATTCCGCTTGAATCCAAAATGTCGTGCAGAAAATCTGGACTTTCTTGTTTTCATTAGGTATGTTGTAAATGCCTATTTAGCAACATACAGAGTTTCCAGTCCTTCTGGAGGTAGACCCAGTACAAAAATATCAAGCAGGGTACCGGACAATGGTACAGGACACTTCTTGCAAACAGTGAGAAAACAGGTGCGCTATGCACAATGCGGAAAAGCTACAAGGAAGAAATGTAAAGTATGTCAGGTCGGGATTCACACATTTCATTCTCATTAAATAGACCCTTACAAACAGTGCTCCATTAGCTGTAATATATCTTTGTACAATTAAATATAGTATATTGAAATGGTTCGTGTTGTTATTTGTTATTACCATCTTTAGATTATTTTTGTAGTGTAATATAACAGCCCACCTCAACTGTGCTCACTGTCGTAATTACGATTATAAATACTTGAAGTGTATAATAAACATTCTTTAGTATTTACTAGGAGAGTAAGAGGCTAAATTTTAAATGGGTATAAAAAAATTCAAAACAAAATAATTTGGGCTGAAATGGGTTAAAGTACTATTGCTAAAAATAAAGATTTGTATTGATCTTTTATTTTCATTTATTTATAGCAAAACATTCTTTACTTTGTGGATGTAATTATATTTTTGAAATACATTTGTAAAACCAAGTCTACTGGACTGAGTAACGCAATTATTCAAGAAACACAAGTGGCTTACTCACAAAAAATGGTAATATTTTATTACTAATAAAATAAACTATTTCAAAGTTTAATAGTTATAAATTGTAATTTTTGGGTTGTTCATACAGTATTGAGGAGTGTTTAAACATTTACTTATTTATTAACTTGGCAAAAAAACACTATTTTCTGATATTTCTCAGCATACTACTTAGCATATAGTATGTTCGATTAAAATTTGTATGAACATGTATTACGTTAAGGAATATATTTTTTAAAACTTCATTTTGTTGTTCGAAACATATATAAAAAGTATTGTTTTAACACGTTCACTGCAGAAAAATACTATGTTACGCAAAAAAAATATTTTTGTACAGAAACATATCTTAATATATGATGAGTGATGTCCTTTTCATGATTACTTTTCAAAATTTTCGATATGTGGAAAAACACCCGTGCTCTGTGCCAATCCGTCGAAATTATAACTTTGAAAGTTATCGTTTTTCACAACAAATGAAATATTAGGAACTGTTTCCACTATATATTATATATTTTGTTGATTATTATATAAAAATTATGACTTTCAAGAGTTTTTGTACTGGTTGTTCCAGAACAGCTAAGGATACTAGTCACACAATACAAAATTGTCCACCTTCTGTTTGGAATAATGAACAGTGATAAATTTCTAATTATTGTAAAAGGTAAATGTGAAAATATTTATAAAACATATCTACAAAAAATATTTATAACATCAATGTAAATTGTTTTATTGCTGGTGCTATGTATGAAAACAACTAATTGCACAAAGTCCTGGCTTTTCGGGACAAGCAAGACACTCATATGTTATGTATGTCTTCTTTAAATGCTTTCCACACTGGCGACATTTTGTTTGCGGTATCCTGTTTGAATTGCTCTTTTTTTAGCGATTCTTGAAAGGATCTTGGAGAGCATGGCAAAAGTCGAGGTGTAGGTGGCAGCTCAGGAATAAGATCATTCACTATTAAATTCGTGAAGTCATACAGGTTCATTTATTGCGTTTATTTACAATGTACACTTCATTGAAAAAATAATGAGCATTTACAGTTAGCATTCAACTAGCAATGAGCCATCCAAACAAGAGGATTCTCGTCAAAGTCATGGTTGTACTCCTCATCCTCGAGTTCATGTTCCTGATTGTCCGTGCCATTACTAGAATTGTCCTCATCTGTATAAAGACTATTACTGTCTTTTGTAACATTACCAGGTCCTTATTCCACATTCATCATTTATAGTACAAGTCGCTAATCAGACACAGTTCTATGCCAGAAGCTGAATAACCATACTGTGAACATTTGTCCAGGTTATCTACAGAATGTGTAATCATATATTATATAAAACTTCCTTTTTCAGAACTTCCTTTTTCAGAAGCTGGAAAATCAAACTGTGAACATTTGTATGGTTTTTCTCCAGAGTGGGTATTTATATGGTATATAAGATTTCCTTTCTCAGAAGCTGAATAATCGCACTGTGAAAAATTAATAGGTTTTTATTCAGAATTAGTATGCATAAGTATTTTAATTTGAGTTTTACAGAAGCTGAATAATTGCACTGTGAACACTTGTAAGGTTTTTCCCCAGAATGAGTACGTAAATGTGTTACATGATTTCCTTTACAAGTACAGGCCGCATATAAACTGATCTCAGAGGACAAATACTACCTTTTGATTGGACTGTAGCTCCTCGAACTCCACCGACAACAACTGTCAGCATTGTGAATCGTTTAAACATTGTGAAACTTGGCACTCCAGGTTTTGCGTTGAATTACAATACAAAACCACCTAGTTTTTATCTTTTATAAATCTGGAGGATTTTTTAAAAGGTTTTAGCTACCTATATATTATATTCTATATAGTTATGTGTGTATATATATATATATATATATATATATATATATATATATATATATATATATTGTAACATTTATAAAATGGGCTATATAATATTATTTAAGAATTGGAAAATAGATGAGAAATAACTCACACAAAATTTAAAAAGAAATTCATTAAAAGATTGGTTAGGTTAAATGAAAACTAAATTTAGGTAAAAGCATAGAATTGTAAACAAGGTTCTTGAACTGGAAATGTATTAGGAAATTTGTTATATCAAATAACCTAACACATAAATTAAAACAAGATAATCTAATAATAGTTATGTGTAAACAAATTTGTAAACTGTAGTAACATAGGGCCTAAGTAATTACTTGAAGGATAAAGTGAACACGTTTGTAAACACAAAAAAAATTGAAAGGTTATGTTTATGAAAGTCCAAGCAAAACACACACAATTCAGAACTATTTCAAAAGTAAAACACAAAGACACTTCACACACTAATAATAGTAATTAAATAAACACTGGAAACTTTATTAAGGATCGGAAAATTGAAACAGTAAGTTTCAACCAAAGTTTAACCAAATTAAAACGCCATTGAAAACAAGCTCGTTCTTGTTGGTATAATCAGCTGTAAAACAGATGTGAAAGTAAATAAATAGGTCAAGTGGGCAGTAGACTCTAGTGAGATGAAATTGAACAAAATTACAGGCAACAGGTGTTTTTTTAGAAGGAGAAGCCGCCATATTTTTCTTTAACAATTCTAAAAGTAAAACGAAGCGTTAGTTGAGTCAGAGATAGCGTGGGGACGCGACAAGATGGATCTGCCAGGACCAGTCAAAATTCTATTTATTAGGAACTTCGTCAAAATTATACAGATTTGTTAAGAAGATTGGCCAAACTAAATTAAGGAGAAGTGAATTTCAGAATATAATACAGTGGTAATATAATGTGAAGTAAATAAAACGAATTTAAGTGTGTAAAATGTCAAATTAAAGAGAAACGGAATTCTACGTGTGAGCAAACAGCCATTTGCCGTTATTTGATGAGATAAGTATCTAGCGCTATAAAAAATAAACTTTAATGGACATTTAAGATAATAAGGAAGTGTAAAATTGTACATTAGAATATCTTGTAGTTAATTAATAGTAAGTAATAAGAAATAATCCAGTTCAAATAGTTTAGCCTTTTTGCATATCCAAAATTTAAGTTTTTCCATCAGGAAAATATTTATTAAAACTAATTTCAAAATTTAATATTGTTTTTCAAAATTTATTTAATTAACAAAAGAAGTAAAAATATAGCCCATGTTATAAACCCCGAGATTGTAAGAGATCGTAAAATTAGCCAAGGGTATTAAAATTGTGTAACTATAAAATCAAAAGAAATAAGAGTTAAACCGAGTTTGTTAAAACTTGATAAGTTAAAAATTTTTGTTCTGTGTATTGTTTTAAATGTTGAAATAAAAAGAAATGTTATAATAAAGAATTATGAATTGTTCCTGAGTAAGTTTTTGTGTTTTAACTAGAAATTTGATATATATATTATAAAAGAAATATTTAATAGTAAAACATCGTTGTATTGCGTTTGATAAAAAAACATTACAATATATATATATATTGTAACACTCTTAAAAATAAGGTGTTACATATAAATTCATTTATATATTTAATTTTTATTTAATAATTATATCATCCCGATATAAAAGAAAATTTTTGTTTTATTGGTGCACATTGTGAAGCTAGCGTAGGTAGTAGCGCTCCTAGCGGGCGAAATAGACGAGTTAGTAACTTAGGGCAATTAACCACCTCACGCCATGTGACGCAAGCATGAGGCGATACTTCTGAACCAATCAGAATATTCATATATATAAATAAGGGTGGGAGTTTGTTTGAAAATTTCAGTTAGCGCGTCCTTGCAACGACCCCACTTCTCAAGATATCTCTGAACGAGACTGACGTGATGGCACTTTCGGACATAACTTGGAAATTTATAAGCTTCCAGTATTCAAAATTTGAGATGTAAAGGCCGGTACCAAATTTTATAAAAGCAACTAAAGAAGAAGTCAGAAGCGATTATTTATGTGTTTCAAATAAGTAAAAGTTGATATAATTTTTGTTTAAGAGCGCTGATTCCAGGAGCGATGTGCAGTTATTAGTGTACAAAAGCCATGGGCAATGTTTAGTGATATGTGTTAAAGTGTTTTGCAAGTAATGTGCACAACCAGGTACGTTTTAGATAATAATAAAGAAAATGTATTTTAATGTTAACTAAGTTGAATTTTAATTGATAAACGGTTAACACATGAACGGTAGAAATTGTCCTTTGAATATTCATTTCTAAATTAAATCGGAAAACTTAAGTTACTACCTTCTCGATATATATAAATTTTAAAGGTTAAAAAGTAATTGAAATATGTATGGAATACTTAGCAGTAATTAACAGTTAATTACTCGACACATTAGTGTCATTTGTTCTTTTGTAATTTGCCATTGATTAATAAATTGTATAATTTTGTATTTTAAAACTTTAAATTCTTATTTCACAAGTAACTTAGTTCTAGCTCCAAGATATGAGCAACGTCCCAGACAGACAGTAATTGCCTGAGCTGCAGGGTAGAACTAGAAACCCTGGTAAGTAATTAACAATTAATAATAACACATTTCAAATTAAAGTAAACTTACCCCAGGAAAAAGGCCTTGAACTGTTACAAATGCGCAGTTCTGCTTTTAATTTTTATCTGCTTGTTTTTGTTGTTTTCTAAAATGTAAGTCTCATACTCTGCTGTTTTCTAAAAAAGTTATTAATTAAAAAGTTGAATGATAATTACTGCTAACGAATTCTTATGATTAATACCATTCATGTGTTAATTAGGTAAGATGTGCAGCCCTCCTTAAAAATACTCATCAGTGTGTAGTAAAGTTATTTTTAAATAAATAAAATGTCTAGCGAAAAATAAATAAGTTGATAAAAGACGAGTTAATTTTCGAACTAAAAATTAGAAATGTAAAGGTTAGAACGGACAGTACAGTATATGTAATAAGAAAGATAAAGATAAAGAATAAGATAGCAAAAGATAAAAATTGTAAAGCCGATCCTGTTAATTTAATGTATTGGATAAATAAAAGTTTCTCAGAGAAATTCATAGAAAAAGTTTAAAAATCATGATAAGTTAAAGAATGAAACAAAAACTGTTATGTTACCTACAATAAACGTTGAATTAAGTAGTAAATTAAATTGTAATGTTTTATTGGACACTGGAGGTTCAATAAATATAATAAAAGAAGAATTTTTTTTAAACATTGTTAAATTAGTTAAGAAAATTGTAAACAAACAGAATAAAGTTTCAGCAGCTAATAATTCAGAGATAAAAATAAAAGCTAATTGCATTGTCAAAATTAAAGTTAAAAACATTTTTTCATGGCAAGTGAAGTTTTTAATAGTAGAAAGTTTAGATTGTAAAATGTCAGACGACCTAAATGATTTTTTAAAAAAGGATGAAAAATTTCAAAGAAGATTTAATAATAATGATTTGAATAAAGTCTTTTTTTTTGTTGTGAACAATTAGCTGTATGTAAGTCTTAAATTAAAGTATGGGATTTAATTTAAGAATAAAGTTATTGGATTTTCAAAGAATGGGATTTGAAATTCGAAAAGGGTTAAGATGTACTGAAGATGTATAAGATAACAAAGAGGTTATAAGACAATGGTACAGGCTTAAAATTTTGCCAAATGAGAGTAAAAATTGTATAGACAAATAATGTCGTGAAATAATGTACTCAGAGGCAAATATGGTAATTAGGCTTACAAGAAGTGAGCAGGTTTATACAGCTAGATGATAGGTTAGGATTGTTCACATCATATGAGAAAAATTCAAAGACAATTTAAGTAAAAGATATTTCAAAGAACTCTTGTAATTTTAATTTTTAAACAAAATGTGAATGTAGCATTAAATAGTATAAAAAGTTGTATGGTTAATAATTTAAACTCAAAGGAATTTTAAAGTAAATTGGCTATGAAATATGAAGCTCCATATTATATATTGTAAATTTGTTTTTTATCATGTGTCTGTACTGTTCCAACAAAAAATAACTTCAATAATATAAGAAGAGCTCATATAATTCAATAAAAATCGAAACAGGGACATTCTGAAAATGGTAGATTATTTATTAGACGAATAAAAGAGTATTAAAAGTTAATGTTGGAAGAAATTCAAGCCATTGTTTTAATTTTAATTATTAAAAGGGGAATTGATTAATAAGGAAAATTGGGTGTGCCTTGATATGCAATTTTACAAAATCATGACAACACATTTACATAATTGCGTGTCGAAAGGGCCCAATGACATGCAATTATATTTCTACATGAGATAGACGACAAAATCTCAAAATACATAATACTACACGACGAGACTAAAACACTTGACCAAGAATTGTATATGAATGGACAGTCCTAGTTTCTGTTTAGTTTCATTTCTTATTTTATAAATGCAAGAGCTTAGTCAAAATTTAAAATCAAAATATTATAGCAATGTTTGAAAGAAAAATTCTATAGCCTTTCAGTGGGTCCCGTCTCTCAGTGAAGTTCTCGGAAATGAAATAGCAGACAGAATTGCAAAAGAAGCTTGCATAATGCGACTTTGCAACGAGGGTAGATTCACATTGCTGCAGTGCAAAAACTCAACCGACAAACATTTAGGCTTCACTGGACAGATAGGTAGAATACAGGAGCTACGGGTTGCCACCTACACCAAATACAGCCAGAGCCCGCAAAAGAAGACATGTATAATAATATCCCCCGTCCAATAGCAACTTTTGTAGCCAGACCACGAACAGGACACATTGTGACTCAGAATTATCTTTACAGTTTTAACCTCACGGATTCACCTGAATGCAGCCTGTGTGGGATTGAGGAGGAGGATCTGGAGCACGTACTCATGCATTGTCACTACCTGATAGCAGCAAGGGACATTCTAAGAACACTGGTGTCGTTGTGGAAGGACATATTGAGAGATGAAAGTTACTGGACTCTTGCATCCATCATCTACCATGGACATCTGGCTATCGGCTACACATATAAAAAACATTACTCACAACGATGAAACAAATACAGACATTATTCCACTTCCAAAACAGAAAATATTCCATTGAACAATTACACACATCTCATTCTAAACACGGCCTAGAAGTGATAGATATTTCTGTGCAAAGCAATTCAAACAACTCCTGCCAAACTTTGGAAAAGTAATATACTACTTTATGTATTTTATTCTTATATTTACACTCACAGAGCACTGAGTACTATACTGTACATTATAATCAATTCAACTTTATAGCCTTTCGAAAAGCAACTATTATCTATTTATTATCGCTTAAATATGTAATTAATATTATATTTTTATCTACAAAAACAAATAGGCTTACATTGAATAATTTTTTTACTTTTATACTTATAATTATAAATATAATTATGCCAATAATTACAAATAGACAAACTTTTATCTTGTATTACACTACCTTCAAAACTGAAAACATAAACACCAAGTACTTCTTTTATAACAAGTTCTGTTCACAAAACCCTTTAACTACATCCTACACTCACTGGACTTGTACTAAAATTCATCAGATTATGGGGTAACATTTACTTGAAAACAAACATATTATAAAATCAAAATAAACTTGAGGTATGTATAAGTCGACAAAATTGATTTCAATACAGAGTGATCAACCCATTTGTAACATTGTCTAAAGTATATTCTGGTGATGCGAGCTTCAGAGAGATATTTATACATATTAACCCTAATTTTAAAATAGAACTCGCCACATTTATTACAAATACTACAAATTTCAAATATTTACAACATAAACATAAACAACAATTTACAATAAACAACATAAAACAATCCAGTTTCATGTCATGTTCGTCCCAGGGAACTCAGTCATGACCAAGTTTCGGTGTACTTCTGTCTTCACTTTTAGGAATTTTATTAGAGTACTTTAAATACATTTTTTTGTGAATAGATATTATTTGTGTTTATTATTAAGTACATTTTACTTACTCAGAAGTTAAAATGGGGCTATGAATTTATTAAACAAAAAGATATATTAATATAGTAAAAAATGAAACTTCAATTTACGTAACGCTGATGTACTATCCCTCCTCTTCCCGTAACAATAGATTTAACCTTCCCCCCCCCCTCTTAGCATTACGTAATTTAAGGATGGCCCCTTATTGCACTTGTGATGCTTACTTACAAAAGTTGTGATGGAATTAAGTGATATCGTGTTGTGTTAAAGGTCATATACTGTATATGCCGATTAAGTCATTCAACCTGTTTTCATTGACCACCAAACTCGATCATGAACACACAAGTACACAAATATCTCTAATTTTGAAAAATAAAAATCTAATTCTAACTGTCTCAAGAGAAGGAAGTCTCTTTCAAAGAAGGAACTAGTTATAATTTGTGTGCTATCTCTACTGAAGCCTTGCACAACAAAATACAAGTAAAGTATGTAAAATTGTGAGGGAAAATATTAAAATAATTAACAACTGGAATGTGTGAAATGTCATACAAGCAGTTTATTAATAACAAAGCTTCTATATCGATGCTGAACAACACTGATGGCGAGAAAACTGGTTGAGGAAATGGTTCAAATAAAACCGAGATTCGTAACAGGCAACAAATCATAAATTCCTGTTTACATAAAATCAAAAGATCAACTACTAAGAATATGTTAATAATGGTCATTAAATAAAACTCAATTCCCATTATTATCGTAGCATGCAAATTATTCTGAACACGACGTTTTCGTTTATTTTCATGATGTGGCTTATGCTAACCACACCCATTCTATAAACTGTATTTGTGTCACAAAGTTGTTGTTCTTTGCCTTTTTACAGCAATTTTGTGATATAAATAATGGTATACAAAAATTTATTACATATTACGTTGAAAAATCAAATTTTCATTTTGGACTCTATTAAATATATTCAACTGCAAAAAAAATTCAAAAATTGCTTCTTTTTCTCAGCATATAAGTATAATGCAACTAAAATTAGTTTATTAGTGTGCTATTAGATAGGGGGCTGTAAATACTTTTTTTTAAACTTTGAGGATGTTCAACTCAAAGGAAAATAAATCAGTAAAAAAAACATTGTAACACAGGATTATATTATTACTGAAAAAAGTGAATAAAAAATTATGGACTTAAATCAACAGTTAGCACCTAGTGCAATGAATTTTTAGTAATAACTGATAGACACTGAAAACTTGATTCTGGACGGAAAGTTCATCGAACACCTAAAAACTACTTTTGAGAACAGCAATGTGTACAAAACTCATTGTGAACAAAAGCATATGCTAACTGAACTGTTGAAGATTGTAAAAATATTTTTCAATGAATCAAATTTTGTATTTAGGGACAAAGAGTTTCTTACATTCAAATAGTAACAGAGAAAAAACCACCACCTCATAAACATTCAATAGTTTCAGTTTTGATTTTCATCTGAAGGTCTTTGTCTATTAGTTTCAGTAAACAGTATGGTAAAAAGCGAAAGGTACATCAAAATTCTCAAGATAAAAGTTCTGCAACAACTTCAAAACAAATTCCCACGTGGTGGATAAGGTGTACCAACTGCTTTAGCACTATATTATACTGACAAGAAAGTAAAAACTTTTTTCTATTTTCAAGCGGTGTAGTGGCTAGTTAATTCCCAAGATTTAAGACCAATTAAAAATCGTTTGGCAATAGTGTAAAAAGAACTTTGAAAAATTGATAGAACCAGTATCAGTATGGATTCATAAACCATTTGAAAAATGTGTAAACCCATTTTGTATACAAATATGTAAACACTAACTAAATTAATGTCAAATCATGTTCCTGAAATCTAAAGAATACAGGAGGAAATGTTAGTAACTAAATATTCACAAAACATAGATATATGATTTGTTTCCTAAATTACGTTACTTAATTAAATAACATCATCTGTCTTCAGATTAATTTTCAAGCTACTTATAGTTCACAACTATTCATAAGGTGTATTGAGTTCTAGTTTAAAATAATGAAAAACGTTGTTAATTTATTTAATTGCTTATTATATTATATATAAAAAACCAAATACATGTTGACATGACTTTAAGATGTGAGCGCTTCAAAAAAATAGTTAGACCTTCCAAATTTAATACATTTTATTGTTTCTAATTAATTAATAAGTGTAAAAGCATTTCCTCGGTAATTTAATTGTAACCCATTTTCAACTTTTAACAATTATTTTTTTCAAAATATATGAATCAATTGTTTTATAGGCTAACTAAAAATATAATTTACTTATTACAACACTTAATTAAATATTATATTTGCAAACTGTCACTTTCAGTTATTAAAACGTCTTGTTTTCCATCAGGTAAGTTTCTTTAAAACTTTTAAAGTATAAAAAAACATAACTGTTTCAATTATAAAAAAATTTTACTATAAACTCTTCTACTATTAGATGATTTTGAGAAAGAAAACTAATAATTCAAACCCTAGAAATTATATTAATATAATAAGTAGCAACATAAATTTATAATTAAAACTAATAATAGAATTACATTGTTTCATGTATTTGCTTCTCTACACATTGGACAATATTTTATTGAAAATAATAAACACTAAGTTTGCATAGCCATTAGCCTAGTATTGTATATTAACTTAACCCAATCTAAAACAAAGTTACTTAAGAATAATTGCAAATTTATTTTTAATGTGTTGTTAGCATGCAATTTATTATTATATTATAACGAAAACAGAGTATCTGAGTAAGATAGGTTTAGGTACAAAAAACTGAAAACAATAATCTATGGTAATCAGTTTCAGAGTTCAGTGTTACTGTTAATAAACTTTTTATTGTTATTACATACTTAAGGGACCCATTTAGACATGCATAAAACCAATCCTAAACATGTCCTGAAGCTATACTCATAATTACTTTCTTTTATTGACTCGGAAGGTTATTT
This sequence comes from Prosapia bicincta, assembly GCA_036971475.1. NCBI lineage: Eukaryota > Metazoa > Arthropoda > Insecta > Hemiptera > Cercopidae > Prosapia > Prosapia bicincta. Next base: position 60,629,640 of record JBAIZL010000005.1, on the reverse strand, counting down.
TTTATTGCATTTTAGTTGAGACTACCTTTTTGGGTACTCAGAGCAACGGCGCACTGTACTACGCTAGACATTAGACGAGTGTAAAACATTAGGTTAGTATGCAGATTGCATGATTTCCTGTAATGTGTATAAAATCATTATTTTGTTATTGTCACAGAAAGTTAATTTTTTTTACCTATATTGAAATATACGTATGAAGTATCCAGTCAGGATTGATTTGGTTGTAATTTCATACATTTAACCAAACAAATGTACTCTTGTAAGGCAAGAAAAGGGATCAAGTGAAGTCACCTGACTGAAGGTATAACTCTGCGGAAGCAGACATCTAATTAGGTAATGTAGTGTAAAATTAAAACCAACAGTATCCTAACTGGATACTTTAGAGATGTATTTAAATATACGTATATAGTAATAAGGTACAAAAACAATCCCCAGAGGTGTGTGGTTGGTATCTAACACTCCCATATCAAAACAAAATTTTGAAAGGGCCAAAATAATGAAAGGACCATTATTTAGAATGGAAGTAATAGTAAAGTACTGAAACGTGTTGTATGTAAATGGTTCATAGTGTTTATTAAGGGTGACATTTCAATAAACATTTTTTTAAAAAAACAACTGACTTAAAAAAAAGAACCCAAATATATAACATTTACTTACTAAAAAGTAAAAAAAATTTTCTAATAACAAAAACATAATTTATCATAAGCTTAAAGTCACAAAATTTTGAAATTGGCACCAAATTTCATACTTGGACTCATATTTTACATACTTAATCTGACAAATAAAGGGATTTTACATGATGTTGGACCTCCTTGCCATGTAGATTAACAAATTATCATATACACATAGGCTATTCAATCATTTCTCCAATACACTTATTTTATAGATACAGTATAATAAATTTATGATACAGAAGGATTAAGGAGATATGATCTCTTATATTTATAATTATCTACAGTAATCACATTCTGTGTAAATCATTCAAAGAAGTTTCCTGATGTAATCATCTTGAATTCACTGATTAAAATATAATTAAATAGCTGACACGTTTCAAAACCATCGTTCCTTTTACGAAGCAAAGCCTCTACTGCTACCAAAGTAATTTTTAATTATATTTCAAAGAAGGTTGTATTTTACGCAATCTATATCACATACGCAATTTGACCGTTTAGGAAATATTTGGAATATATTTGATGGATTAGCAAATAGCATGCATGATTGCAACGCCAACTTCAAATTATTGTGGGTATTAAGCTTATGATAAATTATGTTTCCATTATTGTAAAATTATTTTTTACTCTTTAGTTAGTAAAAGTTATATATTTGGGTTCTTTTTTTAAGTACATTCTGTTTTTTTTTATTTATTTTTAGAAGTATGCTTTTTAATTTCTATTTACAGTGTGTGAGGTTTAGTGGTGTCTCTGACCTTGAGATCACTAGGGTAGCTGGGCTGCATTCCGGGGAGAATATCCAACACTTCAGAAAACATCTACTTATAGTCAAGGTTGAATATGTTGTGAAGGCCTATTAGACAGCATTTGATTTCAGCTCAAGACAATTGTGTCTTATTTAATGTGTCAACAGTATAGTTTACAGTTAACCGGATTTTAAGGCTATTTTTATTCACGTTCTTGCTAGTGTAGGGCCAGTGTTTCAGAGTTTAGTTCTATGTGGTTTGTAGGGTTAAATACATAAAAGAAACTAAAAGGTGATGAATCATTCATTCTTTCATCTCACGTAGTAGGAAAAACGTAGTGGATTGACAGCCCTCAGGAACGACTCTGACCCCAATGTCTAAAGGATAAGAATTAGTATTGGTCCATGCTGGTTACACAAACGGGTTGATTCCAAACAGGAACTTCAACTGGCAATAATGTTGGATTGAGCAAGGGTCCTGTCTCTTCTTCCAAAAATGGGAAATGATTTGATGGCTAAGTGGAAGAAAAATTCCATTTACTAACGATATGCTGAAACCCAAACTCTACCGGCTTACTAAACTTAATAAACCATCTTAAAAATTTTATGAATTGTTTAAAAATGGTGGACACGTCAGCGTTAGATTACCACCCTATCACCCTGAACTGCATCTAATAGAATTGATACGGGCTCAAGTTAAAGGTTATGTAGCACAGAAAAATGTTACTTTTAAAATAGAAGATGTTATAAATTGTACAAAAAAAGCAATCTCAGATATCGATGAAAATGCTTGGAGATTTGTTTGCAAAAAAGTTTTAAAAATCAAAAACGAGTATATTGAACAAGATCACATCGTGGATGATGTACTCGATCAGTTAATCATCAACGTAGATGAAGATGATAGTGACATGAGGAAACTAGTAAATATAGTGAAAATGATTCTGAAGATTAAACCTTGTAGTCATTGTTTTATTTATAATACAGTAGTAGGGCTAATACTAATTTGAGATTTCGGAAACTGTTTGAAGTGTTCATGAAAACATATGGAAGCCTGAGAAATATACAAGACTAGGTAAGACATATCAACAGTTACTTCTAAAACAAATGCTTGTTATAAAACAAATAATGATAACAATAGTTTGATGCAGACATGATTTTTAAATGTGATGTTCTGCTTCTGTATAGATACGAGATTACAAAGAAACGAAATATGTACTCGTATGTACAGTGTTTACAGTTAGGCTAGTAGTGAGATGCTAGAGTAGAACAAGAGACACCGTTAAACCTCAAGCACTGAACATTATAATCGAATTTCTTTTCTTGCATTTGATTATGTTGGCAAAATTGATACTATTTATCCACACATATTTCCGATAATGTAATATCTCAGGCAGATATACAATAATCCGGTCTCTAATAACTATTAGGAAAAACATTCAGTACACATAAAATATTAATGAAAAAATAAAGTGAAAATTCATACTAAAGTTTTATTTAATGAAGTAATGAAATTTCCACCTTAGGTTTATTAAATATCTTGATTAAGGTAAATGAACTACATCGAATTTTCAGTGTATTTATTATGGCGTATCTCTTTGAGTCATATCAAGTTATATATCAATATGGGTAAACATCGAACAAGGCACTTTCATGAGGAAAATTCATTCATTAGTATCTAATGATGTTCATTTTAAGCACCTTTATCAAGCAAGAAATTAAAAAAAACTATTTGTTTTATACTTATTTTTTCTGTTATTTTTATCCAGTACATACAATTTGTATTTGGATTATTAGTTATTTTATAACTCCTATTCCTTATTTTTTTAAAATTTCCCTCTAAACAAATTTTTTTAAACTTTAAAATAACATAATATTGTCTCCAAATCAGACGGATTGGGATGTAATTATAATGGCAGGGTGTCTAGTAAAATAGCTTGAAGAAATTCCCTGAGTTTTCCCTGACTTTTCCTCTTTTAGATGTCTATAGAAAATCCAGTTTACATTGGGCCCATCCATTCATATCTGAAGGATCTTGGATAAATCCAGACTTTGAACACCTTTTAAGAATGAATTGAGTAACTCTTTTGCTTTTGTGTCTGTAAGGAACACAGAAGCAAAATATCGAGCTTTCACTTCATCCGTCTCTGCATCCCAATACCTAACACTCAAATCCATTTGGGCTCTTTGTGATATTTTGTTTAAACTTTCATCAAAGCCAATTACATAGTTAGAATTTGAATTTAATGATGTCAGTAACAGGTCTTTAAAATAATTTGATAAACCGAATACAACACTATAGGAAATTTTATCTTTCCGCAATCTCATGTTCTGTGCAATGGTGCTATCAGGGAACATCCTTGGAAAGAGGCACACACTACCTTCTGCATTGCTCAAAGAAGTGTTCCATTACTAAATTCACGCACCATATAATCTCTGCTTCGGTCACGTCATCTTTTAGTTTATATTTATCCCAAGGAAGGAGGGGAGGTAATGACGACATCTGCATGATGCGATTGCCCGCTACGGCAATAAAAACCGGAACCTTCCATGTTGAAATAAACAGTGTAAAAATAATCACCGTCAAATAAAACACATACTATCACGAGTCTCGAATGTTTACACAGCGTTCTGTGTGGTCAGAAACAGACCGAGTTATCTCTTATCCCCCACCTGTCCATATGATAACAGAACCACTGCGCACCCCAAGGCCATGGTCCAGGCTAAAACTTCCCAGCTGTACCAACTCGACACGTTTAATATTTATTGACATAATTCCTGAAGTCATAGCAACGAGCTCATCAAATAAATAATGGGCATCTAAATAAAGAAGTGTTATTTCCTGACTGTCCTGCCCCTAAACCGCTGGCTTACAATACCAAATATTTGAGAGCAATGGCCACTAGTTTTGTTTCTAATCAAAATAAATACTTTCTCGATTTTTTAAAATTTTCCCTGAATTTTCCAGAATCTTAAAATTCCCTGACTTTTCCAGGTTTTCCCTGTCACTAGACACACTGAATGGGACCAACAGAAAGATTTCCTCTTTTACTTTCAAGCAAAATCACTTTGATTGGTTAAATACTTCCAAAGATATTGTGGAAACAAACAGGAAAAAAACATACAGAACCTCCTCTTTTTTTTAAGTCAGTTAAAAAATTGTTATTTTCGTTGCATCATGAGTAAAATTCAATACTTTTCAAGACATTTTACTTGTTTCAACGTAAAAGAATCAAGGTAAAACACTGATTTTGTGAGGTTTCAAATTACCGTGATGAGGGGTAGAATACATTTTAATTGTTTGTGATGTGGGTGGAAGTTCTTTAATTATTTTTGTTGAGTTTCTCCATCGGCCAGTAAAATGTTTGGTCAAAGTCGCTTACGTGGCTAAACCGAACAAATACCATTATCTTTTTCTTTATTGACTTAGAAGGTTATTTTCGCATTTGTGTTGGGACTATTATTTTGATGCACAGTAGGAACTGCGCATCCTACTAACTGTAAACATTTTTCAACATTTTTATAAACATTTATTAAAATATACCTGTAAAATACATGTTTAGGAATGTTTTGTTACACAGATCTATATGGTCGGCTAAAGTAAACTTTTACCATAAAAAATTAACCTTCAGTGACAATAAAAAGAAAATAATAATCAATATAGCATCAGAACATGTTTAGGAATGGTTTTATACACGTCTAAATAAGTCCCCAAAGTAAGTAATTACCTTTTTTTGGTAATTATTCCGACGTGCGACTACCGCTAGTTTCGTGAAATTTTTTTACTTTTCTTATGTATTTTTACGTCCTAAACACGAATCCAACATTAATAATTGTCGCTGACGCCGTTTTTTTAAAATATACTTAAAAAACATAACCTAAACTAACCTTTATTGACGTACGACTAACGCTATTTTCGTGAATTTGTTTTTACTTTTCTTATGTATTTTCACGTTTTTACATATGTACGTTCGCTACATTTTTATGAATTTTTGTGAAAGTTACTTTAATTCACATTTTAAATGTTACATTGTAATGACATGTAGGCCTATAGCGTGAACCGAGCGCGCAGTTGCTACAGCGCACTGCACTACGTCTAGATCTGTAATTACATTACTATATACCTACATTAAAATATACCTACAAAGTATCCAGTCAGGTTAGGTTTGGTAATAATTTTATTCATAATTACTATCTACTTTTATTAAAGATTTCTTTTGCTTTTCTTATATATTTTTATGTCTTACACACGAAGTAAAAAAAATTCACGAAAATAGCGGTAGTCGCACGTCGGAATAGCGGTAGTAGCGCGTCTGAACTTACGTCAATAAAGGTTATGTTTTTTAAGTATATTTTAAAAAAACGGCGTCAGCGACAATTATTATTGTTGGATTCGTGTTTAGGACGTTAAAATACATAAGAAAAGTAAAAAAAATTCACGAAAATAGCGGTAGTCGCACGTCGGAATAGCGGTAGTAGGGCGTCTGAACTTACGTCAATAAAGGTAATGTTTTTAAGTATATTTTAAAAAAACTGCGTCAGCGACAATTATTAATGTTGGATTCGTGTTTAGGACGTAAAAATACATAAGAAAAGTAAAAAAATTTCACGAAACTAGCGGTAGTCGCACGTCGGAATAATTACCCTTTTTTTACCCAAATATGTCATAACTGAACACTCTGGGGTTTTAAATGTAGTATCAAATAGTAAATTATCACAAAATTTTAACATTAAATATCTGGTAATTGTTGTGTGCTATTGCCAATGTTTTATTTTAATTTTTTCAATTACTCGTTTTTACGAACATAGAGGTATTATAACAAGAAATATTGTACCAGTGTCATTTTTTAATAATTGTTTCGATTCCTAAAACGCCTAGTATTTTTGTGGTATTGGGGTTGTTTCCAATATTTTCATTGGAATATATTGTACCACTGAGCTCATGATATTGTTTACTAACCTAAGTTAACTTTAATGCGTTTCCCAGGGATATACGCTAGTTAGGTTAGGTTTAGTTTGATTGTATTTACCTTTTCATTAGAAGTAAAATAAATAAATCTAACATAACCTAACTTTAACGTGTTTTCCGAGGCTAATTTGTGTGTTTGTTTTGATGTATTTTGCCTATATTCTAATACGGTTGCAGCGTAAATTTCATGAAAAACTAGTCTCAACTAAAAGGCAAAAACAGTCGATATTCTACAAATTTAAACGAGTAAATTGTTTTAGAAAATTGGCAACAGCTCGTAATATTTACCAAAAAACTTCAATAAGACATTTAAATTCACTTCCAACATACCCCAACAGAATAAAATTAAATTTTTATTTTTGTACAACACAACACTACATTCAAATATAACTAAAGTATCCAATTAAGATAGATTTGCGTTTTAATAATTTTTATTAAAAATTAACCTGGGTAAATTAAAGAGAATATTCTTGGCTTACCATAATTGGAAAAATAGTTTACCTTTTTATCTCCATTAATGTGTGTTGTCTTATAAAAGATTGACTATCTATTCATGCTGGCTACTCTTACTCATAGATATTACATACAACATGAAATGAAAGATTTCACTGCTACATTTGTTTGCCACAATAATAATTAATATTAGATAACGTTTAACAGTTCTTAATGTTTGTATGATAATATATTAACTCAATCATAATAAATGCAAATCATTTGTTTGCTTAAAATCTTCGACAAGTAAGAAATCACTTAAAGTTGATTATCAATATTATCAGTAAAATCAGTGTTTCAAGATTTATGCAGAAAATCTAGAAATGCGTCATTAATGTGTTCAGAATGTTTCTTTTTCGCCGTATTAGATATTCGTATGAAATACATTACGTTCCATACTCTGTGTAAGCCAGTGATAAGCAAAGTACGGCTGGCTGCCCTAAGAGCTAGTCACTCTGGCCCGCAGCTTGGTATGGAGTAGCCTAGCATTGCATATAGGCAAAATTTATTTTCTGCAGATGTAAAATAAAATTGTAGTTCCCTTCTCCTTATGTAGGCGTTGTGCTGTAGTAGATGACTGTAGTTCAATAACATGGTCTGTAGAAGACATTGATGACGATGGCACATAGCGATCGAAAACGTCGTGTCTCAGTAAGTTTTACAAAATTTTAGTTCGGATAGACATACACTATTGTTTAAGTGATTAATAACATGGTAATGTGGAGTACAATTCGATTTGCTCGAACAAGTTTGAAACGAATAGGCCGCTACCGGACTTATTTTTATTTAAGATCAGGCTACCGCTTGTAAGGTCAGTAGTTCAGTCAGATACAAGGTTGTGTCATGTCACTTCTGCGGCTGTAAATGGCATATATTTTTATGTTTTTACTTCGTTGATAGTGATTGTTTACATTTTTTAACGTTACTATTGCAAGTAAAAAAAGTAAAGTTGATTCAGAGTGTCGTGTTTCTAAAGATTAGTGGACTTGGAAATACTTTTTTAAACTTGTTACGGATAATCCTGTGTGCTTCATTTGCAATGGTTCTGCAGTTGTATCTAAGAAATTCAGCCGCTCACGAAACTTCATTACAAAACATAATAACGAAAAAGTATGAAACTCTGACTAAATAATGGAGCTGTAAAGGAGCTCTGAATAAAAAACTATCTAAAATTGAAGTAATTTATAAGCAGTTTGTTTCACAACTTGAATTTACTTGTCTGTATTCATTAAAGGGAAAGACAAAAGAATCAATTATCTTCCAAAAATATTAACAAACTGTCACATCTTCGAGAGTGCTTTGACATTTTTACTTATGGAGCACCAAATATGTCTTGGACAAAATCTGATGTTGCAGGCATATTTTAAGAATCATTTCGTAAGAATGAAGACCTGTTACTTCATTATGTCATACATCAAGAAGCTCTGTGTAGATCCGCTCTAGACATGATACTATACCTGATGTTGTTATTAAGCTTGGTAATAGCATTCGTTCACGAGGTTTTAATCATAGACAATTTCGAAAATGTCTTGAATCACTGTAGTCTGAATATTCTGATGTACTTCACTACACTAAAGTAATATGGGTCAGTGAAGCACGGGTTTTGGAACAATTTGAGAATAAACTAGTGTGGACATTGGAAAGGTATTGTATGGCTTACCCACTTTGTATTTATTACACATCTTCTCAGTCACGTTAGTAAATTGAACCCTAAACTCCAGAGAAGAAACAAATTATTCCTGATATTTCAGGGGTTTCAAAACTCAATGAATCTATTTTCCAAATAACTAGTCAAGAAAAGAATAACTATTCATTTTCCAAGATAATAATTATTGCAGTTAGGGAAGACAAAATAAAGAGTTATGAGAAAAGGTTGAAATTTCTTCATGAAAAATTTCCACGGACATTCCAAGACTTCAAAGTCATCGTAAAGGACATGGAAATTTTTAGCATGCTTTTTAATATGGGTTGTAAATCATTCAAACCAGAATTACAGCTCGATCTAATTGAGTAAAAAAATAACACTGAATTGAAGTAACAGCCTTAATTAATTTAAATACACTTAACACAAACTACACTATGCACTACACAAGTTGTAATCAGAGCAAAAACATTAAATGAAACACAAATTCAAGATTCACAAAGTCTTTGGTTACAGATTCATTATTCTTTACGTTAGTCACAATCTTTTCTAAGTCTCTTTCTATAGCGTAACTTCAAAATTCTTATTACTTCCTGACTGGGAGGTAGCAGTATTGAAGTTACATTGAGTGGAAAGAAAACCACATTCACATTCTTTAGTTTAGTATTAATCTTGTGCAGATGTGCAAGGCAGTTATCAACAAAAAGTACAAGACTATCACTGTCTTTTGTAACATTACTAGGTCCTTATTCCACATTCATCATAAAGTACAAGTCACTAATCAGACGCTGAACAAAATATGCTATCCCACACTTTATCACACCACAAAATAACTAAGAACACTGTTATCTTTCAACTATACCGCAATAAATCACTTTACAGACTGATCAAACGAATAAACATACCCTCAACCCAAATCGCCAAAGTCATGTGGTAAATATATTGATATTACGACAAATGTCATGGTTGTTCCTGAACAACTACACACACGCATGTCTAGAGCAACGTCAGCACTGAATATTTTGATGTGTATCACAATATTCTTACGTGAATTTTGTTATACCCACACATAGATATGTAACTTGTGTAAATTGCATTTAGGAATGGTAGGATTCATATAGCTGACAAAATTCTATCCAAGACTATGAACAGACACCGTTAGGTGGTTGGTGTGCCCAGTCATACATACCATATTCATGTACCTTGTAGGTTGTAATAGTTGTGGAGTATTTTTTAATTTATTCGTATTTAGTGACTTTTTAATTTTTCTATTTTAAATATTACGCATTAAGTTTACGAAACCACAGGTGTAGTATTGCTATAAACTTGACCCATATTATAGAAAAGTTGCAAATTACTTTTTCAAGTGTTGATTGCATGAAATTTATTTTTGACTGTGCTATAATGAAAATAATAACGGTAATTAGTTACTTTAGGGAACTACTTACGTGACGTCACGTGATCTCTATTCTCCCCTTATAAGTGTAGATTTATTTGGTTATGAACAACGTTTCGGCTTAATTTTTTTGAAGTAGTAACTCGCAAAATGCCTAAATTTGCTGTTGACTTCCAAAAAATTACAAATTCAATATAGAAAAAAGATCAGCTTCAACAAAGCTCTATTAGGTACCACATACCTTACAAAATGGTTAAACTCACACATATTTATTTTTTTTACTATAGTAAGGCAAAAATTACTCACAAGAGTGAAACAAATACAAAAACCAATTCCACTCACAAAAGAGAAAATATTTCATTGAACATTTACACATGTGTCGTTCTAATGGTGGCATAGAAATTATAGATATTTTGGCGCAAAGCAATTTGAAAAACTCACAGTCCTGCCAAACTTTGGAAAAGTAAAATATCACTTCATGTATTTTATTCCCATACTTACAATCAGAGAGCACTGAGTACTATACTGTACATTATAATCAATTCAACTTTATGGCCTTTCTAAAAGAAACTATTGTCTATTTAATATCGTTTATCTATAATTAATATTATATTAATATTTACAAAAACAAGTAGCTAAACATTAAATAATTTTTTTACTGATAAACTTATAATTCTACATATTATTATTCCAATAATTACAAATAGACAAACTTTTATCTTCAATTAGTATTACATAACTACCTTCAAAATTGAAAAAAAATAACACATAATACTTCTTTTATAAAAAGTTCTGTATGCAAAACCCTTTAATTACATCCTACACTCACTGAACATCTACTTAAATTCATCAGATTATAGGGTAACGTTTACTTGAAAAAAAAAACATAAATTATAAAATCAAAATAAACTTGAGGTTATGTATAAAGTCAAGACAAAATTAACCTAAACACGGAGTAAACAACTATTTATAACATTGTCTTAAGTCTATTCATCTTCCTACGGAGTAGTCAAGAGTAGCCGCGACAGACAACACTGGTACTGCAAGCTTCAGAAAAAGGTATTGATTCATAATAAGCCTAATTTTAAAATAGAAGAAACTCGGTACATTTTTTACAAATACTACAGTGTGACCAAAGTTCGGTGTAATTCTGAGTTCACTGGTTCGGCCTGAAAAGATGTTGCCAATGAATTAAAAAAGTATTATTTCATTGAAAACTGTTACTGATAAGTATAAACTGCTGATTTTACTGATAATGAAGATTGCTGTGCATATCTCTGGATTTGATGTGAGGCAATAACGCCCAAAAGGTTACGATTCCTCATATTTTTTGCCAATAATACTCATAATTAGGAAGTTTAATAGAGTACTTTAAACACATTTTTTTTATGAATAGATTTTAATTGAATTCATTATTAAGTATATTTGACTTACTCAAAAGTTGAAATGGGTCTATTAATTTATTAAATAAAAAGAGATTTCAAAGTATTCAAAACTGAAACTACAGAATAGGTACATGTAATGTAAGTCTTGTTTTACAGGAGTAAAAAACAGGAGGACCAAAAAACACTGGCAGCTTGCTTGTGCTGCGTACATTAGACATGGGGCCGTCGGCTACGAATGATGCTGGACGCCTGTACTAAGAAGTAAGTAAGTTGTTTTACAGGAGGGGAATAATTACACCGTGAACATTTGGAAGGGTTTTTACAGAATAGATATTTAGATGTGTTGTTAGTCTTGTTTTTCAGAAGTGGAATAATTACAATGTTGTAGTCAGATAATTTGTAAGGTTCTAACTAAATTAATATTCTAGTGATCTGGAAATACAAGCCAATGCTTGTAAGATTCAACTTCACAATGTAATATGAAAAAATTAATTATAATATATTAACCACAATACATTATCCAAACAACAATACAAATTTTACAAACAAGGACACAAAATGAAAACCCTTTAAAACGTACAAATGGAATAGAATGTAGAAAATGAAGTCATTAAAGGTATGAGTATATATAACTTTAAAACCAGTGGAAAAGCAAAAACAATATTTTTGAAGAAAAATTACCATCTATTTATTAAAACCTATAATCAGAATGTACAGGTTATAATAAATTACAAATAGGCAATGTGAAAAAATATTAACACTGTGACTATTGCAGTGATTACGGCACAAATTAATCAAATTAATCCGTTTTTGTCAAGACGCAAAACTATTTTCTCAGTATTTTAACAAATACAGTTGCAGTAAATACTGATGAAGCTCAATTCCTTTAGTTTGAACTCAATTTAAAATAGTATAGTCCGTCCCTGAAAAATGTTGCTCCCAACCTATAAGTATTATTTTAAGCAAAACAAACACAATAGCACTCTTTTTGTCTCAATCTCCATAGTGAGGAATCCTATATGTTATAGCACTAACTTTTACAGAAGCTGAATAATCACACTGTGAACATTTGTAAGGTTTTTCTCTAGAATGGGTGCGGATATGTAATTTAATACTTCCTTTTACAGAAGCTGAAATATCACACTATGAATATTTGTACAGTTTTTCTTCAGGATGGGTATCTATATATTTTACAAGACTTCATTTTCCAGAAGCTGAATAATCATACTGTTAACATTTGTACAGGTTATCTACAGAATGTGTAATCATATGTTATATAAGACTTCCTTTTTCAGAAGCTGGAAAATCAAACTATGAACATTTGAAAGGTTTTTGTCCAGAATAGGTATGTTAAGGTTTATTAATACATCCTTTTACAGAAGTTGTCTAATCACACTGTAAACATGTGTAACGCTTTTCTTCAGAATGAGTACCAATAAGTTTTATAAGACTTCATTTTACAGATGCTGAATAGTCACACTGCAAACATTTATAGAGGTTTTCTCCATAATAGGTACATAAATGTGCAATAAGACTTCCTTTTAAACAAGCTGCATAATCACACTGTGAACATTTGTAAGGTTTTTCTCCAGAGTGGGTGTTTATATGGTATATAAGATTTCCTTTCTCAGAAGCTAAATAATCGCACCATGAACAATTAATAGGTTTTTATTCAGAGTGGGTACGCATATGTATTTTAATTTGTCCTTTTACAGAAGCTGAATAATCACACTGTGAACACTTGTAAGGTTTTTCTCCAGAATTAGTATGCATATGTATTATAATAATTCCTCTTCTAGAAGCTGACTAATTGCATTGTGAGCACTTGTAAGGTTTTTCTCCAGAATGGGTATGTAAATGTGTTACAAGATATCCTTTTAAAGAAGCTGAATAGTCACACTGTAAACATTTGTAAGGTTTTTCGCAAGAATGGATATGCATATGTTTTTTAATACTTCCTTTTGTAGAAGCTGAATAATCTCATTGTGAACATTGCTAAGGTTTTTCTCCAGAATGGGTAGGTAAATGTGTTACAAGATTTCCTTATGTAGAAGCTGAATAATCACACTGTGAATATTTGTAAGATTTTTCTCCAGAGTGGGTATTTATATGGTATGTAAGATTTCCTTTCTCAGAAGCTAAATAATCGCACCATGAACAATTAATAGGTTTTTATTCAGAATGAGTACACATATGTATTTTAATTTGTCCTTATACAGAACCTGAATAATCACACTGTGAACACTTGTATGGTTTTTCTCCAGAATGAGTATGCATATGTATTTTAATAATTCCTCTTGTAGAAGCTGAATAATCGCATTGTGAACATTTGTAAGGTTTTTTCTCCAGAATGTGTACGTAAATGTGTTACAAGATTTCCTTTTACAGAAGCTGAATAATCGCACTGTGAACACTTGTAAGGTTTTTCTGAAGAATGAGTACACATATGTATTTTAATCCTTCCTTTTGTAGAAGCTGAATAATCGCACTGTGAAGATTGGTAAGGTTTTTCTCCAGAATGGGTACGTAAATGTGTTACAAGATATCCTTTTAAAGAAGCTGAATAGTCGCACTGTGAACATTTGTAAGGTTTTTCTCCAAAATGAGTACGCATATGTATTTTAATAATTCCTCTTGTAGAAGCTGAATAATCGCATTGTGAGCATTTGTAAGGTTTTTCTCCGGAATGGGTATGTAAATTTGTTACAAGATATCCTTTTATAGAAGCTGAAAAATCACACTGTGAACATTTGTAAGGTTTTTCTCCAGAGTGGGTATTTATATGGTATGTAAGATTTCCTTTCTCAGAAGCTAAATAATCGCGCCATGAACAATTAATAGGTTTTTATTCAGAATGAGTATGCATATGTATTTTAATTTGTCCTTTTACAGAAGCTGAATAATCACAATGTGAACACTTGTACCGATTTTCTCCAGAATGAGTACGCATATGTATTTTAATAATTCCTCTTGTAGAAGCTAAACAATCGCATTGTGAGCATTTGCAAGGTTTTTCTCCAGAATGGGTATGTAAATGTGTTACAAGATTTCCTTTTAAAGAAGCTGAATAGTCGCACTGTAAACATTTGTAAGGTTTTTCGCCAGAATGGATATGCATATGTTTTTTAATACTTCCTTTTGTAGAAGCTGAATAATCTCATTGTGAACATTTGTAAGGTTTTTCTCCAGAATGGGTACATAAATGTGTTACAAGATTTCCTTTTACAGAAGCTGAATAATCACACTGTGAATATTTGTAAGGTTTTTCTCCAGAGTGGGTATTTATATGGTATGTAAGATTTCCTTACTCAGAAGCTAAATAATCGCACCATGAACAATTAATAGGGTTTTATTCAGAATGAGTACGCATATGTATTTTAATTTGTCCTTTTACAGAAGCTGAATAATCACACTGTGAACACTTGTTAGGTTTTTCTCCAGAATGGGTATATAAATGTTTTACAAGATTTCCTTTTATGGAAGCTGAATAGTCGCACTGTGAACACTTGTAAGGTTTTTCTCCAGAATGAGTACGCATATGTATTTTAATACTTCCTTTTGTAGAAGCTGAATAATCGCATTGTGAACATTTGTAAGGTTTTTCTCCAGAATGAGTACTCATATGTATTTTAATTCGTCCTCTTGTAGAAGCTGAATAATGGCACTGTGAACAATTGTAAGGTTTTTCTCCAGAATGAGTACGCATATGTATTTTAATACTTCCTTTTGTAGAAGCTGAATAATCGCATTGTGAACATTTGTAAGGTTTTTCTCCAGAATGAGTACGCATATGTATTTTAATTCGTCCTCTTGTAGAAGCTGAATAATGGCACTGTGAACACTTGTAAGGTTTTTCTCCAGAATGAGTACGCATATGTATTTTAATAATTCCTCTTGTAGAAGCTGAATAATCGCATTGTGAACATTTGTAAGGTTTTTCTCCAGAATGTGTACGTAAATGTGTTACAAGATTTCCTTTTACAGAAGCTGAATAATCACACTGTGAATATTTGTAAGGTTTTTCTCCAGAGTGGGTATTATATGGTATGTAAGATTTCCTTTCTCAGAAGCTAAATATTCGCACCATGAACAATTAATAGGTTTTTATTCAGAATGAGTACGCATATGTATTTTAATTTGTCCTTTTACAGAAGCTGAATAATCACACTGTGAACACTTGTAAGGTTTTTCTCCAGAATGGGTATATAAATGTTTTACAAGATTTCCTTTTATGGAAGCTGAATAGTCGCACTGTGAACACTTGTAAGGTTTTTCTCCAGAATGAGTACGCATATGTATTTTAATACTTCCTTTTGTAGAAGCTGAATAATCGCATTGTGAACATTTGTAAGGTTTTTCTCCAGAATGAGTACGCATATGTATTTTAATTCGTCCTCTTGTAGAAGCTGAATAATGGCACTGTGAACACTTGTAAGGTTTTTCTCCAGAATGAGTACGCATATGTATTTCAATACTTCCTTTTGTAGAAGCTGAATAATCGCATTGTGAACATTTGTAAGGTTTTTCTCCAGAATGAGTACGCATATGTATTTTAATTCGTCCTCTTGTAGAAGCTGAATAATGGCACTGTGAACACTTGTAAGCTTTTTCTCCAGAATGAGTACGCATATGTATTTTAATAATTCCTCTTGTAGAAGCTGAATAATCGCACTGTGAACACTTGTAAGGTTTTTCTCCAGAATGAGTACGTATATGTCTTTTAAAATTTTCTCTTGAAGAAGCTGAATAATCGCATTGTGAGCATTTGTAAGGTTTTTCTCCAGAATGTGTACGTAAATGTGTTACAAGATTTCCTTTTAGAGAAGCTGAATAATTGCACTGTGAACACTTGTAAGGTTTTTCTGAAGAATGAGTACGCATATGTATTTTAATCTTTCCTTTTGTAGAAGCTGAATAATCGCACTGTGAACACTTGTAAGGTTTTTCTGAAGAATGAGTAAGCATATGTATTTTAATACGTCCTGTTGTAGAAGCTGAATATTCGCATTGTGAACATTGGTAAGGTTTTTCTCCAGAATGAGTATGCATATGTATTTTAATTCTTCCTTTTCTAGAAGCTGAATAATCGCATTGTGAACATTTGTAAGGTTTTTCTCCAGAATGAGTACGCATATGTATTTTAATTCGTCCTCTTGTAGAAGCTGAATAATGGCACTGTGAACACTTGTAAGGTTTTTCTCCAGAATGAGTACGCATATGTATTTCAATACTTCCTTTTGTAGAAGCTGAATAATCGCATTGTGAACATTTGTAAGGTTTTTCTCCAGAATGAGTACGCATATGTATTTTAATTCGTCCTCTTGTAGAAGCTGAATAATGGCACTGTGAACACTTGTAAGGTTTTTCTCCAGAATGAGTACGCATATGTATTTTAATAATTCCTCTTGTAGAAGCTGAATAATCGCACTGTGAACACTTGTAAGGTTTTTCTCCAGAATGAGTACGTATATGTCTTTTAAAATTTTCTCTTGAAGAAGCTGAATAATCGCATTGTGAGCATTTGTAAGGTTTTTCTCCAGAATGTGTACGTAAATGTGTTACAAGATTTCCTTTTAGAGAAGCTGAATAATTGCACTGTGAACACTTGTAAGGTTTTTCTGAAGAATGAGTACGCATATGTATTTTAATCTTTCCTTTTGTAGAAGCTGAATAATCGCACTGTGAACACTTGTAAGGTTTTTCTGAAGAATGAGTAAGCATATGTATTTTAATACTTCCTGTTGTAGAAGCTGAATATTCGCATTGTGAACATTGGTAAGGTTTTTCTCCAGAATGAGTATGCATATGTATTTTAATACTTCCTTTTCTAGAAGCTGAATAATCGCATTGTGAACATTTGTAAGGTTTTTCTCCAGAATGGGTACGTAAATGTGTTACAAGATTTCCTTTTGAAGAAGCTGAATAATTGCATTGTGAGCATTTGTAAGGTTTTTCTGAAGAATGAGTACGCATATGTATTTTAATACTTCCTTTTGTAGAAGCTGAATATTCGCATTGTGAACATTGGTAAGGTTTTTCTCCAGAATGGGTACGTAAATGTGTTACAAGATTTCCTTTTGAAGAAGCTGAATAATTGCATTGTGAGCATTTGTAAGGTTTTTCTGAAGAATGAGTACGCATATGTATTTTAATACTTCCTTTTGTAGAAGCTGAATAATCGCACTGTGAGCATTTGTAAGGTTTATCGCCAGAATGGGTAAAAGTATTTACAACAAGATTTCCTTTTTTAGAACCTGAATAATTACAATGCAAACATTTGAAAGGATTTTTTCTATGATGGCGTTTAAAGTGTGTTTTAAAACTAGTTGAGATTAAATATGAAAAGTTCCATTGTTGGTGCTTGTAAGGTTTTATACGAATGTGTTTTTTCAAGTGGATTATAAGTTCATTTATCGTTGAGCCTCCAAAACAACAATGTCTACATTTTAATAATTTAATTCTTTTCTTCTTCATACTAACCATGAGCTCTGACATTGCTGATGCTCTGTAGTTGCATATTGTATCTGCATTCTGGTTACTGGTGTAATACATTGCTGGATGATTGTGAGTTTTAAGATTTTTTCAAAATCTTCTTTATTCAATTTTAGTTTACTGTTTTCACAGGTTTCTGAAAATATAAAAATATTTTTCATTTTAAACTTCTTACTATTTATTTAAAAATTTATTATAATTAATTATGTCTTAACAAAACACATTCCATTATTAAAGAGAGTTTCATAGATAACACATTAAGAATAAATATTTATACATTTATGCACATACTTAAAGTTGACATTCTCCTTGCCTACATATATACTAGAATAGTTTTTAACATTCTTTTTCAATCACTGTTGCACTTAATGATTACATGATTATTTTCCCTACTGGCTACACATAAGAAAAATGACAAAATTATTCATTTATATTATTAAATAATATTAATTTGAAATTGTTTAAATATTTTAGATACAAAACTTAATCATAACAATGTTTCTTAGACAATAAAATCATTGCAAAATGATTAAATGCTTGTTGAAAAAATCAACTCAGCTTCATTTTGCGGTCCATTTTTTCAAATTTTAAGCGTTTTAAAACAGGTTAATAAACCGGATGACACTAAAACCACAAGGGAGGCACAGTATTGAATAAAAAAAATTTGCCTTACTGATACAACTACAACAAGACCAGACCTGGCAGTATCCTATCTTTGCACTTCATCCTATCATTTGATAGGATAAGGATAGGTTCACCATATGGAGTTGTTCAGTTTTTTATTTTTTTTTTTTTTATTCTAAAAGTGTTGTCTGACTTTAATACATAAGTTATTAATTTTATTTGTTTCCATGTCTTACATGAACAATGGTTTTGTTCTCCTGATATCGTAATCTAAACATCTGCTTAATTTATGAACAGTTTTATATTTTAGAAACCATTTCCAGTTTTTGGGTAAATGTTATCTTAACCTATCTAAACGTAATCAGTAGGTCAGAGCAATGAAACTTAATATACAATTGATCACTAAACCTGTTTAACTTAATAAACAAATGTTGTATACGTTTTCTCTTAAAAAAATTGGCATTGTACCGACAAGTATTTATTATACAGAGTATCAAAGTAAAAGAAAAAAGTTGAGGTGTTATACTTCTTCTTGACAGTATAAGAAAATATCAGTTGGGGTACATTACTTGTTGTTGACAGTTTATATTATATATGTTTATAATTTGTGTCGAGTATGAAATATCTCAAAACATTTATCCGGATATAGAGGTTACTAGATAAATTGTTTAAAAAAATAAGATGACAATCAAGATTATATCTTTTATTTTTCATTTGATAGTACTTTTCACAACTTTTAAAAATTACACACAGTCCTTACCCCACACATCCTGTAACATTATCTCAGACACCATTTTCACTACTTTTCAAGATCTAGTGACAGTTGCATGTTATGTCTACAATAGTGAATGCATTAAACCATCAAAATGAAGACAGGTTTTTAAAAAAAATATATGAATATGAGTCAGAATCACGAACAACCAATTTTGGTCTTAATTCCATATCAAGAGTAATATCTAAAAACTAAATTTAAATATTATGAAATTACTTAAATAAATAACAAAGACACGTTACAACAAACAAACAACAATAAATAATTACAAGCAAAAACGTAGCAATAAATAATAATAATACAATAAATTAGTAACAATATTGATAAATTATAAATATAAGTATTCAACACTTAATAAATATATAAAACTAAGTATCTAACGAGGGGGTGAGCTGGTTGGTCCTCGTCCTGCCCCTGGATAGCCGTGTATTTTGAGCAAAGAGTAAATTGCACGATGAAAAGAACGCCAGCATTAGGTTTCCTTGTGAAAGTCCCATGGGAGAAGCGAATACTAGTCCTAAAATCAGTCTTTTTCAAGACTATTTTTTTCAAGTCTTCACCTTCGGCAAGACAAGAGCATCCTAACCGTTTGAAGGTCGTTATTAGGAACCAGAAAGGACAAAGCAATAGATCAATGTGACTAAATTTTAATATTGCCAAAAATCTCATTATGAGAGAGAGGCGCATTGGGGTTTTAAAAAGATACGAAATATGGTGCCCAACCAGAACTACAGCAAGAACGCTAATGCATTTAAAGAGGAAAGCTAAACACGATCACATGCATGTATCAATAGTCACGACTTTCAGAGAACGAGTAGTTAAGCAAGGAAAAAAGACTACACGTAACACAGCAACTAAAAACTCACCAAGTATTATCGTTATGCACTTGAACGCAAGGTCACTTCGAAATAAGTCAGACGAAGTCAAGAAAATATTAGAGGAAAGAAATGTTAAGATAGCATGTATACAAGAGGCATCTTTACCGCAGGATGAGTCGTATCACACAAAGTTCAAGTGCTGCAAAATGTATTGCACAACTAGAGGGAATCGACGCAGTGGCGGATTGTTCACTCTGGTCCATGAATCATTGACAGTAGAGAGCATAGAAAGTGTAGTAAAAACCCATACTGAGGTTGCGAAACTGAAAATTAGAGTCAATAGCAATTAAGCATTCGTTCTGTACAACGTCTACGTTCTGGGACCAGGCCTGCGCTGGGAGGATCTACATATATTGCAGATGGAAGAAAACACATTAATTTTGGGCGACTTCAATACCAAACACCAATAATGGTAACGGAACTGTTTTATACAGCTGGTTATTGAATAACAACCTAATCCTCATGAATCACAAACACGACGCAACATTCCAATCAGCATCTGCTGGCACGCTTAGCAGCTTGGACTTACACCTTGTACCACAGCTGCCCCCCCCCTCTTTGTGGTACAAACTTGTGAGCTGGAGAGTTGGAATAGATCTTGGAAGCGACCATTTCCCAGTATTCATCGAATTAGCAAACGAGGAACAACGCTATAATAAACAGTCGTTACAAGATTCGGAAGGCAGACTGGAATGCATTTAAGGAGGAAACGACAATCCCAACCGAAAACCAAATTGCCCTTGACATATTCGAATCGGGGTTAATGTCTGCACCTGATAACATCCCAAAACAAACCAGCAACGCTAAACACAAATTCATGAATAACTGGTGGAACAGCGACTTGCAGCTGATAGACACTGAAAACTTGATTCTGGACAGAAAGTTCATCGAACACTTAAAAACTACTTTTGAGAACAACAATGTGTAAAAAACTTATTGTGAACTAAAGCATATGCTAACTGAACTGTTAAAGATTGTAAAAATATTTTTCAATGAATCACAATTTTATATTTAGGGACAAAGAGATTCTTATATTCAAAAAGTAACAGAGAAAAAACTACCACCTTATAAACATTCAGTAGTTTCAGTTTTGATTTTCATCTGAAGGTCTTTGTCTATTAGTTTCAGTAAACAGTATGGTAAAAAAAGAAAGGTACATCAAAATTCTCAAGATAAAACTTCTGCAACAAATTCCCACGTGGAGGATAAGGTGTACCAACTGCTTTAGCATTATATTATACTGTCAAGAAAGTAGAAACTTTTTTCTATTTTCAAGCAGTGTAGTGGCTAGTTAATTCAAAAGATTTAAGACCAATTAAAAATCGTTTGGCAATAGTAGAAAATAAACTCTGAAAAATTGATAGAAACAGTATCAGTATGGATTCATAAACCATTTGAAAAATGTGTAAACCCATTTTGTATACAAATATGTAAACACTAACTAAATTAATGTCAAATCATGTATCTGAAATCTAAAGAATACAGGAGGAAATGTTAGTAACTAAATATTCACAAAACATAGATATATAATTTGTTTCCTAAATTATGTTACTTAATTAAATAACACCATCTGTGTTCAGATTAATTTTCAAGCTACTTATGGTTCACAACTACTCATAAGGAGTATTGAGTTCTAGTTTAAAATATTGAAAAAAGTTGTTAATTTAATTAATACATTTTATTGTTTCTAATTAATTAATAAGTGTAAAAGCATTTCCTCGGTAATTTAATTGTAACCCATTTTCAATTTTTAACAATTATTTTTTTCAAAATATATGAATCAATTGTTTTATAACTAAAAATATAATTTACTTATTACAATACTTACTTAAATATTATATTTGCAAACTATCACTTTCAGTTATTAAAATGTCTTGTTTTCCATCAGTATACTTTATACTTTTTAAAGTATAAAAAAACATAATTGTTTTAATTATTAAAAAAAAATTTATATAAACTCTTGTACTATTAGATGATTTTGAGAATGAAAACTATTAATTCAAACCCTAGAAATTACAATAATACAATAAGTAACAACATAAATTTATAATTAAAACTAATAATAAAATTGCATTGTTTCATGTATTTGCTTCTCTACACATTGGACAATATTTTATTGAAAATAATAAACACTAAGTTTGCTTAGCCATTAGCCTAGTATTGTATATTAACTTAACCCAATCTAAAACAAAGTTACGTAAGAATAATTGCAAATTTATTTTTAATGTGTTGTTAGCATGCAATTTATTATTATATTATAACGAAAGCAGAGTATCTGAGTAAGATAGGTTTAGGTACAAAAAACTGAAAACAATAATCTATGGTAATCAGTTTCAGAGTTCAGTGTTACTGTTAATAAACTTTTTATTGTTATTACTTACTTAAGGGACCCATTAAGACATGCATAAAACCAATCCTAAACATGTCCTGAAGCTATACTCATATTTACTCTTTTATTGACTCTGAAGGTTATTTTTTATTGCATTTTAGTTGAGACTACCTTTTTGGGTACTCAGTAGCAACGGTACACTGGGGACATTAGGGGAATGAAAAATGTTCGGTTAAATTGCACGATTTCCTGTAATGTGTATAAAATCATTATTTTTGTTATTGTCACGGAAAGTTAATTTTTTTTACCTATATTGAAATATACCTATGAAGTATCCAGTCAGGATGGATTTGGTTGTAATTTTATACATTTAACCAAACAAATGTACTCTTGTAAGGCAAGAATAGCGATCAAGTAACGTCACCTGGCAAAAGGGTTGGTTAAGGGTGACATTTCAATTCAAAATTTTTTTTAAAAAAACAGAACTGACTTCAGATGTACAGTAATCACATTCTGTGTAAATCATTCAAAGAAGTTTCTTGATGTAATCATCTTGAATTCACTGATTAAATTATAATTAAAAATTAGTTAACTAAGTGAGGGCTTACTTGCTGACACGTTTCAAAACAATCGTTCCTTTTACGAAGCAAAGCCTCTACTGCTAGCAAAGTAATTCTATTTTATAATTCAAAGAAGGTTGTATTGTACGCAATCTGTATATATCTGAATGTAAAATATGCAATCACATAATTTTTATTGGACAAAATCTGATGTATGGTCTTTGCTGAGAACAAAGAACAATTATTGTCCCACATACTATCATAATAAATACATGAAATTTTTTGTCTCATGAGAATAGTTTATACTTCGCTATATCTAATCATGGGAAATCAAGCAATCAAAAAGTTTGATTGTTTAGGAAATATTTGATGGATTAGCAAATTGCATGCTTGATTGTGGCGCCAACTTCAAATTATTGTGAGTAATAAGCTTATGATAAATTATGTTTCCGTAATTTGTAATATTTTTTACTTTTTAATTATTAAAAATTATATATTTGGGTTCTTTTTTTAAGTGGGTTCTGTTTTTTTTCTTTATTTGTGAGGTATGCTTTTTAATTTCTATTTACAGTGCCTGAGGTTTAACATTGTCTCTGACCTTGAGATCGCTAGGGTGGACTGGGCTGCAGTGCGGGGAGAATATCCATTACTTCAGTAAACGTCTACCTATAGTCAAGGTTGAATATGTTGTGAAGGCCTATTAGACAGCATTTGGTTTCAGCTCAAGACAATTGTGCCGTGTTTAAAGTGTCAACAATAGGGTTTAAGGTTAACCGGATTTTAAGGTTATTTTTATTCAAGTTCTTGCTTGTGTAGGGCCAGTGTTTCAGAGTTTAGTTCTAGGTGGTTTGTAGGGTTAAATACATAAAAGAAACTAAAAGGAGATGAATCATACATCCTTTCATCTCATGTAGTAGGAAAAACATGGATTGACAGCCCAGGGATTGAATCCCACGAATTTTTTTAATGGGCTAAAGAACAATTGCCACAGAATATTCCAACAAATTCTGTGATAGTTTTCGATAACACGCCTTACCATAATGCTGAATTGAACAAGGCTCCTGTCTCTTCTTCAAAAAATGAGAAATGATTCGATATCTAAGTGAAAGAAAATTTCCATTTACTAACGATATGCTGAACCCGAACTCAACCTGCTTACTAAACTTAATAAACCATCTTAGAAATTGTATGAATTGTTGAAAAATGGTGAACACATCAGCGTTAGATTACCACCCTATCACCCTGAACTGCATCCCATAGAATTGATATGAGCTCAAATTAAACGTTATGTAGCACAGAAAAATGTAACTTTTAAAATGGAAAATGTTATAAATCTTACAAAAAAAGCCATCTCAGATATCGACGGAAATGCCTGGAGTTTTGTTTGCAAAAAAGTTTTAAAAATCAAAAACGAGTATATTGAACAAGATCACATCGTGGATGATGTACTCGATCAGTTTATCATCAACGTAAATGAAGATGATAGTGACACGAGGAAACTAGTAAATATAGTGAAAATGATTCTGAAAATTTAACCTTGTAGTCATTGTTTTATTTATAATACAGTTAGTAGGGCTTATACTAATTTGAGATTTCAGAAACTGTTTGAAGTGTTCATGAAAACATATGGAAGCCTGAGACCTATACAAGACTAGGTAACACATATCAACAGTTACTTCTAAAACAAATAATGATAACAATAGTTTGATGCAGACATGATTTTTAAATGTGATGTTCTGCGTCTGCATAGATACGAGATTACAAAGAAACGAAATATGTACTCGTATGTACAGTGTTTACAGTTAGGTTAGTAGTGAGATGCTAGAGTAGAACAAAAGACACCGTTAAACCTCAAGCACTGAACATTATAATCGAATTTCTTTTTGTGCATTTGATTATGTTGGCAAAATTGTTACTATTTATCCACACATATTTCCGATAATGTAATATCTCAGGCAAATATACAATAATCCGGTCTCTAATAACTATTAGGAAAAACATTCAGTACACATAAAATATTAATGAAAAAATAAAGTAAAAATTCATACTAAAGTTTTATTTAATGAAGTAATGAAATTTCCACCTTAGGTTTATTAAATATCTTGATTAAGGTAAATGAACTACATCGAATTTTCAGTGTATTTATTTTGGCGTATCTCATTTGAGTCATATCAAGTTATATATCAATATGGGTAGACATCGAAAAAGGCACTTTCATGAGGAAAATTCATTCATTAGTATCCGATGTTGTTCGTTTTAAGCAGCTTTATCAAGCAAGAAATAAAAAAAACCTATTCGTTTTATACTTATTTTTCTGTTATTTTTATCCAGTACATACAATAAATGGTGTGATTGCTTATTTGGATTATTAGTTATTTTATAACTCCTATTCCTTATTTTAAAAAAATTTCCCTCTAAACAAATTTTTTTAAACTTTAAAATAACATAATATTGTCTCCAAATCAGACGGATTGGGATGTAATTAGAGACCCCCAGAAAGATTTCCTCTTTTACTTTCAAGCAAAATCACTTTGATTGGTTAAATACTTCCAAAGTTATTGTGGTAACAAACAGAAAAAAACATATAGAACCTCCTCTTTTTTTTAAGTCAGTTGAAAAATTGTTATTTTTGTTGCATCATGAGTAAAATTCAATACTTTTTAAGACATTTTACTTGCTTCAACGTAAAAGAATCAAGGTAAAACACTGATTTTGAAAGGTTTCAAATTATCGTGATGAGGGGTAGAATACCCTCAGATGTTGACCGAACATCTCCAAGCAGAAGACACTGATGAAGATCAGCACATAGCAATCGAAAACATTCTGTCTCAGTGAGTTTTAACAAATTTACTAAATATAAAGTTCAGATAGTCATAAACTATTGCTTAGTGATTAATGTTTAGGAATGTTGTGTTACACATATCTATATGATCAACTAAATTAAACTTTTACCATAAAAAATTAACCTTCAGTGGCAATAAAAAGAAAATAATTATCAATATAGCATCAGAACATGTTTAGGAATGGTTTTATACACGTCTAAATAAGTCCCCAAAGTAAGTAATTACCTTTTTTACCCAAATATGTCATAACTGAACACTCTGGGTTTTTTAATGTAGTATAAAATAGTAAATTCTCACAAAATTTTAACATTAAATATCTAGTAATTGTTGTGTGCTATTGCCAATGTTTTATTTTATTTTTTTCAATTACTCGTTTTTACATACCTAGAGGTATTATAACAAGAAATATTGTACCAGAGTAATTTTTTTATAATTGTTTCGATTCCTAAAACACCTAGTATTTTTGTGGTATTGGGGTTGCTTCCAATATATTCCACATTGGAATATATTGTACCACTAAGCTCATGATATTGTTTACTAACCTAAGTTAACTTTAATGCGTTTTCCAGGGTTATACGCTAAAGTTAGGTTAGGTTGTATTTACCGTTTCATTAGGAAGTAAAATAAATAAGCCTAACATAACCTAACTTTAGCGTGTTTTCCAAGGCTAATTTGTGTGTTGGTTTCGATATATTTTGCCTATATTCTAATACGGTTGGAATCACTTAATTATCAATATTATCAGCAAAATCAGTGTTTCAAGATTTATGCAGTTGAAAATCTAGAAATGTTCCATTATTGTGTTCAGAATGTTTCTTTTTCTCCGTATTAGATTTCCGTATGAAATACATTACGTTCCATACTCTGTGTAAGCCAGTGATAAGCAAAGTACGGCTGGCTGCCCTAAGAGCTAGTCACTCTGGCCCGCAGCTTGGTATGGAGTAATCTATAATTGCATATAAGAAAAATTTATTTTCTGCAGAAATAAAATAAAATTGTAGTTTCCTTCTCCTTATGTAGGCTTTGTGCTGTAGTAGATGACTGTAGGGGTTGTGCTGTAGTAGATGACTGTAGTTTAATAACATGGTCTGCAGAAGACACTGATGACGATCGGCACATATAACGATCGAAACGTTCTGTCTCAGTAAGTTTTACAAAATTTTAGTTCGGATAGACATAAACTACTGTTTAAGTGATTAATAACAAGGTAATGTGGAGTACAATTCGATTTGCTCGAAAAAATTTGAATCGAATAGGCCCCTATCGGACTTATTTTTATTTAAGATCAGGCTACTGCTTGTAAGGTCAGTAGTTCAGTCAGATGCAAGGCTGTAAATGGCATATATTTTTATGTTTTTACTTTGTTGATAGTGATTGTTTACATTTTTTAATGTTACTATGGCAAGTTAAAGTTGATTCAGAATGTCGTGTTTCTAAAGATTAGTGGACTTGGAAATACTTTTTTAAACCTGTTACGGATAATCCTCTGTACTTCATTTGCAATGGTTCTGCAGTCATATCTAAGAAATTCAACCACCCACGAAACTTCATTACAAAACATAATAAAGCAAAAGTATGAAACTATGACTAAATAATGGAGCCGTAAAGGAGCTCTGAGTAAAAAACTATCTAAAATTGAAGTAATTTATAAGCAGTTGTTTCACAACTTGAGTGGATCATTAGCGATTTTAAAATCTGTTGTTTTGCGTCGGATGAAAGTACGGACATAACTGATAGCTCAGTTACTGATTTTTTTAAAAAGATATTGATCATAACTTTTGTCTTACTAAAGAATTAACTTGCCTCTTTTGAGAAAAACTCAAGAGTTATGAAAAAAGGTTGAAATTTCTTCATGAAAAATTTCAACGGACATTCCTAGACTTTAAAGTTATCGTACAGGACCTGGAAATTTTTAGCATGCCTTTTAATATGGGTTCTAAATCATTCAAACCAGAATTACAGCTCGATCTAATTGAGTAAAAAAATAACACTGAATTGAAGTAACTGCCTTAATTAATTTAAATACACTTAACACAAACTATACTATGCACTACACAAGTTGTAATCAGAGCAAAAACATTTAATGAAACACAAATTCAAGATTCACAAAGTCTTTGGTTACAGCTTCATTATTCTTTACTTTGGTCACAATCTTTTTTAAAAGTCTCTTTATATAGCGTAACTTCAAAATTCTTATTACTTCCTGACTGGGAGGTAGCAGTAATGAAGTTACATTGAGTGGGAAGAAAACCACATTCACATTCTTTAGTTTAGAATTAATGTTGTGCAGATGTGCAAGGCAGTTATCAACGAAAAGTGCAATTGTTCTTTTCTTATTGGAAATACGCTTGTCTAGTAAAAAAATACAGAAAAATTCAGACCTGTCCAAACGCAAGTCTTCTCATTCAGTGGAAAAGTTTACTTAGTAGCCAACTCCCACCCTTGGTAGTTGAGCTATTTGGCGACGAGCTGACCACTAGAGGTGGGCCTCTTTGAAGATGGGAGGGTTGTAATCCTGTTCCCGGTCCAGGACTGTGCAATCATTAAAGTGTTTAACATTCATAAGTTCACTACCACGCAGGAGACACTCGGGGGTCAGTAGCACATGTATGCGATTGAGGCCGCAGTAAGGTAATCATGACAGGTCTTCAATCTGGACGCTGCATCGCTAACGGCTCGGGGCAAGTTATGGTCAATTGGTCTCCAGTCACAAGATTTCCACCGCTTTTCTGCTGAGACTTTCCTCAATCGAACGTGATTCCATTTTGTGGTGGACATCTTTATTAGGGACCTGGAAGACTGCAGTGAACTCAGATGCTTGGGCTGAGGGAGGCTTGTACTAAGGTAGTTGATCAGCCTTTTTATTGCCAGTGGTGTTTACATTGCTTGGGATCTACTGGAAATTAAGTACCCACTCGGCATTTAGTTTTCTTCTACAGTCTATGGTTTTACTCCTCTCCTATGGGCTGCAACACCTTGACATGGTGGAGAGGCTTAATCCGGGCGTGGGGGACGGGTGGAGCGGAGCTGTACGTATGTGGCTCCCTATAAACGGGCCAGTCCTAGCACTTGAAGGGCTGTTCTGCCCGGCTCTCGCTCTGCCCTTCCTTTGCGGGCGGGAAAAAAGAAGCACCCCCCATCCAGGTTGGTGGTCTGAATGGGCACATACACCCCCGATCTGAAGGTGTTATGCAATCCGTGCCGATGTAGATTCGTGGCCCTCATGGTAAGGAGGGTCTTTAACGGAGCCTCAGGGGCACCTGGGTCCACCCCTGAGTACTTGAGTCGCCTTACCGCCGTAAGCAGTAAGGGACCTTTATTTCCCTAACTGCTCTTGGGAACACATGGCAGAAACAAAAAAAATAAACTTAACTGGTCAGGGCTTAGAACCTACCGACGAATCTGTCCCAAAGGATGTGGCTTCGGCCCCCGTAGAAACAGATGGAAAACTAGTTACGAAGGCAACTAGAGGAATGAGTGGGACACAAAGAAGGAAAGCACTCTGGCATTCCTACCATGAGGAAGCAAAGAAGGCGGAGGCGGAGAGCAGAGAACCACGGCCACCCTCTCTGAGGAAACACCAGTCCAGGCAGCGGAAGGGTTTGACGGAGGCTGGGGCTAGAACCCACCCCGCCAGTGGATCCTGTAGGACCTTAGTACAAGAGAAAGAGAGGAAGAGGAAGGAAAGGAGTACTTCTAATCCTACTCCAGAGTCGGAGGCCAAAAGGAATAGACAAGGGTCTATGCCTGTTGGGTCGGGAGGTCTGTCTTTCTCGTTGATTTCCGCCAACCTACCGAGGGTTCTAGTTACCTTTGAGGATAGTGTAGGCCTGAGGATGGAAATGGCGGCGTTCGACCACCTTAAGGGCACCGTCATGGACCGGATTCTGGACACTCCTAGTAGAGGTTTTGTTCCGCGATTCAGAGACACTCACTTAAGAGATGGAGTCGCAGCATTTATTTGTGCTGAGGAGGAATCGGCAAAATGGCTGAGAGAAGTGGTACCGTCAGCTAAGCTCCACCCCTCAAGCAATGATCCTGCAGATTAGCTTACACCACAGTAAAAGCGCCTCGGTGGTTCTAACCAGGTGCTTAAATGTGAGGCACACATTACCAGCGCTGGCGCTGGTGCAAGAACCGTGGCTGGTCAGAAACCGTATAAGGGGTCTGACTGCAGCTGGGCGCACCTACGCATATGGGGAACATGAGGTGCACAGAGCATGTGTGATAGTCAGAGGACTAGAAGCCACGCTGATTTAAGAATTTTCAACTAGAGACCTTGCAGTGGTTAGAATTCGAGGTAAGTGGGAGCAGGGAGTTTATCGTGGTCTCCACTTACTGTGCCCACAATAGAGAATCGCCCCTGCAGAATTACGTAAATTACTTCGGTACTGCAGGGAGAGGAATATAGAAATCTTAGTGTGTTGTGATTCCAATGCTCATAATGAGGTGTGGGGCAGCACAGACACAAATGAGCGAGGTGAGGAGCTCCTCGCTTTCTTGA
This sequence comes from Prosapia bicincta, assembly GCA_036971475.1. Lineage (NCBI taxonomy): Eukaryota > Metazoa > Arthropoda > Insecta > Hemiptera > Cercopidae > Prosapia > Prosapia bicincta. The sequence continues at coordinate 60,599,341 of JBAIZL010000005.1, read as the reverse complement.
TTGAAGAAAACTTTGTGGTTTTTAAACACAGGTGCCGAGTCAATATTTGTCACTTCAAACAGAATGGAGGTACTAGATATCACCTTCTGTAATAAACAGATGGTAAAGTAGGTGCATGACTGGCAGGTTTCGTATGAGCCCTCTATGTCTGATCACTGAATCATCACTACTACGATGATGGAAGATGTCCCCCCATGTGGTGTGGCTTAGGAACCCGAGGACAAACTGGGAAGGTTTTAAGTCCTCGGTGAGGAGGCGGATGTCAGACTTCCGTGGTAAATATGGTACATCAAACGAACTGGAAAATATTGAGGCCTACATCAGGACTGTAATTTCCACGTCATTTGACGAAAATTGCCCTCTCTCGCGGATAAACACTGGGCGTGGTGGAACAGCGAGTTAGAGGCAAGACGGAAACTAACTAGAAGGCTCTTTAATAGAGCAAAGAAGAAGAAAACGGCGGAGACCTGGCAGGCATAGTCTCTATATGCAGAGAAGACAGCCAGGGTCTCTATAAAAATCTAATAAAAAAGGTAAAACGTGCTTCTTGAGAAAAGTGGTGCTCAGAGACAAGCACACTGAGTGACACTGCTAGACTGTTTAAAGTGTTAGCAGGTGGCTCAAAACGAAAGTTATCTTTATCCCCAAACCGGCCATGAAGGTTATGTTGGGTTTTCCATCCTTCAAATTAGGATGGAGGCAATGAAAACTGCATACCGGCTAAGTTGTACCAGGCAGTGGAAGACAAGTAGCAAACATCATAAACAGCTATTTGGGGATTCACTGAAGGAGCTCTGATAGAATCTCAGGATAAGATACTGTCTCTTAAAAGGGAAAAACGAAAATACAAAATCCATATTCCTGCAAGAGAGGCATGGGCGGAGTATAGACCCAGACATGGTGAAATCTGGTTCACTGATGGGTCCAGGATGACGGAAGGAGTGGGAGCAGGATTTAGTGGACCGAGAGACCAAGAGAGATTTTGTCATCGCCTGGAGGACTATAACTCTGACTTCCAGGCGGAGGTGCTTGCGATCAAACTATGTGCTGAGGAAATAATAGAGTCTGGCAGGAGGGGCAAGACCATCTGGATTTGCTCGGACAGTCAGGCAGCTCTGAATGCTTTAGGTAAGGCTAGTACCAGCTCTAGGCTGGTGGCTGAGACTATAGCTTCTCTAGCAGAGCTGAGTAAGTATAATTCGCTCAACCTAACCTGGATTCAAGGACATTCTGGCTGGATAGAGAATGAGAGAGCTGACACCTTAGCAAAACAAGGGTGTGTAACTCAAGGACCGTTGCTGAGGGCAATGGGTATGCCGCCTCAGGAGGGGCGCAGGAGGATCACAACACATATAGACAGGTTGTGCAGGGAAGAATGGAAAGCAACCTTGGGGTGTTACAAATCCAAGGTACTCTGGGGTTACTTAGGAGATTTGTGAGGCAAAGAACTACTCTTCTTAAGTAGAGATCAACTCAGAGTTACTGTAGAGCTGGTCACAGGCCATGGGAATCTGAGGAGGTTCCAATACCAAATTGGAAAATCTAGGTCCCCTGTGTGCAAGAGATGCGACAAGGACCAAGAGGAAAACCCAATCCACGCACTCTGTGAGTGTCCTGCTTTGGGAGCTGCAAGGAAAAAGTGGTTTGGCTTGCAGGTATGTACACCAGAGGATATCAGAAGATTTAGCATCAGGTGGGTACTTGGTTTCTGCAGAGGTAGGTATCCACTAAGCTAGTCCTGTGGTAGGAATGGGAAATGAGTACAAAGGCTGCAGCTAAGTGCCCTACACCGATAAGGTCCCTCCGAGTTTTAGTAATAATAATAATAAACTACCTTCAAAATTGAAAAAAATAACACCAAATACTTCTTTTATAAGAAGTTCTGTTCACAAAACTCTTTATTTACATTATACACTCACTGGACATCTACTTAAATTCATCAGAATATAGGGTGACGTTTACTTGAAAACTAACATAAATTATAAAATCAAAATAAACTTAAGGTTATGTATAAAGTCAAGACAAAATTAATCCAAACACAGAGTATTTTGTAATATTTTGTAATTATTTTTGTGGTATTGGGGTTCTTTCCAATAATTTCATTGTAGTTTAATAGAATACTTTATTAAATACATTTTTGTGTGAATAGATTTTAATTGACTTCATTATTAAGTACATTTTACTTACTCGAAAGTTAAAATGGGTCTATTAATTTATTAAATAAAAAGAGATTTCAAAGTATTCAAAACTGAAACTACAGAATAGGTACATGTAATGTAAGTATTGTTTTACAGGAGGGAAATAATCACACTGTGAACATTTGGAAAGGTTTTTACAGACTAGATATTTACATGTGTTGTAAGACTTGCTCTAAAGAAGTGGAATAATTACAATGTTGTAGTCAGAAAATTTGTAAGGTTCTAACTAAAATAATATTCTAGTGATCTGGAAATACAAGCCAATGCTTGTAAGATTCAACTTCACAATGTAATATGAAAAAATTAATTATAATATATTAACCACAATACATAATCCAAACAACAATACATATTTCACAGACAAAGACACAAAATGAAAACCCTTTAAAACATACAAATGGTATAGAATATAGAAAATGAAGCCATTAAAACGTACAAGTATATATAACTTTAAAACCAATGGAAAAGCAAAAACAATATTTTCGAAGAAAAATTACCATCTATTTATTAAAACCTATAATCAGAATGTACAGGTTATAATGAATTACAAATAGGCAATATGAAAAAATATTAACACTGTGACTATTGCAGTGATTACGGCACAAATTAATCAAATTAATCCGTTTTTGTCAAGACGCAAAACTATTTTCTCAGTATTTTAGCAAATACAGTTGCAGTAAATATTGATGAAGCTCAATTCCTTTAGTTTGAACTCAATTTAAAATAGTATAGTCCGTCCCTGAAAAATGTTGCTCCCAACCTATAAGTATTATTTTAAGCAAAACAAACACAATAGCACTCTTTTTGTCTCAATCTCCATAGTGAGGAATCCTATATGTTATAGCACTAACTTTTACAGGAGCAGAATAATCACACTGTGAACATTTGTAAGGTTTTTCTCTAGAATGGGTGCGGATATGTAATTTAATACTTCCTTTTACAGAAGCTGAAATATCACACTATGAATGTTTGTAAAGTTTTACTTTCGAATGGGTATCTATATATTTTAAAAGACTTCATTTTCCAGAACATGAATAATCATACTGTGAACATTTGTACAGGTTTTCTACAGAATGTGTAAGCACTGTTATATAAGACTTCCTTTTTCAGAAGCTGGAAAATCACACTATGAAAATTTATAGAGTTTTTCTCAAGAATAGGTATGTAAATGTGTTATAATACTTCCTTTTAAACAAGCTGGTTATTCACACTGTGAACATTTATAAGGTTTTTCTCAAGAGTGGGTATTTATATGGTATATAAAATTTCCTTTCTGAGAAACTGAATAATAGCACTGTGAACAATTAATAGGTTTTTATTTATAATGAGTATGCATATGTATTTTAATTCTTCCTTTTACAGAAGCTGAATAATCGCACTGTGAACACTTGTAAGGTTTTTCTCAAAAGTGGGTATTTATATGGTATGTAAGATTTCTTTTCTCAGAAGCTGAATAATCGCACTGTAAACAATTAATAGGTGTTTATTCAGAATGAGTACGCATATGTATTTTAATACTTTCTTTTAGACAATCTGAGCATTTGTAAAATTTTTCTCAAAAATTGGTACGCATATGTTTTATATGAGTACTTTTTTCAGAAGCTATATAATCACATCCTGCTATTTGTGAGGTTTTTCTCCAGAATGGGAACGTACATGTGTTACAAGATGTCCTTTTACACAAGCTGAATAATTACAATGTGCACATTTGTAAGGTTTTTCTCCAGAATGAGTACGAGTATGTACTATAAGACTTCCTTTTTGAGAAGCTGAATAATCACACTGTGAGCATTTGTAGGGTTTTTCTCCAGAATGTATTCGCAAGTGTTTTATAAGATCTCCTTTTCTCGAAACTGCATAGTCACATCCTGAACATTTGTAAGTTTTCACTCCAGAATGATTACGTAAATGTCTTATAAGATTTCCTTTAACAGAAGCTGAATAATGACACTGTGAACATTTGTAAGGTTTTTCTCCAGAATGGGTACGTGAATGTGTTACAAGATCACCTTTTACAGAAGCTGAATAATCGCACTGTAAACACTTGTAAGGTTTTTCTCCAGAATGGGTACGAGTATGTACTAAAAGACTTATTTTTTGAGAAGCTGAATAATCACATTGTGAACATTTGTAAGGTTTTTCTCCAGAATGGGTACGAGTATGTACTATAAGATTTCGTTTTAGAGAAGCTGAATAATCACATTGTGAGCATTTGTAAGGTTTTTCTCCAGAATGGGTACGTAAATGTTTTATAAGATTTCCTTTAACAGAAGCTGAATAATGACACTGTGAACATTTGTAAGGTTTTTCTCCAGAATGGGTACGTAAATGTCTTATAAGATTTCTTTTTACAGAAGCTGAATAATTGCACTGTGAACATTTGTAAGGTTTTTCTCCAGAATGGATACGAGTATGTACTATAAGACTTCTTTTTTCAGAAGCTGAATAATCACATCCTGAACATTTGTAAGGTTTTTCTCCAGAATGATTACGTAAATGTGTTAAAAGATGTTTTTTTACAGAAGCTGAATAATCACACTGTGAGCATTTGTAAGGTTTTTCTACAGAATGGGTACGAGTATGTACTAAAAGACTTATTTTTTGAGAAGCTGAATAATCACATTGTGAACATTTGTAAGGTTTTTCTCCAGAATGGGTACGTAAATGTTTTATAAGATTTCCTTTAACAGAAGCTGAATAATGACACTGTGAACATTTGTAAGGTTTTTCTCCAGAATGGGTACGTAGATGTCTTATAAGATTTCTTTTTACAGAAGCTGAATAATTGCACTGTGAACATTTGTAAGGTTTTTCTCCAGAATGGGTACGAGTATGTACTATAAGACTTCTTTTTTCAGAAGCTGAATAATCACATCCTGAACATTTGTAAGGTTTTTCTCCAGAATGATTACGTAAATGTGTTAAAAGATGTTTTTTTACAGAAGCTGAATAATCACACTGTGAGCATTTGTAAGGTTTTTCTACAGAATGGGTACGAGTATGTATTATAAGACTTCTTTTTTGAGAAGCCAAATAATTACAATGCAAACATTTGAAAGGTTTTTTCCTATGACGGCGTTTAAAGTATGTTTTAAAACTAGTTGAGATTAAATAAGAAAAGTTCCATTGATGATGCTTGTAAGGTTTTATACGAATGTGTTTTTTCAAGTGGGTTATAAACTCATTTATCTTTGAGCCTCCAAAACAACAATGCCTACATTTTAATAGGTTAATTCTTTTCTTCTTCATACTAACCATGAGCTCTGACATTGCTGATGCTCTGTAGTTGCATATTGTATCTGCATTCTGGTTACTGGTGTTGTAATACATTGCTGGATGATTTTGAGTTCTAATAGATTCTTTTTAAATCTTCTTATTCCAATTTTAGTTAACCATTTCCACAGGCTATCTGAAAATATAATAATTTTTTTATTTTAAACTTTTCACCATTTATTTTAAAATTTGATTATAACTAATTACACCTTAACAAAACACATTCCATTATTAAAGTCAGATTCATAGGCAACACATTGAGAATGAATATTTATATATTTATGTACATACTTTAAGTTGACATTCTCCTTGCCTACATATATACTAGAATGGTTTTAAACAATTTTTTTAATCACTGTAGTATTTAAATGTTGCCTCTAATACCAAGAAATTACTGATACAAAAACGTTGCATGATTATTGTTTCTCATTCCCTATTTGTTACAGATAAGAGACATTACAAAAATATTCATTTTTAGTATTAAATAATAATGATTAAATAATAATTTGAAATCGTTTAAATATTTTAGATACAAAACTTAATCATAACAAAGTTTCTTAGACAATAAAACCATTGTAAAATGATTAAATGCTTGTTGAAAAAATTAACTCAGCTTCATTTTGCAGTCCATTTATTCAAATTTCATGCATTTTAAAACAGGTTAATATACTAGATGACACTAAAACCACCAAGGAGGCCCATTAAATAATAAAAATTTGATTTAGTGACACCACTATAATAAGACCAAACCTGGTAATATCCTATCTTTGCACTTCATCCTATCATTTCATAGGATAAGGTTCAGTTCACCATATGGAGATATTCATTGTTTTTTATTATTTTTTTTTTAATTCTTAAAGTGCTTAATTTATGGACAGTTTTATATTTAAGAAATCATTTCCAGTTTTGGGTAAATGTTATCTTAACTTATCTAAACATAATCAGTAGGTCAGAGCACTGAAACTTAATATACAATTCGTCACTTAGCCTGTGTCACTTAATGAATAAATGTTGTGTAGGTTTTCTCTTAAAAAAATTGACATTGTACAGACAAGTATTCATTATACAGGGTATCACCACAAAGTAAAAGAAAACAGTTGAGGTATATTACTTCTTCTTGACAGTTTAAAAAAATATCAGTTGGGGTTCACTACTTGTTGACAGTTTATATTATATATGTTTATAATTTGTCCCCAATATGAAATATCTCAAAACATTTATCCAGATATAAAGTTGGGTTACTACACAAATAGTTTAAAAAATAAATTATTTCTTTAATATTGTGATGTAATGCATATTGGAAGAATAAAACGAAAAGTTATACCTAGATTTAAAGAACAGATTAGGGATATTAAATACCAAAGATGTGATAAGTCAAGTATTGCTCCCAAAATTAAGAGACCAATCACAATCTAGATATTAATAATGTCAAGTTGTTTAAGGATGTTAGGACCAATAAATTTGTTGATAGTTTCGAAAGTTTATATATATTAGTAAACATGACCGTGATATTTTATTAAATTCTGACAGAGGTCCTATTCCTCATTCAATTTCGTATTCACTTGTTAAGTAGATTATGATTTATATAAATAATTTTAAGTTGGTTATTTTTAAATCTTTTTATTTAGAATTCATTATATTATTAGTAAGTTGACATGGGATCTCTTGCTTTCACTCAGTGGGTGTGGCTGCGCCTTTGTTAAGAGGTTTGGCTGCAGCGATCGGTGAGCAGCAATGGGGGTATGTAGTTTTCTAGATTATAAATAAGGTATTTTTGTAAAATTATTCAGTTTTTGAATGTTATCTCTCTGAGGATGGTTACTTAGTAACTGAAATGTACTTAAGGGTAAAATTAAAAAAATATTGTGGTTAAGAGCGTTTTGAGTATTTATGATTAATATTCAACCACATTGTATTCCTAACAAATAGTGGCAAATAGTGTGTACTGTTAGCCATAACAAACGTCGTCAAACACAGATGTCTAGAGCATAAGCAATGTAGGAAACTGATTTGTGTACACTACAGTAACAAAACTTTTAGCAATGACTAAGCAATGAAACCATGAATTTATCAGTAAAGGGGCAAGTAAATGTACCTAAAAAAGCGCTCAGCTACTGTCAAAAGTATACACGTTGTTCATGTGTTATGCTTAAATTGATGAAGCCATATTACCCATCAGGTTTTGATTGTGCTCCTTTTTTTCCGTATGGGGGAATTGTAATTTATTAAGTCATATAAACAAGTTCTTTTTTGTTATTCCCATGTTAGGTTTAATGGTTTATTTGTATATAGTTAGATTTGAGATAGTTATGTTTGTTGCACATGTTAGTGATAATGATTTTGGCATGGCAAATGATAACTTATCATATTAATAAAATATTTAGGCCAAGGTAGTAGAGCAAATTAATACAAAGGTGAATAAGACCTGATTCGGTGTTGTAATACTACTGGTTTGAAGCGAATTCTATTTACTGGCTAAAAGAGACTATTTTAATCAATTACAAGTGACAAAAACAAGTTTTTCTTAATTTCTCATTGTTCAATAATATTTATTGTGCCTAGGTTGTAAATATTATTTTAGAATTCTAAATATAATTTAATACTTTTATTTTTCATTTTATAGTACTTTTTCAACCTTACTTCAAAGTATGATTTTTTAGACAATCTTTTGTTGGCGGGTGTTAAACAAAAATTGCACACAGTCCTTACCCCACACATCCTGAAATATCATCTCAGACACCATTTTTACTACTTTTAAAGTTCTAATGACAGTTAGAGGTTTTGTCTATAGCAGTGAATATATCAAACCATCAAATTGAAGACAGATTTTTGAAAAAAAATATATAAATATGAGATGGAAACACAAAAACCCGATTTTGGTCTTCATTGCATATTAAGAGTAATGTCTAAAAACTAAAATTTAAATTACTTAAATAATAAATAACAAAGAGACATGATACAACAACAATAAATAATTACAATTCGCTTCGGATACAAGATTTGGATTCTTGCCACAAGACTTGGGTACATTGTTCAGGGTATACCGTACCAAGGAAAGGGCAGTAGAACAATGATCCCTCAGCTTGGGCTGAAAGGCTCTGTTGTAATTGACTTATCATCTAAGCTTCCTCAAGATAGGCGTTACAGCTTGTATTTTGACAACTTCTTTACGTCTTCTTGAGACATTGAAGAACACGGCTATGACAAAACTGGTACTGTTCGAAGTGAACGAATAGAAGACACCCTCTTTCCTAATTCTAATATTATGAATAAAGAAGCTAGAGGTACATACCATCAAGAGACAGATGTAGATACTGGGATTACACTTGTTTAATATCATGACAATAACGTGTTTACGACGGCTTCAACATCGGCTGGCGTAGCTCCCACAGGAAAAGTTAAAGGTTGGTCAAAAGCTCAGAAAAAGCACATTACTCTGGACCAACCTCCATGTGTAGTTTTGTATAACACATACATGGAAGGAGTCGACTGTGAGATAAGTATCTAGCGCTATAAAAAATAAACTTTAATGGACATTTAAGATAATAAGGAAGTGTAAAATTGTACATTAGAATATCTTGTAGTTAATTAATAGTAAGTAATAAGAAATAATCCAGTTCAAATAGTTTAGCCTTTTTGCATATTCAAAATTTAAGTTTTTCCATCAGGAAAATATTTATTAAAACTAATTTCAAAATTTAATATTGTTTTTCAAAATTTATTTAATTAACAAAAGAAGTAAAAATATAGCCCATGTTATAAACCCCGAGATTGTAAGAGATCGTAAAATTAGCCAAGGGTATTAAAATTGTGTAACTATAAAATCAAAAGAAATAAGAGTTAAACCGAGTTTGTTAAAACTTGATAAGTTAAAAATTTTTGTTCTGTGTATTGTTTTAAATGTTGAAATAAAAAGAAATGTTATAATAAAGAATTATGAATTGTTCCTGAGTAAGTTTTTGTGTTTTAACTAGAAATTTGATATATATATATATTATAAAAGAAATATTTAATAGTAAAACATCGTTGTATTGCGTTTGATAAAAAAACATTACATTTGGCGCCCAACATGGGGCACGATTATTAGAAAAATAATAATAAAGAATTAATTATTCAGGAGTTTATGTTTTGTAAATAGAGAAATTAATTATTTTTCTCGATATAATAAGAGATAAAATTTATTTAGAGAGATTTTGAAACAAAATTAATTTAGAACTTTTTGTATGAAAAACATTTGAACTGGAAATAGATTTAGAAAAATTTTTCTAAAATTAAACACTGAGTTGAATAGAATCAAGGCTAGGTTTATAGTATATATAAAAATTGTTTATGTTTGTATAATAAGTTACTTACAGATAAAAAAAAAAAGAAGAAAATATTATAGGCGAGCTGGTAGTTGTAGGGGACCAGGAAAAGGGACAAGCTTGGAAGTGAAGGAAATAAAAAATGGAAGGCACAGATATGCAAATAGGAAACATTGAGGTAGAAGAGGCGGGGGGACTACCACCTATGCAAACCCAACAAAAAAAACTGGGAAATAATGAGAATGTAGATTTAAGGGATATAATGAGAATTTTGATGGAAATGAGTGTAAACATAAATACAGGGAGAGAGGATGTAAATAGACAATTAAATATAAATAATGAAAAAATAAATAGACAATTAGAAAAGATGGATGAAATAAAAAAAGAATTAGAGGAAAATAGAGACGAAATAGGAGAGATGAAGGAGGATCTAAAAGTAATAAAAGATGAAATACGGGAGGAAAATAGGAAAATGATAGAGGATATGAGGCGACAGTTGAGGACAGAGAATAATGCTGTAGTAGAGGATGAGAGAAGAGACTTAGAGGAGAAAGATGGAGAATTAGAGGAGGAGATTAAGGAAAATTTTGAGGAAACAAATGAAATAATAGCTGATGAGATAGAAATTAATCAAAAAGAGATAGAGAAAGTCGAATATATAACAAAGAAAAACACAGAAGAGTTAGGAGAGCTAAAATTAAGAAATGAAGTAGGAAAGATGGAGGTACTGCAAATAAAAAATTTAACAATTCAAACCGCAACTAATAAGAAAATTGAAAAGATTAATAAAATGAAAATGGTAATAGGAGAAAGAGGAGGAGTTAAATATCCGTCTCAATGCTTAGTGGTACAAGGCTTATTGAGAAAATTTATCAGAGGTACGGATATGTTAATGAATGTGGAGGCACAACTCGAGTTTGGAAAATGGGAGATGGAATTTAAATATGAGAATAACAGAGAAAATAGAACTTATGAAGCAGATGAGAGATACAATGGAGATGTAAACGGTGTTACGGCAAGGACAGGCGTGGGGACAAGAAAAGAGCATGGTGCCCACAGTCAATCGGAAAACTAAGACAATCAGAAACCCAGGAATAGAAATTAAATAGAGGAAACAAGTTTACAGGCATTAATAGACACAGGCAGTAATATGACATGTATCCAGGAGAACTGGAAAAGGAAAATAATAATAAAATAGGAAGGGAGATATTAAATATAGGTGATGGAAGCAATATGAATAAACTCTAGGTGATTATGTGTATATGAAAACGTTAGCAGGAGATAAGTTTTAAGAGATGGTAACTATATCTACGAGAATTTAATAGAAACTTCGTCGAATAAAGATAAAATTATGTATATTTAAACTTCGTCGTATTGTAAGGAAGAATCTGCGTTGATAAATAATGGAACTTCGTCGTATATATTATATATTATAAAAGAAATATGAATCTATGATAATAAATATTAAAGCATCGTTGTAATAAAAATATGGTAATTGTGTATTTAAACTTCGTCGTATTGTAAGGGAGAATCTGCGTTGATAAATAAGTATTAAAACAAAATTTATATTCGTTGATATAGGGATAGTGTAATCGAAGGAACTATAGATATGATCAAATAGAGGATATGAAATTGCAACCTTTAAAAATATTAGATGTTAAACTTCATACAAAATAAACTGAAATGATATAAGAAAATAATTGAACTGGATGTGAGATTGGAAGGGGAGATAAAATACTAACTTAGAACTGAGAGTTAGATGAAGCTAAAAGCAAAATAAATATGAGATAAATAATAAACAAGGAATAAACAGAAATAAGGGAAAGAGAAATGTTATAACCAATTTGACCAAATCTAGACATACATGACTCGGATAGGCTGGGATTTAAAGACACGGTATCAGAGAATATATGTTAAATAAATATTGAATCAGACTTATGATTGGAAGGGTTCCAATTGTAATAAATGTAAAAAAAAATATAATTATGGAAGGAATTGTAAATACCAGAACATGATTTATTGTTACTATACGTTAGAATTGTTAAAGAATTGTTGATTGAATGTAGTTATAAGTATAGTGTATTGTTAGAAGATATGTTAAGTAATATGTAGCTTGAAGTGTTCAGCTCAGTATTTGATTGTTAAAGAATTAAGATAAAATTGTGTCGTAGGAATTAAGTATAAATGGACAATTTAAAGTATAAATGTTAATTTAAATTTAATTTTAAAAAAAAAATATGTATATTTAATCAAGCTTGTAAAATGTAAAAAAAAAAATGTGTAATGTAGATATTAGGAATATTTTTTTAATTTAAATTAAATTAGGGGACATTGTAACATTTATAAAATGGGCTATATAATATTATTTAAGAATTGGAAAATAGATGAGAAATAACTCACACAAAATTTAAAAAGAAATTCATTAAAAGATTGGTTAGGTTAAATGAAAACTAAATTTAGGTAAAAGCATAGAATTGTAAACAAGGTTCTTGAACTGGAAATGTATTAGGAAATTTGTTATATCAAATAACCTAACACATAAATTAAAACAAGATAATCTAATAATAATTATATTCAAACAAAATTGTAAATATTAGTAACATAGGGCGTAAGGAATTACTTGAAGGAAGAGTGAAAAACGATTGTAAACAAAAAATTGAAAAGTTATGTTTGGAAAAGTCCAGTCAAAACACACACAATTCGGAACTATTTCAAAAGTAAAACACAAAGACACTTCACACACTAATAATAGTAATTAAATAAACACTGGAAACTTTATTAAGGATCGGAAAATTGAAACAGTAAGTTTCAACCAAAGTTTAACCAAATTAAAACGCCATTGAAAACAAGCTCGTTCTTGTTGGTATAATCAGCTGTAAAACAGATGTGAAAGTAAAGAAATAGGTCAAGTGGGCAGTAGACTCTAGTGAGATGAAATTGAACAAAATTACAGGCAACAGGTGTTTTTTTAGAAGGAGAAGCCGCCATATTTTTCTTTAACAATTCTAAAAGTAAAACGAAGCATTAGTTTAGTCAGAGATAGCGTGGGGACGCGACAAGATGGATCTGCCAGGACCAGTCAAAATTCTATTTATTAGGAACTTCGTCAAAATTATACAGATTTGTTAAGAAGATTGGCCAAACTAAATTAAGGAGAAGTGAATTTCAGAATATAATACAGTGGTAATATAATGTGAAGTAAATAAAACGAATTTAAGTGTGTAAAATGTCGAATTAAAGAGAAACGGAATTCTACGTGTGAGCAAACAGCCATTTGCCGTTATTTGATGAGATAAGTATCTAGCGCTATAAAAAATAAACTTTAATGGACATTTAAGATAATAAGGAAGTGTAAAATTGTACATTAGAATATCTTGTAGTTAATTAATAGTAAGTAATAAGAAATAATCCAGTTCAAATAGTTTAGCCTTTTTGCATATTCAAAATTTAAGTTTTTCCATCAGGAAAATATTTATTAAAACTAATTTCAAAATTTAATATTGTTTTTCAAAATTTATTTAATTAACAAAAGAAGTAAAAATATAGCCCATGTTATAAACCCCGAGATTGTAAGAGATCGTAAAATTAGCCAAGGGTATTAAAATTGTGTAACTATAAAATCAAAAGAAATAAGAGTTAAACCGAGTTTGTTAAAACTTGATAAGTTAAAAATTTTTGTTCTGTGTATTGTTTTAAATGTTGAAATAAAAAGAAATGTTATAATAAAGAATTATGAATTGTTCCTGAGTAAGTTTTTGTGTTTTAACTAGAAATTTGATATATATATATTATAAAAGAAATATTTAATAGTAAAACATCGTTGTATTGCGTTTGATAAAAAAACATTACAATATATATATATATATTGTAACACTCTTAAAAATAAGGTGTTACATATAAATTCATTTATATATTTAATTTTTATTTAATAATTATATCATCCCGATATAAAAGAAAATTTTTGTTTTATTGGTGCACATTGTGAAGCTAGCGTAGGTAGTAGCGCTCCTAGCGGGCGAAATAGACGAGTTAGTAACTTAGGGCAATTAACCACCTCACGCCATGTGACGCAAGCATGAGGCGATACTTCTGAACCAATCAGAATATTCATATATATAAATAAGGGTGGGAGTTTGTTTGAAAATTTCAGTTAGCGCGTCCTTGCAACGACCCCACTTCTCAAGATGTCTTTGAACGAGACTGACGTGATGGCACTTTCGGACATAACTTGGAAATTTATAAGCTTCCAGTATTCAAAATTTAAGATGTAAAGGCCGGTACCAAATTTTATAAAAGCAACTAAAGAAGAAGTCAGAAGCGATTATTTATGTGTTTCAAATAAGTAAAAGTTGATATAATTTTTGTTTAAGAGCGCTGATTCCAGGAGCGATGTGCAGTTATTAGTGTACAAAAGCCATGGGCAATGTTTAGTGATATGTGTTAAAGTGTTTTGCAAGTAATGTGCACAACCAGGTACGTTTTAGATAATAATAAAGAAAATGTATTTTAATGTTAACTAAGTTGAATTTTAATTGATAAACGGTTAACACATGAACGGTAGAAATTGTCCTTTGAATATTCATTTCTAAATTAAATCGGAAAACTTAACAGTTAACTACTCGACACATTAGTGTCATTTGTTCTTTTGTAATTTGCCATTGATTAATAAATTGTATAATTTTGTATTTTAAAACTTTAAATTCTTATTTCACAAGTAACTTAGTTCTAGCTCCAAGATATGAGCAACGTCCCAGACAGACAGTAATTGCCTGAGCTGCAGGGTAGAACTAGAAACCCTGGTAAGTAATTAACAATTAATAATAACACATTTCAAATTAAAGTAAACTTACCCCAGGAAAAAGGCCTTGAACTGTTACAAATGCGCAATTCTGCTTTTAATTTTTATCTGCTTGTTTTTGTTGTTTTCTAAAATGTAAGTCTCATACTCTGCTGTTTTCTAAAAAAGTTATTATTTAAAAAGTTGAATGATAATTACTGCTAACGAATTCTTATGATTAATACCATTCATGTGTTAATTAGGTAAGATGTGCAGCCCTCCTTAAAAATACTCATCAGTGTGTAGTAAATTAATTTTTAAATAAATAAAATGTCTAGCGAAAAATAAATAAGTTGATAAAAGACGAGTTAATTTTTGAACTAAAAATTAGAAATGTAAAGGTTAGAACGGACAGTACAGTATATGTAATAAGAAAGATAAAGATAAAGAATAAGATAGCCAAAGATAAAAATTGTAAAGCCGATCCTGTTAATTTAATGTATTGGATAAATACAAGTTTCTCAGAGAAATTCATAGAAAAAGTTTAAAAATCATGATAAGTTAAAGAATGAAACAAAAATTGTTATGTTACCTACAATAAACGTTGAATTAAGTAGTAAATTAAATTGTAATGTTTTATTGGACACTGGAGGTTCAATAAATATAATAAAAGAAGAATTTTTTTTAAACATTGTTAAATTAGTTAAGAAAATTGTAAACAAACAGAATAAAGTTTCAGCAGCTAATAATTCAGAGATAAAAATAAAAGCTAATTGCATTGTCAAAATTAAAGTTAAAAACATTTTTTCATGGCAAGTGAAGTTTTTAATAGTAGAAAGTTTAGATTGTAAAATGTCAGACGACCTAAATGATTTTTTAAAAAAGGATGAAAAATTTAAAAGAAGATTTAATAATAATGATTTGAATAAAGTCTTTTTTTTGTTGTGAACAATTAGCTGTATGTAAGTCTTAAATTAAAGTATGGGATTTAATTTAAGAATAAAGTTATTGGATTTTCAAAGAATGGGATTTGAAATTCGAAAAGGGTTAAAATGTACTGAAGATGTATAAGATAACAAAGAGGTTATAAGACAATGGTACAGGCTTAAAATTTTGCCAAATGAGAGTAAAAATTGTATAGACAAATAATGTCGTGAAATAATGTACTCGGAGGCAAATATGGTAATTAGGCTTACAAGAAGTGAGCAGGTTTATACAGCTAGATGATAGGTTAGGATTGTTCACATCATATGAGAAAAATTCAAAGACAATTTAAGTAAAAGATATTTCAAAGAACTCTTGTAATTTTAATTTTTAAACAAAATGTGAATGTAGCATTAAATAGTATAAAAAGTTGTATGGTTAATAATTTAAACTCAAAGGAATTTTAAAGTAAATTGGCTATGAAATATGAAGCTCCATATTATATATTGTAAATTTGTTTTTTATCATGTGTCTGTACTGTTCCAACAAAAAATAACTTCAATAATATAAGAAGAGCTCATATAATTCAATAAAAATCGAAACAGGGACATTCTGAAAATGGTAGATTATTTATTAGACGAATAAAAGAGTATTAAAAGTTAATGTTGGAAGAAATTCAAGCCATTGTTTTAATTTTAATTATTAAAAGGGGAATTGATTAATAAGGAAAATTGGATGTGCCTTGATATGCAATTTTACAAAATCATGACAACACATTTACATAATTGCGTGTCGAAAGGGCCCAATGACATGCAATTATATTTCTACACGAGATAGACGACAAAATCTCAAAATACATAATACTACACGACGAGACTAAAACACTTGACCAAGAATTGTATATGAATGGACAGTCCTAGTTTCTGTTTAGTTTCATTTCTTATTTTATAAATGCAAGAGCTTAGTCAAAATTTAAAATCAAAATATTATAGCAATGTTTGAAAGAAAAATTCCATAGCCTTTCAGTGGGTCCCATCTCTCAGTGGAGTTCTCGGAAATGAAATAGCAGACAGAATTGCAAAAGAAGCTTGCATAATGCGACTTTGCAACGAGGGTAGATTCACATTGCTGCAGTGCAAAAACTCAACCGACAAACATTTAGGCTTCACTGGACAGATAGGTAGAATACAGGAGCTACGGGTTGCCACCTACACCAAATACAGCCAGAGCCCGCAAAAGAAGACATGTATAATAATATCCCCCGTCCAATAGCAACTTTTGTAGCCAGACCACGAACAGGACACATTGTGACTCAGAATTATCTTTACAGTTTTAACCTCACGGATTCACCTGAATGCAGCCTGTGTGGGATTGAGGAGGAGGATCTGGAGCACGTACTCATGCATTGTCACTACCTGATAGCAGCAAGGGACATTCTAAGAACACTGGTGTCGTTGTGGAAGGACATATTGAGAGATGAAAGTTACTGGACTCTTGCATCCATCATCTACCATGGACATCTGGCTATCGGCTACACATATAAAAAACATTACTCACAACGATGAAACAAATACAGACATTATTCCACTTCCAAAACAGAAAATATTCCATTGAACAATTACACACATCTCATTCTAAACACGGCCTAGAAGTGATAGATATTTCTGTGCAAAGCAATTCAAACAACTCCTGCCAAACTTTGGAAAAGTAATATACTACTTTATGTATTTTATTCTTATATTTACACTCACAGAGCACTGAGTACTATACTGTACATTATAATCAATTCAACTTTATAGCCTTTCGAAAAGCAACTATTATCTATTTATTATCGCTTAAATATGTAATTAATATTATATTTTTATCTACAAAAACAAATAGGCTTACATTGAATAATTTTTTTACTTTTATACTTATAATTATAAATATAATTATGCCAATAATTACAAATAGACAAACTTTTATCTTGTATTACACTACCTTCAAAACTGAAAACATAAACACCAAGTACTTCTTTTATAACAAGTTCTGTTCACAAAACCCTTTAACTACATCCTACACTCACTGGACTTGTACTAAAATTCATCAGATTATGGGGTAACATTTACTTGAAAACAAACATATTATAAAATCAAAATAAACTTGAGGTATGTATAAGTCGACAAAATTGATTTCAATACAGAGTGATCAACCCATTTGTAACATTGTCTAAAGTATATTCTGGTGATGCGAGCTTCAGAGAGATATTTATACATATTAACCCTAATTTTAAAATAGAACTCGCCACATTTATTACAAATACTACAAATTTCAAATATTTACAACATAAACATAAACAACAATTTACAATAAACAACATAAAACAATCCAGTTTCATGTCATGTTCGTCCCAGGGAACTCAGTCATGACCAAGTTTCGGTGTACTTCTGTCTTCACTTTTAGGAATTTTATTAGAGTACTTTAAATACATTTTTTTGTGAATAGATATTATTTGTGTTCATTATTAAGTACATTTTACTTACTCAGAAATTAAAATGGGGCTATGAATTTATTAAACAAAAAGATATATTAATATAGTAAAAAATGAAACTTCAATTTACGTAACGCTGATGTACTATCCCTCCTCTTCCCGTAACAATAGATTTAACCCTCCCCCCCCTCTTAGCATTACGTAATTTAAGGATGGCCCCTTATTGCACTTGTGATGCTTACTTACAAAAGTTGTGATGGAATTAAGTGATATCGTGTTGTGTTAAAGGTCATATACTGTATATGCCGATTAAGTCATTCAACCTGTTTTCATTGACCACCAAACTCGATCATGAACACACAAGTACACAAATATCTCTAATTTTGAAAAATAAAAATCTAATTCTAACTGTCTCAAGAGAAGGAAGTCTCTTTCAAAGAAGGAACTACTTATAATTTGTGTGCTATCTCTACTGAAGCCTTGCACAACAAAATACAAGTAAAGTATGTAAAATTGTGAGGGAAAATATTAAAATAATTAACAACTGGAATTTGTGAAATGTCATACAAGCAGTTTATTGATAACAAAGCTTCTATATCGATGCTGAACAACACTGATGGCGAGAAAACTGGTTGAGGAAATGGTTCAAATAAAACCGAGATTCGTAACAGGCAACAAATCATAAATTCCTGTTACCATAAAATCAAAAGATCAACTACTAAGAATATGTTAATAATGGTCATTAAGTAAAACTCAATTCCCATTATTATCGTAGCATGCAAATTATTCTGAACACGACGTTTTCGTTTATTTTCATGATGTGGCTTATGCTAACCACACCCATTCTATAAACTGTATTTGTGTCACAAAGTTGTTGTTCTTTGCCTTTTTACAGCAATTTTGTGATATAAATAATGGTATAAAAAAATTATTACATTTTACATTGAAAAATCTAATTTTCATTATGGACTCTATTAAATATATTCAACTCCAACAAAAATTCAAAAATTGCTTCTTTTTCTCAGCATATAAGTATAATGCAACTAAAATTAGTTTATTAGTGTGCTATTAGATAGGGGGCTGTAGGCTGTAAATACTTTTTTTTAAAACTTTGAGGATGTTCAACTCAAAGGAAAATAAATCAGTAAAAAAAACATTGTAACACAGGATTATATTATTACTGAAAAAAGTGAATAAAAAATTATGGACTTAAATCAACAGTTAGCACCTAGTGCAATGAATTTTTAGTAATAACTGATAGACACTGAAAACTTGATTCTGGACGGAAAGTTCATCGAACACCTAAAAACTACTTTTGAGAACAGCAATGTGTACAAAACTTATTGTGAACAAAACCATATACTAACTGAACTGTTAAAGATTGTAAAAATATTTTTCAAGGAATCAAATTTTGTATTTAGGGACAAAGAGTTTCTTACATTCAAATAGTAACAGAGAAAAAACCACCACCTCATAAACATTCAATAGTTTCAGTTTTGATTTTCATCTGAAGGTCTTTGTCTATTAGTTTCAGTAAACAGTATGGTAAAAAGCGAAAGGTACATCAAAATTCTCAAGATAAAAGTTCTGCAACAACTTCAAAACAAATTCCCACGTGGTGGATAAGGTGTACCAACTGCTTTAGCACTATATTATACTGACAAGAAAGTAAAAACTTTTTTCTATTTTCAAGCGGTGTAGTGGCTAGTTAATTCCCAAGATTTAAGACCAATTAAAAATCGTTTGGCAATAGTGTAAAAAGAACTTTGAAAAATTGATAGAACCAGTATCAGTATGGATTCATAAACCATTTGAAAAATGTGTAAACCCATTTTGTATACAAATATGTAAACACTAACTAAATTAATGTCAAATCATGTTCCTGAAATCTAAAGAATACAGGAGGAAATGTTAGTAACTAAATATTCACAAATCGTAGATATATGATTTGTTTCCTAAATTACGTTACTTAATTAAATAACATCATCTGTCTTCAGATTAATTTTCAAGCTACTTATAGTTCACAACTATTCATAAGGAGTATTGAGTTCTAGTTTAAAATAATGAAAAACATTGTTAATTTAATTAATTGCTTATTATATTATATATAAAAAACCAAATACACATTGACATGACTTTAAGATGTGAGCGCTTCAAAAAAATAGTTAGACCTTCCAAATTTAATACATTTTATTGTTTCTAATTAATTAATAAGTATAAAAGCATTTCCTCGGTAATTTAATTGTAACCCATTTTCAATTTTTAACAATTATTTTTTTCAAAATATATGAATCAATTGTTTTATAACTAAAAATATAATTTACTTATTACAACACTTAATTAAATATTATATTTGCAAACTGTCACTTTCAGTTATTAAAACGTCTTGTTTTCCATCAGGTAAGTTTCTTTAAAACTTTTAAAGTATAAAAAAACATAACTGTTTCAATTATAAAAAATGTTTACTATAAACTCTTGTACTATTAGATGATTTTGAGAAAGAAAACTAATAATTCAAACCCTAGAAATTATATTAATATAATAAGTAACAACATAAATTTATAATTAAAACTAATAATAGAATTGCATTGTTTCATGTATTTGCTTCTCTACACATTGGACAATATTTTATTGAAAATAATAAACACTAAGTTTGCTTAGCCATTAGCCTAGTATTGTATATTAACTTAACCCAATCTAAAACAAAGTTACTTAAGAATAGTTGCAAATTTATTTTTAATGTGTTGTTAGCATGAATTTATTATTATATTATAACGAAAACAGAGTATCTGAGTAAGATAGGTTTAGCTACAAAAAACTGAAAACAATAATCTATGGTAATCAGTTTCAGAGTTCAGTGTTACTGTTAATAAATTTTTTCTTGTTATTACATACTTAAGGGGCCCATTTAGACATGCATAAAACCAATCCTAAACATGTCCTGAAGCTATACTCATAATTACTTTCTTTTATTGACTCGGAAGGTTATTTTTTATTGCATTTTAGTTGAGACTACCTTTTTGGGTACTCAGAGCAACGGCGCACTGTACTACGCTAGACATTAGACGAGTGTAAAACATTAGGTTAGTATGCAGATTGCACGATTTCCTGTAATGTGTATAAAATCATTATTTTGTTATTGTCACGGAAAGTTAATTTTTTTTACCTATATTGAAATATACGTATGAAGTATCCAGTCAGGATTGATTTGGTTGTAATTTCATACATTTAACCAAACAAATGTACTCTTGTAAGGCAAGAAAAGGGATCAAGTGAAGTCACCTGACTGAAGGTATAACTCTGCGGAAGCAGACATCTAATTAGGTAATGTAGTGTAAAATTAAAACCAACAGTATCCTAACTGGATACTTTAGAGATGTATTTAAATATACGTATATAGTAATAAGGTACAAAAACAATCCCCATAGGTGTGTGGTTGGTATCTAACACTCCATACCAAAAAAAAATTTTGAAAGGGCCAAAATAATGAAAGGACCATTATTTAGAATGGAAGTAATAGTAAAGTACTGAAACGTGTTGTATGTAAATGGTTCATAGTGTTTATTAAGGGTGACATTTCAATAAACATTTTTTTAAAAAAACAACTGACTTTAAAAAAAAGAACCCAAATATATAACATTTACTTACTAAAAAGTAAAAAAAATTTTCTAATAACAAAAACATAATTTATCATAAGCTTAAAGTCACAAAATTTTGAAATTGGCACCAAATTTCATACTTGGACTCATATTTTACATACTTAATCTGACAAATAAAGGGATTTTACATGATGTTGGACCTCCTTGCCATGTAGATTAACAAATTATCATATACACATAGGCTATTCAATCATTTCTCCAATGCACTTATTTTATAGATACAGTATAATAAATTTATGATATAGAAGGATTAAGGAGATATGATCTCTTATATTTATAATTATCTACAGTAATCACATTCTGTGTAAATCATTCAAAGAAGTTTCCTGATGTAATCATCTTGAATTCACTGATTAAAATATAATTAAATAGCTGACACGTTTCAAAACAATCGTTCCTTTTACGAAGCAAAGCCTCTACTGCTATCAAAGTAATTTTTAATTATATTTCAAAGAAGGTTGTATTTTACGCAATCTATATCACATACGCAATTTGACCGTTTAGGAAATATTTGGAATATATTTGATGGATTAGCAAATAGCATGCATGATTGCAACGCCAACTTCAAATTATTGTGGGTATTAAGCTTATGATAAATTATGTTTCCATTATTGTAAAATTATTTTTTACTCTTTAGTTAGTAAAAGTGATATATTTGGGTTCTTTTTTTAAGGGCATTCTGTTTTTTTTTTTTATTTATTTTTAGAAGTATGCTTTTTAATTTCTATTTACAGTGTGTGAGGTTTAGTGGTGTCTCTGACCTTGAGATCACTAGGGTAGCTGGGCTGCATTCCGGGGAGAATATCCAACACTTCAGAAAACATCTACTTATAGTCAAGGTTGAATATGTTGTGAAGGCCTATTAGACAGCATTTGATTTCAGTTGTGAAGGCCTATTAGACAGCATTTGATTTCAGCTCAAGACAATTGTGTCTTATTTAATGTGTCAACAGTATAGTTTACGGTTAACCGGATTTTAAGGCTATTTTTATTCACGTTCTTGCTAGTGTAGGGCCAGTGTTTCAGAGTTTAGTTCTATGTGGCTTGTAGGGTTAAATACATAAAAGAAACTAAAAGGTGATGAATCATTCATTCTTTCATCTCACGTAGTAGGAAAAACGTAGTGGATTGACAGCCCTCAGGAACGACTCTGACTCCAATGTCTAAAGGATAAGAATTAGTATTGGTCCATGCTGGTTACACAAACGGGTTGATTCCAAATGGGAACTTCAACTGGCAATTATCACGATCAGATGAATTCCACGAATTTTCTTAATGGGCTAAAGAACAATTGCTACCGAATCTTCCACCAAATTCTGTGATAGTTTTCGATAACGCGCCTTACCATAATGTTGGATTGAGCAAGGCTCCTGTCTCTTCTTCCAAAAATGGGAAATGATTCGATGGCTAAGTGGAAGAAAAATTCCATTTACTAACGATATGCTGAAACCCAAACTCTACCGGCTTACTAAACTTAATAAACCATCTTAAAAATTTTATGAATTGTTTAAAAATGGTGGACACGTCAGCGTTAGATTACCACCCTATCACCCTGAACTGCATCTAATAGAATTGATACGGGCTCAAGTTAAAGGTTATGTAGCACAGAAAAATGTTACTTTTAAAATAGAAGATGTTATAAATTGTACAAAAAAAGCAATCTCAGATATCGATGAAAATGCTTGGAGATTTATTTGCAAAAAAGTTTTAAAAATCAAAAACTAGTATATTGAACAAGATCACATCGTGGGTGATGTACTCGATCAGTTAATCATCAACGTAGATGAAGATGATAGTGACATGAGGAAACTAGTAAATATAGTGAAAATGATTCTGAAGATTAAACCTTGTAGTCATTGTTTTATTTATAATACAGTAGTAGGGCTAATACTAATTTGAGATTTCGGAAACTGTTTGAAGTGTTCATGAAAACATATGGAAGCCTGAGACCTATACAAGACTAGGTAAGACATATCAACAGTTACTTCTAAAACAAATGCTTGTTATAAAACAAATAATGATAACAATAGTTTGATGCAGACATGATTTTTAAATGTGATGTTCTGCTTCTGTTTAGATACGAGATTACAAAGAAACGAAATATGTACTCGTATGTACAGTGTTTACAGTTAGGCTAGTAGTGAGATGCTAGAGTAGAACAAGAGACACCGTTAAACCTCAAGCACTGAACATTATAATCGAATTTCTTTTCTTGCATTTGATTATGTTGGCAAAATTGATACTATTTATCCACACATATTTCCGATAATGTAATATCTCAGGCAAATATACAATAATCCGGTCTCTAATAACTATTAGGAAAAACATTCAGTACACATAAAATAATAATGAAAAAATAAAGTAAAAATTCATACTAAAGTTTTATTTAATGAAGTAATGAAATTTCCACCTTAGGTTTATTAAATATCTTGATTAAGGTAAATGAACTACATCGAATTTTCAGTGTATTTATTATGGCGTATCAAGTACAGCACACTACAGACTACCATTTTCGAACATCTGAAATAACTAAATTGTTAAAAAACTTAGAACAGAAAAATATTGTATTTCAATGGATCCCCAGTCATTGTGGTGTTCCTGGGAATGAGGAAGCTGACAGATCTGCCAAGGCGTCTTGCAACTTGTTTCCATCTCCTGAAAGTTGTTACTCCTTAACTAATTGCAAAGAGGCAGTTGATAAAGAATCTCACATCTGTTGGAGAAAGAAATGGAGAGAATGCAATACTGGGCGCGAATATTATTCATTACAAAAACAACCTAATGATCCAAAGATCTTCAAGTCATTATCACGTTCAGTGGCATCTTTTGCGGCACGAGCTCGTATGGGACACATTGTCACCAATACATATTTGAAAAGGTTTCATATTACTAACGACTCTATCTGTGGAGTGTGCAAGCAAGAAGAGGAAACATTAGAGCACATACTTTTGAAGTGTCCTGTAACAGCAGCAACAAGGAGTCCCTTGATAAAGCAACTAGGACGGGAATGTACCCTGGACAGAATCTTGAAAGAAAGTTGTTTCTGGCCATTGGCAGAGTGTGTGTATAGGAGACATCGAGCCATCGAGGCCAACCTTGGAAGCTCGTAATAAGAAGTAAGTATTATGGCGTATCTCTTTGAGTCATCTCAAGTTATATATCAATATGGGTAAACATCGAACAAGGCACTTTCATGAGGAAAATTCATTCATTAGTATCTAATGATGTTCATTTTAAGCACCTTTATCAAGCAAGAAATAAAAAAAAACTATTTGTTTTATACTTATTTTTTCTGTTATTTTTATCCAGTACATACAATTTGTATTTGGATTATTAGTTATTTTATAACTCCTATTCCTTATTTTTTTAAAATTTCCCTCTAAACAAATTTTTTTAAACTTTAAAATAACATAATATTGTCTCCAAATCAGACGGATTGGGATGTAATTATAATGGCAGGGTGTCTAGTAAAATAGCTTGAAGAAATTCCCTGAGTTTTCCCTGACTTTTCCTCTTTTAGATGTCTATAGAAAATCCAGTTTACATTGGGCCCATCCATTGATATCTGAAGGATCTTGGATAAATCCAGACTTTGAACACCTTTTAAGAACGAATTGAGTAACTCTTTTGCTTTTGTGTCTGTAAGGAACACAGAAGCAAAATATCGAGCTTTCACTTCATCCGTCTCTGCATCCCAATACCTAACACTCAAATCCATTTGGGCTCTTTGTGATATTTTGTTTAAACTTTCATCAAAGCCAATTACATAGTTAGAATTTGAATTTAATGATGTCAGTAACAGGTCTTTAAAATAATTTGATAAACCGAATACAACACTATAGGAAATTTTATCTTTCCGCAATCTCATGTTCTGTGCAATGGTGCTATCAGGGAACATCCTTGGAAAGAGGCACACACTACCTTCTGCATTGCTCAAAGAAGTGTTCCATTACTAAATTCATGCACCACATAATCTCTGCTTCGGTCACGTCATCTTTTAGTTTATATTTATCCCAAGGAAGGAGGGGAGGTAATGACGACATCTGCATGATGCGATTGCCCGCTACGGCAATAAAAACCGGAACCTTCCATGTTGAAATAAACAGTGTAAAAATAATCACCGTCAAATAAAACACATACTATCACGAATCTCGAATGTTTACACAGCGTTCTGTGTGGTCAGAAACAGACCGAGTTATCTCTTATCCCCCACCTGTCCATATGATAACAGAACCACTGCGCACCCCAAGGCCATGGTCCAGGCTAAAACTTCCCAGCTGTACCAACTCGACACGTTTAATATTTATTGACATAATTCCTGAAGTCATAGCAACGAGCTCATCAAATAAATAATGGGCATCTAAATAAAGAAGTGTTATTTCCTGACTGTCCTGCCCCTAAACCGCTGGCTTACAATACCAAATATTCGAGAGCAATTGCCACTAGTTTTGTTTCTAATCAAAATAAATACTTTCTCGATTTTTTAAAATTTTCCCTGAATTTTCCAGAATCTTAAAATTCCCTGACTTTTCCAGGTTTTCCCGGTTTTCCCTGTCACTAGACACCCTGAATGGGACCAACAGAAAGATTTCCTCTTTTACTTGGAAGCGACCATTTCCCAGTATTCGTCGAATTAGCAAACGAGGAACAACGCTATAATAAACAGTCGTTACAAGATTCGGAAGGCAGACTGGAATGCATTTAAGGAGGAAACGACAATCCCAACCGAAAACCAAATTGCCCTTGACATATTCGAATCGGGGTTAATGTCTGCACCTGATAACATCCCAAAACAAACCAGCAACGCTAAACACAAATTCATGAATAACTGGTGGAACAGCGACTTGCAGCTGATAGACACTGAAAACTTGATTCTGGACAGAAAGTTCATCGAACACTTAAAAACTACTTTTAAGAACAACAATGTGTAAAAAACTTATTGTGAACTAAAGCATATGCTAACTGAACTGTTAAAGATTGTAAAAATATTTTTCAATGAATCACAATTTTATATTTACGGACAAAGAGATTCTTATATTCAAAAAGTAACAGAGAAAAAACTACCACCTTATAAACATTCAGTAGTTTCAGTTTTGATTTTCATCTGAAGGTCTTTGTCTATTAGTTTCAGTAAACAGTATGGTAAAAAAAGAAAGGTACATCAAAATTCTCAAGATAAAACTTCTGCAACAAATTCCCACGTGGAGGATAAGGTGTACCAACTGCTTTAGCATTATATTATACTGTCAAGAAAGTAAAAACTTTTTTCTATTTTCAAGCAGTGTAGTGCCTAGTTAATTCAAAAGATTTAAGACCAATTAAAAATCGTTTGGCAATAGTAGAAAATAAACTCTGAAAAATTGATAGAAACAGTATCAGTATGGATTCATAAACCATTTGAAAAATGTGTAAACCCATTTTGTATACAAATATGTAAACACTAACTAAATTAATGTCAAATCATGTATCTGAAATCTAAAGAATACAGGAGGAAATGTTAGTAACTAAATATTCACAAAACGTAGATATATGATTTGTTTCCGAAATTACGTTACTTAATTAAATAACATCATCTGTGTTCAGATTAATTTTCAAGCTACTTATGGTTCACAACTACTCATAAGGAGTATTGAGTTCTAGTTTAAAATATTGAAAAAAGTTGTTAATTTAATTAATTGCTTATTGTATTATATATAAAAAACCAAATACACGTTGACATGACTTGAAAATGTGAGAGCTTCAAAAAAATAGTTAGACCTTCCAAATTTAATACATTTTATTGTTTCTAATTAATTAATAAGTGTAAAAGCATTTCCTCGGTAATTTAATTGTAACCCATTTTCAATTTTTAACAATTATTTTTTTCAAAATATATGAATCAATTGTTTTATAACTAAAAATATAATTTACTTATTACAATACTTACTTAAATATTATATTTGCAAACTATCACTTTCAGTTATTAAAACGTCTTGTTTTCCATCAGTATACTTAAAGTATAAAAAAACATAAATGTTTTAATTATTTAAAAAAAATTTATATAAACTCTTGTACTATTAGATGATTTTGAGAATGAAAACTAATAATTCAAACCCTAGAAATTACAATAATACAATAAGTAACAACATAAATTTATAATTAAAACTAATAATAAAATTGCATTGTTTCATGTATTTGCTTCTCTACACATTGGACAATATTTTATTGAAAATAATAAACATTAAGTTTGCATAGCCATTAGCCTAGTATTGTATATTAACTTAAACCAATCTAAAACAAAGTTACTTAAGAATAATTGCAAATTTATTTTTAATGTGTTGTTAGCATGCAATTTATTATTATATTATAACGAAAGCAGAGTATCTGAGTAAGATAGGTTTAGGTACAAAAAACTGAAAACAATAATCTATGGTAATCAGTTTCAGAGTTCAGTGTTACTGTTAATAAACTTTTTCTTGTTATTACATACTTAAGGTACCCATTAAGACATGCATAAAACCAATCCTAAACATGTCCTGAAGCTATACTCATAATTACTTTTTTTTATTGACTCTGAAGGTTATTTTTTATTGCATTTTAGTTGAGACTACCTTTTTGGGTACTCAGTAGCAACGGTACACTGTACTACGTCTAGACATTAGGGGAATGAAAAATGTTCGGTTAAATTGCACGATTTCCTGTAATGTGTATAAAATCATTATTTTTGTTATTGTCACGGAAAGTTAATTTTTTTTACCTATATTGAAATATACCGATGAAGTATCCAGTCAGGATGGATTTGGTTGTAATTTTATACATTTAACCAAACAAATGTACTCTTGTAAGGCAAGAATAGCGATCAAGTAACGTCACCTGGCAGAAGGGTTGGTTAAGGGTGACATTTCAATTCAAAATTTTTTTTAAAAAAACAGAACTGACTTCAGATGTACAGTAATCACATTCTGTGTAAATCATTCAAAGAAGTTTCTTGATGTAATCATCTTGAATTCACTGATTAAACTATAAAAGTAATTCCATTTTATAATTCAAAGAAGGTTGTATTGTACGCAATCTGTATATATCTGAATGTAAAATATGCAATCACATAATTTTTATTGGACAAAATCTGATGTATGGTCTTTGCTGAGAACAAAGAACAATTATTGTCCCACATACTATCATAATAAATACATGAAATTTTTTGTCTCATGAGAATAGTTTATACTTCGCTATATCTAATCATGGGAAATCAAGCAATCAAAAAGTTTGATTGTTTAGGAAATATTTGATGGATTAGCAAATTGCATGCTTGATTGTGGCGCCAACTTACATACATAGAGGTATTATAACAAGAAATATTGTACCAGAGTATTTTTTTTATAATTGTTTCGATTCCTAAAACACCTAGTATTTTTGTGGTATTGGGGTTGTTTCCAATATTTTCATTGTAATATATTGTACTACTGTGCTCTTGATATTGTTTACTAACCTAAGTTAACTTTAATGCGTTTTCCAGGGTTATACGCTAAAGTTAGGTTAGGTTGTATTTACCTTTTCATTAGGAAGTAAAATAAATAAGCCTAACATAACCTAACTTTAGCGTGTTTTCCGAGGCTAATTTCTGTGTTGGTTTCGATATATTTTGCCTATATTCTAATACGGTTGGAATCACTTAAAGTTGATTATCAATATTATCAGCAAAATCAGTGTTTCAAGATTTATGCAGTTGAAAATCTAGAAATGTTCCATTATTGTGTTCAGAATGTTTCTTTTTCTCCGTATTAGATTTCCGTATGAAATACATTACGTTCCATACTCTGTGTAAGCCAGTGATAAGCTGGCTGCCCTAAGAGCTAGTCAAACCGGCCCGCAGCTTGGTATGGAGTAACCTATAATTGCATATAAGAAAAATTTATTTTCTGCAGAAATAAAATAAAATTGTAGTTTCCTTCTCCTTATGTAGGCTTTGTGCTGTAGTAGATGACTGTAGGGGTTGTGCTGTAGTAGATGACTGTAGTTTAATAACATGGTCTGCAGAAGACACTGATGAAGATCGGCACATAACGATCGAAACGTTCTGTCTCAGTAAGTTTTACAAAATTTTAGTTCGGATAGACATAAACTACTGTTTAAGTGATTAATAACAAGGTAATGTGGAGTACAATTCGATTTGCTCGAAAAAGTTTGAATCGAATAGGCCGCTACCGGACTTATTTTTATTTAAGATCAGGCTACTGCTTATAAGGTCAGTAGTTCAGTCAGATACAAGGCTGTAAATGGCATATATTTTTATGTTTTTACTTTGTTGATAGTGATTGTTTACATTTTTTAATGTTACTATGGCAAGTAAAGTTGATTCAGAATGTCGTGTTTCTAAAGATTCATGGACTTGGAAATACTTTTTAAACCTGTTACGGATAATCCTCTGTACTTCATTTGCAATGGTTCTGCAGTCATATCTAAGAAATTCAACCACCCACAAAACTTCATTACAAAACATAATAAAGCAAAAGTATGAAACTATGACTAAATAATGGAGCCGTAAAGGAGCTCTGAGTAAAAAACTATCTAAAATTGAAGTAATTTATAAGCAGTTGTTTCACAACTTGAGTAGATCATTAGCGATTTTAAAATCTGTTGTTTTGCGTCGGATGAAAGTACGGACATAACTGATAGCTCAGTTACTGATTTTTTTAAAAAGATATTGATCATAACTTTTGTCTTACTAAAGAATTAACTTGCCTCTATTGAGAAAAACTCAAGAGTTATGAAAAAAGGTTGAAATTTCTTCATGAAAAATTTCAACGGACATTCCTAGACTTTAAAGTTATCGTACAGAACCTGGAAATTTTTAGCATGCCTTTTAATATGGGTTGTAAATCATTCAAACCAGAATTACAGCTCGATCTAATTGAGTAAAAAAATAACACTGAATTGAAGTAACAGCCTTAATTAATTTAAATACACTTAACACAAACTATACTATGCACTACACAAGTTGTAATCAGAGCAAAAACATTAAATGAAACACAAATTCAAGATTCACAAAGTCTTTGGTTACAGCTTCATTATTCTTTACTTTGGTCACAATCTTTTTTAAAAGTCTCTTTATATAGCGTAACTTCAAAATTCTTATTACTTCCTGACTGGGAGGTAGCAGTAATGAAGTTACATTGAGTGGGAAGAAAACCACATTCACATTCTTTAGTTTAGAATTAATGTTGTGCAGATGTGCAAGGCAGTTATCAACGAAAAGTGCAATTGTTCTTTTCTTATTGGAAATACGCTTGTAAAAAAATACAGAAAAATTAAGACCTGTCTAGACGCAAGTCTTCTCATTCAATGGAAAAGTTTACTTAGTAGCCAACTCCCACCCTTGGTAGTTGAGCTATTTGGCGACGCGCTGACCACTAGAGGTGGGCCTCTTTGAAGATGGGAGTGTTGTAATCCTGTTCCCGGTCCAGGACTGTGCAATCATTAAAGTGTTTAACATTCATAAGTTCACTACCACGCAGGAGACACTCGGGGGTCAGTAGCACATGTATGCGATTGAGGCCTCAGTAAGGTAATCATGACAGGTCTTCAATCTGGACGCTGCATCGCTAACGGCTCGGGGCAAGTTATGGTCAATTGGTCTCCAGTCACAAGATTTCCACCGCTTTTCTGCTGAGACTTCCCTCAATCGAACGTGATTCAATTTTGTGGTGGACATCTTTATTAGGGACCTGGAAGACTGTAGTGAACTCAGATGCTTGGGCTGAGGGAGGCTTGTACTAAGGTAGTTGATCAGCCTTTTTATTGCCAGTGGTGTTTACATTGCTTGGGATCTACTGGAAATTAAGTACCCACTCGGCATTTAGTTTTCTTCTACAGTCTATGGTTTTACTCCTCTCCTATGAACTGCAACACCTTGACATGGTGGAGAGGCTTAATCCGGGCGTGGGGGACGGGTGGAGCGGAGCTGTACGTATGTGGCTCCCTATAAACGGGCCAGTCCTAGCACTTGAAGGGCTGTTCTGCCCGGCTCTCGCTCTGCCCTTCCCTTGCGGGCGGGAAAAAAGAAGCACCCCCCCCATCCAGGTTGGTGGTCTGAATGGGCACATACACCCCCGATCCGTGCCAATGTAGATTCGTGGCCCTCATGGTAAGGAGGGTCTTTAACAGAGCCTCAGGGGCACCTGGCTCCACCCCTGAGTACTTGAGTCGCCTTACCGCCGTAAGCAGTAAGGGACCTTTATTTCCCTAGCTGCTCTTGGAAACACATGGCAGAAACAAAAAAAAATAAACTTAACTGGTCAGGGCTTAGAACCTACCGACGAATCTGTCCCAAAGGATGTGGCTTCGGCCCCCGTAGAAACAGATGGAAAACTAGTTACGAAGGCAACTAGAGGTATGAGTGGGACACAAAGGAGGAAAGCACTCTGGCATTCCTACCATGAGGAAGCAAAGAAGGCGGAGGCGGAGAGCAGAGAACCACAGCCACCCTCTCTGAGGAAACACCAGTCCAGGCAGCGGAAGGGTTTGACTGAGGCTGTTGCTAGAACCCGCCCTGTCGTCCCGGAAGCCAGTGGATCCTGTAGGACCTTAGTACAAGAGAAAGAGAGGAAGAGGAAGGAAAGGAGTACTTCTAATCCTACTCCAGAGTCGGAGGCCAAAAGGAATAGACAAGGGTCTAGGCCTGTTGGGTCGGGAGGTCCTTGTTTCTCGTTGATCTCCACCAACCTACCGAGGGTTCTAGTTACCTTTGGGGATAGTGTAGGCCTGAGGATGGAAATGGCGGCGTTCGACCACCTTAAGGGCAACGTCATGGACCGGATTCTGGACACTCCTAGTAGAGGTTTTGTTCCGCGATTCAGAGACACTCACTTAAGAGATGGAGTCGCAGCATTTATTTGTGCTGAGGAGGAATCGGCAAAATGGCTGAGAGAAGTGGTACCGTCAGCTAAGCTCCACCCCTCAAGCAATGATCCTGCAGATTAGCTTACACCACAGTAAAAGCACCTCGGTGGTTCTAACCAGGTGCTTAAATGTGAGGCACACATTACCAGCGCTGGCGCTGGTGCAAGAACCGTGGCTGGTCAGAAACCGTATAAGGGGTCTGACTGCAGCTGGGCGCACCTACGCATATGGGGAACATGAGGTGCACAGAGCATGTGTGATAGTCAGAGGACTAGATGCCACGCTGATTTAAGAATTCTCAACTAGAGACCTTGCGGTGGTTAGAATTCGAGGTAAGTGGGAGCAGGGAGTTTATCGTGGTCTCCACTTACTGTGCCCACAATAGAGAATCGCCCCTGCAGAATTACGTAAATTACTTCGGTACTGCAGGGAGAGGAATATAGGAATCTTAGTGTGCTGTGATTCCAATGCTCATAATGAGGTGTGGGGCAGCACAGACACAAATGAGCGAGGTGAGGAGCTCCTCGCTTTCTTGATTGAAGAAAACTTTGTGGTTTTTAAACACAGGTGCCGAGTCAATATTTGTCACTTCAAACAGAATGGAGGTACTAGATATCACCTTCTGCAATAAACAGATGGTAAAGTAGGTGCATGACTGGCAGGTTTCGTATGAGCCCTCTATGTCTGATCACCGGATCATCACTACTACGATGAGGGAAGATGTCCCCCCCATGTGGTGTGGCTTAGGAACCCGAGGACAAACTGGGAAGGTTTTAAGTCCTCGGTGAGGAGGCGGATGTCAGACTTCCGTGGTAAATATGGTACATCAAATGAACTGGAAAATATTGAGGCCTACATCAGGACTGTAATTTCCACGTCATTTGAGGAAAATTGCCCTCTCTCGCGGATAAACACTGGGCGTGGTGGAACAGCGAGTTAGAGGCAAGACGGAAACTAACTAGAAGGCTCTTTAATAGAGGAAAGAAGAAGGAAACGGCGGAGACCTGGCAGACATAGTCTCTATATGCAGAGAAGACAGCCAGGGTCTCTATAAAAATCTAATAAAAAAGGTAAAACGTGCTTCTTGAGAAAAGTGGTGCTCAGAGACAAGCACACTGAGTGACACTGCTAGACTGTTTAAGGTGTTACCAGGTGGCTCAAAACGAAAGTTATCTTTATCCCCAAACCGGCCATGAGGGTTATGTTGGGTTTTCCATCCTTCAAATTAGGATGGAGGCAATGAAAACTGCATACCGGCTAAGTTGTAACGGGCAGTGGAAGACAAGTAGCAAACGTCATAAACAGCTATTTGGGGATTCACTGAAGGAGCTCTGATAGAATCTCAGGATAAGATACTGTCTCTTAAAAGGGAAAAACAAAACTACAAAATCCATATTCCTGCAAGAGAGGCATGGGCGGAGTATAGACCCAGACATGGTGAAATCTGGTTCACCGATGGGTCCAAGATGACGGAAGGAGTGGGAGCAGGATTTAGTGGACCGAGAGACCAAGAGAGATTTTGTCATCGCCTGGAGGACTACAACTCTGACTTCCAGGCGGAGGTGCTCGCAATCAAACTATGTGCTGAGGAAATAATAGAGTCTGGCAGGAGGGGCAAGACCATCTAGATTTGCTCGGACAGTCAGACAGCTCTGAAGGCTTTAGGTAAGGCTAGTACCAGCTCTAGGCTGGTGGCTGAGACTATAGCTTCTCTAGCAGAGCTGAGTAAGTATAATTCGCTCAACCTAACCTGGATTCCAGGACATTCTGGCTAGATAGAGAATGAGAGAGCTGACTGACACCTTAGCAAAACAAGGGTGTGTAACTCAAGGACCGTTGCTGAGGGCAGTGGGTATGCCGCCTCAGGAGGGGCGCAAGAGAATCACGGCACATATAGACAGGTTGTGCAGGGAAGAATGGAATGCAACCTTGGGGTGTAACAAATCCAAGGTACTATGGGGTTACCTAGGAGATTTGTGAGGCAAAGAACTACTCTTCTTAAGTAGACATCAACTCAGAGTTACTATAGAGCTGGTCACAGGTCATGGGAATCTGAGGAGGTTCCAATACAAAATTGGAAAATCTAGGTCCCCTGTGAGCAAGAGATGCAACAAGGACCAAGAGGAAAGCCCAATCCACGTACTCTATGAGTGTCCTGCTTTGGGAGCTGCAAGGAAAAAGTGGTTTGGCTGGCAGGTATGTACACCAGAGGATATCAGAAGATTTAGCATCAGGTGGGTACTTGATTTCTGCAGAGGTAGGTATCCACTAAGCTAGTCCTGTGGTAGGAATGGGAAAAGAGTACAAAGGCTGCAGCTAAGTGCTCTACACCGATAAGGTCCCTCTGAGTTTTAGTAATAATAATAATAAACTACCTTCAAAATTGAAAAAAATACCACCAAATACTTCTTTTATAAGAAGTTCTGTTCACAAAACTCTTTAATTACATTATACACTCACTGGACATCTACTTAAGTTCATCAGATTATAGGGTGACGTTTACTTGAAAACAAACATAAATTATAAAATCAAAATAAACTTAAGGTTATGTATAAAGTCAAGACAAAATTAATCCAAACACAGAGTATTTTGTAATATTTTGTAAGTATTTTTGTGGTATTGGGGTTCTTTCCAATATTTTCATTGTAGTTTAATAGAATACTTTAAATACATTTTTTGTGTGAATAGATTTTAATTGAGTTCATTATTAAGTACATTTTACTTACTCGAAAGTTAAAATGGGTCTATTAATTTATTAAATAAAAAGAGATATCAAAGTATTCAAAACTGAAACTACAGGTACATGTAATGTAAGTATTGTATTACAGGAGAGGAATAATCACACTGTGAACATTTGGAAAGGTTTTTACAGACTAGATATTTAGATGTGTTGTAAGACTTGCATTAAAGAAGTGGAATAATTACAATGTTCTAATCAGAAAATTTGTAAGGTTCTAAAGAAGTTCTGTTCACAAAACTCTTTAATTACATTATACACTCACTGGACATCTACTTAAGTTCATCAGATTATAGGGTGACGTTTACTTGAAAACAAACATAAATTATAAAATCAAAATAAACTTAAGGTTATGTATAAAGTCAAGACAAAATTAATCCAAACACAGAGTATTTTGTAATATTTTGTAAGTATTTTTGTGGTATTGGGGTTCTTTCCAATATTTTCATTGTAGTTTAATAGAATACTTTAAATACATTTTTTGTGTGAATAGATTTTAATTGAGTTCATTATTAAGTACATTTTACTTACTCGAAAGTTAAAATGGGTCTATTAATTTATTAAATAAAAAGAGATATCAAAGTATTCAAAACTGAAACTACAGGTACATGTAATGTAAGTATTGTATTACAGGAGGGGAATAATCACACTGTGAACATTTGGAAAGGTTTTTACAGACTAGATATTTAGATGTGTTGTAAGACTTGCTTTAAAGAAGTGGAATAATTACAATGTTCTAATCAGAAAATTTGTAAGGTTCTAACTAAAATAATATTCTCGTGATCTGGAAATACAAGCCAATGCTTGTGAGATTCAACTTCACAATGTAATATGAAAAAATTAATTATAATATATTAACCACAATACATTATCCGAACAACAATACATATTTCACAGAGACACAAAATGAAAACCCTTTAAAACATACAAGTGGTATAGAATATAGAAAATGAAGTCATTAAAACGTACAAGTATATATAACTTTAAAACCAATGGAAAAGCAAAAACAATATTTTCGAAGAAAAATTATCATCTATTTATTAAAACCTATAATCAGAATGTACAGGTTATAATGAATTATAAATAGGCAATCTGAAAAAATATTAACATTGTGACTATTGCAGTGATTACGGCACAAATTAATCCGTTTTTGTCAAGACGCAAAACTATTTTTGCAGTATTTAAGCAAATACAGTTGCAGAAAATAGTGATAAAGCTCAATTTCTTCAGTTTGACCTCAATTTAAAATAGTATAGTCCGTCCCTGAAAAATGTTGCTCCAAGCCTACAAGTACTATTTTAAGCAAGACAAACACAATAGAACTCTTTTTGGCTCAATCTTCATAGTGAGGAATCCTATATGTTATAGCACTAACTTTTACAGGAGCAGAATAATCACACTGTGAACATTTATAAGGTTTTTCTCTAGAATGGGTGCGGATATGTAATTTAATACTTCCTTTTACAGAAGCTGAAATATCACAGTTTTTCTTCAGCACTGGTATCTATATATTTTAACACGTTCATTGCCAAGCTGGAAATTGGAATTTTGTGTGCTGGCCACAATAATGATTCACTTAGAATTTGGATAGCAACCGCCACGCGATATTGCGTGATCGGCCATCCGGTAAGATCTGAACTCACGCGATATCGCGTGATTGGCAATGAACATGTTAAAAGACTTCATTTTCCAGAAGTTAAATAATAATACTGTGAACATTTGTACAGGTTTTCTACAGAATGTGTAAGCACTGTTATATAAGACTTCCTTTTTCAGAAGCTGGAAACCCACACTATGAACATTTATAGGGTTTTTCTCCAGAATAGGTATGTAAATGTGTTATAATACTTCCTTTTAAACAAGCTGTATATTCACACTGTGAACATTTATAAGGTTTTTCTCAAGAGTGGGTATTTATATGGTATATAAGATTTCCTTTCTCAGAAACTGAATAATCGCACTGTGAACAATTAATAGGTTTTTATTCAGAATGAGTACGCATATGTATTTTAATTCTTCCTTTTACAGAAGCTGAATAATCGTACTGTGAACAATTAATAGGTTTTTATTCAGAATGAGTATGCATATGTATTTTAATTCTTCCTTTTACAGAAGCTGAATAATCGCACTGTGAGCAATTAATAGGTTTTTATTCAGAATTAGTATGCATATGTATTTTAATTCTTCCTTTTACAGAAGCTGAATAATCGCACTGTGAACAATTAATAGATTTTTATTTAGAATGAGTATGCATATGTATTTTAATTCTTCCATTTACAGAAGCTGAATAATCGCACTGTGAACAATTAATAGGTTTTTATTCAGAATGAGTACGCATATGTATTTTAATTCTTCCTTTTACAGAAGCTGAATAATCGCACTGTGAACAATTAATAGGTTTTTATTCAGAATGAGTACGCATATGTATTTTAATTCTTCCTTTTACAGAAGCTGAATAATCGCACTGTGAACAATTAATAGGTTTTTATTCAGAATGAGTACGCATATGTATTTTAATTCTTCCTTTTACAGAAGCTGAATAATCGCACTGTGAACAATTAATAGCTGTTTATTCAGAATGAGTATGCATATGTATTTTAATACTTTCTTTTAGACAATCTGAATAAAAACACTGAGCATTTGTAAAATTTTTCTCAAGAATTGGTACTCACATGTTTTATAGGAGTACTTTTTTCAGAAACTATGTAATCACATCCTGCTATTTGTGAGGTTTTTCTCCAGAATGGGAACGTAAATGTGTTACAAGATGTCCTTTTGCAGAAGCTGAATAATTGCACTGTAAACACTTATAACGTTTTATTCCAAAATGAGTATATAAATGTCTTATAAGTTTTCCTTTTCCAGAAGCTGAATAATTACAATGTGCACATTTGTAAGGTTTTTCTCCAGAATGAGTACGAGTATGTACTATAAGACGTCCTTTTTGAGAAGCTGAATAATCACAATGTGAGCATTTGTAAGGTTTTTCTCCAGAATGTATACGCAAGTGTCTTATAAGATCTCCTTTTCTCGAAACTGCATAGTCACATCCTGAACATTTGTAAGGTTTTTCTCCAGAATGGGTATGCAAATGTGTTAAAAGATTTCCTTTTACAGAAGCTGAATAGTCGCACTGTGAACACTTGTAAGGTTTTTCTGAAGAATGAGTACGCATATGTATTTTAATACTTCCTTTTGTAGAAGCTGAATAATCGCACTGTGAGCATTTGTAAGGTTTTTCTGAAGAATGAGTACGCATATGTATTTTAATACTTCCTTTTGTAGAAGCTGAATAATCGCACTGTGAACACTTGTAAGGTTTTTCTGAAGAATGAGTACGCATATGTATTTTAATACTTCCTTTTGTAGAAGCTGAATAATGACACTGTGAGCATTTGTAAGGTTTTTCTCCAGAATGATTACGTAAATGTGCTACAAGATTTCCTTTTACAGAAGCTGAATAATCACACTGTGAGCATTTGTAAGGTTTTTCTCCAGAATGATTACGTAAATGTGTTAAAAGATGTCTTTTTACAGAAGCTGAATAATCACACTGTGAGCATTTGTAAGGTTTTTCTCCAGAATGGGTACGCAAATGTGTTAAAAGATTTCCTTTTACAGAAGCTGAATAGTCGCACTGTGAACACTTGTAAGGTTTTTCTGAAGAATGAGTACGCATATGTATTTTAATACTTCCTTTTGTAGAAGCTGAATAATCGCACTGTGAGCATTTGTAAGGTTTTTCTCCAGAATGATTACGTAAATGTGTTAAAAGATGTTTTTTTACAGAAGCTGAATAATCACACTGTGAGCATTTGTAAGGTTTTCCTACAGAATGATTACGTAAATGTGTTAAAAGATGTTTTTTTACAGAAGCTGAATAATCACACTGTGAGCATTTGTAAGGTTTTCCTACAGAATGGGTACGAGTATGTATTATAAGACTTCTTTTTTGAGAAGCCAAATAATTACAATGCAAACATTTGAAAGGTTTTTTCCTATGACGGCGTTTAAAGTATGTTTTAAAACTAGTTGAGATTAAATATGAAAAGTTGCATTGTTGATGCTTGTAAGGTTTTATACGAATGTGTTTTTTCAAGTGGGTTATAAACTCATTTATCTTTGAGCCTCCAAAACAACAATGCCTACATTTTAATAGGTTAATTCTTTTCTTCTTCATACTAACCATGAGCTCTGACATTGCTGATGCTCTGAAGTTGCATATTGTATCTCCATTCTGGTTACTGGTGTTGTAATACATTGCTGGATGATTGTGAGTTTTAAGATTTTTTCAAAATCTTCTTTATTCAATTTTAGTTAACCATTTCCACAGGGTATCTGAAAATATAATAATATTTTTTTCACTTTAAACTTTTCACCATTTATTTTAAAATTTAATTATAACTAATTACGCCTTAACAAAACACATTCCATTATTAAAGTCAGATTCATAGGCAACACATTGAGAATGAATATTTATATATTTATGTACATACTTTAAGTTGACATTCTCCTTGCCTACATATATACTAGAATGGTTTTAAACAATTTTTTTAATCACTGTTGTATTTAAATGTTGCCTCTAATACCAAGAAATTACTGATACAAAAACGTTGCATGATTTCTTTTTCTCATTCCCTATTTGGTACAGTTAAGAGACATGACAAAAATATTCATTTTTAGTATTAAATAATAATGATTAAATAATAATTTGAAATTGTTTAAATATTTTAGATACAAAACTTAATCATAACCAAGTTTCTTAGACAATAAAACCATTGTAAAATGATTAAATGCTTGTTGAAAAAATTAACTCAGCTTCATTTTGCAGTCCATTTATTCAAATTTCATGCACTTTAAAACAGGTTAATATACTAGATGACACTAAAACCACCAAGGGGGCCCATTGAATAATAAAAATTTGATTTAGTGACACAACTATAATAAGACCAAACCTGGTAATATCCTATCTTTGCACTTCATCCTATCATTTCATAGGATAAGGTTAAGTTCACCATATGGAGATATTCATTGTTTATTATTATTATTTTTTTTTAATTCTTAAAGTGTTGTCTGACATTAATACATAGGTTACTAATTTTATTTGTTTCCATGTCTTGCATAAACAATGGTTTTGTTCTCCTGATATTGTAATCTAAACATCTGCCTAATTTATGAACAGTTTTATATTTAAGAAATCATTTCCAGTTTTGGGTAAATGTTATCTTAACTTATCTAAACATAATCAGTAGGTCAGAGCACTGAAACTTAATATACAATTCGTCACTTGGCCTGTGTCACTTAATGAACAAATGTTGTGTAGGTTTTCTCTTTAAAAAAATTGACATTGTACTGACAAGTATTCATTATACAGGGTATCAAAGTAAAAGAAAACAGTTGAGGTATATTACTTCTTCTTGACAGTTTAAAAAAATATCAGTTGGGGATCACTACTTGTTGACAGTTTATATTATATATGTTTATAATTTGTCCCCAATATGAAATATCTCAAAACATTTATCCAGATATAAAGTTGGGTTACTACACAAATAGTTTAAAAAATAAATTATTTCTTTAATATTGTGATGTAATGCATATTGGAAGAATAAAACGAAAAGTTATACCTAGATTTAAAGAACAGATTAGGGATATTAAATACCAAAGATGTGATAAGTCATGTATTGCTCCCAAAATTAAGAGACCAATCACAATCTAGATATTAATAATGTCAAGTTGTTTAAGGATGTTAGGACCAATAAATTTGTTGATAGTTTCGAAAGTTTATATATTAGTAAACATGACCGTGATATTTTATTAAATTCTGACAGAGGTCCTATTCCTCATTCAATTTCGTATTCACTTGTTAAGTAGATTATGATTTATATAAATAATTTTAAGTTGGTTATTTTTAAATCTTTTTATTTAGAATTCATTATATTATTAGTAAGTTGACATGGGATCTCTTGCTTTCACTCAGTGGGTGTGGCTGCGCCTTTGTTAAGAGGTTTGGCTGCAGCGATCGGTGAGCAGCAATGGGGGTATGTAGTTTTCTAGATTATAAATAAGGTATTTTTGTAAAATTATTCAGTTTTTGAATGTTATCTCTCTGAGGATGGTTACTTAGTAACTGAAATGTACTTAAGGGTAAAATTAAAAAAATATTGTGGTTAAGAGCGTTTTGAGTATTTATGATTAATATTCAACCACATTGTATTCCTAACAAATAGTGGCAAATAGTGTGTACTGTTAGCCATAACAAACGTCGTCAAACACAGATGTCTAGAGCATAAGCAATGTAGGAAACTGATTTGTGTACACTACAGTAACAAAACTTTTAGCAATGACTAAGCAATGAAACCATGAATTTATCAGTAAAGGGGCAAGTAAATGTACCTAAAAAAGCGCTCAGCTACTGTCAAAAGTATACACGTTGTTCATGTGTTATGCTTAAATTGATGAAGCCATATTACCCATCAGGTTTTGATTGTGCTCCATTTTTCCCTTATGGGGGAATTGTAATTTATTAAGTCATATAAACAAGTTCTTTTTTTTATTATTTGCATGTTAGGTTTAATGCTTTATTTGAATATAGTTAGATTTGAGATAGTTATGTTTTTTGCACATGTTAGTGATAATGATTTTGGCATGGCAAATGATAACTTATCATATTAATAAAATATTTAGGCCAGGGTAGTAGAGCAAATTAATACAAAGGTGAATAAGACCTGGTTTGGTGTTGCAATACTACTGGTTTGAAGCATATTCTATTTACTGCCTAAAAGAGACTATTTTAATCAATTACAAGTGACAAAAACAAGTTTTTCTTAATTTCTCATTGTTCAATAATATTTATTGTGCCTAGGTTGTAAATATTATTCTAGAATTCTAAATATAATTTAATACTTTTATTTTTCATTTTATAGTACTTTTTCAACCTTACTTCAAAGTATGATTTTTTAGACAATCTTTTGTTGGCGGGTGTTAAACAAAAATTGCACACAGTCCTTAACCCACACATCCTGAAATATCATCTCAGACACCATTTTTACTACTTTTAAAGTTCTAATGACAGTTAGAGGTTTTGTCTATAGCAGTGAATGTATTACACCATCAAATTGAAGACAGATTTTTGAAAAAAAATATATAAATATGAGATGGAAACACAAAAAACCGATTTTGGTCTTCATTGCATATTAAGAGTAATGTCTAAAAACTAAAATTTAAATTACTTAAATAATAAATAACAAAGAGACATGATACAACAACAATAAATAATTACAATAAATGTATAAAACTAAGTATGTAACGAAAAATAACCACACAAAATAAATATCTATACACTGACACACACACTCATAAATATATATGTATACTATGATTATTAAATATGTTAAATAGGCTTAATTTTTTATTTCTAAATCAAAATTATTGTGAATTTAAAATCAGAATTTTATGACCCATTTAAATTCTGGAAATTTTAACGGAATTTAACAAAACAAATTTCCCTGAAGTTAACAATTTCTGTATATATATCCTACCATTTCCATATGTTAATAAAATCAAAAACAGATTAACCCATTTTAACCCACTATTGACAAATGTCTAAGTCTAACGTAAAATTTGTTTATCAAAGCAGAATGAACATTTTAGACGAGATGTTTTTTTTTTTTTTGTTTCGTTGGTACAAACTGTAAAAGCCTGCAGTGTTGACCTTCATTGGCGGGAGTAAAGATGTGTCTAGGGATTGAGGTTAGGTAGAGCGGTTCCAAGTGTGATGGATTACTTCAAATCGTAAGTTTATTATTGTTTTATGATGTAGTTTAACCTTATTATAATTGCAGTAATTATAAGACAAACTATTGAGGAAGATGATGATATTCTTGATGGGAACATATACCTTGAGGCTCCAGGAAATCCAATATTGAGCGACAAAGACAGTGATGACGAAGATGCCTCAGTGATATAAACAAACTGTCTGGAAACCAGCTACGTGATGGAGCAGTATGTTCAGTGAGAAAAAAAATCGAAAACAGTTTAGAGAGATTCTGACTAGACTAAGAAGATTATATTGTACATAATGAGGAAAATGGTGAAGGTTTTATACCTCCGTTACCAACTCCAAGTACATCTAAAAAGCAATTTCACATTTTAGACCAAGTGCTTGAAATCGAAGATGCTTCTGATGTCCCCACTGATTTTTCTAGTAAAACTAAACTCGTAACAAATAAAAAAAAATAGAAAAAGAAAACAAAACCCAAGCAAGAAAACTACACATGCGGAAAACATAGACAAAAAAATTCCACGAAGCAAAGAAAATTAGGTGAACTGCATATTTTCTTTGCTATTTTAGTTTTATCTGGTTATAACGTGATGTCCAGAACTAGAATGTATTGAGAACTGTCCAAGGATGTTCA
The DNA here is from genome assembly GCA_036971475.1 of Prosapia bicincta. Classification (NCBI taxonomy): domain Eukaryota; kingdom Metazoa; phylum Arthropoda; class Insecta; order Hemiptera; family Cercopidae; genus Prosapia; species Prosapia bicincta. The sequence goes on along the minus strand of JBAIZL010000005.1, from coordinate 60,555,707 downwards.
CATTATAACCCAGTGTCAAATGCAATGTCCAGAAATCGATTTCAAGATATGAAGAGGACTTACACATTTGTAAGAATGCTGAATTGAAAATTAATGATAGATTTGGAAAAATACGGACTTTAATGACTATGCTTTATGAAAGATGGTTACACTATTTTCCAGATGAATCATATCTGTCAATTGATGAATCCATAGTGCCATATTTTGGCAGGCATGGGACAAAACAACATATTCATGGAAATCCCATTCGCTTCGGATACAAGATTTGGATTCTTGCCACAAGACTTGGGTACATTGTTCAGGGTATACCGTACCAAGGAAAGGGCAATACAACAATGATCCCTGAGCTTGGGCTGGAAGGCTCTGTTGTAATTGATTTATTACCTAAGCTTCCTCAAGATAGGTGTTACAGCTTGTATTTTGACAACTTCTTTACGTCTTCTTGAGACATTGAAGAAACACGGCTATGACAAAACTGGTACTGTTCGAAGTGACCGAATAGAAGACGCCCTCTTTCCTAATTCTAATATTATGAATAAAGAAGCTAGAGGTACATACCATCAAGAGACAGATGTAGATACTGGGATTACACTTGTTTAATATCACGACAATAACGTGTTTACGACAGCTTCAACATCGGCTGGCGTAGCTCCCACAGGAAAAGTTAAAGGTTGGTCAAAAGCTCAGAAAAAAGCACATTACTCTGGACCAACCTCCATGTGTAGTTTTGTATAACACATACATGGAAGGAGTCGACTGTAATGACAAACACATAGCATCGTACAGAATAAACATACAAAACAAGAAGTGGTATATGGTGTCCTATTTGTTAAATGTTGTCAATGAACAATGCGTTGTTGCTATTCCGCTTGAATCCAAAATGTCGTGCAGAAAATCTGGACTTTCTTGTTTTCATTAGGTATGTTGTAAATGCCTATTTAGCAACATACAGAGTTTCCAGTCCTTCTGGAGGTAGACCCAGTACAAAAATATCAAGCAGGGTACCGGACAATGGTACAGGACACTTCTTGCAAACAGTGAGAAAACAGGTACGCTATGCACAATGCGGAAAAGCTACAAGGAAGAAATGTAAAGTATGTCAGGTCGGGATTCACACATTTCATTCTCATTAAATAGACCTTACAAACAGTGCTCCATTAGCTGTAATATATCTTTGTACAATTAAATATAGTATATTGAAATGGTTCGTGTTGTTATTTGTTATTACCATCTTTAGATTATTTTTGTAGTGTAATATAACAGCCCACCTCAACTGTGCTCACTGTCGTAATTACGATTATAAATACTTGAAGTGTATAATAAACATTCTTTAGTATTTACTAGGAGAGTAAGAGGCTAAATTTTAAATGGGTATAAAAAAATTCAAAACAAAATAATTTGGGCTGAAATGGGTTAAAGTACTATTGCTAAAAATAAAGATTTGTATTGATCTTTTATTTTCATTTATTTATAGCAAAACATTCTTTACTTTGTGGATGTAATTATATTTTTGAAATACATTTGTAAAACCAAGTCTACTGGACTGAGTAACGCAATTATTCAAGAAACACAAGTGGCTTACTCACAAAAAATGGTAATATTTTATTACTAATAAAATAAACTATTTCAAAGTTTAATAGTTATAAATTGTAATTTTTGGGTTGTTCATACAGTATTGAGGAGTGTTTAAACATTTACTTATTTATTAACTTGGCAAAAAAACACTATTTTCTGATATTTCTCAGCATACTACTTAGCATATAGTATGTTCGATTAAAATTTGTATGAACATGTATTACGTTAAGGAATATATTTTTTAAAACTTCATTTTGTTGTTCGAAACATATATAAAAAGTATTGTTTTAACACGTTCACTGCAGAAAAATACTATGTTACGCAAAAAAAATATTTTTGTACAGAAACATATCTTAATATATGATGAGTGATGTCCTTTTCATGATTACTTTTCAAAATTTTCGATATGTGGAAAAACACCCGCGCTCTGTGCCAATCCGTCGAAATTATAACTTTGAAAGTTATCGTTTTTCACAACAAATGAAATATTAGAAACTGTTTCCACTATATATTATATATTTTGTTGATTATTATATAAAAATTATGACTTTCAAGAATTTTTGTACTGGTTGTTCCAGAACAGCTAAGGATACTAGTCACACAATACAAAATTGTCCACCTTCTGTTTGGAATAATGAACAGTGATAAATTTCTAATTATTGTAAAAGGTAAATGTGAAAATATTTATAAAACATATCTACAAAAAATATTTATAACATCAATGTAAATTGTTTTATTGCTGGTGCTATGTATGAAAACAACTAATTGCACAAAGTCCTGGCTTTTCGGGACAAGCAAGACACTCATATGTTATGTATGTCTTCTTTAAATGCTTTCCACACTGGCGACATTTTGTTTGCGGTATCCTGTTTGAATTGCTTTTTTTTTTAGCGATTCTTGAAAGGATCTTGGAGAGCATGGCAAAAGTCGAGGTGTAGGTGGCAGCTCAGGAATAAGATCATTCACTATTAAATTCGTGAAGTCATACAGGTTCATTTATTGCGTTTATTTACAATGTACACTTCATTGAAAAAATAATGAGCATTTACAGTTAGCATTCAACTAGCAATGAGCCATCCAAACAAGAGGATTCTCGTCAAAGTCATGGTTGTACTCCTCATCCTCGAGTTCATGTTCCTGATTGTCCGTGCCATTACTAGAATTGTCCTCATCTGTATAAAGACTATTACTGTCTTTTGTAACATTACCAGGTCCTTATTCCACATTCATCATTTATAGTACAAGTCGCTAATCAGACACAGTTCTATGCCAGAAGCTGAATAACCATACTGTGAACATTTGTCCAGGTTATCTACAGAATGTGTAATCATATATTATATAAAACTTCCTTTTTCAGAACTTCCTTTTTCAGAACTTCCTTTTTAGAAGCTGGAAAATCAAACTGTGAACATTTGTATGGTTTTTCTCCAGAGTGGGTATTTATATGGTATATAAGATTTCCTTTCTCAGAAGCTGAATAATCGCACTGTGAAAAATTAATAGGTTTTTATTCAGAATTAGTATGCATAAGTATTTTAATTTGAGTTTTACAGAAGCTGAATAATTGCACTGTGAACACTTGTAAGGTTTTTCCCCAGAATGAGTACGTAAATGTGTTACATGATTTCCTTTACAAGTACAGGCCGCATATAAACTGATCCCAGAGGACAAATACTACCTTTTGATTGGACTGTAGCTCCTCGAACTCCACCGACAACAACTGTCAGCATTGTGAATCGTTTAAACATTGTGAAACTTGGCACTCCAGGTTTTGCGTTGAATTACAATACAAAACCACCTAGTTTTTATCTTTTATAAATCTGGAGGATTTTTTAAAAGGTTTTAGCTACCTATATATTATATTCTATATAGTTATGTGTGTATATATATATATATATATATATATATATATATATATATATATATATATATATATATTGTAACATTTATAAAATGGGCTATATAATATTATTTAAGAATTGGAAAATAGATGAGAAATAACTCACACAAAATTTAAAAAGAAATTCATTAAAAGATTGGTTAGGTTAAATGAAAACTAAATTTAGGTAAAAGCATAGAATTGTAAACAAGGTTCTTGAACTGGAAATGTATTAGGAAATTTGTTATATCAAATAACCTAACACATAAATTAAAACAAGATAATCTAATAATAGTTATGTGTAAACAAATTTGTAAACTGTAGTAACATAGGGCCTAAGTAATTACTTGAAGGAGAAAGTGAACACGTTTGTAAACAAAAAAAAAATTGAAAGGTTATGTTTATGAAAGTCCAAGCAAAACACACACAATTCAGAACTATTTCAAAAGTAAAACACAAAGACACTTCACACACTAATAATAGTAATTAAATAAACACTGGAAACTTTATTAAGGATCGGAAAATTGAAACAGTAAGTTTCAACCAAAGTTTAACCAAATTAAAACGCCATTGAAAACAAGCTCGTTCTTGTTGGTATAATCAGCTGTAAAACAGATGTGAAAGTAAAGAAATAGGTCAAGTGGGCAGTAGACTCTAGTGAGATGAAATTGAACAAAATTACAGGCAACAGGTGTTTTTTTAGAAGGAGAAGCCGCCATATTTTTCTTTAACAATTCTAAAAGTAAAACGAAGCGTTAGTTGAGTCAGAGATAGCGTGGGGACGCGACAAGATGGATCTGCCAGGACCAGTCAAAATTCTATTTATTAGGAACTTCGTCAAAATTATACAGATTTGTTAAGAAGATTGGCCAAACTAAATTAAGGAGAAGTGAATTTCAGAATATAATACAGTGGTAATATAATGTGAAGTAAATAAAACGAATTTAAGTGTGTAAAATGTCAAATTAAAGAGAAACGGAATTCTACGTGTGAGCAAACAGCCATTTGCCGTTATTTGATGAGATAAGTATCTAGCGCTATAAAAAATAAACTTTAATGGACATTTAAGATAATAAGGAAGTGTAAAATTGTACATTAGAATATCTTGTAGTTAATTAATAGTAAGTAATAAGAAATAATCCAGTTCAAATAGTTTAGCCTTTTTGCATATTCAAAATTTAAGTTTTTCCATCAGGAAAATATTTATTAAAACTAATTTCAAAATTTAATATTGTTTTTCAAAATTTATTTAATTAACAAAAGAAGTAAAAATATAGCCCATGTTATAAACCCCGAGATTGTAAGAGATCGTAAAATTAGCCAAGGGTATTAAAATTGTGTAACTATAAAATCAAAAGAAATAAGAGTTAAACCGAGTTTGTTAAAACTTGATAAGTTAAAAATTTTTGTTCTGTGTATTGTTTTAAATGTTGAAATAAAAAGAAATGTTATAATAAAGAATTATGAATTGTTCCTGAGTAAGTTTTTGTGTTTTAACTAGAAATTTGATATATATATTATAAAAGAAATATTTAATAGTAAAACATCGTTGTATTGCGTTTGATAAAAAAACATTACAATATATATATATATATATTGTAACACTCTTAAAAATAAGGTGTTACATATAAATTCATTTATATATTTAATTTTTATTTAATAATTATATCATCCCGATATAAGAGAAAATTTTTGTTTTATTGGTGCACATTGTGAAGCTAGCGTAGGTAGTAGCGCTCCTAGCGGGCGAAATAGACGAGTTAGTAACTTAGGGCAATTAACCACCTCACGCCATGTGACGCAAGCATGAGGCGATACTTCTGAACCAATCAGAATATTCATATATATAAATAAGGGTGGGAGTTTGTTTGAAAATTTCAGTTAGCGCGTCCTTGCAACGACCCCACTTCTCAAGATGTCTTTGAACGAGACTGACGTGATGGCACTTTCGGACATAACTTGGAAATTTATAAGCTTCCAGTATTCAAAATTTAAGATGTAAAGGCCGGTACCAAATTTTATAAAAGCAACTAAAGAAGAAGTCAGAAGCGATTATTTATGTGTTTCAAATAAGTAAAAGTTGATATAATTTTTGTTTAAGAGCGCTGATTCCAGGAGCGATGTGCAGTTATTAGTGTACAAAAGCCATGGGCAATGTTTAGTGATATGTGTTAAAGTGTTTTGCAAGTAATGTGCACAACCAGGTACGTTTTAGATAATAATAAAGAAAATGTATTTTAATGTTAACTAAGTTGAATTTTAATTGATAAACGGTTAACACATGAACGGTAGAAATTGTCCTTTGAATATTCATTTTTAAATTAAATCGGAAAACTTAAGTTACTACCTTCTTGATATATATAAATTTTAAAGGTTAAAAAGTAATTGAAATATGTATGGAATACTTAGCAGTAATTAACAGTTAATTACTCGACACATTAGTGTCATTTGTTCTTTTGTAATTTGCCATTGATTAATAAATTGTATAATTTTGTATTTTAAAACTTTAAATTCTTATTTCACAAGTAACTTAGTTCTAGCTCCAAGATATGAGCAACGTCCCAGACAGACAGTAATTGCCTGAGCTGCAGGGTAGAACTAGAAACCCTGGTAAGTAATTAACAATTAATAATAACACATTTCAAATTAAAGTAAACTTACCCCAGGAAAAAGGCCTTGAACTGTTACAAATGCGCAATTCTGCTTTTAATTTTTATCTGCTTGTTTTTGTTGTTTTCTAAAATGTAAGTCTTATACTCTGCTGTTTTCTAAAAAAGTTATTAATTAAAAAGTTGAATGATAATTACTGCTAACGAATTCTTATGATTAATACCATTCATGTGTTAATTAGGTAAGATGTGCAGCCCTCCTTAAAAATACTCATCAGTGTGTAGTAAAGTTATTTTTAAATAAATAAAATGTCTAGCGAAAAATAAATAAGTTGATAAAAGACGAGTTAATTTTCGAACTAAAAATTAGAAATGTAAAGGTTAGAACGGACAGTACAGTATATGTAATAAGAAAGATAAAGATAAAGAATAAGATAGCAAAAGATAAAAATTGTAAAGCCGATCCTGTTAATTTAATGTATTGGATAAATAAAAGTTTCTCAGAGAAATTCATAGAAAAAGTTTAAAAATCATGATAAGTTAAAGAATGAAACAAAAATTGTTATGTTACCTACAATAAACGTTGAATTAAGTAGTAAATTAAATTGTAATGTTTTATTGGACACTGGAGGTTCAATAAATATAATAAAAGAAGAATTTTTTTTAAACATTGTTAAATTAGTTAAGAAAATTGTAAACAAACAGAATAAAGTTTCAGCAGCTAATAATTCAGAGATAAAAATAAAAGCTAATTGCATTGTCAAAATTAAAGTTAAAAACATTTTTTCATGGCAAGTGAAGTTTTTAATAGTAGAAAGTTTAGATTGTAAAATGTCAGACGACCTAAATGATTTTTTAAAAAAGGATGAAAAATTTAAAAGAAGATTTAATAATAATGATTTGAATAAAGTCTTTTTTTTTGTTGTGAACAATTAGCTGTATGTAAGTCTTAAATTAAAGTATGGGATTTAATTTAAGAATAAAGTTATTGGATTTTCAAAGAATGGGATTTGAAATTCGAAAAGGGTTAAGATGTACTGAAGATGTATAAGATAACAAAGAGGTTATAAGACAATGGTACAGGCTTAAAATTTTGCCAAATGAGAGTAAAAATTGTATAGACAAATAATGTCGTGAAATAATGTACTCAGAGGCAAATATGGTAATTAGGCTTACAAGAAGTGAGCAGGTTTATACAGCTAGATGATAGGTTAGGATTGTTCACATCATATGAGAAAAATTCAAAGACAATTTAAGTAAAAGATATTTCAAAGAACTCTTGTAATTTTAATTTCTAAACAAAATGTGAATGTAGCATTAAATAGTATAAAAAGTTGTATGGTTAATAATTTAAACTCAAAGGAATTTTAAAGTAAATTGGCTATGAAATATGAAGCTCCATATTATATATAGTAAATTTGTTTTTTATCATGTGTCTGTACTGTTCCAACAAAAAATAACTTCAATAATATAAGAAGAGCTCATATAATTCAATAAAAATCGAAACAGGGACATTCTGAAAATGGTAGATTATTTATTAGACGAATAAAAGAGTATTAAAAGTTAATGTTGGAAGAAATTCAAGCCATTGTTTTAATTTTAATTATTAAAAGGGGAATTGATTAATAAGGAAAATTGGATGTGCCTTGATATGCAATTTTACAAAATCATGACAACACATTTACATAATTGCGTGTCGAAAGGGCCCAATGACATGCAATTATATTTCTACATGAGATAGACGACAAAATCTCAAAATACATAATACTACACGACGAGACTAAAACACTTGACCAAGAATTGTATATGAATGGACAGTCCTAGTTTCTGTTTAGTTTCATTTCTTATTTTATAAATGCAAGAGCTTAGTCAAAATTTAAAATCAAAATATTATAGCAATGTTTGAAAGAAAAATTCTATAGCCTTTCAGTGGGTCCCGTCTCTCAGTGGAGTTCTCGGAAATGAAATAGCAGACAGAATTGCAAAAGAAGCTTGCATAATGCGACTTTGCAACGAGGGTAGATTCACATTGCTGCAGTGCAAAAACTCAACCGACAAACATTTAGGCTTCACTGGACAGATAGGTAGAATACAGGAGCTACGGGTTGCCACCTACACCAAATACAGCCAGAGCCTGCAAAAGAAGACATGTATAATAATATCCCCCGTCCAATAGCAACTTTTGTAGCCAGACCACGAACAGGACACATTGTGACTCAGAATTATCTTTACAGTTTTAACCTCACGGATTCACCTGAATGCAGCCTGTGTGGGATTGAGGAGGAGGATCTGGAGCACGTACTCATGCATTGTCACTACCTGATAGCAGCAAGGGACATTCTAAGAACACTGGTGTCGTTGTGGAAGGACATATTGAGAGATGAAAGTTACTGGACTCTTGCATCCATCATCTACCATGGACATCTGGCTATCGGCTACACATATAAAAAACATTACTCACAACGATGAAACAAATACAGACATTATTCCACTTCCAAAACAGAAAATATTCCATTGAACAATTACACACATCTCATTCTAAACACGGCCTAGAAGTGATAGATATTTCTGTGCAAAGCAATTCAAACAACTCCTGCCAAACTTTGGAAAAGTAATATACTACTTTATGTATTTTATTCTTATATTTACACTCACAGAGCACTGAGTACTATACTGTACATTATAATCAATTCAACTTTATAGCCTTTCGAAAAGCAACTATTATCTATTTATTATCGCTTAAATATGTAATTAATATTATATTTTTATCTACAAAAACAAATAGGCTTACATTGAATAATTTTTTTACTTTTATACTTATAATTATAAATATAATTATGCCAATAATTACAAATAGACAAACTTTTATCTTGTATTACACTACCTTCAAAACTGAAAACATAAACACCAAGTACTTCTTTTATAACAAGTTCTGTTCACAAAACCCTTTAACTACATCCTACACTCACTGGACTTGTACTAAAATTCATCAGATTATGGGGTAACATTTACTTGAAAACAAACATATTATAAAATCAAAATAAACTTGAGGTATGTATAAGTCGACAAAATTGATTTCAATACAGAGTGATCAACCCATTTGTAACATTGTCTAAAGTATATTCTGGTGATGCGAGCTTCAGAGAGATATTTATACATATTAACCCTAATTTTAAAATAGAACTCGCCACATTTATTACAAATACTACAAATTTCAAATATTTACAACATAAACATAAACAACAATTTACAATAAACAACATAAAACAATCCAGTTTCATGTCATGTTCGTCCCAGGGAACTCAGTCATGACCAAGTTTCGGTGTACTTCTGTCTTCACTTTTAGGAATTTTATTAGAGTACTTTAAATACATTTTTTTGTGAATAGATATTATTTGTGTTTATTATTAAGTACATTTTACTTACTCAGAAGTTAAAATGGGGCTATGAATTTATTAAACAAAAAGATATATTAATATAGTAAAAAATGAAACTTCAATTTACGTAACGCTGATGTACTATCCCTCCTCTTCCCGTAACAATAGATTTAACCCTCCCCCCCCCTCTTAGCATTACGTAATTTAAGGATGGCCCCTTATTGCACTTGTGATGCTTACTTACAAAAGTTGTGATGGAATTAAGTGATATCGTGTTGTGTTAAAGGTCATATACTGTATATGCCGATTAAGTCATTCAACCTGTTTTCATTGACCACCAAACTCGATCATGAACACACAAGTACACAAATATCTCTAATTTTGAAAAATAAAAATCTAATTCTAACTGTCTCAAGAGAAGGAAGTCTCTTTCAAAGAAGGAACTAGTTATAATTTGTGTGCTATCTCTACTGAAGCCTTGCACAACAAAATACAAGTAAAGTATGTAAAATTGTGAGGGAAAATATTAAAATAATTAACAACTGGAATGTGTGAAATGTCATACAAGCAGTTTATTAATAACAAAGCTTCTATATCGATGCTGAACAACACTGATGGCGAGAAAACTGGTTGAGGAAATGGTTCAAATAAAACCGAGATTCGTAACAGGCAACAAATCATAAATTCCTGTTTACATAAAATCAAAAGATCAACTACTAAGAATATGTTAATAATGGTCATTAAATAAAACTCAATTCCCATTATTATCGTAGCATGCAAATTATTCTGAACACGACGTTTTCGTTTATTTTCATGATGTGGCTTATGCTAACCACACCCATTCTATAAACTGTATTTGTGTCACAAAGTTGTTGTTCTTTGCCTTTTTACAGCAATTTTGTGATATAAATAATGGTATACAAAAATTTATTACATATTACGTTGAAAAATCAAATTTTCATTTTGGACTCTATTAAATATATTCAACTGCAAAAAAAATTCAAAAATTGCTTCTTTTTCTCAGCATATAAGTATAATGCAACTAAAATTAGTTTATTAGTGTGCTATTAGATAGGGGGCTGTAAATACTTTTTTTTAAACTTTGAGGATGTTCAACTCAAAGGAAAATAAATCAGTAAAAAAAACATTGTAACACAGGATTATATTATTACTGAAAAAAGTGAATAAAAAATTATGGACTTAAATCAAGAGTTAGCACCTAGTGCAATGAATTTTTAGTAATAACTGATAGACACTGAAAACTTGATTCTGGACGGAAAGTTCATCGAACACCTAAAAACTACTTTTGAGAACAGCAATGTGTACAAAACTCATTGTGAACAAAAGCATATGCTAACTGAACTGTTGAAGATTGTACAAATATTTTTTAATGAATCAAATTTTGTATTTAGGGACAAAGAGTTTCTTACATTCAAATAGTAACAGAGAAAAAACCACCACCTCATAAACATTCAATAGTTTCAGTTTTGATTTTCATCTGAAGGTCTTTGTCTATTAGTTTCAGTAAACAGTATGGTAAAAAGCGAAAGGTACATCAAAATTCTCAAGATAAAAGTTCTGCAACAACTTCAAAACAAATTCCCACGTGGTGGATAAGGTGTACCAACTGCTTTAGCACTATATTATACTGACAAGAAAGTAAAAACTTTTTTCTATTTTCAAGCGGTGTAGTGGCTAGTTAATTCCCAAGATTTAAGACCAATTAAAAATCGTTTGGCAATAGTGTAAAAAGAACTTTGAAAAATTGATAGAACCAGTATCAGTATGGATTCATAAACCATTTGAAAAATGTGTAAACCCATTTTGTATACAAATATGTAAACACTAACTAAATTAATGTCAAATCATGTTCCTGAAATCTAAAGAATACAGGAGGAAATGTTAGTAACTAAATATTCACAAAACATAGATATATGATTTGTTTCCTAAATTACGTTACTTAATTAAATAACATCATCTGTCTTCAGATTAATTTTCAAGCTACTTATAGTTCACAACTATTCATAAGGTGTATTGAGTTCTAGTTTAAAATAATGAAAAACGTTGTTAATTTATTTAATTGCTTATTATATTATATATAAAAAACCAAATACACGTTGACATGACTTTAAGATGTGAGCGCTTCAAAAAAATAGTTAGACCTTCCAAATTTAATACATTTTATTGTTTCTAATTAATTAATAAGTATAAAAGCATTTCCTCGGTAATTTAATTGTAACCCATTTTCAACTTTTAACAATTATTTTTTTCAAAATATATGAATCAATTGTTTTATAACTAAAAATATAATTTACTTATTACAACACTTAATTAAATATTATATTTGCAAACTGTCACTTTCAGTTATTAAAACGTCTTGTTTTCCATCAGGTAAGTTTCTTTAAAACTTTTAAAGTATAAAAAAACATAACTGTTTCAATTATAAAAAAATTTTACTATAAACTCTTCTACTATTAGATGATTTTGAGAAAGAAAACTAATAATTCAAACCCTAGAAATTATATTAATATAATAAGTAGCAACATAAATTTATAATTAAAACTAATAATAGAATTACATTGTTTCATGTATTTGCTTCTCTACACATTGGACAATATTTTATTGAAAATAATAAACACTAAGTTTGCATAGCCATTAGCCTAGTATTGTATATTAACTTAACCCAATCTAAAACAAAGTTACTTAAGAATAATTGCAAATTTATTTTTAATGTGTTGTTAGCATGCAATTTATTATTATATTATAACGAAAACAGAGTATCTGAGTAAGATAGGTTTAGGTACAAAAAACTGAAAACAATAATCTATGGTAATCAGTTTCAGAGTTCAGTGTTACTGTTAATAAACTTTTTATTGTTATTACATACTTAAGGGACCCATTTAGACATGCATAAAACCAATCCTAAACATGTCCTGAAGCTATACTCATAATTACTTTCTTTTATTGACTCGGAAGGTTATTTTTTATTGCATTTTAGTTGAGACTACCTTTTTGGGTACTCAGAGCAACGGCGCACTGTACTACGCTAGACATTAGACGAGTGTAAAACATTAGGTTAGTATGCAGATTGCATGATTTCCTGTAATGTGTATAAAATCATTATTTTGTTATTGTCACAGAAAGTTAATTTTTTTTACCTATATTGAAATATACGTATGAAGTATCCAGTCAGGATTGATTTGGTTGTAATTTCATACATTTAACCAAACAAATGTACTCTTGTAAGGCAAGAAAAGGGATCAAGTGAAGTCACCTGACTGAAGGTATAACTCTGCGGAAGCAGACATCTAATTAGGTAATGTAGTGTAAAATTAAAACCAACAGTATCCTAACTGGATACTTTAGAGATGTATTTAAATATACGTATATAGTAATAAGGTACAAAAACAATCCCCAGAGGTGTGTGGTTGGTATCTAACACTCCCATATCAAAACAAAATTTTGAAAGGGCCAAAATAATGAAAGGACCATTATTTAGAATGGAAGTAATAGTAAAGTACTGAAACGTGTTGTATGTAAATGGTTCATAGTGTTTATTAAGGGTGACATTTCAATAAACATTTTTTTAAAAAAACAACTGACTTAAAAAAAAGAACCCAAATATATAACATTTACTTACTAAAAAGTAAAAAAAATTTTCTAATAACAAAAACATAATTTATCATAAGCTTAAAGTCACAAAATTTTGAAATTGGCACCAAATTTCATACTTGGACTCATATTTTACATACTTAATCTGACAAATAAAGGGATTTTACATGATGTTGGACCTCCTTGCCATGTAGATTAACAAATTATCATATACACATAGGCTATTCAATCATTTCTCCAATACACTTATTTTATAGATACAGTATAATAAATTTATGATACAGAAGGATTAAGGAGATATGATCTCTTATATTTATAATTATCTACAGTAATCACATTCTGTGTAAATCATTCAAAGAAGTTTCCTGATGTAATCATCTTGAATTCACTGATTAAAATATAATTAAATAGCTGACACGTTTCAAAACCATCGTTCCTTTTACGAAGCAAAGCCTCTACTGCTACCAAAGTAATTTTTAATTATATTTCAAAGAAGGTTGTATTTTACGCAATCTATATCACATACGCAATTTGACCGTTTAGGAAATATTTGGAATATATTTGATGGATTAGCAAATAGCATGCATGATTGCAACGCCAACTTCAAATTATTGTGGGTATTAAGCTTATGATAAATTATGTTTCCATTATTGTAAAATTATTTTTTACTCTTTAGTTAGTAAAAGTTATATATTTGGGTTCTTTTTTTAAGTACATTCTGTTTTTTTTTTATTTATTTTTAGAAGTATGCTTTTTAATTTCTATTTAGTGTGTGAGGTTTAGTGGTGTCTCTGACCTTGAGATCACTAGGGTAGCTGGGCTGCATTCCGGGGAGAATATCCAACACTTCAGAAAACATCTACTTATAGTCAAGGTTGAATATGTTGTGAAGGCCTATTAGACAGCATTTGATTTCAGCTCAAGACAATTGTGTCTTATTTAATGTGTCAACAGTATAGTTTACGGTTAACCGGATTTTAAGGCTATTTTTATTCACGTTCTTGCTAGTGTAGGGCCAGTGTTTCAGAGTTTAGTTCTATGTGGTTTGTAGGGTTAAATACATAAAAGAAACTAAAAGGTGATGAATCATTCATTCTTTCATCTCACGTAGTAGGAAAAACGTAGTGGATTGACAGCCCTCAGGAACGACTCTGACCCCAATGTCTAAAGGATAAGAATTAGTATTGGTCCATGCTGGTTACACAAACGGGTTGATTCCAAACAGGAACTTCAACTGGCAATAATGTTGGATTGAGCAAGGGTCCTGTCTCTTCTTCCAAAAATGGGAAATGATTTGATGGCTAAGTGGAAGAAAAATTCCATTTACTAACGATATGCTGAAACCCAAACTCTACCGGCTTACTAAACTTAATAAACCATCTTAAAAATTTTATGAATTGTTTAAAAATGGTGGACACGTCAGCGTTAGATTACCACCCTATCACCCTGAACTGCATCTAATAGAATTGATACGGGCTCAAGTTAAAGGTTATGTAGCACAGAAAAATGTTACTTTTAAAATAGAAGATGTTATAAATTGTACAAAAAAAGCAATCTCAGATATCGATGAAAATGCTTGGAGATTTGTTTGCAAAAAAGTTTTAAAAATCAAAAACGAGTATATTGAACAAGATCACATCGTGGATGATGTACTCGATCAGTTAATCATCAACGTAGATGAAGATGATAGTGACATGAGGAAACTAGTAAATATAGTGAAAATGATTCTGAAGATTAAACCTTGTAGTCATTGTTTTATTTATAATACAGTAGTAGGGCTAATACTAATTTGAGATTTCGGAAACTGTTTGAAGTGTTCATGAAAACATATGGAAGCCTGAGAAATATACAAGACTAGGTAAGACATATCAACAGTTACTTCTAAAACAAATGCTTGTTATAAAACAAATAATGATAACAATAGTTTGATGCAGACATGATTTTTAAATGTGATGTTCTGCTTCTGTATAGATACGAGATTACAAAGAAACAAAATATGTACTCGTATGTACAGTGTTTACAGTTAGGCTAGTAGTGAGATGCTAGAGTAGAACAAGAGACACCGTTAAACCTCAAGCACTGAACATTATAATCGAATTTCTTTTCTTGCATTTGATTATGTTGGCAAAATTGATACTATTTATCCACACATATTTCCGATAATGTAATATCTCAGGCAGATATACAATAATCCGGTCTCTAATAACTATTAGGAAAAACATTCAGTACACATAAAATATTAATGAAAAAATAAAGTGAAAATTCATACTAAAGTTTTATTTAATGAAGTAATGAAATTTCCACCTTAGGTTTATTAAATATCTTGATTAAGGTAAATGAACTACATCGAATTTTCAGTGTATTTATTATGGCGTATCTCTTTGAGTCATATCAAGTTATATATCAATATGGGTAAACATCGAACAAGGCACTTTCATGAGGAAAATTCATTCATTAGTATCTAATGATGTTCATTTTAAGCACCTTTATCAAGCAAGAAATTAAAAAAGCTATTTGTTTTATACTTATTTTTTCTGTTATTTTTATCCAGTACATACAATTTGTATTTGGATTATTAGTTATTTTATAACTCCTATTCCTTATTTTTTTAAAATTTCCCTCTAAACAAATTTTTTTAAACTTTAAAATAACATAATATTGTCTCCAAATCAGACGGATTGGGATGTAATTATAATGGCAGGGTGTCTAGTAAAATAGCTTGAAGAAATTCCCTGAGTTTTCCCTGACTTTTCCTCTTTTAGATGTCTATAGAAAATCCAGTTTACATTGGGCCCATCCATTCATATCTGAAGGATCTTGGATAAATCCAGACTTTGAACACCTTTTAAGAATGAATTGAGTAACTCTTTTGCTTTTGTGTCTGTAAGGAACACAGAAGCAAAATATCGAGCTTTCACTTCATCCGTCTCTGCATCCCAATACCTAACACTCAAATCCATTTGGGCTCTTTGTGATATTTTGTTTAAACTTTCATCAAAGCCAATTACATAGTTAGAATTTGAATTTAATGATGTCAGTAACAGGTCTTTAAAATAATTTGATAAACCGAATACAACACTATAGGAAATTTTATCTTTCCGCAATCTCATGTTCTGTGCAATGGTGCTATCAGGGAACATCCTTGGAAAGAGGCACACACTACCTTCTGCATTGCTCAAAGAAGTGTTCCATTACTAAATTCACGCACCATATAATCTCTGCTTCGGTCACGTCATCTTTTAGTTTATATTTATCCCAAGGAAGGAGGGGAGGTAATGACGACATCTGCATGATGCGATTGCCCGCTACGGCAATAAAAACCGGAACCTTCCATGTTGAAATAAACAGTGTAAAAATAATCACCGTCAAATAAAACACATACTATCACGAGTCTCGAATGTTTACACAGCGTTCTGTGTGGTCAGAAACAGACCGAGTTATCTCTTATCCCCCACCTGTCCATATGATAACAGAACCACTGCGCACCCCAAGGCCATGGTCCAGGCTAAAACTTCCCAGCTGTACCAACTCGACACGTTTAATATTTATTGACATAATTCCTGAAGTCATAGCAACAAGCTCATCAAATAAATAATGGGCATCTAAATAAAGAAGTGTTATTTCCTGACTGTCCTGCCCCTAAACCGCTGGCTTACAATACCAAATATTCGAGAGCAATGGCCACTAGTTTTGTTTCTAATCAAAATAAATACTTTCTCGATTTTTTAAAATTTTCCCTGAATTTTCCAGAATCTTAAAATTCCCTGACTTTTCCAGGTTTTCCCTGTCACTAGACACACTGAATGGGACCAACAGAAAGATTTCCTCTTTTACTTTCAAGCAAAATCACTTTGATTGGTTAAATACTTCCAAAGATATTGTGGAAACAAACAGGAAAAAAACATACAGAACCTCCTCTTTTTTTTAAGTCAGTTAAAAAATTGTTATTTTCGTTGCATCATGAGTAAAATTCAATACTTTTCAAGACATTTTACTTGTTTCAACGTAAAAGAATCAAGGTAAAACACTGATTTTGTGAGGTTTCAAATTACCGTGATGAGGGGTAGAATACATTTTAATTGTTTGTGATGTGGGTGGAAGTTCTTTAATTATTTTTGTTGAGTTTCTCCATCGGCCAGTAAAATGTTTGGTCAAAGTCGCTTACGTGGCTAAACCGAACAAATACCATTATCTTTTTCTTTATTGACTTAGAAGGTTATTTTCGCATTTGTGTTGGGACTATTATTTTGATGCACAGTAGGAACTGCGCATCCTACTAACTGTAAACATTTTTCAACATTTTTATAAACATTTATTAAAATATACCTGTAAAATACATGTTTAGGAATGTTTTGTTACACAGATCTATATGGTCGGCTAAAGTAAACTTTTACCATAAAAAATTAACCTTCAGTGACAATAAAAAGAAAATAATAATCAATATAGCATCAGAACATGTTTAGGAATGGTTTTATACACGTCTAAATAAGTCCCCAAAGTAAGTAATTACCTTTTTTTGGTAATTATTCCGACGTGCGACTACCGCTAGTTTCGTGAAATTTTTTTACTTTTCTTATGTATTTTTACGTCCTAAACACGAATCCAACATTAATAATTGTCGCTGACGCCGTTTTTTTAAAATATACTTAAAAAACATAACCTAAACTAACCTTTATTGACGTACGACTAACGCTATTTTCGTGAATTTGTTTTTACTTTTCTTATGTATTTTCACGTTTTTACATATGTACGTTCGCTACATTTTTATGAATTTTTGTGAAAGTTACTTTAATTCACATTTTAAATGTTACATTGTAATGACATGTAGGCCTATAGCGTGAACCGAGCGCGCAGTTGCTACAGCGCACTGCACTACGTCTAGATCTGTAATTACATTACTATATACCTACATTAAAATATACCTACAAAGTATCCAGTCAGGTTAGGTTTGGTAATAATTTTATTCATAATTACTATCTACTTTTATTAAAGATTTCTTTTGCTTTTCTTATATATTTTTATGTCTTACACACGAAGTAAAAAAAATTCACGAAAATAGCGGTAGTCGCACGTCGGAATAGCGGTAGTAGCGCGTCTGAACTTACGTCAATAAAGGTTATGTTTTTTAAGTATATTTTAAAAAAACGGCGTCAGCGACAATTATTATTGTTGGATTCGTGTTTAGGACGTTAAAATACATAAGAAAAGTAAAAAAAATTCACGAAAATAGCGGTAGTCGCACGTCGGAATAGCGGTAGTAGGGCGTCTGAACTTACGTCAATAAAGGTAATGTTTTTAAGTATATTTTAAAAAAACTGCGTCAGCGACAATTATTAATGTTGGATTCGTGTTTAGGACGTAAAAATACATAAGAAAAGTAAAAAAATTTCACGAAACTAGCGGTAGTCGCACGTCGGAATAATTACCCTTTTTTTACCCAAATATGTCATAACTGAACACTCTGGGGTTTTAAATGTAGTATCAAATAGTAAATTATCACAAAATTTTAACATTAAATATCTGGTAATTGTTGTGTGCTATTGCCAATGTTTTATTTTAATTTTTTCAATTACTCGTTTTTACGAACATAGAGGTATTATAACAAGAAATATTGTACCAGTGTCATTTTTTAATAATTGTTTCGATTCCTAAAACGCCTAGTATTTTTGTGGTATTGGGGTTGTTTCCAATATTTTCATTGGAATATATTGTACCACTGAGCTCATGATATTGTTTACTAACCTAAGTTAACTTTAATGCGTTTCCCAGGGATATACGCTAGTTAGGTTAGGTTTAGTTTGATTGTATTTACCTTTTCATTAGAAGTAAAATAAATAAATCTAACATAACCTAACTTTAACGTGTTTTCCGAGGCTAATTTGTGTGTTTGTTTTGATGTATTTTGCCTATATTCTAATACGGTTGCAGCGTAAATTTCATGAAAAACTAGTCTCAACTAAAAGGCAAAAACAGTCGATATTCTACAAATTTAAACGAGTAAATTGTTTTAGAAAATTGGCAACAGCTCGTAATATTTACCAAAAAACTTCAATAAGACATTTAAATTCACTTCCAACATACCCCAACAGAATAAAATTAAATTTTTATTTTTGTACAACACAACACTACATTCAAATATAACTAAAGTATCCAATTAAGATAGATTTGCGTTTTAATAATTTTTATTAAAAATTAACCTGGGTAAATTAAAGAGAATATTCTTGGCTTACCATAATTGGAAAAATAGTTTACCTTTTTATCTCCATTAATGTGTGTTGTCTTATAAAAGATTGACTATCTATTCATGCTGGCTACTCTTACTCATAGATATTACATACAACATGAAATGAAAGATTTCACTGCTACATTTGTTTGCCACAATAATAATTAATATTAGATAACGTTTAACAGTTCTTAATGTTTGTATGATAATATATTAACTCAATCATAATAAATGCAAATCATTTGTTTGCTTAAAATCTTCGACAAGTAAGAAATCACTTAAAGTTGATTATCAATATTATCAGTAAAATCAGTGTTTCAAGATTTATGCAGAAAATCTAGAAATGCTTCATTAATGTGTTCAGAATGTTTCTTTTTCGCCGTATTAGATATTCGTATGAAATACATTACGTTCCATACTCTGTGTAAGCCAGTGATAAGCAAAGTACGGCTGGCTGCCCTAAGAGCTAGTCACTCTGGCCCGCAGCTTGGTATGGAGTAGCCTAGCATTGCATATAGGCCAAAATTTATTTTCTGCAGATGTAAAATAAAATTGTAGTTCCCTTCTCCTTATGTAGGCGTTGTGCTGTAGTAGATGACTGTAGTTCAATAACATGGTCTGTAGAAGACATTGATGACGATGGCACATAGCGATCGAAAACGTCGTGTCTCAGTAAGTTTTACAAAATTTTAGTTCGGATAGACATACACTATTGTTTAAGTGATTAATAACATGGTAATGTGGAGTACAATTCGATTTGCTCGAACAAGTTTGAAACGAATAGGCCGCTACCGGACTTATTTTTATTTAAGATCAGGCTACCGCTTGTAAGGTCAGTAGTTCAGTCAGATACAAGGTTGTGTCATGTCACTTCTGCGGCTGTAAATGGCATATATTTTTATGTTTTTACTTCGTTGATAGTGATTGTTTACATTTTTTAACGTTACTATTGCAAGTAAAAAAAGTAAAGTTGATTCAGAGTGTCGTGTTTCTAAAGATTAGTGGACTTGGAAATACTTTTTTAAACTTGTTACGGATAATCCTGTGTGCTTCATTTGCAATGGTTCTGCAGTTGTATCTAAGAAATTCAGCCGCTCACGAAACTTCATTACAAAACATAATAACGAAAAAGTATGAAACTCTGACTAAATAATGGAGCTGTAAAGGAGCTCTGAATAAAAAACTATCTAAAATTGAAGTAATTTATAAGCAGTTTGTTTCACAACTTGAATTTACTTGTCTGTATTCATTAAAGGGAAAGACAAAAGAATCAATTATCTTCCAAAAATATTAACAAACTGTCACATCTTCGAGAGTGCTTTGACATTTTTACTTATGGAGCACCAAATATGTCTTGGACAAAATCTGATGTTGCAGGCATATTTTAAGAATCATTTCGTAAGAATGAAGACCTGTTACTTCATTATGTCATACATCAAGAAGCTCTGTGTAGATCCGCTCTAGACATGATACTATACCTGATGTTGTTATTAAGCTTGGTAATAGCATTCGTTCACGAGGTTTTAATCATAGACAATTTCGAAAATGTCTTGAATCACTGTAGTCTGAATATTCTGATGTACTTCACTACACTAAAGTAATATGGGTCAGTGAAGCACGGGTTTTGGAACAATTTGAGAATAAACTAGTGTGGACATTGGAAAGGTATTGTATGGCTTACCCACTTTGTATTTATTACACATCTTCTCAGTCACGTTAGTAAATTGAACCCTAAACTCCAGAGAAGAAACAAATTATTCCTGATATTTCAGGGGTTTCAAAACTCAATTGAATCTATTTTCCAAATAACTAGTCAAGAAAAGAATAACTATTCATTTTCCAAGATAATAATTATTGCAGTTAGGGAAGACAAAATAAAGAGTTATGAGAAAAGGTTGAAATTTCTTCATGAAAAATTTCCACGGACATTCCAAGACTTCAAAGTCATCGTAAAGGACATGGAAATTTTTAGCATGCTTTTTAATATGGGTTGTAAATCATTCAAACCAGAATTACAGCTCGATCTAATTGAGTAAAAAAATAACACTGAATTGAAGTAACAGCCTTAATTAATTTAAATACACTTAACACAAACTACACTATGCACTACACAAGTTGTAATCAGAGCAAAAACATTAAATGAAACACAAATTCAAGATTCACAAAGTCTTTGGTTACAGATTCATTATTCTTTACGTTAGTCACAATCTTTTTTAAGTCTCTTTCTATAGCGTAACTTCAAAATTCTTATTACTTCCTGACTGGGAGGTAGCAGTATTGAAGTTACATTGAGTGGAAAGAAAACCACATTCACATTCTTTAGTTTAGTATTAATCTTGTGCAGATGTGCAAGGCAGTTATCAACAAAAAGTACAAGACTATCACTGTCTTTTGTAACATTACTAGGTCCTTATTCCACATTCATCATAAAGTACAAGTCACTAATCAGACGCTGAACAAAATATGCTATCCCACACTTTATCACACCACAAAATAACTAAGAACACTGTTATCTTTCAACTATACCGCAATAAATCACTTTACAGACTGATCAAATGAATAAACATACCCTCAACCCAAATCGCCAAAGTCATGTGGTAAATATATTGATATTACGACAAATGTCATGGTTGTTCCTGAACAACTACGCACACGCATGTCTAGAGCAACGTCAGCACTGAATATTTTGATGTGTATCACAATATTCTTACGTGAATTTTGTTATACCCACACATAGATATGTAACTTGTGTAAATTGCATTTAGGAATGGTAGGATTCATATAGCTGACAAAATTCTATCCAAGACTATGAACAGACACCGTTAGGTGGTTGGTGTGCCCAGTCATACATACCATATTCATGTACCTTGTAGGTTGTAATAGTTGTGGAGTATTTTTTAGTTTATTCGTATTTAGTGACTTTTTAATTTTTCTATTTTAAATATTACGCATTAAGTTTACGAAACCACAGGTGTAGTATTGCTATAAACTTGACCCATATTATAGAAAAGTTGCAAATTACTTTTTCAAGTGTTGATTGCATGAAATTTATTTTTGACTGTGCTATAATGAAAATAATAACGGTAATTAGTTACTTTAGGGAACTACTTACGTGACGTCACGTGATCTCTATTCTCCCTTTATAAGTGTAGATTTATTTGGTTATGAACAACGTTTCGGCTTAATTTTTTTGAAGTAGTAACTCGCAAAATGCCTAAATTTGCTGTTGACTTCCAAAAAATTACAAATTCAAAATAGAAAAAAGATCAGCTTCAACAAAGCTCTATTAGGTACCACATACCTTACAAAATGGTTAAACTCACACATATTTATTTTTTTTACTATAGTAAGGCAAAAATTACTCACAAGAGTGAAACAAATACAAAAACCAATTCCACTCACAAAAGAGAAAATATTTCATTGAACATTTACACATGTGTCGTTCTAATGGTGGCATAGAAATTATAGATATTTTGGCGCAAAGCAATTTGAAAAACTCACAGTCCTGCCAAACTTTGGAAAAGTAAAATATCACTTCATGTATTTTATTCCCATACTTACAATCAGAGAGCACTGAGTACTATACTGTACATTATAATCAATTCAACTTTATGGCCTTTCTAAAAGAAACTATTGTCTATTTAATATCGTTTATCTATAATTAATATTATATTAATATTTACAAAAACAAGTAGCTAAACATTAAATAATTTTTTTACTGATAAACTTATAATTCTACATATTATTATTCCAATAATTACAAATAGACAAACTTTTATCTTCAATTAGTATTACATAACTACCTTCAAAATTGAAAAAAAATAACACATAATACTTCTTTTATAAAAAGTTCTGTATGCAAAACCCTTTAATTACATCCTACACTCACTGAACATCTACTTAAATTCATCAGATTATAGGGTAACGTTTACTTGAAAAAAAAAACATAAATTATAAAATCAAAATAAACTTGAGGTTATGTATAAAGTCAAGACAAAATTAACCTAAACACGGAGTAAACAACTATTTATAACATTGTCTTAAGTCTATTCATCTTCCTACGGAGTAGTCAAGAGTAGCCGCGACAGACAACACTGGTACTGCAAGCTTCAGAAAAAGGTATTGATTCATAATAAGCCTAATTTTAAAATAGAAGAAACTCGGTACATTTTTTACAAATACTACAGTGTGACCAAAGTTCGGTGTAATTCTGAGTTCACTGGTTCGGCCTGAAAAGATGTTGCCAATGAATTAAAAAAGTATTATTTCATTGAAAACTGTTACTGATAAGTATAAACTGCTGATTTTACTGATAATGAAGATTGCTGTGCATATCTCTGGATTTGATGTGAGGCAATAACGCCCAAAAGGTTACGATTCCTCATATTTTTTGCCAATAATACTCATAATTAGGAAGTTTAATAGAGTACTTTAAACACATTTTTTTTATGAATAGATTTTAATTGAATTCATTATTAAGTATATTTGACTTACTCAAAAGTTGAAATGGGTCTATTAATTTATTAAATAAAAAGAGATTTCAAAGTATTCAAAACTGAAACTACAGAATAGGTACATGTAATGTAAGTCTTGTTTTACAGGAGTAAAAAACAGGAGGACCAAAAAACACTGGCAGCTTGCTTGTGCTGCGTACATTAGACATGGGGCCGTCGGCTACGAATGATGCTGGACGCCTGTACTAAGAAGTAAGTAAGTTGTTTTACAGGAGGGGAATAATTACACCGTGAACATTTGGAAGGGTTTTTACAGAATAGATATTTAGATGTGTTGTTAGTCTTGTTTTTCAGAAGTGGAATAATTACAATGTTGTAGTCAGATAATTTGTAAGGTTCTAACTAAATTAATATTCTAGTGATCTGGAAATACAAGCCAATGCTTGTAAGATTCAACTTCACAATGTAATATGAAAAAATTAATTATAATATATTAACCACAATACATTATCCAAACAACAATACAAATTTTACAAACAAGGACACAAAATGAAAACCCTTTAAAACGTACAAATGGAATAGAATGTAGAAAATGAAGTCATTAAAGGTATGAGTATATATAACTTTAAAACCAGTGGAAAAGCAAAAACAATATTTTTGAAGAAAAATTACCATCTATTTATTAAAACCTATAATCAGAATGTACAGGTTATAATAAATTACAAATAGGCAATGTGAAAAAATATTAACACTGTGACTATTGCAGTGATTACGGCACAAATTAATCAAATTAATCCGTTTTTGTCAAGACGCAAAACTATTTTCTCAGTATTTTAACAAATACAGTTGCAGTAAATACTAATGAAGCTCAATTCCTTTAGTTTGAACTCAATTTAAAATAGTATAGTCCGTCCCTGAAAAATGTTGCTCCCAACCTATAAGTATTATTTTAAGCAAAACAAACACAATAGCACTCTTTTTGTCTCAATCTCCATAGTGAGGAATCCTATATGTTATAGCACTAACTTTTACAGAAGCTGAATAATCACACTGTGAACATTTGTAAGGTTTTTCTCTAGAATGGGTGCGGATATGTAATTTAATACTTCCTTTTACAGAAGCTGAAATATCACACTATGAATATTTGTACAGTTTTTCTTCAGGATGGGTATCTATATATTTTACAAGACTTCATTTTCCAGAAGCTGAATAATCATACTGTTAACATTTGTAAAGGTTATCTACAGAATGTGTAATCATATGTTATATAAGACTTCCTTTTTCAGAAGCTGGAAAATCAAACTATGAACATTTGAAAGGTTTTTGTCCAGAATAGGTATGTTAAGGTTTATTAATACATCCTTTTACAGAAGTTGTCTAATCACACTGTAAACATGTGTAACGCTTTTCTTCAGAATGAGTACCAATAAGTTTTATAAGACTTCATTTTACAGATGCTGAATAGTCACACTGCAAACATTTATAGAGGTTTTCTCCATAATAGGTACATAAATGTGCAATAAGACTTCCTTTTAAACAAGCTGCATAATCACACTGTGAACATTTGTAAGGTTTTTCTCCAGAGTGGGTGTTTATATGGTATATAAGATTTCCTTTCTCAGAAGCTAAATAATCGCACCATGAACAATTAATAGGTTTTTATTCAGAGTGGGTACGCATATGTATTTTAATTTGTCCTTTTACAGAAGCTGAATAATCACACTGTGAACACTTGTAAGGTTTTTCTCCAGAATTAGTATGCATATGTATTATAATAATTCCTCTTCTAGAAGCTGACTAATTGCATTGTGAGCACTTGTAAGGTTTTTCTCCAGAATGGGTATGTAAATGTGTTACAAGATATCCTTTTAAAGAAGCTGAATAGTCACACTGTAAACATTTGTAAGGTTTTTCGCAAGAATGGATATGCATATGTATTTTAATACTTCCTTTTGTAGAAGCTGAATAATCTCATTGTGAACATTGCTAAGGTTTTTCTCCAGAATGGGTACGTAAATGTGTTACAAGATTTCCTTATGTAGAAGCTGAATAATCACACTGTGAATATTTGTAAGATTTTTCTCCAGAGTGGGTATTTATATGGTATGTAAGATTTCCTTTCTCAGAAGCTAAATAATCGCACCATGAACAATTAATAGGTTTTTATTCAGAATGAGTACACATATGTATTTTAATTTGTCCTTATACAGAACCTGAATAATCACACTGTGAACACTTGTATGGTTTTTCTCCAGAATGAGTATGCATATGTATTTTAATAATTCCTCTTGTAGAAGCTGAATAATCGCATTGTGAACATTTGTAAGGTTTTTTCTCCAGAATGTGTACGTAAATGTGTTACAAGATTTCCTTTTACAGAAGCTGAATAATCGCACTGTGAACACTTGTAAGGTTTTTCTGAAGAATGAGTACACATATGTATTTTAATCCTTCCTTTTGTAGAAGCTGAATAATCGCACTGTGAAGATTGGTAAGGTTTTTCTCCAGAATGGGTACGTAAATGTGTTACAAGATATCCTTTTAAAGAAGCTGAATAGTCGCACTGTGAACATTTGTAAGGTTTTTCTCCAAAATGAGTACGCATATGTATTTTAATAATTCCTCTTGTAGAAGCTGAATAATCGCATTGTGAGCATTTGTAAGGTTTTTCTCCGGAATGGGTATGTAAATTTGTTACAAGATATCCTTTTATAGAAGCTGAAAAATCACACTGTGAACATTTGTAAGGTTTTTCTCCAGAGTGGGTATTTATATGGTATGTAAGATTTCCTTTCTCAGAAGCTAAATAATCGCGCCATGAACAATTAATAGGTTTTTATTCAGAATGAGTATGCATATGTATTTTAATTTGTCCTTTTACAGAAGCTGAATAATCACAATGTGAACACTTGTACCGATTTTCTCCAGAATGAGTACGCATATGTATTTTAATAATTCCTCTTGTAGAAGCTAAACAATCGCATTGTGAGCATTTGCAAGGTTTTTCTCCAGAATGGGTATGTAAATGTGTTACAAGAT
Organism: Prosapia bicincta; assembly: GCA_036971475.1. Lineage (NCBI taxonomy): Eukaryota > Metazoa > Arthropoda > Insecta > Hemiptera > Cercopidae > Prosapia > Prosapia bicincta. The sequence continues at coordinate 60,528,939 of JBAIZL010000005.1, read as the reverse complement.
TTCCTTTTAAAGAAGCTGAATAGTCGCACTGTAAACATTTGTAAGGTTTTTCGCCAGAATGGATATGCATATGTTTTTTAATACTTCCTTTTGTAGAAGCTGAATAATCTCATTGTGAACATTTGTAAGGTTTTTCTCCAGAATGGGTACGTAAATGTGTTACAAGATTTCCTTTTACAGAAGCTGAATAATCACACTGTGAATATTTGTAAGGTTTTTCTCCAGAGTGGGTATTTATATGGTATGTAAGATTTCCTTACTCAGAAGCTAAATAATCGCACCATGAACAATTAATAGGGTTTTATTCAGAATGAGTACGCATATGTATTTTAATTTGTCCTTTTACAGAAGCTGAATAATCACACTGTGAACACTTGTTAGGTTTTTCTCCAGAATGGGTATATAAATGTTTTACAAGATTTCCTTTTATGGAAGCTGAATAGTCGCACTGTGAACACTTGTAAGGTTTTTCTCCAGAATGAGTACGCATATGTATTTTAATACTTCCTTTTGTAGAAGCTGAATAATCGCATTGTGAACATTTGTAAGGTTTTTCTCCAGAATGAGTACTCATATGTATTTTAATTCGTCCTCTTGTAGAAGCTGAATAATGGCACTGTGAACAATTGTAAGGTTTTTCTCCAGAATGAGTACGCATATGTATTTTAATACTTCCTTTTGTAGAAGCTGAATAATCGCATTGTGAACATTTGTAAGGTTTTTCTCCAGAATGAGTACGCATATGTATTTTAATTCGTCCTCTTGTAGAAGCTGAATAATGGCACTGTGAACACTTGTAAGGTTTTTCTCCAGAATGAGTACGCATATGTATTTTAATAATTCCTCTTGTAGAAGCTGAATAATCGCATTGTGAACATTTGTAAGGTTTTTCTCCAGAATGTGTACGTAAATGTGTTACAAGATTTCCTTTTACAGAAGCTGAATAATCACACTGTGAATATTTGTAAGGTTTTTCTCCAGAGTGGGTATTATATGGTATGTAAGATTTCCTTTCTCAGAAGCTAAATATTCGCACCATGAACAATTAATAGGTTTTTATTCAGAATGAGTACGCATATGTATTTTAATTTGTCCTTTTACAGAAGCTGAATAATCACACTGTGAACACTTGTAAGGTTTTTCTCCAGAATGGGTATATAAATGTTTTACAAGATTTCCTTTTATGGAAGCTGAATAGTCGCACTGTGAACACTTGTAAGGTTTTTCTCCAGAATGAGTACGCATATGTATTTTAATACTTCCTTTTGTAGAAGCTGAATAATCGCATTGTGAACATTTGTAAGGTTTTTCTCCAGAATGAGTACGCATATGTATTTTAATTCGTCCTCTTGTAGAAGCTGAATAATGGCACTGTGAACACTTGTAAGCTTTTTCTCCAGAATGAGTACGCATATGTATTTTAATAATTCCTCTTGTAGAAGCTGAATAATCGCATTGTGAACATTTGTAAGGTTTTTCTCCAGAATGAGTACGCATATGTATTTTAATTCGTCCTCTTGTAGAAGCTGAATAATGGCACTGTGAACACTTGTAAGCTTTTTCTCCAGAATGAGTACGCATATGTATTTTAATAATTCCTCTTGTAGAAGCTGAATAATCGCATTGTGAACATTTGTAAGGTTTTTCTCCAGAATGAGTACGCATATGTATTTCAATACTTCCTTTTGTAGAAGCTGAATAATCGCATTGTGAACATTTGTAAGGTTTTTCTCCAGAATGAGTACGCATATGTATTTTAATTCGTCCTCTTGTAGAAGCTGAATAATGGCACTGTGAACACTTGTAAGCTTTTTCTCCAGAATGAGTACGCATATGTATTTTAATAATTCCTCTTGTAGAAGCTGAATAATCGCACTGTGAACACTTGTAAGGTTTTTCTCCAGAATGAGTACGTATATGTCTTTTAAAATTTTCTCTTGAAGAAGCTGAATAATCGCATTGTGAGCATTTGTAAGGTTTTTCTCCAGAATGTGTACGTAAATGTGTTACAAGATTTCCTTTTAGAGAAGCTGAATAATTGCACTGTGAACACTTGTAAGGTTTTTCTGAAGAATGAGTACGCATATGTATTTTAATCTTTCCTTTTGTAGAAGCTGAATAATCGCACTGTGAACACTTGTAAGGTTTTTCTGAAGAATGAGTAAGCATATGTATTTTAATACGTCCTGTTGTAGAAGCTGAATATTCGCATTGTGAACATTGGTAAGGTTTTTCTCCAGAATGAGTATGCATATGTATTTTAATTCTTCCTTTTCTAGAAGCTGAATAATCGCATTGTGAACATTTGTAAGGTTTTTCTCCAGAATGAGTACGCATATGTATTTTAATTCGTCCTCTTGTAGAAGCTGAATAATGGCACTGTGAACACTTGTAAGGTTTTTCTCCAGAATGAGTACGCATATGTATTTCAATACTTCCTTTTGTAGAAGCTGAATAATCGCATTGTGAACATTTGTAAGGTTTTTCTCCAGAATGAGTACGCATATGTATTTTAATTCGTCCTCTTGTAGAAGCTGAATAATGGCACTGTGAACACTTGTAAGGTTTTTCTCCAGAATGAGTACGCATATGTATTTTAATAATTCCTCTTGTAGAAGCTGAATAATCGCACTGTGAACACTTGTAAGGTTTTTCTCCAGAATGAGTACGTATATGTCTTTTAAAATTTTCTCTTGAAGAAGCTGAATAATCGCATTGTGAGCATTTGTAAGGTTTTTCTCCAGAATGTGTACGTAAATGTGTTACAAGATTTCCTTTTAGAGAAGCTGAATAATTGCACTGTGAACACTTGTAAGGTTTTTCTGAAGAATGAGTACGCATATGTATTTTAATCTTTCCTTTTGTAGAAGCTGAATAATCGCACTGTGAACACTTGTAAGGTTTTTCTGAAGAATGAGTAAGCATATGTATTTTAATACTTCCTGTTGTAGAAGCTGAATATTCGCATTGTGAACATTGGTAAGGTTTTTCTCCAGAATGAGTATGCATATGTATTTTAATACTTCCTTTTCTAGAAGCTGAATAATCGCATTGTGAACATTTGTAAGGTTTTTCTCCAGAATGGGTACGTAAATGTGTTACAAGATTTCCTTTTGAAGAAGCTGAATAATTGCATTGTGAGCATTTGTAAGGTTTTTCTGAAGAATGAGTACGCATATGTATTTTAATACTTCCTTTTGTAGAAGCTGAATATTCGCATTGTGAACATTGGTAAGGTTTTTCTCCAGAATGGGTACGTAAATGTGTTACAAGATTTCCTTTTGAAGAAGCTGAATAATTGCATTGTGAGCATTTGTAAGGTTTTTCTGAAGAATGAGTACGCATATGTATTTTAATACTTCCTTTTGTAGAAGCTGAATAATCGCACTGTGAGCATTTGTAAGGTTTATCGCCAGAATGGGTAAAAGTATTTACAACAAGATTTCCTTTTTTAGAACCTGAATAATTACAATGCAAACATTTGAAAGGATTTTTTCTATGATGGCGTTTAAAGTGTGTTTTAAAACTAGTTGAGATTAAATATGAAAAGTTCCATTGTTGGTGCTTGTAAGGTTTTATACGAATGTGTTTTTTCAAGTGGATTATAAGTTCATTTATCGTTGAGCCTCCAAAACAACAATGTCTACATTTTAATAATTTAATTCTTTTCTTCTTCATACTAACCATGAGCTCTGACATTGCTGATGCTCTGTAGTTGCATATTGTATCTGCATTCTGGTTACTGGTGTAATACATTGCTGGATGATTGTGAGTTTTAAGATTTTTTCAAAATCTTCTTTATTCAATTTTAGTTTACTGTTTTCACAGGTTTCTGAAAATATAAAAATATTTTTCATTTTAAACTTCTTACTATTTATTTAAAAATTTATTATAATTAATTATGTCTTAACAAAACACATTCCATTATTAAAGAGAGTTTCATAGATAACACATTAAGAATAAATATTTATACATTTATGCACATACTTAAAGTTGACATTCTCCTTGCCTACATATATACTAGAATAGTTTTTAACATTCTTTTTCAATCACTGTTGCACTTAATGATTACATGATTATTTTCTCATTCCCTACTGGCTACACATAAGAAAAATGACAAAATTATTCATTTATATTATTAAATAATATTAATTTGAAATTGTTTAAATATTTTAGATACAAAACTTAATCATAACAATGTTTCTTAGACAATAAAATCATTGCAAAATGATTAAATGCTTGTTGAAAAAATCAACTCAGCTTCATTTTGCGGTCCATTTTTTCAAATTTTAAGCGTTTTAAAACAGGTTAATAAACCGGATGACACTAAAACCACAAGGGAGGCACAGTATTGAATAAAAAAAATTTGCCTTACTGATACAACTACAACAAGACCAGACCTGGCAGTATCCTATCTTTGCACTTCATCCTATCATTTGATAGGATAAGGATAGGTTCACCATATGGAGTTGTTCAGTTTTTTATTTTTTTTTTTTTTATTCTAAAAGTGTTGTCTGACTTTAATACATAAGTTATTAATTTTATTTGTTTCCATGTCTTACATGAACAATGGTTTTGTTCTCCTGATATCGTAATCTAAACATCTGCTTAATTTATGAACAGTTTTATATTTTAGAAACCATTTCCAGTTTTTGGGTAAATGTTATCTTAACCTATCTAAACGTAATCAGTAGGTCAGAGCAATGAAACTTAATATACAATTGATCACTAAACCTGTTTAACTTAATAAACAAATGTTGTATACGTTTTCTCTTAAAAAAATTGGCATTGTACCGACAAGTATTTATTATACAGAGTATCAAAGTAAAAGAAAAAAGTTGAGGTGTTATACTTCTTCTTGACAGTATAAGAAAATATCAGTTGGGGTACATTACTTGTTGTTGACAGTTTATATTATATATGTTTATAATTTGTGTCGAGTATGAAATATCTCAAAACATTTATCCGGATATAGAGGTTACTAGATAAATTGTTTAAAAAAATAAGATGACAATCAAGATTATATCTTTTATTTTTCATTTGATAGTACTTTTCACAACTTTTAAAAATTACACACAGTCCTTACCCCACACATCCTGTAACATTATCTCAGACACCATTTTCACTACTTTTCAAGATCTAGTGACAGTTGCATGTTATGTCTACAATAGTGAATGCATTAAACCATCAAAATGAAGACAGGTTTTTAAAAAAAATATATGAATATGAGTCAGAATCACGAACAACCAATTTTGGTCTTAATTCCATATCAAGAGTAATATCTAAAAACTAAATTTAAATATTATGAAATTACTTAAATAAATAACAAAGACACGTTACAACAAACAAACAACAATAAATAATTACAAGCAAAAACGTAGCAATAAATAATAATAATACAATAAATTAGTAACAATATTGATAAATTATAAATATAAGTATTCAACACTTAATAAATATATAAAACTAAGTATCTAACGAGGGGGTGAGCTGGTTGGTCCTCGTCCTGCCCCTGGATAGCCGTGTATTTTGAGCAAAGAGTAAATTGCACGATGAAAAGAACGCCAGCATTAGGTTTCCTTGTGAAAGTCCCATGGGAGAAGCGAATACTAGTCCTAAAATCAGTCTTTTTCAAGACTATTTTTTTCAAGTCTTCACCTTCGGCAAGACAAGAGCATCCTAACCGTTTGAAGGTCGTTATTAGGAACCAGAAAGGACAAAGCAATAGATCAATGTGACTAAATTTTAATATTGCCAAAAATCTCATTATGAGAGAGAGGCGCATTGGGGTTTTAAAAAGATACGAAATATGGTGCCCAACCAGAACTACAGCAAGAACGCTAATGCATTTAAAGAGGAAAGCTAAACACGATCACATGCATGTATCAATAGTCACGACTTTCAGAGAACGAGTAGTTAAGCAAGGAAAAAAGACTACACGTAACACAGCAACTAAAAACTCACCAAGTATTATCGTTATGCACTTGAACGCAAGGTCACTTCGAAATAAGTCAGACGAAGTCAAGAAAATATTAGAGGAAAGAAATGTTAAGATAGCATGTATACAAGAGGCATCTTTACCGCAGGATGAGTCGTATCACACAAAGTTCAAGTGCTGCAAAATGTATTGCACAACTAGAGGGAATCGACGCAGTGGCGGATTGTTCACTCTGGTCCATGAATCATTGACAGTAGAGAGCATAGAAAGTGTAGTAAAAACCCATACTGAGGTTGCGAAACTGAAAATTAGAGTCAATAGCAATTAAGCATTCGTTCTGTACAACGTCTACGTTCTGGGACCAGGCCTGCGCTGGGAGGATCTACATATATTGCAGATGGAAGAAAACACATTAATTTTGGGCGACTTCAATACCAAACACCAATAATGGTAACGGAACTGTTTTATACAGCTGGTTATTGAATAACAACCTAATCCTCATGAATCACAAACACGACGCAACATTCCAATCAGCATCTGCTGGCACGCTTAGCAGCTTGGACTTACACCTTGTACCACAGCTGCCCCCCCCCTCTTTGTGGTACAAACTTGTGAGCTGGAGAGTTGGAATAGATCTTGGAAGCGACCATTTCCCAGTATTCATCGAATTAGCAAACGAGGAACAACGCTATAATAAACAGTCGTTACAAGATTCGGAAGGCAGACTGGAATGCATTTAAGGAGGAAACGACAATCCCAACCGAAAACCAAATTGCCCTTGACATATTCGAATCGGGGTTAATGTCTGCACCTGATAACATCCCAAAACAAACCAGCAACGCTAAACACAAATTCATGAATAACTGGTGGAACAGCGACTTGCAGCTGATAGACACTGAAAACTTGATTCTGGACAGAAAGTTCATCGAACACTTAAAAACTACTTTTGAGAACAACAATGTGTAAAAAACTTATTGTGAACTAAAGCATATGCTAACTGAACTGTTAAAGATTGTAAAAATATTTTTCAATGAATCACAATTTTATATTTAGGGACAAAGAGATTCTTATATTCAAAAAGTAACAGAGAAAAAACTACCACCTTATAAACATTCAGTAGTTTCAGTTTTGATTTTCATCTGAAGGTCTTTGTCTATTAGTTTCAGTAAACAGTATGGTAAAAAAAGAAAGGTACATCAAAATTCTCAAGATAAAACTTCTGCAACAAATTCCCACGTGGAGGATAAGGTGTACCAACTGCTTTAGCATTATATTATACTGTCAAGAAAGTAGAAACTTTTTTCTATTTTCAAGCAGTGTAGTGGCTAGTTAATTCAAAAGATTTAAGACCAATTAAAAATCGTTTGGCAATAGTAGAAAATAAACTCTGAAAAATTGATAGAAACAGTATCAGTATGGATTCATAAACCATTTGAAAAATGTGTAAACCCATTTTGTATACAAATATGTAAACACTAACTAAATTAATGTCAAATCATGTATCTGAAATCTAAAGAATACAGGAGGAAATGTTAGTAACTAAATATTCACAAAACATAGATATATAATTTGTTTCCTAAATTATGTTACTTAATTAAATAACACCATCTGTGTTCAGATTAATTTTCAAGCTACTTATGGTTCACAACTACTCATAAGGAGTATTGAGTTCTAGTTTAAAATATTGAAAAAAGTTGTTAATTTAATTAATTGCTTATTGTATTATATATAAAAAACCAAATACACGTTGACATGACTTGAAAATGTGAGAGCTTCAAAAAAATAGTTAGACCTTAAAATTTAATACATTTTATTGTTTCTAATTAATTAATAAGTGTAAAAGCATTTCCTCGGTAATTTAATTGTAACCCATTTTCAATTTTTAACAATTATTTTTTTCAAAATATATGAATCAATTGTTTTATAACTAAAAATATAATTTACTTATTACAATACTTACTTAAATATTATATTTGCAAACTATCACTTTCAGTTATTAAAATGTCTTGTTTTCCATCAGTATACTTTATACTTTTTAAAGTATAAAAAAACATAAATGTTTTAATTATTTAAAAAAAATTTATATAAACTCTTGTACTATTAGATGATTTTGAGAATGAAAACTATTAATTCAAACCCTAGAAATTACAATAATACAATAAGTAACAACATAAATTTATAATTAAAACTAATAATAAAATTGCATTGTTTCATGTATTTGCTTCTCTACACATTGGACAATATTTTATTGAAAATAATAAACACTAAGTTTGCTTAGCCATTAGCCTAGTATTGTATATTAACTTAACCCAATCTAAAACAAAGTTACGTAAGAATAATTGCAAATTTATTTTTAATGTGTTGTTAGCATGCAATTTATTATTATATTATAACGAAAGCAGAGTATCTGAGTAAGATAGGTTTAGGTACAAAAAACTGAAAACAATAATCTATGGTAATCAGTTTCAGAGTTCAGTGTTACTGTTAATAAACTTTTTATTGTTATTACTTACTTAAGGGACCCATTAAGACATGCATAAAACCAATCCTAAACATGTCCTGAAGCTATACTCATATTTACTCTTTTATTGACTCTGAAGGTTATTTTTTATTGCATTTTAGTTGAGACTACCTTTTTGGGTACTCAGTAGCAACGGTACACTGGGGACATTAGGGGAATGAAAAATGTTCGGTTAAATTGCACGATTTCCTGTAATGTGTATAAAATCATTATTTTTGTTATTGTCACGGAAAGTTAATTTTTTTTACCTATATTGAAATATACCTATGAAGTATCCAGTCAGGATGGATTTGGTTGTAATTTTATACATTTAACCAAACAAATGTACTCTTGTAAGGCAAGAATAGCGATCAAGTAACGTCACCTGGCAAAAGGGTTGGTTAAGGGTGACATTTCAATTCAAAATTTTTTTTAAAAAAACAGAACTGACTTCAGATGTACAGTAATCACATTCTGTGTAAATCATTCAAAGAAGTTTCTTGATGTAATCATCTTGAATTCACTGATTAAATTATAATTAAAAATTAGTTAACTAAGTGAGGGCTTACTTGCTGACACGTTTCAAAACAATCGTTCCTTTTACGAAGCAAAGCCTCTACTGCTAGCAAAGTAATTCTATTTTATAATTCAAAGAAGGTTGTATTGTACGCAATCTGTATATATCTGAATGTAAAATATGCAATCACATAATTTTTATTGGACAAAATCTGATGTATGGTCTTTGCTGAGAACAAAGAACAATTATTGTCCCACATACTATCATAATAAATACATGAAATTTTTTGTCTCATGAGAATAGTTTATACTTCGCTATATCTAATCATGGGAAATCAAGCAATCAAAAAGTTTGATTGTTTAGGAAATATTTGATGGATTAGCAAATTGCATGCTTGATTGTGGCGCCAACTTCAAATTATTGTGAGTAATAAGCTTATGATAAATTATGTTTCCGTAATTTGTAATATTTTTTACTTTTTAATTATTAAAAATTATATATTTGGGTTCTTTTTTTAAGTGGGTTCTGTTTTTTTTCTTTATTTGTGAGGTATGCTTTTTAATTTCTATTTACAGTGCCTGAGGTTTAACATTGTCTCTGACCTTGAGATCGCTAGGGTGGACTGGGCTGCAGTGCGGGGAGAATATCCATTACTTCAGTAAACGTCTACCTATAGTCAAGGTTGAATATGTTGTGAAGGCCTATTAGACAGCATTTGGTTTCAGCTCAAGACAATTGTGCCGTGTTTAAAGTGTCAACAATAGGGTTTAAGGTTAACCGGATTTTAAGGTTATTTTTATTCAAGTTCTTGCTTGTGTAGGGCCAGTGTTTCAGAGTTTAGTTCTAGGTGGTTTGTAGGGTTAAATACATAAAAGAAACTAAAAGGAGATGAATCATACATCCTTTCATCTCATGTAGTAGGAAAAACATGGATTGACAGCCCAGGGATTGAATCCCACGAATTTTTTTAATGGGCTAAAGAACAATTGCCACAGAATATTCCAACAAATTCTGTGATAGTTTTCGATAACACGCCTTACCATAATGCTGAATTGAACAAGGCTCCTGTCTCTTCTTCAAAAAATGAGAAATGATTCGATATCTAAGTGAAAGAAAATTTCCATTTACTAACGATATGCTGAACCCGAACTCAACCTGCTTACTAAACTTAATAAACCATCTTAGAAATTGTATGAATTGTTGAAAAATGGTGAACACATCAGCGTTAGATTACCACCCTATCACCCTGAACTGCATCCCATAGAATTGATATGAGCTCAAATTAAACGTTATGTAGCACAGAAAAATGTAACTTTTAAAATGGAAAATGTTATAAATCTTACAAAAAAAGCCATCTCAGATATCGACGGAAATGCCTGGAGTTTTGTTTGCAAAAAAGTTTTAAAAATCAAAAACGAGTATATTGAACAAGATCACATCGTGGATGATGTACTCGATCAGTTTATCATCAACGTAAATGAAGATGATAGTGACATGAGGAAACTAGTAAATATAGTGAAAATGATTCTGAAAATTTAACCTTGTAGTCATTGTTTTATTTATAATACAGTTAGTAGGGCTTATACTAATTTGAGATTTCAGAAACTGTTTGAAGTGTTCATGAAAACATATGGAAGCCTGAGACCTATACAAGACTAGGTAACACATATCAACAGTTACTTCTAAAACAAATAATGATAACAATAGTTTGATGCAGACATGATTTTTAAATGTGATGTTCTGCGTCTGCATAGATACGAGATTACAAAGAAACGAAATATGTACTCGTATGTACAGTGTTTACAGTTAGGCTAGTAGTGAGATGCTAAAGTAGAACAAGAGACACCGTTAAACCTCAAGCACTGAACATTATAATCGAATTTCTTTTCGTGCATTAGATTATGTAGGCAAAATTGATACTATTTATCCACACATATTTCCGATAATGTAATATCTCAGGCAAATATACAACAATCCGGTCTCTAATAACTATTAGGAAAAACATTCAGTACACATAAAATAATAATGAAAAAATAAAGTGAAAATCATACTAAAGTTATATTTAATGAAGTAATGAAATTTCCACCTTAGGTTTATTAAATATCTTGATTAAGGTAAATGAACTACATCGAATTTTCAGTGTATTTATTTTGGCGTATCTCATTTGAGTCATATCAAGTTATATATCAATATGGGTAGACATCGAAAAAGGCACTTTCATGAGGAAAATTCATTCATTAGTATCCGATGTTGTTCGTTTTAAGCAGCTTTATCAAGCAAGAAATAAAAAAAACCTATTCGTTTTATACTTATTTTTCTGTTATTTTTATCCAGTACATACAATAAATGGTGTGATTGCTTATTTGGATTATTAGTTATTTTATAACTCCTATTCCTTATTTTAAAAAAATTTCCCTCTAAACAAATTTTTTTAAACTTTAAAATAACATAATATTGTCTCCAAATCAGACGGATTGGGATGTAATTAGGGACCACCAGAAAGATTTCCTCTTTTACTTTCAAGCAAAATCACTTTGATTGGTTAAATACTTCCAAAGTTATTGTGGTAACAAACAGAAAAAAACATATAGAACCTCCTCTTTTTTTTAAGTCAGTTGAAAAATTGTTATTTTTGTTGCATCATGAGTAAAATTCAATACTTTTTAAGACATTTTACTTGCTTCAACGTAAAAGAATCAAGGTAAAACACTGATTTTGTAAGGTTTCAAATTATCGTGATGAGGGGTAGAATACCCTCAGATGTTGACCGAACATCTCCAAGCAGAAGACACTGATGAAGATCAGCACATAGCAATCGAAAACATTCTGTCTCAGTGAGTTTTAACAAATTTACTAAATATAAAGTTCAGATAGTCATAAACTATTGCTTAGTGATTAATGTTTAGGAATGTTGTGTTACACATATCTATATGATCAACTAAATTAAACTTTTACCATAAAAAATTAACCTTCAGTGGCAATAAAAAGAAAATAATTATCAATATAGCATCAGAACATGTTTAGGAATGGTTTTATACACGTCTAAATAAGTCCCCAAAGTAAGTAATTACCTTTTTTACCCAAATATGTCATAACTGAACACTCTGGGTTTTTTAATGTAGTATAAAATAGTAAATTCTCACAATATTTTAACATTAAATATCTAGTAATTGTTGTGTGCTATTGCCAATGTTTTATTTTATTTTTTTCAATTACTCGTTTTTACATACCTAGAGGTATTATAACAAGAAATATTGTACCAGAGTCATTTTTTTATAATTGTTTCGATTCCTAAAACACCTAGTATTTTTGTGGTATTGGGGTTGTTTCCAATATATTCCACATTGGAATATATTGTACCACTAAGCTCATGATATTGTTTACTAACCTAAGTTAACTTTAATGCGTTTTCCAGGGTTATACGCTAAAGTTAGGTTAGGTTGTATTTACCGTTTCATTAGGAAGTAAAATAAATAAGCCTAACATAACCTAACTTTAGCGTGTTTTCCAAGGCTAATTTGTGTGTTGGTTTCGATATATTTTGCCTATATTCTAATACGGTTGGAATCACTTAAAGGTGATTATCAATATTATCAGCAAAATCAGTGTTTCAAGATTTATGCAGTTGAAAATCTAGAAATGTTCCATTACTGTGTTCAGAATGTTTCTTTTTCTCCGTATTAGATTTCCGTATGAAATACATTACGTTCCATACTCTGTGTAAGCCAGTGATAAGCAAAGTACGGCTGGCTGCCCTAAGAGCTAGTCACTCTGGCCCGCAGCTTGGTATGGAGTAATCTATAATTGCATATAAGAAAAATTTATTTTCTGCAGAAATAAAATAAAATTGTAGTTTCCTTCTCCTTATGTAGGCTTTGTGCTGTAGTAGATGACTGTAGGGGTTGTGCTGTAGTAGATGACTGTAGTTTAATAACATGGTCTGCAGAAGACACTGATGACGATCGGCACATATAACGATCGAAACGTTCTGTCTCAGTAAGTTTTACAAAATTTTAGTTCGGATAGACATAAACTACTGTTTAAGTGATTAATAACAAGGTAATGTGGAGTACAATTCGATTTGCTCGAAAAAGTTTGAATCGAATAGGCCGCTATCGGACTTATTTTTATTTAAGATCAGGCTACTGCTTGTAAGGTCAGTAGTTCAGTCAGATGCAAGGCTGTAAATGGCATATATTTTTATGTTTTTACTTTGTTGATAGTGATTGTTTACATTTTTTAATGTTACTATGGCAAGTAAAGTTGATTCAGAATGTCGTGTTTCTAAAGATTAGTGGACTTGGAAATACTTTTTTAAACCTGTTACGGATAATCCTCTGTACTTCATTTGCAATGGTTCTGCAGTCATATCTAAGAAATTCAACCACCCACGAAACTTCATTACAAAACATAATAAAGCAAAAGTATGAAACTATGACTAAATAATGGAGCCGTAAAGGAGCTCTGAGTAAAAAACTATCTAAAATTGAAGTAATTTATAAGCAGTTGTTTCACAACTTGAGTGGATCATTAGCGATTTTAAAATCTGTTGTTTTGCGTCGGATGAAAGTACGGACATAACTGATAGCTCAGTTACTGATTTTTTTAAAAAGATATTGATCATAACTTTTGTCTTACTAAAGAATTAACTTGCCTCTATTGAGAAAAACTCAAGAGTTATGAAAAAAGGTTGAAATTTCTTCATGAAAAATTTCAACGGACATTCCTAGACTTTAAAGTTATCGTACAGGACCTGGAAATTTTTAGCATGCCTTTTAATATGGGTTGTAAATCATTCAAACCAGAATTACAGCTCGATCTAATTGAGTAAAAAAATAACACTGAATTGAAGTAACTGCCTTAATTAATTTAAATACACTTAACACAAACTATACTATGCACTACACAAGTTGTAATCAGAGCAAAAACATTTAATGAAACACAAATTCAAGATTCACAAAGTCTTTGGTTACAGCTTCATTATTCTTTACTTTGGTCACAATCTTTTTTAAAAGTCTCTTTATATAGCGTAACTTCAAAATTCTTATTACTTCCTGACTGGGAGGTAGCAGTAATGAAGTTACATTGAGTGGGAAGAAAACCACATTCACATTCTTTAGTTTAGAATTAATGTTGTGCAGATGTGCAAGGCAGTTATCAACGAAAAGTGCAATTGTTCTTTTCTTATTGGAAATACGCTTGTAAAAAAATACAGAAAAATTAAGACCTGTCTAGACGCAAGTCTTCTCATTCAATGGAAAAGTTTACTTAGTAGCCAACTCCCACCCTTGGTAGTTGAGCTATTTGGCGACGCGCTGACCACTAGAGGTGGGCCTCTTTGAAGATGGGAGTGTTGTAATCCTGTTCCCGGTCCAGGACTGTGCAATCATTAAAGTGTTTAACATTCATAAGTTCACTACCACGCAGGAGACACTCGGGGGTCAGTAGCACATGTATGCGATTGAGGCCTCAGTAAGGTAATCATGACAGGTCTTCAATCTGGACGCTGCATCGCTAACGGCTCGGGGCAAGTTATGGTCAATTGGTCTCCAGTCACAAGATTTCCACCGCTTTTCTGCTGAGACTTCCCTCAATCGAACGTGATTCAATTTTGTGGTGGACATCTTTATTAGGGACCTGGAAGACTGTAGTGAACTCAGATGCTTGGGCTGAGGGAGGCTTGTACTAAGGTAGTTGATCAGCCTTTTTATTGCCAGTGGTGTTTACATTGCTTGGGATCTACTGGAAATTAAGTACCCACTCGGCATTTAGTTTTCTTCTACAGTCTATGGTTTTACTCCTCTCCTATGGGCTGCAACACCTTGACATGGTGGAGAGGCTTAATCCGGGCGTGGGGGACGGGTGGAGCGGAGCTGTACGTATGTGGCTCCCTATAAACGGGCCAGTCCTAGCACTTGAAGGGCTGTTCTGCCCGGCTCTCGCTCTGCCCTTCCCTTGCGGGCGGGGAAAAAGAAGCACCCCCCCATCCAGGTTGGTGGTCTGAATGGGCACATACACCCCCGATCCGTGCCAATGTAGATTCGTGGCCCTCATGGTAAGGAGGGTCTTTAACGGAGCCTCAGGGGCACCTGGCTCCACCCCTGAGTACTTGAGTCGCCTTACCGCCGTAAGCAGTAAGGGACCTTTATTTCCCTAGCTGCTCTTGGGAACACATGGCAGAAACAAAAAAAAATAAACTTAACTGGTCAGGGCTTAGAACCTACCGACAAATCTGTCCCAAAGGATGTGGCTTCGGCCCCCGTAGAAACAGATGGAAAACTAGTTACGAAGGCAACTAGAGGTATGAGTGGGACACAAAGGAGGAAAGCACTCTGGCATTCCTATCATGAGGAAGCAAAGAAGGCGGAGGCGGAGAGCAGAGAACCACAGCCACCCTCTCTGAGGAAACACCAGTCCAGGCAGCGGAAGGGTTTGACTGAGGCTGTTGCTAGAACCCGCCCTGTCGTCCCGGAAGCCAGTGGATCCTGTAGGACCTTAGTACAAGAGAAAGAGAGGAAGAGGAAGGAAAGGAGTACTTCTAATCCTACTCCAGAGTCGGAGGCCAAAAGGAATAGACAAGGGTCTAGGCCTGTTGGGTCGGGAGGTCCATGTTTCTCGTTGATCTCCACCAACCTACCGAGGGTTCTAGTTACCTTTGGGGATAGTGTAGGCCTGAGGATGGAAATGGCGGCGTTCGACCACCTTAAGGGCAACGTCATGGACCGGATTCTGGACACTCCTAGTAGAGGTTTTGTTCCGCGATTCAGAGACACTCACTTAAGAGATGGAGTCGCAGCATTTATTTGTGCTGAGGAGGAATCAGCAAAATGGCTGAGAGAAGTGGTACCGTCAGCTAAGCTCCACCCCTCAAGCAATGATCCTGCAGATTAGCTTACACCACAGTAAAAGCACCTCGGTGGTTCTAACCAGGTGCTTAAATGTGAGGCACACATTACCAGCGCTGGCGCTGGTGCAAGAACCGTGGCTGGTCAGAAACCGTATAAGGGGTCTGACTGCAGCTGGGCGCACCTACGCATATGGGGAACATGAGGTGCACAGAGCATGTGTGATAGTCAGAGGACTAGATGCCACGCTGATTTAAGAATTCTCAACTAGAGACCTTGCGGTGGTTAGAATTCGAGGTAAGTGGGAGCAGGGAGTTTATCGTGGTCTCCACTTACTGTGCCCACAATAGAGAATCGCCCCTGCAGAATTACGTAAATTACTTCGGTACTGCAGGGAGAGGAATATAGGAATCTTAGTGTGCTGTGATTCCAATGCTCATAATGAGGTGTGGGGCAGCACAGACACAAATGAGCGAGGTGAGGAGCTCCTCGCTTTCTTGATTGAAGAAAACTTTGTGGTTTTTAAACACAGGTGCCGAGTCAATATTTGTCACTTCAAACAGAATGGAGGTACTAGATATCACCTTCTGCAATAAACAGATGGTAAAGTAGGTGCATGACTGGCAGGTTTCGTATGAGCCCTCTATGTCTGATCACCGGATCATCACTACTACGATGAGGGAAGATGTCCCCCCATGTGGTGTGGCTTAGGAACCCGAGGACAAACTGGGAAGGTTTTAAGTCCTCGGTGAGGAGGCGGATGTCAGACTTCCGTGGTAAATATGGTACATCAAACGAACTGGAAAATATTGAGGCCTACATCAGGACTGTAATTTCCACGTCATTTGAGGAAAATTGCCCTCTCTCGCGGATAAACACTGGGCGTGGTGGAACAGCGAGTTAGAGGCAAGACGGAAACTAACTAGAAGCCTCTTTAATAGAGGAAAGAAGAAGGAAACGGCGGAGACCTGGCAGACATAGTCTCTATATGCAGAGAAGACAGCCAGGGTCTCTATAAAAATCTAATAAAAAAGGTAAAACGTGCTTCTTGAGAAAAGTGGTGCTCAGAGACAAGCACACTGAGTGACACTGCTAGACTGTTTAAGGTGTTACCAGGTGGCTCAAAACGAAAGTTATCTTTATCCCCAAACCGGCCATGAGGGTTATGTTGGGTTTTCCATCCTTCAAATTAGGATGGAGGCAATGAAAACTGCATACCGGCTAAGTTGTAACGGGCAGTGGAAGACAAGTAGCAAACGTCATAAACAGCTATTTGGGGATTCACTGAAGGAGCTCTGATAGAATCTCAGGATAAGATACTGTCTCTTAAAAGGGAAAAACGAAACTACAAAATCCATATTCCTGCAAGAGAGGCATGGGCGGAGTATAGACCCAGACATGGTGAAATCTGGTTCACCGATGGGTCCAAGATGACGGAAGGAGTGGGAGCAGGATTTAGTGGACCGAGAGACCAAGAGAGATTTTGTCATCGCCTGGAGGACTACAACTCTGACTTCCAGGCGGAGGTGCTCGCAATCAAACTATGTGCTGAGGAAATAATAGAGTCTGGCAGGAGGGGCAAGACCATCTAGATTTGCTCGGACAGTCAGACAGCTCTGAAGGCTTTAGGTAAGGCTAGTACCAGCTCTAGGCTGGTGGCTGAGACTATAGCTTCTCTAGCAGAGCTGAGTAAGTATAATTCGCTCAACCTAACCTGGATTCCAGGACATTCTGGCTAGATAGAGAATGAGAGAGCTGACTGACACCTTAGCAAAACAAGGGTGTGTAACTCAAGGACCGTTGCTGAGGGCAGTGGGTATGCCGCCTCAGGAGGGGCGCAAGAGAATCACGGCACATATAGACAGGTTGTGCAGGGAAGAATGGAATGCAACCTTGGGGTGTAACAAATCCAAGGTACTCTGGGGTTACCTAGGAGATTTGTGAGGCAAAGAACTACTCTTCTTAAGTAGACATCAACTCAGAGTTACTATAGAGCTGGTCACAGGTCATGGGAATCTGAGGAGGTTCCAATACAAAATTGGAAAATCTAGGTCCCCTGTGAGCAAGAGATGCAACAAGGACCAAGAGGAAAGCCCAATCCACGTACTCTATGAGTGTCCTGCTTTGGGAGCTGCAAGGAAAAAGTGGTTTGGCTGGCAGGTATGTACACCAGAGGATATCAGAAGATTTAGCATCAGGTGGGTACTTGATTTCTGCAGAGGTACGTATCCACTAAGCTAGTCCTGTGGTAGGAATGGGAAAAGAGTACAAAGGCTGCAGCTAAGTGCTCTACACCGATAAGGTCCCTCTGAGTTTTAGTAATAATAATAATAAACTACCTTCAAAATTGAAAAAAATACCACCAAATACTTCTTTTATAAGAAGTTCTGTTCACAAAACTCTTTAATTACATTATACACTCACTGGACATCTACTTAAGTTCATCAGATTATAGGGTGACGTTTACTTGAAAACAAACATAAATTATAAAATCAAAATAAACTTAAGGTTATGTATAAAGTCAAGACAAAATTAATCCAAACACAGAGTATTTTGTAATATTTTGTAAGTATTTTTGTGGTATTGGGGTTCTTTCCAATATTTTCATTGTAGTTTAATAGAATACTTTAAATACATTTTTTGTGTGAATAGATTTTAATTGAGTTCATTATTAAGTACATTTTACTTACTCGAAAGTTAAAATGGGTCTATTAATTTATTAAATAAAAAGAGATATCAAAGTATTCAAAACTGAAACTACAGGTACATGTAATGTAAGTATTGTATTACAGGAGAGGAATAATCACACTGTGAACATTTGGAAAGGTTTTTACAGACTAGATATTTAGATGTGTTGTAAGACTTGCATTAAAGAAGTGGAATAATTACAATGTTCTAATCAGAAAATTTGTAAGGTTCTAACTAAAATAATATTCTCGTGATCTGGAAATACAAGCCAATGCTTGTGAGATTCAACTTCACAATGTAATATGAAAAAATTAATTATAATATATTAACCACAATACATTATCCGAACAACAATACATATTTCACAGAGACACAAAATGAAAACCCTTTAAAACATACAAATGGTATAGAATATAGAAAATGAAGTCATTAAAACGTACAAGTATATATAACTTTAAAACCAATGGAAAAGCAAAAACAATATTTTCGAAGAAAAATTACCATCTATTTATTAAAACCTATAATCAGAATGTACAGGTTATAATGAATTATAAATAGGCAATCTGAAAAAATATTAACATTGTGACTATTGCAGTGATTACGGCACAAATTAATCCGTTTTTGTCAAGACGCAAAACTATTTTTGCAGTATTTAAGCAAATACAGTTGCAGAAAATAGTGATAAAGCTCAATTTCTTCAGTTTGACCTCAATTTAAAATAGTATAGTCCGTCCCTGAAAAATGTTGCTCCAAGCCTACAAGTACTATTTTAAGCAAGACAAACACAATAGAACTCTTTTTGGCTCAATCTCCATAGTGAGGAATCCTATATGTTATAGCACTAACTTTTACAGGAGCAGAATAATCACACTGTGAACATTTATAAGGTTTTTCTCTAGAATGGGTGCGGATATGTAATTTAATACTTCCTTTTACAGAAGCTGAAATATCACAGTTTTTCTTCAGCACTGGTATCTATATATTTTAACACGTTCATTGCCAAGCTGGAAATTGGAATTTTGTGTGCTGGCCACAATAATGATTCACTTAGAATTTGGATAGCAACCGCCACGCGATATTGCGTGATCGGCCATCCGGTAAGATCTGAACTCACGCGATATCGCGTGATTGGCAATGAACATGTTAAAAGACTTCATTTTCCAGAAGTTAAATAATAATACTGTGAACATGTGTACAGGTTTTCTACAGAATGTGTAAGCACTGTTATATAAGACTTCCTTTTTCAGAAGCTGGAAACCCACACTATGAACATTTATAGGGTTTTTCTCCAGAATAGGTATGTAAATGTGTTATAATACTTCCTTTTAAACAAACTGTATATTCACACTGTGAACATTTATAAGGTTTTTCTCAAGAGTGGGTATTTATATGGTATATAAGATTTCCTTTCTCAGAAACTGAATAATCGCACTGTGAACAATTAATAGGTTTTTATTCAGAATGAGTACGCATATGTATTTTAATTCTTCCTTTTACAGAAGCTGAATAATCGTACTGTGAACAATTAATAGGTTTTTATTCAGAATGAGTATGCATATGTATTTTAATTCTTCCTTTTACAGAAGCTGAATAATCGCACTGTGAGCAATTAATAGGTTTTTATTCAGAATTAGTATGCATATGTATTTTAATTCTTCCTTTTACAGAAGCTGAATAATCGCACTGTGAACAATTAATAGATTTTTATTTAGAATGAGTATGCATATGTATTTTAATTCTTCCTTTTACAGAAGCTGAATAATCGCACTGTGAACAATTAATAGGTTTTTATTCAGAATGAGTACGCATATGTATTTTAATTCTTCCTTTTACAGAAGCTGAATAATCGCACTGTGAACAATTAATAGGTTTTTATTCAGAATGAGTACGCATATGTATTTTAATTCTTCCTTTTACAGAAGCTGAATAATCGCACTGTGAACAATTAATAGGTTTTTATTCAGAATGAGTACGCATATGTATTTTAATTCTTCCTTTTACAGAAGCTGAATAATCGCACTGTGAACAATTAATAGCTGTTTATTCAGAATGAGTATGCATATGTATTTTAATACTTTCTTTTAGACAATCTGAATAAAAACACTGAGCATTTGTAAAATTTTTCTCAAGAATTGGTACTCACATGTTTTATAGGAGTACTTTTTTCAGAAGCTATGTAATCACATCCTGCTATTTGTGAGGTTTTTCTCCAGAATGGGAACGTAAATGTGTTACAAGATGTCCTTTTGCAGAAGCTGAATAATTGCACTGTAAACACTTATAACGTTTTATTCCAAAATGAGTATATAAATGTCTTATAAGTTTTCCTTTTCCAGAAGCTGAATAATTACAATGTGCACATTTGTAAGGTTTTTCTCCAGAATGAGTACGAGTATGTACTATAAGACTTCCTTTTTGAGAAGCTGAATAATCACAATGTGAGCATTTGTAAGGTTTTTCTCCAGAATGTATACGCAAGTGTCTTATAAGATCTCCTTTTCTCGAAACTGCATAGTCACATCCTGAACATTTGTAAGGTTTTTCTCCAGAATGGGTATGCAAATGTGTTAAAAGATTTCCTTTTACAGAAGCTGAATAGTCGCACTGTGAACACTTGTAAGGTTTTTCTGAAGAATGAGTACGCATATGTATTTTAATACTTCCTTTTGTAGAAGCTGAATAATCGCACTGTGAGCATTTGTAAGGTTTTTCTGAAGAATGAGTACGCATATGTATTTTAATACTTCCTTTTGTAGAAGCTGAATAATCGCACTGTGAACACTTGTAAGGTTTTTCTGAAGAATGAGTACGCATATGTATTTTAATACTTCCTTTTGTAGAAGCTGAATAATGACACTGTGAGCATTTGTAAGGTTTTTCTCCAGAATGATTACGTAAATGTGCTACAAGATTTCCTTTTACAGAAGCTGAATAATCACACTGTGAGCATTTGTAAGGTTTTTCTCCAGAATGATTACGTAAATGTGTTAAAAGATGTCTTTTTACAGAAGCTGAATAATCACACTGTGAGCATTTGTAAGGTTTTTCTCCAGAATGGGTACGCAAATGTGTTAAAAGATTTCCTTTTACAGAAGCTGAATAGTCGCACTGTGAACACTTGTAAGGTTTTTCTGAAGAATGAGTACGCATATGTATTTTAATACTTCCTTTTGTAGAAGCTGAATAATCGCACTGTGAGCATTTGTAAGGTTTTTCTCTAGAATGATTACGTAAATGTGCTACAAGATTTCCTTTTACAGAAGCTGAATAATCACACTGTGAGCATTTGTAAGGTTTTTCTCCAGAATGATTACGTAAATGTGTTAAAAGATGTTTTTTTACAGAAGCTGAATAATCACACTGTGAGCATTTGTAAGGTTTTCCTACAGAATGGGTACGAGTATGTATTATAAGACTTCTTTTTTGAGAAGCCAAATAATTACAATGCAAACATTTGAAAGGTTTTTTCCTATGACGGCGTTTAAAGTATGTTTTAAAACTAGTTGAGATTAAATATGAAAAGTTGCATTGTTGATGCTTGTAAGGTTTTATACGAATGTGTTTTTTCAAGTGGGTTATAAACTCATTTATCTTTGAGCCTCCAAAACAACAATGCCTACATTTTAATAGGTTAATTCTTTTCTTCTTCATACTAACCATGAGCTCTGACATTGCTGATGCTCTGAAGTTGCATATTGTATCTCCATTCTGGTTACTGGTGTTGTAATACATTGCTGGATGATTGTGAGTTTTAAGATTTTTTCAAAATCTTCTTTATTCAATTTTAGTTAACCATTTCCACAGGGTATCTGAAAATATAATAATATTTTTTTCACTTTAAACTTTTCACCATTTATTTTAAAATTTAATTATAACTAATTACGCCTTAACAAAACACATTCCATTATTAAAGTCAGATTCATAGGCAACACATTGAGAATGAATATTTATATATTTATGTACATACTTTAAGTTGACATTCTCCTTGCCTACATATATACTAGAATGGTTTTAAACAATTTTTTTAATCACTGTTGTATTTAAATGTTGCCTCTAATACCAAGAAATTACTGATACAAAAACGTTGCATGATTTCTTTTTCTCATTCCCTATTTGTTACAGTTAAGAGACATGACAAAAATATTCATTTTTAGTATTAAATAATAATGATTAAATAATAATTTGAAATTGTTTAAATATTTTAGATACAAAACTTAATCATAACCAAGTTTCTTAGACAATAAAACCATTGTAAAATGATTAAATGCTTGTTGAAAAAATTAACTCAGCTTCATTTTGCAGTCCATTTATTCAAATTTCATGCATTTTAAAACAGGTTAATATACTAGATGACACTAAAACCACCAAGGAGGCCCATTAAATAATAAAAATTTGATTTAGTGACACCACTATAATAAGACCAAACCTGGTAATATCCTATCTTTGCACTTCATCCTATCATTTCATAGGATAAGGTTCAGTTCACCATATGGAGATATTCATTGTTTTTTATTATTTTTTTTTTAATTCTTAAAGTGTTGTCTGACATTAATACATAGGTTACTAATTTTATTTGTTTCCATGTCTTGCATGAACAATGGTTTTGTTCTCCTGATATTGTAATCCAAACATCTGCCTAATTTATGGACAGTTTTATATTTTAGAAATCATTTCCAGTTTTTGGGTAAATGTTATCTTAACTTATCTAAACATAATCAGTAGGTCAGAGCAGTGAAACTTAATATACAATTCGTCACTTAGCCTGTGTCACTTAATGACCAAATGTTGTGTAGGTTTTCTCTTTAAAAAATTGACATTGTACGGACAAGTATTCATTATACAGGGTATCAAAGTAAAAGAAAACAGTTGAGGTATATTACTTCTTCTTGACAGTTTAAAAAAATATCAGTTGGGGTTCACTACTTGTTGACAGTTTATATTATATATGTTTATAATTTGTCCCCAATATGAAATATCTCAAAACATTTATCCAGATATAAAGTTGGGTTACGACACAAATAGTTTAAAAAATAAATTATTTCTTTAATATTATGATGTAATGCATATTGGAAGAATAAAACGAAAAGTTATACCTAGATTTAAAGAACAGATTAGGGATATTAAATACCAAAGATGTGATAAGTCAAGTATTGCTCCCAAAATTAAGAGACCAATCACAATCTAGATATTAATAATGTCAAGTTGTTTAAGGATGTTAGGACCAATAAATTTGTTGATAGTTTCGAAAGTTTATATATTAGTAAACATGACCGTGATATTTTATTAAATTCTAACAGAGGTCCTATTCCTCATTCAATTTCGTATTCACTTGTTAAGTAGATTATGATTTATATAAATAATTTTAAGTTGGTTATTTTTAAATCTTTTTATTTAGAATTCATTATATTATTAGTAAGCTGACATGGGATCTCTTGCTTTCACTCAGTGGGTGTGGCTGCGCCTTTGTTAAGAGGTTTGGCTGCAGTGATCGGTGTGCAGCGATGGGGGTAAGTAGTTTTCTAGATTATAAATAAGGTATTTTTGTAAAATTATTCAGTTTTTGAATGTTATCTCTCTGAGGATGGTTACTTAGTAACTGAAATGTACATAAGGGTAAAATAGAAAAAATATTGTGGTTAAGAGAATTTTGAGTATTTATGATTAATATTCAACCACATTGTATTCCTAACAAATAATGGCAAATAGTGTGTACTGTTAGCCATAACAAACGTCGTCAAACACAGATGTCTAGAGCATAAGCAATGTAGGAAACTGATTTGTGTACACTACAGTAACAAAACTTTTAGCAATGACTAAGCAATGAAACCATGAATTTATCAGTAAAGGGGCAAGTAAATGTACCTAAAAAAGCACTCAGCTACTGTCCAAAGTATACACGTTGTTCATGTGTTATGCTTAAATTGATGAAGCCATATTACCCATCAGGTTTTGATTGTGCTCCATTTTTCCCTTATGGGGGAATTGTAATTTATTAAGTCATAAACAAGTTCTTTTTTTTTATTCGCATGTTAGGTTTAATGCTTTATTTGAATATAGTTAGATTTGAGATAGTTATGTTTGTTGCACATGTTAGTGATAATGATTTTGGCATGGCAAATGATAACTTATCATATTAATAAAATATTTAGGCCAGGGTAGTAGAGCAAATTAATACAAAGGTGAATAAGACCTGGTTTGGTGTTGCAATACTACTGGTTTGAAGCATATTCTATTTACTGCCTAAAAGAGACTATTTTAATCAATTACAAGTGACAAAAACAAGTTTTTTAAAATTTCTCATTGTTCAATAATATTTATTGTGCCTAGGTTGTAAATATTATTCTAGAATTCTAAATATAATTTAATACTTTTATTTTTCATTTTATAGTACTTTTTCAACCTTACTTCAAAGTATGATTTTTTAGACAATCTTTTGTTGGCGGGTGTTAAACAAAAATTGCACACAGTCCTTACCCCACACATCCTGAAATATCATCTCAGACACCATTTTTACTACTTTTAAAGTTCTAATGACAGTTAGAGGTTTTGTCTATAGCAGTGAATATATCAAACCATCAAATTGAAGACAGATTTTTGAAAAAAAATATATAAATATGAGATGGAAACACAAAAACCCGATTTTGGTCTTCATTGCATATTAAGAGTAATGTCTAAAAACTAAAATTTAAATTACTTAAATAATAAATAACAAAGAGACATGATACAACAACAATAAATGTATAAAACTAAGTATGTAACGACAAATAACAACACAAAATAAATATCTATACACCGACACACACACTCATAAATATATATGTATACTATGATTATTAAATATGTTAAATAGGCTTAATTTTTTATTTCTAAATCAAAATTATTGTGAATTTAAAATCAGAATTTTATGACCCATTTAAATTCTGGAAATTTTAACGGAATTTAACAAAACAAATTTCCCTGAAGTTAACAATTTCTGTATATATATCCTACCATTTCCATATGTTAATAAAATCAAAAACAGATTAACCCATTTTAACCCACTATTGACAAATGTCTAAGTCTAACGTAACATTTTATTATCAAAGCAGAATGAACATTTTAGACAAGGGATGTTTTTTTTTTTTTGTTTCGTTGGTACAAACTGTAAAAGCCTGCAGTGTTGACCTTCATTGGCGGGAGTAAAGATGTGTCTAGGGATTGAGGTTAGGTAGAGCGGTTCCAAGTGTGATGGATTACTTCAAATCGTAAGTTTATTATTGTTTTATGATGTAGTTTAACCTTATTATAATTGCAGTAATTATAAGACAAACTATTGAGGAAGATGATGATATTCTTGATGGGAACATATACCTTGAGGCTCCAGGAAATCCAATATTGAGTGACAAAGACAGTGATGACGAAGATGCCTCAGTGATGTAAACAAACTGTCTGGAAACCAGCTACGTGATGGAGCAGTATGTTCAGTGAGAAAAAAAATCGAAAACAGTTTAGAGAGATTCTGACTAGACTAAGAAGATTATATTGTACGTAA
This sequence comes from Prosapia bicincta, assembly GCA_036971475.1. Classification (NCBI taxonomy): domain Eukaryota; kingdom Metazoa; phylum Arthropoda; class Insecta; order Hemiptera; family Cercopidae; genus Prosapia; species Prosapia bicincta. The sequence goes on along the minus strand of JBAIZL010000005.1, from coordinate 60,502,920 downwards.
TGAGGAAAATGGTGAAGGTTTTATACCTCCGTTACCAACTCCAAGTACATCTAAAGAGCAATTTCACATTTTAGACCAAGTGCTTGAAATCGAAGATGCTTCTGATGTCCCCACTGATTTTTCTAGTAAAACTAAACTCGTAACAAATAAAAAAAAATAGAAAAAGAAAACAAAACCCAAGCAAGAAAACTACACATGCGGAAAATATAGACAAAAAAATTCCACGAAGCAAAGTTCTGTTCACAAAACCCTTTAACTACATCCTACACTCACTGGACTTGTACTAAAATTCATCAGATTATGGGGTAACATTTACTTGAAAACAAACATATTATAAAATCAAAATAAACTTGAGGTATGTATAAGTCGACAAAATAGATTTCAATACAGAGTGATCAACCCATTTGTAACATTGTCTAAAGTATATTCTGGTGATGCGAGCTTCAGAGAGATATTTATACATATTAACCCTAATTTTAAAATAGAACTCGCCACATTTATTACAAATACTACAAATTTCAAATATTTACAACATAAACATAAACAACAATTTACAATAAACAACATAAAACAATCCAGTTTCATGTCATGTTCGTCCCAGGGAACTCAGTCATGACCAAGTTTCGGTGTACTTCTGTCTTCACTTTTAGGAATTTTATTAGAGTACTTTAAATACATTTTTTTGTGAATAGATATTATTTGTGTTTATTATTAAGTACATTTTACTTACTCAGAAGTTAAAATGGGGCTATGAATTTATTAAACAAAAAGATATATTAATATAGTAAAAAATGAAACTTCAATTTACGTAACGCTGATGTACTATCCCTCCTCTTCCCATAACAATAGATTTAACCCTCCTCCCCCCCCTCTTAGCATTACGTAATTTAAGGATGGCCCCTTATTGCACTTGTGATGCTTACTTACAAAAGTTGTGATGGAATTAAGTGATATCGTGTTGTGTTAAAGGTCATATACTGTATATGCCGATTAAGTCATTCAACCTGTTTTCATTGACCACCAAACTCGATCATGAACACACAAGTACACAAATATCTCTAATTTTGAAAAATAAAAATCTAATTCTAACTGTCTCAAGAGAAGGAAGTCTCTTTCAAAGAAGGAACTAGTTATAATTTGTGTGCTATCTCTACTGAAGCCTTGCACAACAAAATACAAGTAAAGTATGTAAAATTGTGAGGGAAAATATTAAAATAATTAACAACTGGAATGTGTGAAATGTCATACAAGCAGTTTATTAATAACAAAGCTTCTATATCGATGCTGAACAACACTGATGGCGAGAAAACTGGTTGAGGAAATGGTTCAAATAAAACCGAGATTCGTAACAGGCAACAAATCATAAATTCCTGTTTACATAAAATCAAAAGATCAACTACTAAGAATATGTTAATAATGGTCATTAAATAAAACTCAATTCCCATTATTATCGTAGCATGCAAATTATTCTGAACACAACGTTTTCGTTTATTTTCATGATGTGGCTTATGCTAACCACACCCATTCTATAAACTGTATTTGTGTCACAAAGTTGTTGTTCTTTGCCTTTTTACAGCAATTTTGTGATATAAATAATGGTATACAAAAATTTATTACATATTACGTTGAAAAATCAAATTTTCATTTTGGACTCTATTAAATATATTCAACTGCAAAAAAAATTCAAAAATTGCTTCTTTTTCTCAGCATATAAGTATAATGCAACTAAAATTAGTTTATTAGTGTGCTATTAGATAGGGGGCTGTAAATACTTTTTTTTAAACTTTGAGGATGTTCAACTGAAAGGAAAATAAATCAGTAAAAAAAACATTGTAACACATGATTATATTATTACTGAAAAAAGTGAATAAAAAATTATGGACTTAAATCAAGAGTTAGCACCTAGTGCAATGAATTTTTAGTAATAACTGATAGACACTGAAAACTTGATTCTGGACGGAAAGTTCATCAAACACCTAAAAACTACTTTTGAGAACAGCAATGTGTACAAAACTTATTGTGAACAAAAGCATATGCTAACTGAACTGTTAAAGATTGTAAAAATATTTTTCAATGAATCAAATTTTGTATTTAGGGACAAAGAGTTTCTTACATTCAAATAGTAACAGAGAAAAAACCACCACCTCATAAACATTCAATAGTTTCAGTTTTGATTTTCATCTGAAGGTCTTTGTCTATTAGTTTCAGTAAACAGTATGGTAAAAAGCGAAAGGTACATCAAAATTCTCAAGATAAAAGTTCTGCAACAACTTCAAAACAAATTCCCACGTGGTGGATAAGGTGTACCAACTGCTTTAGCACTATATTATACTGACAAGAAAGTAAAAACTTTTTTCTATTTTCAAGCGGTGTAGTGGCTAGTTAATTCCCAAGATTTAAGACCAATTAAAAATCGTTTGGCAATAGTGTAAAAAGAACTTTGAAAAATTGATAGAACCAGTATCAGTATGGATTCATAAACCATTTGAAAAATGTGTAAACCCATTTTGTATACAAATATGTAAACACTAACTAAATTAATGTCAAATCATGTTCCTGAAATCTAAAGAATACAGGAGGAAATGTTAGTAACTAAATATTCACAAATCGTAGATATATGATTTGTTTCCTAAATTACGTTACTTAATTAAATAACATCATCTGTCTTCAGATTAATTTTCAACCTACTTATAGTTCACAACTATTCATAAGGTGTATTGAGTTCTAGTTTAAAATAATGAAAAACGTTGTTAATTTAATTAATTGCTTATTATATTATATATAAAAAACCAAATACACGTTGACATGACTTTAAGATGTGAGCGCTTCAAAAAAATAGTTAGACCTTCCAAATTTAATACATTTTATTGTTTCTAATTAATTAATAAGTATAAAAGCATTTCCTCGGTAATTTAATTGTAACCCATTTTCAACTTTTAACAATTATTTTTTTCAAAATATATGAATCAATTGTTTTATAACTAAAAATATAATTTACTTATTACAACACTTAATTAAATATTATATTTGCAAACTGTCACTTTCAGTTATTAAAACGTCTTGTTTTCCATCAGGTAAGTTTCTTTAAAACTTTTAAAGTATAAAAAACATAACTGTTTCAATTATAAAAAAATTTTACTATAAACTCTTCTACTATTAGATGATTTTGAGAAAGAAAACTAATAATTCAAACCCTAGAAATTATATTAATATAATAAGTAGCAACATAAATTTATAATTAAAACTAATAATAGAATTACATTGTTTCATGTATTTGCTTCTCTACACATTGGACAATATTTTATTGAAAATAATAAACACTAAGTTTGCATAGCCATTAGCCTAGTATTGTATATTAACTTAACCCAATCTAAAACAAAGTTACTTAAGAATAATTGCAAATTTATTTTTAATGTGTTGTTAGCATGCAATTTATTATTATATTATAACGAAAACAGAGTATCTGAGTAAGATAGGTTTAGGTACAAAAAACTGAAAACAATAATCTATGGTAATCAGTTTCAGAGTTCAGTGTTACTGTTAATAAACTTTTTCTTGTTATTACATACTTAAGGGAGCCATTAAGACATGCATAAAACCAATCCTAAACATGTTCTGAAACTATACTCATAATTACTTTCTTTTATAGACTCGGAAGGTTATTTTTTATTGCATTTTAGTTGAGACTACCTTTTTGGGTACTCAGAGCAACGGCACTGTACTACGCTAGACATTAGACGAGTGTAAAACATTAGGTTAGTATGCAGATTGCATGATTTCCTGTAATGTGTATAAAATCATTATTTTGTTATTGTCACGGAAAGTTAATTGTTTTTACCTATATTGAAATATACGTATGAAGTATCCAGTCAGGATTGATTTGGTTGTAATTTCATACATTTAACCAAACAAATGTACTCTTGTAAGGCAAGAAAAGGGATCAAGTGAAGTCACCTGACTGAAGGTATAACTCTGCGGAAGCAGACATCTAATTAGGTAATGTAGTGTAAAATTAAAACCAACAGTATCCTAACTGGATACTTTAGAGATGTATTTAAATATACGTATATAGTAATAAGGTACAAAAACAATCCCCATAGGTATGTGGTTGGTATCTAACACTCCCATATCAAAACAAAATTTTGAAAGGGCCAAAATAATGAAAGGACCATTATTTAGAATGGAAGTAATAGTAAAGTACTGAAACGTGTTGTATGTAAATGGTTCATAGTGTTTATTAAGGGTGACATTTCAATAAACATTTTTTTAAAAAAACTACTGACTTAAAAAAAAGAACCCAAATATATAACATTTACTTACTAAAAAGTAAAAAAAATTTTCTAATAACAAAAACATAATTTATCATAAGCTTAAAGTCACAAAATTTTGAAATTGGCACCAAATTTCATACTTGGACTCATATTTTACATACTTAATCTGACAAATAAAGGGATTTTACATGATGTTGGACCTCCTTGCCATGTAGATTAACAAATTATCATATACACATAGGCTATTCAATCATTTCTCCAATACACTTATTTTATAGATACAGTATAATAAATTTATGATACAGAAGGATTAAGGAGATATGATCTCTTATATTTATAATTATCTACAGTAATCACATTCTGTGTAAATCATTCAAAGAAGTTTCCTGATGTAATCATCTTGAATTCACTGATTAAAATATAATTAAATAGCTGACACGTTTCAAAACCATCGTTCCTTTTACGAAGCAAAGCCTCTACTGCTACCAAAGTAATTTTTAATTATATTTCAAAGAAGGTTGTATTTTACGCAATCTATATCACATACGCAATTTGACCGTTTAGGAAATATTTGGAATATATTTGATGGATTAGCAAATAGCATGCATGATTGCAACGCCAACTTCAAATTATTGTGGGTATTAAGCTTATGATAAATTATGTTTCCATTATTGTAAAATTATTTTTTACTCTTTAGTTAGTAAAAGTTATATATTTGGGTTCTTTTTTTAAGTGCATTCTGTTTTTTTTCTTTTATTTATTTTTAGAAGTATGCTTTTTAATTTCTATTTACAGTGTGTGAGGTTTAGTGGTGTCTCTGACCTTGAGATCACTAGGGTAGCTGGGCTGCATTCCGGGGAGAATATCCAACACTTCAGAAAACATCTACTTATAGTCAAGGTTGAATATGTTGTGAAGGCCTATTAGACAGCATTTGATTTCAGCTCAAGACAATTGTGTCTTATTTAATGTGTCAACAGTATAGTTTACGGTTAACCGGATTTTAAGGCTATTTTTATTCACGTTCTTGCTAGTGTAGGGCCAGTGTTTCAGAGTTTAGTTCTATGTGGTTTGTAGGGTTAAATACATAAAAGAAACTAAAAGGTGATGAATCATTCATTCTTTCATCTCACGTAGTAGGAAAAACGTAGTGGATTGACAGCCCTCAGGAACGACTCTGACTCCAATGTCTAAAGGGTAAGAATTAGTATTGGTCCATGCTGGTTACACAAACGGGTTGATTCCAAACAGGAACTTCAACTGGCAATAATGTTGGATTGAGCAAGGCTCCTGTCTCTTCTTCCAAAAATGGGAAATGATTTGATGGCTAAGTGGAAGAAAAATTCCATTTACTAACGATATGCTGAAACCCAAACTCTACCGGCTTACTAAACTTAATAAACCATCTTAAAAATTTTATGAATTGTTTAAAAATGGTGGACACGTCAGCGTTAGATTACCACCCTATCACCCTGAACTGCATCTAATAGAATTGATACGGGCTCAAGTTAAAGGTTATGTAGCACAGAAAAATGTTACTTTTAAAATAGAAGATGTTATAAATTGTACAAAAAAAGCCATCTCAGATATCGATGAAAATGCTTGGAGATTTGTTTGCAAAAAAGTTTTAAAAATCAAAAACGAGTATATTGAACAAGATCACATCGTGGATGATGTACTCGATCAGTTAATCATCAACGTAGATGAAGATGATAGTGACATGAGGAAACTAGTAAATATAGTGAAAATGATTCTGAAGATTAAACCTTGTAGTCATTGTTTTATTTATAATACAGTAGTAGGGCTAATACTAATTTGAGATTTTAGAAACTGTTTGAAGTGTACATGAAAACATATGGAAGCCTGAGACCTATACAAGACTAGGTAACACATATCAACAGTTACTTCTAAAACAAATGCTTGTTATAAAACAAATAATGATAACAATAATTTGATGCAGACATGATTTTTAAATGTGATGTTCTGCGTCTGCATAGATACGAGATTACAAAGAAACTAAATATGTACTTGTGTGTACAGTGTTTACAGTTAGGCTAGTAGTGAGATGCTAGAGTAGAACAAGAGACACCGTTAAACCTCAAGCACTGAACATTATAATCGAATTTCTTTTCTTGCATTTGATTATGTTGGCAAAATTGATACTATTTATCCACACATATTTCCGATAATGTAATATCTCAGGCAGATATACAATAATCCGGTCTCTAATAACTATTAGGAAAAACATTCAGTACACATAAAATATTAATGAAAAAATAAAGTAAAAATTCATACTAAAGTTTTATTTAATGAAGTAATGAAACTTCCACCTTAGGTTTATTAAATATCTTGATTAAGGTAAATGAACTACATCGAATTTTCAGTGTATTTATTATGGCGTATCTCTTTGAGTCATATCAAGTTATATATCAATATGGGTAAACATCGAACAAGGCACTTTCATGAGGAAAATTCATTCATTAGTATCTAATGATGTTCATTTTAAGCACCTTTATCAAGCAAGAAATAAAAAAAAACTATTTGTTTTATACTTATTTTTTCTGTTATTTTTATCCAGTACATACAATTTGTATTTGGATTATTAGTTATTTTATAACTCCTATTCCTTATTTTTTTAAAATTTCCCTCTAAACAAATTTTTTTAAACTTTAAAATAACATAATATTGTCTCCAAATCAGACGGATTGGGATGTAATTATAATGGCAGGGTGTCTAGTAAAATAGCTTGAAGAAATTCCCTGAGTTTTCCCTGAGTTTTCCCTGACTTTTCCTCTTTTAGATGTCTATAGAAAATCCAGTTTACATTGGGCCCATCCATTCATATCTGAAGGATCTTGGATAAATCCAGACTTTGAACACCTTTTAAGAATGAATTGAGTAACTCTTTTGCTTTTGTGTCTGTAAGGAACACAGAAGCAAAATATCGAGCTTTCACTTCATCCGTCTCTGCATCCCAATACCTAACACTCAAATCCATTTGGGCTCTTTGTGATATTTTGTTTAAACTTTCATCAAAGCCAATTACATAGTTAGAATTTGAATTTAATGATGTCAGTAACAGGTCTTTAAAATAATTTGTTAAACCGAATACAACACTATAGGAAATTTTATCTTTCCGCAATCTCATGTTCTGTGCAATGGTGCTATCAGGGAACATCCTTGGAAAGAGGCACACACTACCTTCTGCATTGCTCAAAGAAGTGTTCCATTACTAAATTCACGCACCATATAATCTCTGCTTCGGTCACGTCATCTTTTAGTTTATATTTATCCCAAGGAAGGAGGGGAGGTAATGACGACATCTGCATGATGCGATTGCCCGCTACGGCAATAAAAACCGGAACCTTCCATGTTGAAATAAACAGTGTAAAAATAATCACCGTCAAATAAAACACATACTATCACGAGTCTCGAATGTTTACACAGCGTTCTGTGTGGTCAGAAACAGACCGAGTTATCTCTTATCCCCCACCTGTCCATATGATAACAGAACCACTGCGCACCCCAAGGCCATGGTCCAGGCTAAAACTTCCCAGCTGTACCAACTCGACACGTTTAATATTTATTGACATAATTCCTGAAGTCATAGCAACGAGCTCATCAAATAAATAATGGGCATCTAAATAAAGAAGTGTTATTTCCTGACTGTCCTGCCCCTAAACCGCTGGCTTACAATACCAAATATTCGAGAGCAATGGCCACTAGTTTTTTGTTTCTAATCAAAATAAATACTTTCTCGATTTTTTAAAATTTTCCCTGAATTTTCCAGAATCTTAAAATTCCCTGACTTTTCCAGGTTTTCCCTGTCACTAGACACACTGAATGGGACCAACAGAAAGATTTCCTCTTTTACTTTCAAGCAAAATCACTTTGATTGGTTAAATACTTCCAAAGATATTGTGGAAACAAACAGGAAAAAAACATACAGAACCTCCTCTTTTTTTTAAGTCAGTTAAAAAATTGTTATTTTCGTTGCATCATGAGTAAAATTCAATACTTTTCAAGACATTTTACTTGTTTCAACGTAAAAGAATCAAGGTAAAACACTGATTTTGTGAGGTTTCAAATTACCGTGATGAGGGGTAGAATACATTTTAATTGTTTGTGATGTGGGTGGAAGTTCTTTAATTATTTTTGTTGAGTTTCTCCATCGGCCAGTAAAATGTTTGGTCAAAGTCGCTTACGTGGCTAAACCGAACAAATACCATTATCTTTTTCTTTATTGACTTAGAAGGTTATTTTCGCATTTGTGTTGGGACTATTATTTTGATGCACAGTAGGAACTGCGCATCCTACTAACTGTAAACATTTTTCAACATTTTTATAAACATTTATTAAAATATACCTGTAAAATACATGTTTAGGAATGTTTTGTTACACAGATCTATATGGTCGGCTAAAGTAAACTTTTACCATAAAAAATTAACCTTCAGTGACAATAAAAAGAAAATAATAATCAATATAGCATCAGAACATGTTTAGGAATGGTTTTATACACGTCTAAATAAGTCCCCAAAGTAAGTAATTACCTTTTTTTACCCAAATATGTCATAACTGAACACTGGGGTTTTAAATGTAATATCAAATAGTAAATTATCACAAAATTTTAACATTAAATATCTGGTCATTGTTGTGTGCTATTGCCAATGTTTTATTTTAGTTTTTTCAATTACTCGTTTTTACGAACCTAGAGGTATTATAACAAGAAATATTGTACCAGAGTAATTTTTTAATAATTGTTTCGATTCCTAAAACACCTAGTATTTTTGTGGTATTGGGGTTGTTTCCAATATTTTCATTGGAATATATTGTACCACTGAGCTCATGATATTGTTTACTAACCTAAATTAATTTTAATGCGTTTCCCAGGGATATACGCTAGTTAGGTTAGGTTTAGTTTGATTGTATTTACCTTTTCATTAGAAGTAAAATAAATAAATCTAACATAACCTAACTTTAACGTGTTTTCCGAGGCTAATTTGTGTGTTTGTTTTGATGTATTTTGCCTATATTCTAATACGGTTGCAGCATAAATTTCATGAAAAACTAGTCTCAACTAAAAGGCAAAAACAGTCGATATTCTACAAATTTAAACGAGTAAATTGTTTTAGAAAATTGGCAACAGCTCGTAATATTTACCAAAAAACTTCAATAAGACATTTAAATTCACTTCCAACATACCCCAACAGTATAAAATTAAGATTTTATTTTTGTACAACACAACACTACATTCGAATATAACTAAAGTATCCAATTAAGATAGATTTGCGTTTTAATAATTTTTATTAAAAATTAACCTGGGTAAATTAAAGAGAATATTCTTGGCTTAACATAATTGGAAAAATAGTTTACCTTTTTATCTCCATTAATGTGTGTTGTCTTATAAAAGATTGACTATCTATTCATGCTTGCTACTCTTACTCATAGATATTACATACAACATGAAATGAAAGATTTCACTGCTACATTTGTTTGCCACAATAATAATTAATATTAGATAACGTTTAACAGTTCTTAATGTTTGTATGATAATATATTAACTCAATCATAATAAATGCAAATCATTTGTTTGCTTAAAATATTCGACAAGTAAGAAATCACTTAAAGTTGATTATCAATATTATCAGTAAAATCAGTGTTTCAAGATTTATGCAGAAAATCTAGAAATGCTTCATTAATGTGTTCAGAATGTTTCTTTTTCGCCGTATTAGATATTCGTATGAAATACATTACGTTCCATACTCTGTGTAAGCCAGTGATAAGCAAAGTACGGCTGGCTGCCCTAAGAGCTAGTCACTCTGGCCCGCAGCTTGGTATGGAGTAGCCTAGCATTGCATATAGGCAAAATTTATTTTCTGCAGAAATAAAATAAAATTGTAGTTCCCTTCTCCTTATGTAGGCGTTGTGCTGTAGTAGATGACTGTAGTTCAATAACATGGTCTGTAGAAGACATTGATGACGATGGCATATAGCGATCGAAAACGTCGTGTCTCAGTAAGTTTTACAAAATTTTAGTTCGGATAGACATACACTATTGTTTAAGTGATTAATAACATGGTAATGTGGAGTACAATTCGATTTGCTCGAACAAGTTTGAAACGAATAGGCCGCTACCGGACTTATTTTTATTTAAGATCAGGCTACCGCTTGTAAGGTCAGTAGTTCAGTCAGATACAAGGTTGTGTCATGTCACTTCTGCGGCTGTAAATGGCATATATTTTTATGTTTTTACTTCGTTGATAGTGATTGTTTACATTTTTTAACGTTACTATTGCAAGTAAAAAAAGTAAAGTTGATTGAGAGTGTCGTGTTTCTAAAGATTAGTGGACTTGGAAATACTTTTTTAAACTTGTTACGGATAATCCTGTGTGCTTCATTTGCAATGGTTCTGCAGTTGTATCTAAGAAATTCAGCCGCTCACGAAACTTCATTACAAAACATAATAACGAAAAAGTATGAAACTCTGACTAAATAATGGAGCTGTAAAGGAGCTCTGAATAAAAAACTATCTAAAATTGAAGTAATTTATAAGCAGTTTGTTTCACAACTTGAATTTACTTGTCTGTATTCATTAAAGGGAAAGACAAAAGAATCAATTATCTTCCAAAAATATTAACAAACTGTCACATCTTCGAGAGTGCTTTGACATTTTTACTTATGGAGCACCAAATATGTCTTGGACAAAATCTGATGTTGCAGGCATATTTTAAGAATCATTTCGTAAGAATGAAGACCTGTTACTTCATTATGTCATACATCAAGAAGCTCTGTGTAGATCCGCTCTAGACATGATACTATACCTGATGTTGTTATTAAGCTTGGTAATAGCATTCGTTCACGAGGTTTTAATCATAGACAATTTCGAAAATGTCTTGAATCACTGTAGTCTGAATATTCTGATGTACTTCACTACACTAAAGTAATATGGGTCAGTGAAGAACGGGTTTTGGAACAATTTGAGAATAAACTAGTGTGGACATTGGAAAGGTATTGTATGGCTTACCCACTTTGTATTTATTACACATCTTCTCAGTCATGTTAGTAAATTGAACCCTAAACTCCAGAGAAGAAACAAATTATTCCTGATATTTCAGGGGTTTCAAAACTCAATTGAATCTATTTTCCAAATAACTAGTCAAGAAAAGAATAACTATTCATTTTCCAAGATAATAATTATTGCAGTTAGGGAAGACAAACTCAAGAGTTATGAGAAAAGGTTGAAATTTCTTCATGAAAAATTTCCACGGACATTCCAAGACTTCAAAGTTATCGTAAAGGACATGGAAATTTTTAGCATGCCTTTTAATATTAGTTGTAAATCATTCACTACACAAGTTGTAATCTGAGCAAAAACATTTAATGAAACACAAATTCAAGATTCACAAAGTCTTTGGTTACAGCTTCATTATTCTTTACGTTAGTCACAATCTTTTTTAAGTCTCTTTCTATAGCGTAACTTCAAAATTCTTATTACTTCCTGACTGGGAGGTAGCAGTATTGAAGTTACATTGAGTGGAAAGAAAACCACATTCACATTCTTTAGTTTAGTATTAATCTTGTGCAGTTGTGCAGGGCAGTTATCAACAAAAAGTACAAGACTATCACTGTCTTTTGTAACATTCTAGGTCCTTATTCCACATTCATCATAAAGTACAAGTCACATTGTGCAGACGCTACACAAAATACGCTATCCCACACTTTATCACACCACAAAATAACTAAGAACACTGCTATCTTTCAACTATACCGCAATAAATCACTCTACAGACTGACCATACGAATAAACATACCTCAACCCAAATCGCCAAAGTCATGTGGTAAATATATTGATATTACGACAAATGTCATGGTTGTTCCTGAACAACTACGCACACGCATGTCTAGAGCAACGTCAGCACTGAATATTTTGATGTGTATCACAATATTCTTACGTGAATTTTGTTATACCCACACATAGATATGTAACTTGTGTAAATTGCATTTAGGAATGGTAGGATTCATATAGCTGACAAAATTCTATCCAAGACTATGAACAGACACCGTTAGGTGGTTGGTGTGCCCAGTCATACATACCATATTCATGTACCTTGTAGGTTGTAATAGTTGTGGAGTATTTTTTAGTTTATTCGTATTTAGTGACTTTTTAATTTTTCTATTTTAAATATTATGCATTAAGTTTACGAAACCACAGGTGTAGTATTGCTATAAACTTGACCCATATTATAGAAAAGTTGCAAATTACTTTTTCAAGTGTTGATTGCATGAAATTTATTTTTGACTGTGCTATAATGAAAATAATAACGGTAATTAGTTACTTTAGGGAACTACTTACGTGACGTCACGTGATCTCTATTCTCCCCTTATAAGTGTAGATTTATTTGGTTATGAACAACGTTTTGGCTTAATTTTTTTGAAGTAGTAACTCGCAAAATGCCTAAATTTGCTGTTGACTTCCAAAAAATTACAAATTCAAAATAGAAAAAAGATCAGCTTCAACAAAGCTCTATTAGGTACCACATACCTTACAAAATGGTTAAACTCACACATATTTATTTTTTTTACTATAGTAAGGCAAAAATTACTCACAAGAGTGAAACAAATACAAACACTATTCCACTCACAAAAGAGAAAATATTTCATTGAACATTTACACGTGTCGTTCTAATGGTGGCATAGAAATTATAGATATTTTGGCGCAAAGCAATTTGAAAAACTCACAGTCCTGCCAAACTTTGGAAAAGTAAAATATCACTTCATGTATTTTATTCCCATACTTACAATCAGAGAGCACTGAGTACTATACTGTACATTATAATCAATTCAACTTTATGACCTTTCTAAAAGAAACTATTGTCTATTTAATATCGTTTATCTATAATTAATATTATATTAATATCTACAAAAACAAGTAGCTAAACATTAAATAATTTTTTTACTGATAAACTTATAATTCTACATATTTTTATTCCAATAATTACAAATAGACAAACTTTTATCTTCAATTAGTATTACATAACTACCTTCAAAATTGAAAAAAAATAACACATAATACTTCTTTTATAAAAAGTTCTGTATGCAAAACCCTTTAATTACATCCTACACTCACTGAACATCTACTTAAATTCATCAGATTATAGGGTAACGTTTACTTGAAAAAAAAAACATAAATTATAAAATCAAAATAAACTTGAGGTTATGTATAAAGTCAAGACAAAATTAACCTAAACACGGAGTAAACAACTATTTATAACATTGTCTTAAGTCTATTCATCTTCCTACGGAGTAGTCAAGAGTAGCCGCGACAGACAACACTGGTACTGCAAGCTTCAGAAAAAGGTATTGATTCATAATAAGCCTAATTTTAAAATAGAAGAAACTCGGTACATTTTTTACAAATACTACAGTGTGACCAAAGTTCGGTGTAATTCTGAGTTCACTGGTTCGGCCTGAAAAGATGTTGCCAATGAATTAAAAAAGTATTATTTCATTGAAAACTGTTACTGATAAGTATAAACTGCTGATTTTACTGATAATGAAGATTGCTGTGCATATCTCTGGATTTGATGTGAGGCAATAACGCCCAAAAGGTTACGATTCCTCATATTTTTTGCCAATAATACTCATAATTAGGAAGTTTAATAGAGTACTTTAAACACATTTTTTTTATGAATAGATTTTAATTGAATTCATTATTAAGTATATTTGACTTACTCAAAAGTTGAAATGGGTCTATTAATTTATTAAATAAAAAGAGATTTCAAAGTATTCAAAACTGAAACTACAGAATAGGTACATGTAATGTAAGTCTTGTTTTACAGGAGTAAAAAACAGGAGGACCAAAAAACACTGGCAGCTTGCTTGTGCTGCGTACATTGGACATGGGGCCGTCGGCTACGAATGATGCTGGACGCCTGTACTAAGAAGTAAGTTGTTTTACAGGAGGGGAATAATTACACCGTGAACATTTGGAAAGGTTTTTACAGAATAGATATTTAGATGTGTTGTAAGTCTTGTTTTTCAGAAGTGGAATAATTACAATGTTGTAGTGAGAAAATTTGTAGGTTCTAACTAAATTGATATTCTAGTGATCTGGAAATACAAGCCAATGCTTGTAAGATTCAACTTCACAATGTAATATGAAAAAATTAATTATAATATATTAACCACAATACATTATCCAAACAACAATACATATTTTACAAACAAGGACACAAAATGAAAACCCTTTGAAACGTACAAATGGAATAGAATGTAGAAAATGAAGTCATTAAAGGTATGAGTATATATAACTTTAAAACCACTGGAAAAGCAAAAACAATATTTTCGAAGAAAAATTACCATCTATTTATTAAAACCTATAATCAGAATGTACAGGTTATAATGAATTACAAATAGGCAGAATAATCACACTGAACATTTGTAAGGTTTTTTTCTATATTGGGTGTGGATATGTAATTTAATACTTCCTTTTACAGAAGCTGAAATATCACACTATGAATATTTGTAAAGTTTTTCTTCAGGATGGGTATCTATATATTTTATAAGACTTCATTTTCCAGAAGCTGAATAATCATACTGTTAACATTTGTACAGGTTATCTACAGAATGTGTAATCATATGTTATATAAGACCTCCTTTTTCAGAAGCTGGAAAATCAAACTATGAACATTTGAAAGGTTTTTCTCCAGAATAGGTATGTAAATGTGTAATAAGACTTCCTTTTAAACAAGCTGCATAATCACACTGTGAACATTTGTAAGGTTTTTCTCCAGAGTGGGTATTTATATGGTATATAAGATTTCCTTTCTCAGAAGCTAAATAATCGCACCACGAACAATTAATAGGTTTTTATTCAGAGTGGGTACCCATATGTATATTAATTTGTCCTTTTACAGAAGCTGAATAATCACACTGTGAACATTTGTAAGGTTTTTCTCCAGAATTAGTATGCATATGTATTATAATAATTCCTCTTGTAGAAGCTGACTAATCGCAATGTGAGCATTTGTAAGGTTTTTCTCCAGAATGGGTAGGTAAATGTGTTACAAGATTTCCTTTTGTAGAAGCTGAATAATCACACTGTGAGCATTTGTAAGGTTTTTCTCCAGAATGGGTGTGGATATGTAATTTAATACTTCCTTTTACAGAAGCTGAAATATCACACTATGAATATTTGTAAAGTTTTTCTTCAGGATGGGTATCTATATATTTTATAAGACTTCATTTTCCAGAAGCTGAATAATCATACTGTTAACATTTGTACAGGTTATCTACAGAATGTGTAATCATATGTTATATAAGACCTCCTTTTTCAGAAGCTGGAAAATCAAACTATGAACATTTGAAAGGTTTTTCTCCAGAATAGGTATGTAAATGTGTAATAAGACTTCCTTTTAAACAAGCTGCATAATCACACTGTGAACATTTGTAAGGTTTTTCTCCAGAGTGGGTATTTATATGGTATATAAGATTTCCTTTCTCAGAAGCTAAATAATCGCACCACGAACAATTAATAGGTTTTTATTCAGAGTGGGTACCCATATGTATATTAATTTGTCCTTTTACAGAAGCTGAATAATCACACTGTGAACATTTGTAAGGTTTTTCTCCAGAATTAGTATGCATATGTATTATAATAATTCCTCTTGTAGAAGCTGACTAATCGCAATGTGAGCATTTGTAAGGTTTTTCTCCAGAATGGGTAGGTAAATGTGTTACAAGATTTCCTTTTGTAGAAGCTGAATAATCACACTGTGAGCATTTGTAAGGTTTTTCTCCAGAATGAGTACGCATATGTATTTTAATACTTCCTTTTGTAGAAGCTGAATAATCGCATTGTGAACATTGGTAAGGTTTTTCTCCAGAATGGGTACGTAAATGTGTTACAAGATTTCCTGTTAAAGAAGCTGAATAGTCGCACTGTAAACATTTGTAAGGTTTTTCTCCAAAATGAGTATGCATATGTATTTTAATCCTTCCTTTAGTAGAAGCTGAATAATCGCACTGTGAACATTGGTAAGGTTTTTCTCCAGAATGGGTAGGTAAATGTGTTACAAGATTTCCTTTTGTAGAAGCTGAATAATCACACTGTGAACACTTGTAAGGTTTTTCTCCAAAATGAGTATGCATATGTATTTTAATCCTTCCTTTAGTAGAAGCTGAATAGTCGCACTGTGAACATTTGTAAGGTTTTTCTTCAAAATGAGTATGCATATGTATTTTAATCCTTCCTTTAGTAGAAGCTGAATAATCGCACTGTGAACATTGGTAAGGTTTTTCTCCAGAATGGGTAG
Organism: Prosapia bicincta; assembly: GCA_036971475.1. Lineage (NCBI taxonomy): Eukaryota > Metazoa > Arthropoda > Insecta > Hemiptera > Cercopidae > Prosapia > Prosapia bicincta. The sequence continues at coordinate 60,486,335 of JBAIZL010000005.1, read as the reverse complement.
GTAAATGTGTTACAAGATTTCCTTTTGTAGAAGCTGAATAATCACACTGTGAACACTTGTAAGGGTTTTCTCCAGAATGGGTACGTAAATGTGTTACAAGATTTCCTTTTAAAGAAGCTGAATAGTCGCACTGTGAACATTTGTAAGGTTTTTCTCCAGAATGGGTACGTAAATGTGTTACAAGATTTCCTTTTGTAGAAGCTGAATAATCTCATTGTGAACAATTGTTAGGTGTTTCTCCAGAATGAGTATGCATATGTATTTTAATACCTCCTTTTGTAGAAGCTGAATAATCGCATTGTGAACATTTGTAAGGTTTTTCTCCAGAATGGGTACGTAAATGTGTTACAAGATTTCCTTTTACAGAACCTGAATAATCACACTGTGGACATTTGTAAGGTTTTTCTCCACAGTGTGTATTTATATGGTATGTAAGATTTCTTTTCTCAGAAGCTAAATTATCGCACCATTAACAATTCATAGGTTTTTATTCAGAATGAGTACGCATATGTATTTTAATACCTCCTTTTGTAGAAGCTGAATAATCGCATTGTGAACATTTGTAAGGTTTTTCTCCAGAATGGGTACGTAAATGTGTTACAAGATTTCCTTTTACAGAACCTGAATAATCACACTGTGGACATTTGTAAGGTTTTTCTCCACAGTGTGTATTTATATGGTATGTAAGATTTCTTTTCTCAGAAGCTAAATTATCGCACCATTAACAATTCATAGGTTTTTATTCAGAATGAGTACGCATATGTATTTTAATTTGTCCTTTTACAGAAGCTGAATAATCACACTGTGTACACTTGTAAGGTTTTTCTGAAGAATGAGTACGGATATGTATTTTAATCCTTCCTTTTGTAGAAGCTGAATAATTGCACTCTGAACATTGGTAAGGTTTTTCTCCAGAATGGGTACGTAAATGTGTTACAAGATTTCCTTTTGTAGAAGCTGAATAATCTCATTGTGAACACTTGTTAGGTTTTTCTCCAGAATGAGTATGCATATGTATTTTAATCCTTCCTTTTCTAGAAGCTGAATAATCGCATTGTGAGCATTTGTAAGGTTTTTCTCCAGAATGAGTATGCATATGTATTTTAATCCTTTCTTTTGTAGAAGCTGAATAATCGCACTGTAAACACTTGTAAGGTTTTTCTCCAAAATGAGTATACATATGTATTTTAATACTTCCTTTTGTAGATGCTGAATAATCACATTGTGAACATTTGTAAGGTTTTTCTCCAAAATGAGTATGCATATGTATTTTAATCCTTCCTTTTGTAGAAGCTGAATAATCACATTGTGAACACTTGTAAGGTTTTTCTCCAGAATGAGTACGCATATGTATTTTAATCCTTTCTTTTGTAGATGCTGAATAATCACATTGTGAACATTTGTAAGGTTTTTCTCCAGAATGGGTACGTAAATGTGTTACAAGATTTCCTTTTGTAGAAGCTGAATAATCTCATTGTGAACACTTGTTAGGTTTTTCTCCAGAATGAGTATGCATATGTATATTAATCCTTCCTTTTCTAGAAGCTGAATAATCGCATTGTGAGCATTTGTAAGGTTTTTCTCCAGAATGAGTATGCATATGTATTTTAATCCTTCCTTTTGTAGAAGCTGAATAATCGCACTGTAAACACTTGTAAGGTTTTTCTCCAAAATGAGTATACATATGTATTTTAATACTTCCTTTTGTAGATGCTGAATAATCACATTGTGAACATTTGTAAGGTTTTTCTCCAGAATGGGTACGTAAATGTGTTACAAGATTTCCTTTTGTAGAAGCTGAATAATCTCATTGTGAACACTTGTTAGGTTTTTCTCCAGAATGAGTATATATATGTATTTTAATCCTTCCTTTTGTAGAAGCTGAATAATCGCATTGTGAGCATTTGTAAGGTTTTTCTCCAGAATGAGTACGCATATGTATTGTAATACTTCCTTTTCTAGAAGCTGAATAATCGCATTGTGAGCATTTGTAAGGTTTTTCTCCAGAATGAGTACGCATATGTATTTTAATATTTTCTTTTCTAGAAGCTGAATAATCGCATTGTGAGCATTTGTAAGGTTTTTCTCCAAAATGAGTATACATATGTATTTTAATCCTATCTTTTGTAGATGCTGAATAATCGCATTGTGAACATTTGTAAGGTTTTTCTCCAAAATGAGTATACATATGTATTTTAATCCTTGCTTTTGTAGATGCTGAATAATCGCATTGTGAACATTTGTAAGGTTTTTCTCCAGAATGGGTATGTAAATGTGTTACAAGATTTCCTTTTCGAGAAGCTGAATAATCGCAATGTGAACACTTGTAAGGTTTTTCTGGAAAATGAGTATGAATATGTTTTTTAATATTTCTTTTTGTAGAAGCTGAATAATCGCATTGTGGACATTTGTAAGGTTTTTCTCCAGAATGGGTATGTAAATGTGTTACAAGATTTCCTTTTACAGAAGCTGAATAGTCGCACTGTGAACACTTGTGAGGTTTTTCTCCAGAATGAGTACGCATATGTATTTTAATAATTCCTCTTGTAGAAGCTGAATAATTGCACTGTGAACATTTATAAGGTTTTTCTCCAGAATGAGTACGCATATGTATTTTAATATTTCCTTTTCTAGAAGCTGAATAATCGCATTGTGAGCATTTGTAAGGTTTTTCTCCAAAATGAGTATACATATGTATTTTAATCCATTCTTTTGTAGATGCTGAATAATCGCATTGTGAACATTTGTAAGGTTTTTCTCTAAAATGAGTATACATATGTATTTTAATCCTTGCTTTTGTAGATGCTGAATAATCGCATTGTGAACATTTGTAAGGTTTTTCTCCAGAATGAGTACGCATATGTATTTTAATACTTCCTTTTGTAGAAGCTGAATAATCGCATTGTGAACATTTGTAAGGTTTTTCTCCAGAATGGGTACGTAAATGTGTTACAAGATTTCCTTTTGAAGAAGCTGAATAATTGCATTGTGAGCATTTGTAAGGTTTTTCTGAAGAATGAGTACGCATATGTATTTTAATACTTCCTTTTGTAGAAGCTGAATATTCGCATTGTGAACATTGGTAAGGTTTTTCTCCAGAATGGGTACGTAAATGTGTTACAAGATTTCCTTTTGAAGAAGCTGAATAATTGCATTGTGAGCATTTGTAAGGTTTTTCTGAAGAATGAGTACGCATATGTATTTTAATACTTCCTTTTGTAGAAGCTGAATAATCGCACTGTGAGCATTTGTAAGGTTTATCGCCAGAATGGGTAAAAGTATTTACAACAAGATTTCCTTTTTTAGAAGCTGAATAATTACAATGCAAACATTTGAAATGATTTTTTCTATGATGGCGTTTAAAGTGTGTTTTAAAACTAGTTGAGATTAAATATGAAAAGTTCCATTGTCGATGCTTGTAAGGTTTTATACGAATGTGTTTTTTCAAGTGGATTATAAGTTCATTTATCTTTGAGCCTCCAAAACAACAATGTCTACATTTTAATAGGTTAATTCTTTTCTTCTTCATACTAACCATGAGCTCTGACATTGCTGATGCTCTGAAGTTGCATATTGTATCTCCATTCTGGTTACTGGTGTAATACATTGCTGGATGATTGTGAGTTTTAAGATTTTTTCAAAATCTTCTTTATCCAATTTTAGTTTACTGTTTTCACAGGTTTCTGAAAATATAAAAATATTTTTCATTTTAAACTTCTTACTATTTATTTAAAATTTTATTATAATTAATTATGTCTTAACAAAACACTTTCCATTATTAAAGAGAGTTTCATAGACAACACATTAAGAATGAATATTTATACATTTATGCACATATATATATATGACATATATACTAGAATGGTTTTTAACATTTTTTTTCAATCACTGTTGCACTTAAAAATTTGTCTCAAGCTGTAATACCAAGAAATTACTGCTACAAACAAAAAAGTTACATGATTATTTTCTCATTCCCTACTGGCTACACATAAGAAAAATGACAAAATTATTCATTTATATTATTAAATAATATTAATTTGAAATTGTTTAAATATTTTAGATACAAAACCTAATCATAACAAAGTTCCTTAGACAATAAAACCATTGCAAAATGATTAAGTGCTTGTTGAAAAAATCAACTCAACTTCATTTTGCGGTCCATTTTTTCAAATTTTAAGCGTTTTAAAACAGGTTAATAAACCGGATGACACTAAAACCACAAGGGAGGCACAGTATTGAATAAAAAAAATTTGCCTTACTGATACAACTACAATAAGACCAGACCTGGCAGTATCCTATCTTTGCACTTCATCCTATCATTTGATAGGATAAGGATAGGTTCACCATATGGAGTTGTTCAGTTTTTTATTATTTTTTTTTTTTATTCTAAAAGTGTTGTCTGACTTTAATACATAAGTTATTAATTTTATTTGTTTCCATGTCTTACATGAACAATGTAAGTTTTATATTTTAGAAACCATTTCCAGTTTTTGGGTAAATGTTATCTTAACCTATCTAAACGTAATCAGTAGGTCAGAGCAATGAAACTTAATATACAATTGATCACTAAACCTGTTTAACTTAATAAACAAATGTTGTATACGTTTTCTCTTTAAAAAATTGGCATTGTACCGACAAGTATTTATTATACAGAGTATCAAAGTAAAAGAAAAAAGTTGAGGTGTTATATTTTTTCTTTCAGAGAACGAGTATTTAAGCAAGGAAAAAAGACTACACGTAACACATCACCAAGTATTATCGTTATGCACTTGAACGCAAGGTCACTTCGAAATAAGTCAGACGAAGTCAAGAAAATATTAGAGGAGAGAAATGTTAAGATAGCATGTATACAAGAGGCATCTTTACCGCAGGATGAGTCGTATCACACAAAGTTCAAGTGCTGCAAAATGTATTGCACAACTAGAGGGAATCGACGCAGTGGCGGATTGTTCACTCTGGTCCATGAATCATTGACAGTAGAGAGCATAGAAAGTGTAGTAAAAACCCATACTGAAGTTGCGAAACTGAAACTTAGAGTCAATAGCAACTAAGCATTCGTTCTGTACAACGTCTACGTTCTGGGACCAGGTCTGCGCTGGGAGGATCTACATATATTGCAGATGGAAGAAAACACATTAATTTTGGGCGACTTCAATACCAAACACCAATAATGGTAACGGAACTGTTTTATACAGCTGGTTATTGAATAACAACCTAATCCTCATGAATCACAAACACGACGCAACATTCCAATCAGCATCTGCTGGCACGCTTAGCAGCTTGGACTTACAGCTTGTACCACAGCTGCCACCCCCTCTTTGTGGTACAAACTTGTGAGCTGGAGAGTTGGAAATGATCTTGGAAGCGACCATTTCCCAGTATTCATCGAATTAGCAAACGAGGAACAACGCTATAATAAACAGTCGTTACAAGATTCGGAAGGCAGACTGGAATGCATTTAAGGAGGAAACGACAATCCCAACCGAAAACCAAATTGCCCTTGACATATTCGAATCGGGGTTAATGTCTGCACCTGATAACATCCCAAAACAAACCAGCAACGCTAAACACAAATTCATGAATAACTGGTGGAACAGCGACTTGCAGCTGATAGACACTGAAAACTTGATTCTGGACAGAAAGTTCATCGAACACTTAAAAACTACTTTTGAGAACAACAATGTGTAAAAAACTTATTGTGAACTAAAGCATATGCTAACTGAACTGTTAAAGATTGTAAAAATATTTTTCAATGAATCACAATTTTATATTTACGGACAAAGAGATTCTTATATGCAAAAAGTAACAGAGAAAAAACTACCACCTTATAAACATTCAGTAGTTTCAGTTTTGATTTTCATCTGAAGGTCTTTGTCTATTAGTTTCAGTAAACAGTATGGTAAAAAAAGAAAGGTACATCAAAATTCTCAAGATAAAACTTCTGCAACAAATTCCCACGTGGAGGATAAGGTGTACCAACTGCTTTAGCATTATATTATACTGTCAAGAAAGTAAAAACTTTTTTCTATTTTCAAGCAGTGTAGTGCCTAGTTAATTCAAAAGATTTAAGACCAATTAAAAATCGTTTGGCAATAGTAGAAAATAAACTCTGAAAAATTGATAGAAACAGTATCAGTATGGATTCATAAACCATTTGAAAAATGTGTAAACCCATTTTGTATACAAATATGTAAACACTAACTAAATTAATGTCAAATCATGTATCTGAAATCTAAAGAATACAGGAGGAAATGTTAGTAACTAAATATTCACAAAACGTAGATATATGATTTGTTTCCGAAATTACGTTACTTAATTAAATAACATCATCTGTGTTCAGATTAATTTTCAAGCTACTTATGGTTCACAACTACTCATAAGGAGTATTGAGTTCTAGTTTAAAATATTGAAAAAAGTTGTTAATTTAATTAATTGCTTATTGTATTATATATAAAAAACCAAATACACGTTGACATGACTTGAAAATGTGAGAGCTTCAAAAAAAATAGTTAGACCTTAAAATTTAATACATTTTATTGTTTCTAATTAATTAATAAGTGTAAAAGCATTTCCTCGGTAATTTAATTGTAACCCATTTTCAATTTTTAACAATTATTTTTTTCAAAATATATGAATCAATTGTTTTATAACTAAAAATATAATTTACTTATTACAATACTTACTTAAATATTATATTTGCAAACTATCACTTTCAGTTATTAAAACGTCTTGTTTTCCATCAGTATACTTAAAGTATAAAAAAACATAATTGTTTTAATTATTTAAAAAAAATTTATATAAACTCTTGTACTATTAGATGATTTTGAGAATGAAAACTAATAATTCAAACCCTAGAAATTACAATAATACAATAAGTAACAACATAAATTTATAATTAAAACTAATAATAAAATTGCATTGTTTCATGTATTTGCTTCTCTACACATTGGACAATATTTTATTGAAAATAATAAACACTAAGTTTGCTTAGCCATTAGCCTAGTATTGTATATTAACTTAACCCAATCTAAAACAAAGTTACTTAAGAATAATTGCAAATTTATTTTTAATGTGTTGTTAGCATGCAATTTATTATTATATTATAACGAAAGCAGAGTATCTGAGTAAGATAGGTTTAGGTACAAAAAACTGAAAACAATAATCTATGGTAATCAGTTTCAGAGTTCAGTGTTACTGTTAATAAACTTTTTATTGTTATTACATACTTAAGGTACCCATTAAGACATGCATAAAACCAATCCTAAACATGTCCTGAAGCTATACTCATATTTACTTTTTTTTATTGACTCTGAAGGTTATTTTTTATTGCATTTTAGTTGAGACTACCTTTTTGGGTACTCAGTAGCAACGGTACACTGTACTACGTCTAGACATTAGGGGAATGAAAAATGTTCGGTTAAATTGCACGATTTCCTGTAATGTGTATAAAATCATTATTTTTGTTATTGTCACGGAAAGTTAATTTTTTTTACCTATATTGAAATATACCTATAAAGTATCCAGTCAGGATGGATTTGGTTGTAATTTTATACATTTAACCAAACAAATGTACTCTTGTAAGGCAAGAACAGCGATCAAGTAACGTCACCTGGCAGAAGGGTTGGTTAAGGGTGACATTTCAATTCAAAATTTTTTTTAAAAAAACAGAACTGACTTCAGATGTACAGTAATCACATTCTGTGTAAATCATTCAAAGAAGTTTCTTGATGTAATCATCTTGAATTCACTGATTAAACTATAATTAAAAATTAGTTATCTAAGTGAGGGCTTACTTGCTGACACGTTTCAAAACAATCGTTCCTTTTACGAAGCAAAGCCTCTACTGCTAGCAAAGTAATTCCATTTTATAATTCAAAGAAGGTTGTATTGTACGCAATCTGTATATATCTGAATGTAAAATATGCAATCACATAATTTTTATTGGACAAAATCTGATGTATGGTCTTTGCTGAGAACAAAGAACAATTATTGTCCCATATACTATCATAATAAATACATGAAATTTTTTGTCTCATGAGAATAGTTTATACTTCGCTATATCTAATCATGGGAAATCAAGCAATCAAAAAGTTTGATTGTTTAGGAAATATTTGATGGATTAGCAAATTGCATGCTTGATTGTGGCGCCAACTTACATACATAGAGGTATTATAACAAGAAATATTGTACCAGAGTAATTTTTTTATAATTGTTTCGATTCCTAAAACACCTAGTATTTTTGTGGTATTGGGGTTGTTTCCAATATTTTCATTGGAATATATTGTACCACTAAGCTCATGATATTGTTTACTAACCTAAGTTAACTTTAATGCGTTTTCCAGGGTTATACGCTAAAGTTAGGTTAGGTTGTATTTACCGTTTCATTAGGAAGTAAAATAAATAAGCCTAACATAACCTAACTTTAGCGTGTTTTCCGAGGCTAATTTCTGTGTTGGTTTCGATATATTTTGCCTATATTCTAATACGGTTGGAATCACTTAAAGGTGATTATCAATATTATCAGCAAAATCAGTGTTTCAAGATTTATGCAGTTGAAAATCTAGAAATGTTCCATTATTGTGTTCAGAATGTTTCTTTTTCTCCGTATTAGATTTCCGTATGAAATACATTACGTTCCATACTCTGTGTAAGCCAGTGATAAGCTGGCTGCCCTAAGAGCTAGTCAAACCGGCCCGCAGCTTGGTATGGAGTAACCTATAATTGCATATAAGAAAAATTTATTTTCTGCAGAAATAAAATAAAATTGTAGTTTCCTTCTCCTTATGTAGGCGTTGTGCTGTAGTAGATGACTGTAGGGGTTGTGCTGTAGTAGATGACTGTAGTTTAATAACATGGTCTGCAGAAGACACTGATGAAGATCGGCACATATAACGATCGAAACGTTCTGTCTCAGTAAGTTTTACAAAATTTTAGTTCGGATAGACATAAACTACTGTTTAAGTGATTAATAACAAGGTAATGTGGAGTACAATTCGATTTGCTCGAAAAAGTTTGAATAGAATAGGCCGCTACCGGACTTATTTTTATTTAAGATCAGGCTACTGCTTATAAGGTCAGTAGTTCAGTCAGATACAAGGCTGTAAATGGCATATATTTTTATGTTTTTACTTTGTTGATAGTGATTGTTTACATTTTTTAATGTTACTATGGCAAGTAAAGTTGATTCAGAATGTCGTGTTTCTAAAGATTCGTGGACTTGGAAATACTTTTTTAAACCTGTTACGGATAATCCTCTGTACTTCATTTGCAATGGTTCTGCAGTCATATCTAAGAAATTCAACCACCCACGAAACTTCATTACAAAACATAATAAAGCAAAAGTATGAAACTATGACTAAATAATGCAGCCGTAAAGGAGCTCTGAGTAAAAAACTATCTAAAATTGAAGTAATTTATAAGCAGTTGTTTCACAACTTGAGTAGATCATTAGCGATTTTAAAATGTTGTTTTGCGTCGGATGAAAGTACGGACATAACTGATAGCTCAGTTACTGATTTTTTTAAAAAGATATTGATCATAACTTTTGTCTTACTAAAGAATTAACTTGCCTCTATTGAGAAAAACTCAAGAGTTATGAAAAAAGGTTGAAATTTCTTCATGAAAAATTTCAACGGACATTCCTAGACTTTAAAGTTATCGTACAGGACCTGGAAATTTTTAGCATGCCTTTTAATATGGGTTGTAAATCATTCAAACCAGAATTACAGCTCGATCTAATTGAGTAAAAAAATAACACTGAATTGAAGTAACTGCCTTAATTAATTTAAATACACTTAACACAAACTATACTATGCACTACACAGGTTGTAATCAGAGCAAAAACATTTAATGAAACACAAATTCAAGATTCACAAAGTCTTTGGTTACAGCTTCATTATTCTTTACTTTGGTCACAATCTTTTTTAAAAGTCTCTTTATATAGCATAACTTCAAAATTCTTATTACTTCCTGACTGGGAGGTAGAAGTAATGAAGTTACATTGAGTGGGAAGAAAACCACATTCACATTCTTTAGTTTAGAATTAATGTTGTGCAGATGTGCAAGGCAGTTATCAACGAAAAGTGCAATTGTTCTTTTCTTATTGGAAATACGCTTGTCTAGTAAAAAAATACAGAAAAATTCAGACCTGTCTAAACGCAAGTCTTCACATTCAGTGGAAAAGTTTACTTAGTAGCCAACTCCCACCCTTGGTAGTTGAGCTATTTGGCGACGAGCTGACCACTAGAGGTGGGCCTCTTTGAAGATGGGAGTGTTGTAATCCTGTTCCCGGTCCAGGACTGTGCAATCATTAAAGTGTTTAACATTCATAAGTTCACTACCACGCAGGAGACACTCGGGGGTCAGTAGCACATGTATGCGATTGAGGCCGCAGTAAGGTAATCATGACAGGTCTTCAATCTGGACGCTGCATCGCTAACGGCTCGGGGCAAGTTATGGTCAATTGGTCTCCAGTCACAAGATTTCCACCGCTTTTCTGCTGAGACTTTCCTCAATCGAACGTGATTCCATTTTGTGGTGGACATCTTTATTAGGGACCTGGAAGACTGTAGTGAACTCAGATGCTTGGGCTGAGGGAGGCTTGTACTAAGGTAGTTGATCAGCCTTTATATTGCCAGTGGTGTTTACATTGCTTGGGATCTACTGGAAATTAAGTACCCACTCGGCATTTAGTTTTCTTCTACAGTCTATGGTTTTACTCCTCTCCTATGGGCTGCAACACCTTGACATGGTGGAGAGGCTTAATCCGGGCGTGGGGGACGGGTGGAGCGGAGCTGTACGTATGTGGCTCCCTATAAACGGGCCAGTCCTAGCACTTGAAGGGCTGTTCTGCCCGGCTCTCGCTCTGCCCTTCCTTTGCGGGCGGGAAAAAAGAAGCACCCCCCATCCAGGTTGGTGGTCTGAATGGGCACTTACACCCCCGATCTGAAGGTGTTATGCAATCCGTGCCGATGTAGATTCGTGGCCCTCATGGTAAGGAGGGTCTTTAACGGAGCCTCAGGGGCACCTGGGTCCACCCCTGAGTACTTGAGTCGCCTTACCGCCGTAAGCAGTAAGGGACCTTTATTTCCCTAGCTGCTCTTGGGAACACATGGCAGAAACAAAAAAAATAAACTTAACTGGTCAGGGCTTAGAACCTACCGACGAATCTGTCCCAAAGGATGTGGCTTCGGCCCCCGTAGAAACAGATGGAAAACTAGTTACGAAGGCAACTAGAGGAATGAGTGGGACACAAAGAAGGAAAGCACTCTGGCATTCCTACCATGAGGAAGCAAAGAAGGCGGAGGCGGAGAGCAGAGAACCACGGCCACCCTCTCTGAGGAAACACCAGTCCAGGCAGCGGAAGGGTTTGACGGAGGCTGGGGCTAGAACCCACCCCGCCAGTGGATCCTGTAGGACCTTAGTACAAGAGAAAGAGAGGAAGAGGAAGGAAAGGAGTACTTCTAATCCTACTCCAGAGTCGGAGGCCAAAAGGAATAGACAAGGGTCTATGCCTGTTGGGTCGGGAGGTCTGTCTTTCTCGTTGATTTCCGCCAACCTACCGAGGGTTCTAGTTACCTTTGAGGATAGTGTAGGCCTGAGGATGGAAATGGCGGCGTTCGACCACCTTAAGGGCACCGTCATGGACCGGATTCTGGACACTCCTAGTAGAGGTTTTGTTCCGCGATTCAGAGACACTCACTTAAGAGATGGAGTCGCAGCATTTATTTGTGCTGAGGAGGAATCGGCAAAATGGCTGAGAGAAGTGGTACCGTCAGCTAAGCTCCACCCCTCAACCAATGATCCTGCAGATTAACTTACACCACAGTAAAAGCGCCTCGGTGGTTCTAACCAGGTGCTTAAATGTGAGGCACACATTACCAGCGCTGGCGCTGGTGCAAGAACCGTGGCTGGTCAGAAACCGTATAAGGGGTCTGACTGCAGCTGGGCGCACCTACGCATATGGGGAACATGAGGTGCACAGAGCATGTGTGATAGTCAGAGGACTAGAAGCCACGCTGATTTAAGAATTCTCAACTAGAGACCTTGCAGTGGTTAGAATTCGAGGTAAGTGGGAGCAGGGAGTTTATCGTGGTCTCCACTTACTGTGCCCACAATAGAGAATCACCCCTGCAGAATTACGTAAATTACTTCGGTACTGCAGGGAGAGGAATATAGGAATCTTAGTGTGTTGTGATTCCAATGCTCATAATGAGGTGTGGGGCAGCACAGACACAAATGAGCGAGGTGAGGAGCTCCTCGCTTTCTTGATTGAAGAAAACTTTGTGGTTTTTAAACACAGGTGCCGAGTCAATATTTGTCACTTCAAACAGAATGGAGGTACTAGATATCACCTTCTGTAATAAACAGATGGTAAAGTAGGTGCATGACTGGCAGGTTTCGTATGAGCCCTCTATGTCTGATCACTGATCATCACTACTACGATGATGGAAGATGTCCCCCCATGTGGTGTGGCTTAGGAACCCGAGGACAAACTGGGAAGGTTTTAAGTCCTCGGTGAGGAGGCGGATGTTAGACTTCCGTGGTAAATATGGTACATCAAACGAACTGGAAAATATTGAGGCCTACATCAGGATTGTAATTTCCACGTCATTTGAGGAAAATTGCCCTCTCTTGCGGATAAACACTGGGCGTGGTGGAACAGCGAGTTAGAGGCAAGACGGAAACTAACTAGAAGGCTCTTTAATAGAGCAAAGAAGAAGAAAACGGCGGAGACCTGGCAGGCATAGTCTCTATATGCAGAGAAGACAGTCAGGGTCTCTATAAAAATCTAATAAAAAAGGTAAAACGTGCTTCTTGAGAAAGTGGTGCTCAGAGACAAGCACACTGAGTGACACTGCTAGACTGATTAAAGTGTTAGCAGGTGGCTCAAAACGAAAGTTATCTTTATCCCCAAACCGGCCATGAAGGTTATGTTGGGTTTTCCATCCTTCAAATTAGGATGGAGGCAATGAAAACTGCATACCGGCTAAGTTGTACCAGGCAGTGGAAGACAAGTAGCAAACGTCATAAACAGCTATTTGGGGATTCACTGAAGGAGCTCTGATAGAATCTCAGGATAAGATACTGTCTCTTAAAAGGGAAAAACGAAAATACAAAATCCATATTCCTGCAAGAGAGGCATGGGCGGAGTATAGACCCAGACATGGTGAAATCTGGTTCACTGATGGGTCCAGGATGACGGAAGGAGTGGGAGCAGGATTTAGTGGACCGAGAGACCAAGAGAGATTTTGTCATCGCCTGGAGGACTATAACTCTGACTTCCAGGCGGAGGTGCTTGCGATCAAACTATGTGCTGAGGAAATAATAGAGTCTGGCAGGAGGGGCAAGACCATCTGGATTTGCTCGGACAGTCAGGCAGCTCTGAAGGCATTAGGTAAGGCTAGTACCAGCTCTAGGCTGGTGGCTGAGACTATAGCTTCTCTAGCAGAGCTGAGTAAGTATAATTCGCTCAACCTAACCTGGATTCAAGGACATTCTGGCTGGATAGAGAATGAGAGAGCTGACACCTTAGCAAAACAAGGGTGTGTAACTCAAGGACCGTTGCTGAGGGCAATGGGTATGCCGCCTCAGGAGGGGCGCAGGAGGATCACAACACATATAGACAGGTTGTGCAGGGAAGAATGGAAAGCAACCTTGGGGTGTTACAAATCCAAGGTACTCTGGGGTTACTTAGGAGATTTGTGAGGCAAAGAACTACTCTTCTTAAGTAGACATCAACTCAGAGTTACTGTAGAGCTGGTCACAGGCCATGGGAATCTGAGGCGGTTCCAATACCAAATTGGAAAATCTAGGTCCCCTGTGTGCAAGAGATGCGACAAGGACCAAGAGGAAAACCCAATCCACGCACTCTGTGAGTGTCCTGCTTTGGGAGCTGCAAGGAAAAAGTGGTTTGGCTTGCAGGTATGTACACCAGAGGATATCAGAAGATTTAGCATCAGGTGGGTACTTGGTTTCTGCAGAGGTAGGTATCCACTAAGCTAGTCCTGTGGTAGGAATGGGAAAAGAGTACAAAGGCTGCAGCTAAGTGCCCTACACCGATAAGGTCCCTCCGAGTTTTAGTAATAATAATAATAAACTACCTTCAAAATTGAAAAAAATAACACCAAATATTTCTTTTATAAGAAGTTCTGTTCACAAAACTCTTTATTTACATTATACACTCACTGGACATCTACTTCAATTCATCAGAATATAGGGTGACGTTTACTTGAAAACTAACATAAATTATAAAATCAAAATAAACTTAAGGTTATGTATAAAGTTAAGACAAAATTAATCCAAACAGAGTATTTTGTAATTATTTTTGTGGTATTGGGGTTCTTTCCAATAATTTCATTGTAGTTTAATAGAATATTTTATTAAATACATTTTTGTGTGAGTAGATTTTAATTGACTTCATTATTAAGTACATTTTACTTACTCGAAAGTTAAAATGGGTCTATTAATTTATTAAATAAAAAGAGATTTCAAAGTATTCAAAACTGAAACTACAGAATAGGTACATGTAATGTAAGTATTGTTTTACAGGAGGGAAATAATCACACTGTGAACATTTGGAAAGGTTTTTACAGACTAGATATTTACATGTGTTGTAAGACTTGCTCTAAAGAAGTGGAATAATTACAATGTTGTAGTCAGAAAATTTGTAAGGTTCTAACTAAAATAATATTCTAGTGATCTGGAAATACAAGCCAATGCTTGTAAGATTCAACTTTACAATGTAATATGAAAAAATTAATTATAATATATTAACCACAATACATTATCCAAACAACAATACATATTTCACAGAGACACAAAATGAAAACCCTTTAAAACATACAAATGGTATAGAATATAGAAAATGAAGTCATTAAAACGTACAAGTATATATATAACTTTAAAACCAATGGAAAAGCAAAAACAATATTTTCGAAGAAAAATTATCATCTATTTATTAAAACCTATAACCAGAATGTACAGGTTATAATGAATTATAAATAGGCAATCTGAAAAAATATTAACATTGTGACTATTGCAGTGATTACGGCACAAATTAATCAAATTAATCCGTTTTTGTCAAGACGCAAAACTATTTTCTCAGTATTTTAGCAAATACAGTTGCAGTAAATATTGATGAAGCTCAATTCCTTTAGTTTGAACTCAATTTAAAATAGTATAGTCCGTCCCTGAAAAATGTTGCTCCCAACCTATAAGTATTATTTTAAGCAAAACAAACACAATAGCACTCTTTTTGTCTCAATCTCCGTAGTGAGGAATCCTATATGTTATAGCACTAACTTTTACAGGAGCAGAATAATCACACTGTGAACATTTGTAAGGTTTTTCTCTAGAATGGGTGTGGATATGTAATTTAATACTTCCTTTTACAGAAGCTGAAATATCACACTATGAATGTTTGTAAAGTTTTACTTTCGAATGGGTATCTATATATTTTATAAGACTTCATTTTCCAGAAGCTGAATAATCACACTGTGAACATTTGTAAGGTTTTTCTCTAGAATGGGTGTGGATATGTAATTTAATACTTCCTTTTACAGAAGCTGAAATATCACACTATGAATGTTTGTAAAGTTTTTCTTCAGGATAGGTATCTATATATTTTATAAGACTTCATTTTCCAGAAGCTGAATAATCACACTGTGAACATTTGTAAGGTTTTTCTCTAGAATGGGTGTGGATATGTAATTTAATACTTCCTTTTACAGAAGCTGAAATATCACACTATGAATGTTTGTAAAGTTTTACTTTCGAATGGGTATCTATATATTTTATAAGACTTCATTTTCCAGAAGCTGAATAATCACACTGTGAACATTTGTAAGGTTTTTCTCTAGAATGGGTGTGGATATGTAATTTAATACTTCCTTTTACAGAAGCTGAAATATCACACTATGAATATTTGTAAAGTTTTTCTTCAGGATGGGTATCTATATATTTTAAAAGACTTCATTTTCCAAAAGCTGAATAATCACACTGTGAACATTTGTAAGGTTTTTCTCTAGAATGGGTGTGGATATGTAATTTAATACTTCCTTTTACAGAAGCTGAAATATCACACTATGAATGTTTGTAAAGTTTTTCTTCAGGATAGGTATCTATATATTTTATAAGACTTCATTTTCCAGAAGCTGAATAATCACACTGTGAACATTTGTAAGGTTTTTCTCTAGAATGGGTGTGGATATGTAATTTAATACTTCCTTTTACAGAAGCTGAAATATCACACTATGAATGTTTGTAAAGTTTTACTTTCGAATGGGTATCTATATATTTTATAAGACTTCATTTTCCAGAAGCTGAATAATCACACTGTGAACATTTGTAAGGTTTTTCTCTAGAATGGGTGTGGATATGTAATTTAATACTTCCTTTTACAGAAGCTGAAATATCACACTATGAATATTTGTAAAGTTTTTCTTCAGGATGGGTATCTATATATTTTAAAAGACTTCATTTTCCAGAAGCTGAATAATCACACAGTGAACATTTGTAAGGTTTTTCTCTAGAATGGGTGTGGATATGTAATTTAATACTTCCTTTTACAGAAGCTGAAATATCACACTATGAATGTTTGTAAAGTTTTTCTTCAGGATGGGTATCTATATATTTTATAAGACTTCATTTTCCAGAAGCTGAATAATCACACTGTGAACATTTGTAAGGTTTTTCTCTAGAATGGGTGCGGATATGTAATTTAATACTTCCTTTTACAGAAGCTGAAATATCACACTATGAATATTTGTACAGTTTTTCTTCAGGATGGGTATCTATATATTTTATAAGACTTCATTTTCCAGAAGCTGAATAATCACACTGTGAACATTTGTAAGGGTTTTCTCTAGAATGGGTGTGGATATGTAATTTAATACTTCCTTTTACAGAAGCTGAAATATCACACTATGAATGTTTGTAAAGTTTTTCTTCAGGATGGGTATCTATATATTTTATAAGACTTCATTTTCCAGAAGCTGAATAATCACACTGTGAACATTTGTAAGGTTTTTCTCTAGAATGGGTGCGGATATGTAATTTAATACTTCCTTTTACAGAAGCTGAAATATCACACTATGAATATTTGTAAAGTTTTTCTTCAGGATGGGTATCTATATATTTTAAAAGACTTCATTTTCCAGAAGCTGAATAATCACACTGTGAACATTTGTAAGGTTTTTCTCTAGAATGGGTGTGGATATGTAATTTAATACTTCCTTTTACAGAAGCTGAAATATCACACTATGAATGTTTGTAAAGTTTTTCTTCAGGATAGGTATCTATATATTTTATAAGACTTCATTTTCCAGAAGCTGAATAATCACACTGTGAACATTTGTAAGGTTTTTCTCTAGAATGGGTGTGGATATGTAATTTAATACTTCCTTTTACAGAAGCTGAAATATCACACTACGAATGTTTGTAAAGTTTTACTTTCGAATGGGTATCTATATATTTTATAAGACTTCATTTTCCAGAAGCTGAATAATCACACTGTGAACATTTGTAAGGTTTTTCTCTAGAATGGGTGTGGATATGTAATTTAATACTTCCTTTTACAGAAGCTGAAATATCACACTATGAATATTTGTAAAGTTTTTCTTCAGGATGGGTATCTATATATTTTAAAAGACTTCATTTTCCAGAAGCTGAATAATCACACTGTGAACATTTGTAAGGTTTTTCTCTAGAATGGGTGTGGATATGTAATTTAATACTTCCTTTTACAGAAGCTGAAATATCACACTATGAATGTTTGTAAAGTTTTTCTTCAGGATGGGTATCTATATATTTTATAAGACTTCATTTTCCAGAAGCTGAATAATCACACTGTGAACATTTGTAAGGTTTTTCTCTAGAATGGGTGCGGATATGTAATTTAATACTTCCTTTTACAGAAGCTGAAATATCACACTATGAATATTTGTAAAGTTTTTCTTCAGGATGGGTATCTATATATTTTATAAGACTTCATTTTCCAGAAGCTGAATAATCACACTGTGAACATTTGTAAGGTTTTTCTCTAGAATGGGTGTGGATATGTAATTTAATACTTCCTTTTACAGAAGCTGAAATATCACACTATGAATGTTTGTAAAGTTTTTCTTCAGGATGGGTATCTATATATTTTATAAGACTTCATTTTCCAGAAGCTGAATAATCACACTGTGAACATTTGTAAGGTTTTCTCTAGAATGGGTGCGGATATGTAATTTAATACTTCCTTTTACAGAAGCTGAAATATCACACTATGAATATTTGTAAAGTTTTTCTTTAGGATGGGTATCTATATATTTTAAAAGACTTCATTTTCCAGAAGCTGAATAATCACACTGTGAACATTTGTAAGGTTTTTCTCTAGAATGGGTGTGGATATGTAATTTAATACTTCCTTTTACAGAAGCTGAAATATCACACTATGAATGTTTGTAAAGTTTTTCTTCAGGATAGGTATCTATATATTTTATAAGACTTCATTTTCCAGAAGCTGAATAATCACACTGTGAACATTTGTAAGGTTTTTCTCTAGAATGGGTGTGGATATGTAATTTAATACTTCCTTTTACAGAAGCTGAAATATCACACTATGAATGTTTGTAAAGTTTTACTTTCGAATGGGTATCTATATATTTTATAAGACTTCATTTTCCAGAAGCTGAATAATCACACTGTGAACATTTGTAAGGTTTTTCTCTAGAATGGGTGTGGATATGTAATTTAATACTTCCTTTTACAGAAGCTGAAATATCACACTATGAATATTTGTAAAGTTTTTCTTCAGGATGGGTATCTATATATTTTAAAAGACTTCATTTTCCAGAAGCTGAATAATCACACTGTGAACATTTGTAAGGTTTTTCTCTAGAATGGGTGTGGATATGTAATTTAATACTTCCTTTTACAGAAGCTGAAATATCACACTATGAATGTTTGTAAAGTTTTTCTTCAGGATGGGTATCTATATATTTTATAAGACTTCATTTTCCAGAAGCTGAATAATCACACTGTGAACATTTGTAAGGTTTTTCTCTAGAATGGGTGCGGATATGTAATTTAATACTTCCTTTTACAGAAGCTGAAATATCACACTATGAATATTTGTAAAGTTTTTCTTCAGGATGGGTATCTATATATTTTATAAGACTTCATTTTCCAGAAGCTGAATAATCACACTGTGAACATTTGTAAGGTTTTTCTCTAGAATGGGTGTGGATATGTAATTTAATACTTCCTTTTACAGAAGCTGAAATATCACACTATGAATATTTGTAAAGTTTTTCTTCAGGATGGGTATCTATATATTTTATAAGACTTCATTTTCCAGAAGCTGAATAATCACACTGTGAACATTTGTAAGGTTTTTCTCTAGAATGGGTGTGGATATGTAATTTAATACTTCCTTTTACAGAAGCTGAAATATCACACTATGAATGTTTGTAAAGTTTTTCTTCAGGATGGGTATCTATATATTTTAAAAGACTTCATTTTCCAGAAGCTGAATAATCACACTGTGAACATTTGTAAGGTTTTTCTCTAGAATGGGTGTGGATATGTAATTTAATACTTCCTTTTACAGAAGCTGAAATATCACACTATGAATATTTGTAAAGTTTTTCTTCAGGATGGGTATCTATATATTTTAAAATACTTCATTTTCCAGAAGCTGAATAATCACACTGTGAACATTTGTAAGGTTTTTCTCTAGAATGGGTGTGGATATGTAATTTAATACTTCCTTTTACAGAAGCTGAAATATCACACTATGAATATTTGTAAAGTTTTTCTTCAGGATGGGTATCTATATATTTTATAAGACTTCATTTTCCAGAAGCTGAATAATCACACTGTGAACATTTGTAAGGTTTTTCTCTAGAATGGGTGTGGATATGTAATTTAATACTTCCTTTTACAGAAGCTGAAATATCACACTATGAATGTTTGTAAAGTTTTTCTTCAGGATGGGTATCTATATATTTTAAAAGACTTCATTTTCCAGAAGCTGAATAATCACACTGTGAACATTTGTAAGGTTTTTCTCTAGAATGGGTGTGGATATGTAATTTAATACTTCCTTTTACAGAAGCTGAAATATCACACTATGAATATTTGTAAAGTTTTTCTTCAGGATGGGTATCTATATATTTTATAAGACTTCATTTTCCAGAAGCTGAATAATCACACTGTGAACATTTGTAAGGTTTTTCTCTAGAATGGGTGTGGATATGTAATTTAATACTTCCTTTTACAGAAGCTGAAATATCACACTATGAATGTTTGTAAAGTTTTACTTTCGAATGGGTATCTATATATTTTAAAAGACTTCATTTTCCAGAAGCTGAATAATCACACTGTGAACATTTGTAAGGTTTTTCTCTAGAATGGGTGTGGATATGTAATTTAATACTTCCTTTTACAGAAGCTGAAATATCACACTATGAATATTTGTAAAGTTTTTCTTCAGGATGGGTATCTATATATTTTAAAAGACTTCATTTTCCAGAAGCTGAATAATCACACTGTGAACATTTGTAAGGTTTTTCTCTAGAATGGGTGTGGATATGTAATTTAATACTTCCTTTTACAGAAGCTGAAATATCACACTATGAATGTTTGTAAAGTTTTTCTTCAGGATGGGTATCTATATATTTTACAAGACTTCATTTTCCAGAAGCTGAATAATCATACTGTTAACATTTGTACAGGTTATCTACAGAATGTGTAATCATATGTTATATAAGACTTCCTTTTACAGAAGCTGAAATATCACACTATGAATGTTTGTAAAGTTTTACTTTCGAATGGGTATCTATATATTTTATAAGACTTCATTTTCCAGAAGCTGAATAATCACACTGTGAACATTTGTAAGGTTTTTCTCTAGAATGGGTGTGGATATGTAATTTAATACTTCCTTTTACAGAAGCTGAAATATCACACTATGAATATTTGTAAAGTTTTTCTTCAGGATGGGTATCTATATATTTTAAAAGACTTCATTTTCCAGAAGCTGAATAATCACACTGTGAACATTTGTAAGGTTTTTCTCTAGAATGGGTGTGGATATGTAATTTAATACTTCCTTTTACAGAAGCTGAAATATCACACTATGAATGTTTGTAAAGTTTTACTTTCGAATGGGTATCTATATATTTTATAAGACTTCATTTTCCAGAAGCTGAATAATCACACTGTGAACATTAGTAAGGTTTTTCTCTAGAATGGGTGTGGATATGTAATTTAATACTTCCTTTTACAGAAGCTGAAATATCACACTATGAATATTTGTAAAGTTTTTCTTCAGGATGGGTATCTATATATTTTAAAAGACTTCATTTTCCAGAAGCTGAATAATCACACTGTGAACATTTGTAAGGTTTTTCTCTAGAATGGGTGTGGATATGTAATTTAATACTTCCTTTTACAGAAGCTGAAATATCACACTATGAATGTTTGTAAAGTTTTACTTTCGAATGGGTATCTATATATTTTATAAGACTTCATTTTCCAGAAGCTGAATAATCACACTGTGAACATTTGTAAGGTTTTTCTCTAGAATGGGTGTGGATATGTAATTTAATACTTCCTTTTACAGAAGCTGAAATATCACACTATGAATATTTGTAAAGTTTTTCTTCAGGATGGGTATCTATATATTTTAAAAGACTTCATTTTCCAGAAGCTGAATAATCACACTGTGAACATTTGTAAGGTTTTTCTCTAGAATGGGTGTGGATATGTAATTTAATGCTTCCTTTTACAGAAGCTGAAATATCACACTATGAATGTTTGTAAAGTTTTACTTTCGAATGGGTATCTATATATTTTAAAAGACTTCATTTTCCAGAAGCTGAATAATCACACTGTGAACATTTGTAAGGTTTTTCTCTAGAATGGGTGTGGATATGTAATTTAATACTTCCTTTTACAGAAGCTGAAATATCACACTATGAATATTTGTAAAGTTTTTCTTCAGGATGGGTATCTATATATTTTATAAGACTTCATTTTCCAGAAGCTGAATAATCACACTGTGAACATTTGTAAGGTTTTTCTCTAGAATGGGTGCGGATATGTAATTTAATACTTCCTTTTACAGAAGCTGAAATATCACACTATGAATATTTGTATAGTTTTTCTTCAGGATGGGTATCTATATATTTTATAAGACTTCATTTTCCAGAAGCTGAATAATCACACTGTGAACATTTGTAAGGTTTTTCTCTAGAATGGGTGCGGATATGTAATTTAATACTTCCTTTTACAGAAGCTGAAATATCACACTATGAATATTTGTAAAGTTTTTCTTCAGGATGGGTATCTATATATTTTAAAAGACTTCATTTTCCAGAAGCTGAATAATCACACTGTTAACATTTGTAAGGTTTTTCTCTAGAATGGGTGCGGATATGTAATTTAATACTTCTTTTTACAGAAGCTGAAATATCACACTATGAATGTTTGTAAAGTTTTACTTTCGAATGGGTATCTATATATTTTAAAAGACTTCATTTTCCAGAACATGAATAATCATACTGTGAACATTTGTACAGGTTTTCTACAGAATGTGTAAGCACTGTTATATAAGACTTCCTTTTTCAGAAGCTGGAAAATCACACTATGAAAATTTATAGAGTTTTTCTCAAGAATAGGTATGTAAATGTGTTATAAGACTTCCTTTTAAACAAGCTGTATATTCACACTGTGAACATTTATAAGGTTTTTCTCAAGAGTGGGTATTTATATGGTATATAAAATTTCCTTTCTGAGAAACTGAATAATCGCACTGTGAACAATTAATAGGTTTTTATTTATAATGAGTATGCATATGTATTTTAATTCTTCCTTTTACAGAAGCTGAATAATCACATCCTGAACATTTGTAAGGTTTTTCTCCAGAATGAGTACGAGTATGTACTATAAGACTTCCTTTTTGAGAAGCTGAATAATGACACTGTGAACATTTGTAGGGTTTATCTCCAGAATGTATACGCAAGTGTTTTATAAGATCTCCTTTTCTCGAAACTGCATAGTCACATCCTGAACATTTGTAAGTTTTCACTCCAGAATGATTACATAAATGTTTTATAAGATTTCCTTTAACAGAAGCTGAATAATGACACTGTGAACATTTGTAAGGTTTTTCTCCAGAATGGGTACGTGAATGTGTTACAAGATCACCTTTTACAGAAGCTGAATAATCGCACTGTAAACACTTGTAAGGTTTTTCTCCAGAATGGGTACGAGTATGTACTAAAAGACTTATTTTTGAGAAGCTGAATAATCACATTGTGAACATTTGTAAGGTTTTTCTCCAGAATGGGTACGAGTATGTACTATAAGATTTCGTTTTTGAGAAGCTGAATAATCACATTGTGAGCATTTGTAAGGTTTTTCTCCAGAATGGGTACGTAAATGTTTTATAAGATTTCCTTTAACAGAAGCTGAATAATGACACTGTGAACATTTGTAAGGTTTTTCTCCAGAATGGGTACGTGAATGTCTTATAAGATTTCTTTTTTCAGAAGCTGAATAATCACATTGTGAGCATTTGTAAGGGTTTTCTCCAGAATGGGTACGTAAATGTCTGATAAAATTTCCTTTTACAGAAGCTGAATAATCACACTGTGAACATTTGTAAGGTTTTTCTCCAGAATGGGTACGAGTATGTACTATAAGATTTTGTTTTTGAGAAGCTGAATAATCACATTGTGAGCATTTGT
The DNA here is from genome assembly GCA_036971475.1 of Prosapia bicincta. NCBI lineage: Eukaryota > Metazoa > Arthropoda > Insecta > Hemiptera > Cercopidae > Prosapia > Prosapia bicincta. The sequence goes on along the minus strand of JBAIZL010000005.1, from coordinate 60,462,597 downwards.
AAGGTTTTTCTCCAGAATGGGTACGCAAATGTCTTATAAGTTTTCCTTTAACAGAAGCTGAATAATGACACTGTGAACATTTGTAAGGTTTTTCTCCAGAATGGGTACGTAAATGTCTTATAAGATTTCTTTTTACAGAAGCTGAATAATTGCACTGTGAACATTTGTAAGGTTTTTCTCCAGAATGGGTACGAGTATGTACTATAAGACTTTCTTTTTCAGAAGCTGAATAATCACATTGTGAGCATTTGTAAGGTTTTTCTCCAGAATGGGTACGTAAATGTTTTATAAGATTTCCTTTAACAGAAGCTGAATAATGACACTGTGAACATTTGTAAGGTTTTTCTCCAGAATGGGTACGTAAATGTCTTATAAGATTTCTTTTTACAGAAGCTGAATAATTGCACTGTGAACATTTGTAAGGTTTTTCTCCAGAATGGGTATGTAAATGTTTTATAAGATTTCCTTTAACAGAAGCTGAATAATGACACTGTGAACATTTGAAAGGTTTTTTCCTATGACGGCGTTTAAAGTATGTTTTAAAACTAGTTGAGATTAAATAAGAAAAGTTCCATTGATGATGCTTGTAAGGTTTTATACGAATGTGTTTTTTCAAGTGGGTTATAAACTCATTTATCTTTGAGCCTCCAAAACAACAATGTCTACATTTTAATAGGTTAATTCTTTTCTTCTTCATACTAACCATGAGCTCTGACATTGCTGATGCTCTGAAGTTGCATATTGTATCTGCATTCTGGTTACTGGTGTTGTAATACATTGCTGGATGATTTTGAGTTCTAATAGATTCTTTTTAAATCTTCTTATTCCAATTTTAGTTAACCATTTCCACAGACTATCTGAAAATATAATAATTTTTTCATTTTAAACTTTTCACCATTTATTTTAAAATTTGATTATAACTAATTACGCCTTAACAAAACACATTCCATTATTAAAGTCAGATTCATAGGCAACACATTGAGAATGAATATTTATATATTTATGTACATACTTTAAGTTGACATTCTCCTTGCCTACATATATACTAGAATGGTTTTAAACAATTTTTTTAATCACTGTAGTATTTAAATGTTGCCTCTAATACCAAGAAATTACTGATACAAAAACGTTGCATGATTATTGTTTCTCATTCCCTATTTGTTACAGATAAGAGACATTACAAAAATATTCATTTTTAGTATTAAATAATAATGATTAAATAATAATTTGAAATCGTTTAAATATTTTAGATACAAAACTTAATCATAACAAAGTTTCTTAGACAATAAAACCATTGTAAAATGATTAAATGCTTGTTGAACAAATTAACTCAGCTTCATTTTGCAGTCCATTTATTCAAATTTCATGCATTTTAAAACAGGTTAATATACTAGATGACACTAAAACCACCAAGGAGGCCCATTGAATAATAAAAATTTGATTTAGTGACACCACTATAATAAGACCAAACCTGGTAATATCCTATCTTTGCACTTCATCCTATCATTTCATAGGATAAGGTTCAGTTCACCATATGGAGATATTCATTGTTTTTTATTATTTTTTTTTTAATTCTTAAAGTGTTGTCTGACATTAATACATAGGTTACTAATTTTATTTGGTTCCATGTCTTGCATGAACAATGGTTTGGTTCTCCTGTTATTGTAATCCAAACATCTGCCTAATTTATGAACAGTTTTATATTTTAGAAATCATTTCCAGTTTTGATGTAAATGTTATCTTAACTTATCTAAACATAATCAGTAGGTCAGAGCAGTGAAACTTAATATACAATTCGTCACTTAGCCTGTGTCACTTAATGAACAAATGTTGTGTAGGTTTTCTCTTTAAAAAATTGATATTGTACCGACAAGTATTCATTATACAGGGTATCAAAGTAAAAGAAAACAGTTGAGGCATATTACTTCTTCTTGACAGTTTAAAAAAATATCAGTTGGGGTTCACTACTTGTTGACAGTTTATATTATATATGTTTATAATTTGTCCCCAATATGAAATATCTCAAAACATTTATCCAGATATAAAGTTGGGTTACTACACAAATAGTTTAAAAAATAAATTATTTCTTTAATATTGTGAAGTAATGCATATTGGAAGAATAAAACGAAAAGTTATACCTAGATTTAAAGAACAGATTAGGGATATTAAATACCAAAGATGTGATAAGTCAAGTATTGCTCCCAAAATTAAGAGACCAATCACAATCTAGATATTAATAATGTCAAGTTGTTTAAGGATATTAGGACCAATAAATTTGTTGATAGTTTCGAAAGTTTATATATTAGTAAACATGACCGTGATATTTTATTAAATTCTGACAGAGGTCCTATTCCTCATTCAATTTCGTACTCACTTGTTAAGTAGATTATGATTTATATAAATAATTTTAAGTTGGTTATTTTTAAATCTTTTTATTTAGAATTCATTATATTAGTAAGTTGACATGGGATCTCTTGCTTTCACTCAGTGGTTGTGGATGCGCCTTTGTTAAGAGGTTTGGCTGCAGCGATCGGTGTGCAGCGATGGGGGTAAGTAGTTTTCTAGATTATAAATAAGGTATTTTTGTAAAATTATTCAGTTTTTTAATGTTATCTCTCTGAGGATGGTTACTTAGTAACTGAAATGTACATAAGGGTAAAATAGAAAAAATATTGTGGTTAAGAGAATTTTGAGTATTTATGATTAATATTCAACCACATTGTATTCCTAACAAATAGTGGCAAATAGTGTGTAACTGTCAGCCATAACAAACGTCGTCAAACACAGATGTCTAGAGCATAAGCAATGTAGGAAACTGATTTGTGTACACTACAGTAACAAAACTTTTAGCAATGACTAAGCAATGAAACCATGAATTTATCAGTAAAGGGGCAAGTAAATGTACCTAAAAAAGCGCTCAGCTACTGTCAAAAGTATACACGTTGTTCATGTGTTATGCTTAAATTGATGAAGCCATATTACCCATCAGGTTTTGATTGTGCTCCATTTTTCCCTTATGGGGGAATTGTAATTTATTAAGTCATATAAACAAGTTCTTTTTTTTATTATTTGCATGTTAGGTTTAATGCTTTATTTGAATATAGTTAGATTTGAGATAGTTATGTTTGTTGCACATGTTAGTGATAATGATTTTGGCATGGCAAATGATAACTTATCATATTAATAAAATATTTAGGCCAAGGTAGTAGAGCAAATTAATACAAAGAAGGTGAATAAGACCTGGTTTGGTGTTGCAATACTACTGGTTTGAAGCGAATTCTATTTACTGGCTAAAAGAGACTATTTTAATCAATTACAAGTGACAAAAACAAGTTTTTCTTAATTTCTCATTGTTCAATAATATTTATTGTGCCTAGGTTGTAAATATTATTCTAGAATTCTAAATATAATTTAATACTTTTATTTTTCATTTTATAGTACTTTTTCAACCTTACTTCAAAGTATGATTTTTTAGACAATCTTTTGTTGGCGGGTGTTAATTAAAAATTGCACACAGTCCTTACCCCACACATCCTGAAATATCATCTCAGACACCATTTTTACTATTTTTAAAGTTCTAATGACAGTTAGAGGTTTTGTCTATAGCAGTGAATGTATTAAACCATCAAATTGAAGACAGGTTTTTGAAAAAAAATATATAAATATGAGATGGAAACACAAAAAATCGATTTTGGTCTTCATTGCATATTAAGAGTAATGTCTAAAAACTAAAATTTAAATTACTTAAATAATAAATAACAAAGAGACATGATACAACAACAATAAATAATTACAATTCGCTTCGGATACAAGATTTGGATTCTTGCCACAAGACTTGGGTACATTGTTCAGGGTATACCGTACCAAGGAAAGGGCAGTAGAACAATGATCCCTCAGCTTGGGCTGAAAGGCTCTGTTGTAATTGACTTATCATCTAAGCTTCCTCAAGATAGGCGTTACAGCTTGTATTTTGACAACTTCTTTACGTCTTCTTGAGACATTGAAGAACACGGCTATGACAAAACTGGTACTGTTCGAAGTGAACGAATAGAAGACACCCTCTTTCCTAATTCTAATATTATGAATAAAGAAGCTAGAGGTACATACCATCAAGAGACAGATGTAGATACTGGGATTACACTTGTTTAATATCACGACAATAACGTGTTTACGACGGCTTCAACATCGGCTGGCGTAGCTCCCACAGGAAAAGCTAAAGGTTGGTCAAAAGCTCAGAAAAAGCACATTACTCTGGACCAACCTCCATGTGTAGTTTTGTATAATACATAACATGGAAGGAGTCGACTGTAATGACAAACACATAGCATCGTACAGAATAAACATACAAAACAAGAAGTGGTATTGGCCTATGGTGTCCTATTTGTTAAATGTTTCAATGAACAATGCGTTGTTGCTATTCCGCTTGAATCCAAAATGTCGTGCAGAAAATCTGGACTTTCTTGTTTTCATTAGGTATGTTGTAAATGCCTATTTAGCAACATACAGAGTTTCTAGTCCTTCTGGAGGTAGACCCAGTACAAAAATATCAAGCAGGGTACCGGACAATGGTACAGGACACTTCTTGCAAACAGTGAGAAAACAGGTGCGCTGTGCACAATGCGGAAAAGCTACAAGGAAGAAATGTAAAGTATGTCAGGTCGGGATTCCCACATTTCATTCTCATTAAATAGACCTTACAATCAGTGTTCCATTAGCTGTATTATATCTTTGTACAATTAAATATAGTATATTGAAGTGGTTCGTGTTGTTATTTGTTATTACCATCTTTAGATTATTTTTGTAGTGTAATATAACAGCCCACCTCAACTGTGCTCACTGTCGTAATTACGATTATAAATACTTGAAGTGTATAATAAACATTCTTTAGTATTTACTCGGAGAGTAAGAGGCTAAATTTTAAATGGGTATAAAAAAATTCAAAACAAAATAATTTGGGCTGAAATGGGTTAAAGTACTATATTCCTAAAAATAAAGATTTGTATTGATCTTTTATTTTCATTTATTTATAGCAAAACATTCTTTACTTTGTGGATGTAATTATATTTTTGAAATACATTTGTAAAACCAAGTCTACTGGACTGAGTAACGCAATTATTCAAGAAACACAAGTGGCTTACTCACAAAAAATGGTAATATTTTATTACTAATAAAATAAACTACTTCAAAGTTTAATAGTTATAAATTGTAATTTTTGGGTTGTTCATACAGTATTGAGGAGTGTTGAAATAATTACTTATTTATTAACTTGGCAAAAAAACACTATTTTCTGATATTTCTCAGCATACTACTTAGCATATAGTATGTTCGATTAAAATTTGTATGAACATGTATTACGTTAAGGAATATATTTTTTAAAACTTCATTTTGTTGTTCGAAACATATATAAAAAGTATTGTTTTAACACGTTCACTGCAGAAAAATACTATGTTACGCACAAAAAATATTATTGTACAGAAACATATCTTAATATATGATGAGTGATGTCCTTTTCATGATTACTTTTAAAAATTTTCGATATGTGGAAAAACACCAGCGCTCTGTGCTAATCCATCGAAATTATAACTTTGAAAGTTATCGTTTTTCACAACAAATGAAATATTAGGAACTGTTTCCACTATATATTATATATTTTGTTGATTATTATATAAAAATTATGACTTTCAAGAGTTTTTGTACTGGTTGTTCCAGAACAGCTAAGGATACTAGTCACACAATACAAAATTGTCCACCTTCTGTTTGGAATAATGAACAGTGATAAATTTCTAATTATTGTAAAAGATAAATGTGAAAATATTTATAAAACATATCTACAAAAAATATTTATAACATCAATGTAAATTGTTTTATTGCTGGTGCTATGTATCAAAACAACTAATTGCACAAAGTCCTGGCTTTTCGGGACAAGCAAGACACTCATATGTTATGTATGTCTTCTTTAAATGCTTTCCACACTGGCGACATTTTGTTTGCGGTATCCTGTTTGAATTGCTTTTTTTTAGCGATTCTTGAAAGGATCTTGGAGAGCATGGCAAAAGTCGAGGTGTAGGTGGCAGCTCAGGAGTAAGATCATTCACTATTAAATTCGTGAAGTCATACAGGTTCATTTATTGCGTTTATTTACAATGTACACTTCATTGAAAAAATAATGAGCATTTACAGTTAGCATTCAACTAACAATGAGCCATCCAAACAAGAGGAATCTCGTCAAAGTCATGGTTGTACTCCTCATCCTCGAGTTCATGTTCCTGATTGTCCGTGCCATTACTAGAATTGTCCTCATCTGTATAAAGACTATCACTGTCTTTTGTAACATTACCAGGTCCTTATTCCACATTCATCATTTATAGTACAAGTTGCTAATCAGACACAGTTCTATGCCAGAAGCTGAATAATCATACAGTGAACATTTGTCCAGGTTATCTACAGAATGTGTAATCATATATTATATAAGACTTCCTTTTTCAGAACTTCCTTTTCCAGAAGCTGAATAATCATATTGTGAACATTTGTACAGGTTATCTACAGAATGTGTAATCATATATTATATAAGACTTCCTTTTCCAGAAGCTGAATAATCATACTGTGAACATTTGTACAGGTTATCTACAGAATGCGTAATCATATATTATATAAGACTTCCTTTTCCAGAAGCTGAATAATCATACTGTGAACATTTGTACAGGTTATCTACAGAATGTGTAATCATATATTATATAAGACTTCCTTTTTCAGAACTTCCTTTTCCAGAAGCTGAATAACCATACTGTGAACATTTGTCCAGGTTATCTACAGAATGTGTAATCATATATTATATAAGACTTCCTTTTTCAGAACTTCCTTTTCCAGAAGCTGAATAATCATACTGTGAACATTTGTACAGGTTATCTACAGAATGTGTAATCATATATTATATAAAACTTCCTTTTTCAGAAGCTGGATAATCAAACTGTAAACATTTGTATGGTTTTTCTCCAGAGTGGGTATTTATATGCTATATAAGATTTCCTTTCTCAGAAGCTGAATAATCGCACTGTGAAAAATTAATAGGTTTTTATTCAGAATTAGTATGCATAAGTACTGTATTTTAATTTGAGTTTTACAAAAACTGAATAAATGCACTGTGAACACTTGTAAGGTTTTTCTCCAGAATGGGTACGGGACATATGGATATATGTGGGGACTCTTGCATCCATCATCTACCATGGACATTGGGCTATCGGCTACACATATGAAAAACATTACTCACAACGATGAAACAAATACAGACATTATTCCACTTCCAAAACAGAAAATATTCCATTGAACAATTACACACATCTCATTCTAAACACGGCCTAGAAATGATGGATATATCTGTGCAAAGCAATTCAAACAACTCCTGTAAAACTTTGGAAAAGTAAAATATTACTTTATGTATTTTATTCTTATATTTACACTCACAGAGCACTGAGTACTATACTGTACATTATAATCAATTCAACTTTATAGCCTTTCGAAAAGCAACTATTATCTATTTATTATCGCTTAAATATGTAATTAATATTATATTTTTATCTACAAAAACAAATAGGCTTACATTGAATAATTTTTTTACTTTTATACTTATAATTATAAATATAATTATGCCAATAATTACAAATAGACAAACTTTTATCTTGTATTACACTACCTTCAAAACTGAAAACATAAACACCAAGTACTTCTTTTATAACAAGTTCTGTTCACAAAACCCTTTAACTACATCCTACACTCACTGGACTTGTACTAAAATTCATCAGATTATGGGGTAACATTCACTTGAAAACAAACATATTATAAAATCAAAATAAACTTGAGGTTATGTATAAGTCGACAGAATTGATTTCAATACAGAGTGATCAACCCATTTGTAACATTGTCTAAAGTATATTCTGGTGATGCGAGCTTCAGAGAGATATTTATACATATTAACCCTAATTTTAAAATAGAACTCGCCACATTTATTACAAATACTACAAATTTCAAATATTTACAACATAAACATAAACAACAATTTACAATAAACAACATAAAACAATCCAGTTTCATGTCATGTTCGTCCCAGGGAACTCAGTCATGACCAAGTTTGACCAAGTTTCGGTGTACTTCTGTCTTCACTTTTAGGAATTTTATTAGAGTATTTTAAATACATTTTTTTGTGAATAGATATTATTTGTGTTCATTATTAAGTACATTTTACTTACTCAGAAGTTAAAATGGGGCTATGAATTTATTAAATAAAAAGAAATTTTAATATAGTAAAAAATGAAACTTCAATTTACGTAACGCTGATGTACTATCCCTCCTCTTTCCGTAACAATAGATTTAACCCTCCCCCCCCTCTTAGCATTACGTAATTTAAGGATGGTCCCTTATTGCACTTGTCATGCTTACTTACAAAAGTTGTGATGGAATTAAGTGATATCGTGTTGTGTTAAAGGTCATATTCTGTATATGCCGATTAAGTCATTCAACCTGTTTTCATTGACCACCAAACTCGATCATGAACACACAAGTACACAATTATCTGTAATTTTGAAAAATAAAAATCTAATTCTAACTGTCTCAAGAGAAGGAAGTCTCTTTCAAAGAAGGAACTACTTATAATTTGTGTGCTATCTCTACTGAAGCCTTGCACAACAAAATACAAGTAAAGTATGTAAAATTGTGAGGGAAAATATTAAAATAATTAACAACTGGAATTTGTGAAATGTCATACAAGCAGTTTATTGATAACAAAGCTTCTATATCGATGCTGAACAACACTGATGGCGAGAAAACTGGTTGAGGAAATGGTTCAAATAAAACCGAGATTCGTAACAGGCAACAAATCATAAATTCCTGTTTACATAAAATCAAAAGATCAACTACTAAGAATATGTTAATAATGGTCATTAAGTAAAACTCAATTCCCATTATTATCGTAGCATGCAAATTATTCTGAACACGACGTTTTCGTTTATTTTCATGATGTGGCTTATGCTAACCACACCCATTCTATAAACTGTATTTGTGTCACAAAGTTGTTGTTCTTTGCCTTTTTACAGCAATTTTGTGATATAAATAATGGTATAAAAAAAAATTATTACATTTTACATTGAAAAATCTAATTTTCATTTTGGACTCTATTAAATATATTCAACTCCAACAAAAATTCAAAAATTGCTTCTTTTTCTCAGCATATAAGTATAATGCAACTAAAATTAGTTTATTAGTGTGCTATTAGATAGGGGGCTGTAAATACTTTTTTTTAAAACTTTGAGGATGTTCAACTCAAAGGAAAATAAATCAGTAAAAAAAACATTGTAACACAGGATTATATTATTACTGAAAAAAGTGAATAAAAAATTATGGACTTAAATCAACAGTTAGCACCTAGTGCAATGAATTTTTAGTAATAACTGATAGACACTGAAAACTTGATTCTGGACGGAAAGTTCATCGAACACCTAAAAACTACTTTTGAGAACAGCAATGTGTACAAAACTTATTGTGAACAAAACCATATACTAACTGAACTGTTAAAGATTGTAAAAATATTTTTCAAGGAATCAAATTTTGTATTTAGGGACAAAGAGTTTCTTACATTCAAATAGTAACAGAGAAAAAACCACCACCTCATAAACATTCAATAGTTTCAGTTTTGATTTTCATCTGAAGGTCTTTGTCTATTAGTTTCAGTAAACAGTATGGTAAAAAGCGAAAGGTACATCAAAATTCTCAAGATAAAAGTTCAGCAACAACTTCAAAACAAATTCCCACGTGGTGGATAAGGTGTACCAACTGCTTTAGCACTATATTATACTGACAAGAAAGTAAAAACTTTTTTCTATTTTCAAGCGGTGTAGTGGCTAGTTAATTCCCAAGATTTAAGACCAATTAAAAATCGTTTGGCAATAGTGTAAAAAGAACTTTGAAAAATTGATAGAACCAGTATCAGTATGGATTCATAAACCATTTGAAAAATGTGTAAACCCATTTTGTATACAAATATGTAAACACTAACTAAATTAATGTCAAATCATGTTCCTGAAATCTAAAGAATACAGGAGGAAATGTTAGTAACTAAATATTCACAAATCGTAGATATATGATTTGTTTCCTAAATTACGTTACTTAATTAAATAACATCATCTGTCTTCAGATTAATTTTCAAGCTACTTATAGTTCACAACTATTCATAAGGAGTATTGAGTTCTAGTTTAAAATAATGAAAAACATTGTTAATTTAATTAATTGCTTATTATATTATATATAAAAAACCAAATACACATTGACATGACTTTAAGATGTGAGCGCTTCAAAAAAATAGTTAGACCTTCCAAATTTAATACATTTTATTGTTTCTAATTAATTAATAAGTATAAAAGCATTTCCTCGGTAATTTAATTGTAACCCATTTTCAATTTTTAACAATTATTTTTTTCAAAATATATGAATCAATTGTTTTATAACTAAAAATATAATTTACTTATTACAACACTTAATTAAATATTATATTTGCAAACTGTCACTTTCAGTTATTAAAACGTCTTGTTTTCCATCAGGTAAGTTTCTTTAAAACTTTTAAAGTATAAAAAAACATAACTGTTTCAATTATAAAAAATGTTTACTATAAACTCTTGTACTATTAGATGATTTTGAGAAAGAAAACTAATAATTCAAACCCTAGAAATTATATTAATATAATAAGTAACAACATAAATTTATAATTAAAACTAATAATAGAATTGCATTGTTTCATGTATTTGCTTCTCTACACATTGGACAATATTTTATTGAAAATAATAAACACTAAGTTTGCTTAGCCATTAGCCTAGTATTGTATATTAACTTAACCCAATCTAAAACAAAGTTACTTAAGAATAGTTGCAAATTTATTTTTAATGTGTTGTTAGCATGAAATTTATTATTATATTATAACGAAAACAGAGTATCTGAGTAAGATAGGTTTAGGTACAAAAAACTGAAAACAATAATCTATGGTAATCAGTTTCAGAGTTCAGTGTTACTGTTAATAAATTTTTTCTTGTTATTACATACTTAAGGGGCCCATTTAGACATGCATAAAACCAATCCTAAACATGTCCTGAAGCTATACTCATAATTACTTTCTTTTATTGACTCGGAAGGTTATTTTTTATTGCATTTTAGTTGAGACTACCTTTTTGGGTACTCAGAGCAACGGCGCACTGTACTACGCTAGACATTAGACGAGTGTAAAACATTAGGTTAGTATGCAGATTGCACGATTTCCTGTAATGTGTATAAAATCATTATTTTGTTATTGTCACGGAAAGTTAATTTTTTTTACCTATATTGAAATATACGTATGAAGTATCCAGTCAGGATTGATTTGGTTGTAATTTCATACATTTAACCAAACAAATGTACTCTTGTAAGGCAAGAAAAGGGATCAAGTGAAGTCACCTGACTGAAGGTATAACTCTGCGGAAGCAGACATCTAATTAGGTAATGTAGTGTAAAATTAAAACCAACAGTATCCTAACTGGATACTTTAGAGATGTATTTAAATATACGTATATAGTAATAAGGTACAAAAACAATCCCCATAGGTGTGTGGTTGGTATCCAACACTCCATACCAAAAAAAAATTTTGAAAGGGCCAAAATAATGAAAGGACCATTATTTAGAATGGAAGTAATAGTAAAGTACTGAAACGTGTTGTATGTAAATGGTTCATAGTGTTTATTAAGGGTGACATTTCAATAAACATTTTTTTTAAAAAACAACTGACTTAAAAAAAAGAACCCAAATATATAACATTTACTTACTAAAAAGTAAAAAAAATTTTCTAATAACAAAAACATAATTTATCATAAGCTTAAAGTCACAAAATTTTGAAATTGGCACCAAATTTCATACTTGGACTCATATTTTACATACTTAATCTGACAAATAAAGGGATTTTACATGATGTTGGACCTCCTTGCCATGTAGATTAACAAATTATCATATACACATAGGCTATTCAATCATTTCTCCAATACACTTATTTTATAGATACAGTATAATAAATTTATGATATAGAAGGATTAAGGAGATATGATGTCTTACATTTATAATTATCTACAGTAATCACATTCTGTGTTAATCATTCAAAGAAGTTTCCTGATGTAATCATCTTGAATTCACTGATTAAAATATAATTAAATAGCTGACACGTTTCAAAACAATCGTTCCTTTTACGAAGCAAAGCCTCTACTGCTACCAAAGTAATTTTTAATTATATTTCAAAGAAGGTTGTATTTTACGCAATCTATATCACATACGCAATTTGACCGTTTAGGAAATATTTGGAATATATTTGATGGATTAGCAAATAGCATGCATGATTGCAACGCCAACTTCAAATTATTGTGGGTATTAAGCTTATGATAAATTATGTTTCCATTATTGTAAAATTATTTTTTACTCTTTAGTTAGTAAAAGTTATATATTTGGGTTCTTTTTTTAAGTGCATTCTGTTTTTTTTTATTTATTTTTAAAAGTATGCTTTTTAATTTCTATTTACAGTGTGTGAGGTTTAGTGGTGTCTCTTACCTTCAGATCACTAGGGTAGCTGGGCTGCATTCCAGGGAGAATATCCAACACTTCAGAAAACATCTACTTATAGACAAGGTTGAATATGTTGTGAAGGCCTATTAGACAGCATTTGATTTCAGCTCAAGACAATTGTGTCTTATTTAATGTGTCAACAGTATGGTTTACGGTTAACCGGATTTTAAGGCTATTTTTATTCAAGTTCTTGCTAGTGTAGGGCCAGTGTTTCAGAGTTTAGTTCTATGTGGCTTGTAGGGTTAAATACATAAAAGAAACTAAAAGGTGATGAATCATTCATTCTTTCATCTCACGTAGTAGGAAAAACATGGCTTGACAGCCCTCAGGATCGACTCTGACTCCAATGTCTAAAGGATAAGAATTAGTATTGGTCCATGCTGGTTACACAAACGGGTTGATTCCAAATGGGAACTTCAACTGGCAATTATCACGATCAGATGAATTCCACGAATTTTCTTAATGGGCTAAAGAACAATTGCTACCGAATCTTCAACCAAATTCTGTGATAGTTTTCGATAACGCGCCTTACCATAATGTTGGATTGAGCAAGGCTACTGTCTCTTCTTCCAAAAATGGGAAATGATTCGATGGCTAAGTGGAAGAAAAATTCCATTTACTAACGATATGCTGAAACCCGAACTCTACCGGCTTACTAAACTTAATAAACCATCTTAAAAATTTTATGAATTGTTTAAAAATGGTGGACACGTCAGCGTTAGATTACCACCCTATCACCCTGAACTGCATCTAATAGAATTGATACGGGCTCAAGTTAAAGGTTATGTAGCACAGAAAAATGTTACTTTTAAAATAGAAGATGTTATAAATTGTACAAAAAAAGCATCTCAGATATCGATGAAAATGCTTGGAGATTTGTTTGCAAAAAAGTTTTAAAAATCAAAAACGAGTATATTGAACAAGATCACATCGTGGATGATGTACTCGATCAGTTTATCATCAACGTAGATGAAGATGATAGTGACATGAGGAAACTAGTAAATATAGTGAAAATGATTCTGAAGATTAAACCTTGTAGTCATTGTTTCATTTATAATACAGTAGTAGGGCTAATACTAATTTGAGATTTCTGAAACTGTTTGAAGTGTTCATGAAAACATATGGAAGCCTGAGACCTATACAAGACTAGGTAACACATATCAACAGTTACTTCTAAAACAAATGCTTGTTATAAAACAAATAATGATAACAATAGTTTGATGCAGACATGATTTTTAAATGTGATGTTCTGCTTCTGTATAGATACGAGATTACAAAGAAACGAAATATGTACTCGTATGTACAGTGTTTACAGTTAGGCTAGTAGTGAGATGCTAAAGTAGAACAAGAGACACCGTTAAACCTCAAGCACTGAACATTATAATCGAATTTCTTTTCTTGCATTTGATTATGTTGGCAAAATTGATACTATTTATCCACACATATTTCCGATAATGTAATATCTCAGGCAAATATACAATAATCCGGTCTCTAATAACTATTAGGAAAAACATTCAGTACACATAAAATAATAATGAAAAAATAAAGTAAAAATTCATACTAAAGTTTTATTTAATGAAGTAATGAAATTTCCACCTTAGGTTTATTAAATATCTTGATTAAGGTAAATGAACTACATCGAATTTTCAGTGTATTTATTATGGCGTATCTCTTTGAGTCATATCAAGTTATATATCAATATGGGTAAACATCGAAAAAGGCACTTTCATGAGGAAAATTCATTCATTAGTATCTGATGATGTTCATTTTAAGCACCTTTATCAAGCGAAAAATAAAAAAAAAACTATTTGTTTTATACTTATTTTTTCTGTTATTTTTATCCAGTACATACAATAAAAATTTGTATTTGGATTATTAGTTATTTTATAACTCCTATTCCTTATTTTTTTAAAATTTCCCTCTAAACAAATTTTTTTAAACTTTAAAATAACATAATATTGTCTCCAAATCAGACGGATTGGGATGTAATTATAATGGCAGGGTGTCTGGTAAAATAGCTTGAAGAAATTCCCTGACTTTTCCTCTTTTAGATGTCTATAGAAAATCCAGTTTACATTGGGCCCATCCGTTGATATCTGAAGGATCTTGGATAAATCCAGACTTTGAACACCTTTTAAGAACGAATTGAGTAACTCTTTTGCTTTTGTGTCTGTAAGGAACACAGAACCAAAATATCGAGCTTTCACTTCATCCGTCTCTGCATCCCAATACCTAACACTCAAATCTATTTGGGCTCTTTGTGATATTTTGTTTAAACTTTCATCAAAGCCAATTACATAGTTAGAATTTGAATTTAATGATGTCAGTAACAGGTCTTTAAAATAATTTGATAAACCAAATACAACACTATAGGAAATTTTATCTTTCCGCAATCTCATGTTCTGTGCAATGGTGCTATCAGGGAACATCCTTGGAAAGAGGCACACACTACCTTCTGCATTGCTTAAAGAAGTGTTCCATTACTAAATTCACGCACCATATAATCTCTGCTTCGGTCACTTCATCTTTTAGTTTATATTTATCCTAAGGAAGGAGGGGAGGTAATGACGACATCTGCATGATGCGATTGCCCGCTACGGCAATAAAAACCGGAACCTTCCATGTTGAAATAAACAGTGTAAAAATAATCACCGTCAAATAAAACACATACTATCACGAGTCTAGACAAATAGCTGGCTACGAATGTTTACACAGCGTTCCGTGTGGTCAGAAACAGACCGAGTTATCTCTTATCCCCCACCTGTCTGATAACAGAACCACTGCGCACCCCAAGGCCATGGTCCACGCTAAAACTTCCCAGCTGTACCAACTCGACACGTTTAATATTTATTGACATAAGTCCTGAAGTCATAGCAACGGGCTTATCAAATAAATAATGGGCATCTAAATAAAGAGGTGTTATTTCCTGACTGCCCTGCCCCTAAACCGCTGGCTTACAATACCAAATATTCGAGAGCAATGGCCACTAGTTTTGTTTCTAATCAAAATAAATATTTTCCTGATTTTTTAAAATTTTCCCTGACTTTTCCCTGAATTTTCCAGAATCTTAAAATTCCCTGACTTTTCCAGGTTTTCCCTGTCACTAGACACCCTGAATGGGACCAACAGAAAGATTTCCTCTTTTACTTTCAAGCAAAATCACTTTGATTGGTTAAATACTTCCAAAGATATTGTGGAAACAAACAGGAAAAAAACATACAGAACCTTCTCTTTTTTTTAAGTCAGTTAAAAAATTGTTATTTTCGTTGTATCATGAGTAAAATTCAATACTTTTTAAGACATTTTACTTGTTTCAACGTAAAAGAATCAAGGTAAAACACTGATTTTGTGAGGTTTCAAATTAGCGTGATGAGGGGTAGAATACATTTTAATTGTTTGTGATGTGGGTGGAAGTTCTTTAATTATTTTTGTTGAGTTTCTCCATCGGCCAGTAAAATGTTTGGCCAAAGTCGCTTACGTGGCTAAACCGAACAAATACCATTATCTTTTTCTTTATTGACTCAGAAGGTTATTTTCGCATTTGTGTTGGGACTATTATTTTGATGCACAGTAGGAACTGCGCATCCTACTAACTGTAAACATTTTTCAATATTTTTACAAACATTTATTAAAATATACCTGTAAAATACATGTTTAGGAATGTTTAGGAATGTTTTGTTACACAGATCTATATGGTTGGCTAAAGTAAACTTTTACCTCGATTCCTAACACACCTAGTATTTTTGTGGTATTGGGGTTGTTTCCAATATTTTCATTGGGATATATTGTACCACTGAGCTCATGATATTGTTTACTAACCTAAATTAACTTTAATGCATTTCCCAGGGATATACGCTAGTTAGGTTAGGTTTAGTTTGATTGTATTTACCTTTTTATTAGAAGTAAAATAAATAAACCTAACTTAAACGTGTTTTTCGAGGCTAATTTGTGTGTTGGTTTCGATATATTTTGCCTATATTCTAATACAGTTGCAGCGTAAATTTCATGAAAAATTAGTCTCAACTAAAAGGCAAAAACAGTCGATATTCTACAAATTTAAACGAGTAAATTGTTTAAAAAAATTGGCAACAGCACGTAATATTTACCAAAAATCTTCAATAAGACATTTAAATTCACTTCCAACATACCCCAACAGTATAAAATTAAGATTTTATTTTTGTACAACACAACACTACATTCAAATATAACTAACGTATCCAATTAGGATAGATTTGCGTTTTAATAATTTTTATTAAAAATTACCTGGGTAAATTAGAGAGAATATTCTTGGCTTACCGTAATTGCAAAAATAGTTTACCCATTTATCTCCAGTAATGTGTGTTGTCGTATAAAAGATTGACTATCTATTCATGCTGGCTACTCTTACTCATAGATATTTAATAAAACCTGAAATGAAAGATTTCACTGCTACATTTGTTTGCCACAATAATAATTAATATTAGATAACGTTTAACAGTTCTTAATGTTTGTATGATAATATATTAACTCAATCATAATAAATGCAAATCATTTGCTTGCTTAAAATCTTCGACTTACTTTCAAGCAAAATCACTTTGATTGGTTAAATACTTCCAAAGTTATTGTGGAAACAAACAGAAAAAAACATATAGAACCTCCTCTTTTTTTTAAGTCAGTTGAAAAATTGTTATTTTTGTTGCATCATGAGTAAAATTCAATACTTTTTAAGACATTTTACTTGCTTCAACGTAAAAGAATCAAGGTAAAACACTGATTTTGTGAGGTTTCAAATTATCGTGATGAGGGGTAGAATACCCTCAGATGTTGACCGAACATCTCCAAGCAGAAGACACTGATGAAGATCAGCACATAGCAATCGAAAACGTTCTGTCTCAGTGAGTTTTAACAAATTTACTAAATATAAAGTTCAGATAGTCATAAACTATTGCTTAGTGATTAATGTTTAGGAATGTTGTGTTACACATATCTATATGATCAACTAAATTAAACTTTTACCATAAAAAATTAACCTTCAGTGACAATAAAAAGAAAATAATTATCAATATAGCATCAGAACATGTTTAGGAATGGTTTTATACACGTCTAAATTAGTCCCCAAAGTAAGTAATTACCTTTTTTTACCCAAATATGTCATAACTGAACACTCTGGGGTTTTAAATGTAGTATCAAATAGTAAATCACAAAATTTTAACATTAAATATCTAGTAATTGTTGTGTGCTATTGCCAATGTTTTATTTTAGTTTTTTCAATTACTCGTTTTTACGAACCTAGAGGTATTATAACAAGAAATATTGTACCAGAGTAATTTTTTAATAGTTGTTTCGATTCCTAAAACACCTACTATTTTTGTGGTATTGGGGTTGTTTCCAATATTTTCATTGGAATATATTGTACCACTGAGCTCATGATATTGTTTACTAACCTAAATTAATTTTAATGCGTTTCCCAGGGATATACGCTAGTTAGGTTAGGTTTAGTTTTATTGTATTTACATTTTCATTAGAAGTAAAATAAATAAACCTAACATAACCTAACTTTAACGTGTTTTCCGAGGCAAATTTGTGTGTTGGTTTCGATATATTTTGCCTATATTCTGATACGGTTGCAGCGTAAATTTCACGAAAAACTAGTCTTAACTAAAATGTGAAAAAAATCCGTATTTTCTGCGGCAAAAACAGTTTACCAAAAATCTTCAATAAGACATTTAAATTCACTTCCAACATACCCCAACGGTATAAAATTAAGATTTTATTTTTGTACAACACAACACTACATTCAAATATAACTAAAGTATCCAATTAGGATAGATCTGCGTTTTAATAATTTTTATTAAAAATTATCCTGGGTAAATTATAGAGAATATTCTTGGCTTACCATAATTGGAAAAATAGTTTACCTATTTATCTCCAGTAATGTGTGTTGTCTTATAAAAGATTGACTATCTATTCATGCTGGCTACTCTTACTCATAGATATTTAATTAAACCTGAAATGAAAGATTTCACTTCTACATTTGTTTGCCACAATAATAATTAATATTAGATAACGTTTAACAGTTCTTAATGTTTGTATAATAATATATTAACTCAATCATAATAAATGCAAATCATTTGCTTGCTTAAAATCTTCGACAAGTAAGGAATCACTTAAAGTTGATTATCAATATTATCAGCAAAATCAGTGTTTCAAGATTTATGCAGTTGAAAATCTAGAAATGTTATATTAATGTGTTAAGAATGTTTCTTTTTCGCCGTATTAGATATTCGTATGAAATACATTACGTTCCATACTCTGTGTAAGCCAGTGATAAGCAAAGTACGGCTGGCTGCCCTAAGAGCTAGTCAATCCGGCCCGCAGCTTGGAATGTAGTAGCCTAGAATTGCATATAGGCAAAATTTATTTTCTGCAGAAATAAAATAAAATTGTAGTTCCCTTCTCCTTATGTAGGCGTTGTGCTGTAGTAGATGACTGTAGTTCAATAACATGGTCTGCAGAAGACACAGATGAAGATCGGCACATAGCGATCGAAAACGTCCTGTCTCAGTACGTTTTACAAAATTTTAGTTCGGATAGACATACACTATTGTTTAAGTGATTAATAACATGGTAATGTGGAGTACAATTCGATTTGCTCGAACAAGCTTGAAACGAATAGGCCGCTACCGGACTTATTTTTAAGATCAGGCTACCGCTTGTAAGGTCACTAGTTCAGTCAGATACAGGGTTGTGTCATGTCACTTCAGCGGCTGTAAATGGCATATATTTTTATGTTTTTACTTTGTTGATAGTGATTGTTTACATTTTTTAACGTTACTATTGCAAGTAAAAAAAGTAAAGTTGATTCAGAATGTCGTGTTTCTAAATATTAGTGGACTTGGAAATACTTTTTTAAACTTGTTACGGATAATCATGTGTGCTTCATTTGCAATGGTTCTGCAGTTGTATCTAAGAAATTCAACCGCTCACGAAACTTCATTACAAAACATAATAACGCAAAAGTATAAAACTCTGACTAAATAATGGAGCCGTAAAGGAGCTCTGCATAAAAAACTATCTAAAATTGAAGTAATTTATAAGCGGTTTGTTTCACAACTTGAATTAACTTGTCTGTATTCATTAAAGGGAAAGACAAAAGAATCAGTTATCTTCCAAAAATATCAACAAACTGTCACATCTTCGAAAGTGCTTTGACATTTTTACTTATGGAGCACCAAATATGTCTGGGACAAAATCTGATGTTGCAGGCATATTTTAGGAATCATTTCATAAGAATGAAGACCTGTTACTTCATTATGTCATACATCAAGAAGCTCTGTGTAAATCCGCTCTAGACATGATACTATACCAGATGTTGTTATTAAGCTTGGTAATAGCATTCGTTCACGAGGTTTTAATCATAGACAATTTCGAAAATGTCTTGAATCACTGTAGTCTGAATATTCTGATGTACTTCACTACACTAAAGTAATATGGGTCAGTGAAGAACGGGTTTTGGAACAATTTGAGAATAAACTAGTGTGGACATTGGAAAGGTATTGTATGGCTTACCCACTTTGTATTTATTACACATCTTCTCAGTCATGTTAGTAAATTGAACCCTAAACTCCAGAGAAGAAACAAATTATTCCTGATATTTCAGGGGTTTCAAAACTCAATTGAATCTATTTTCCAAATAACTAGTCAAGAAAAGAATAACTATTCATTTTCCAAGATAATAATTATTGCAGTTCGGGAAGACAAACTCAAGAGTTATGAGAAAAGGTTGAAATTTCTTCATGAAAAATTTCCACGGACATTCCAAGACTTCAAAGTCATCGTAAAGGACATGGAAATTTTTAGCATGCCTTTTAATATTAGTTGTAAATCATTCAAACCAGAATCATTCACTACACAAGTTGTAATCTGAGCAAAAACATTAAATGAAACATAAATTCAAGATTCACAAAGTCTTTGATTACAGCTTTGTTATTCTTTACTTCAGTCACAATCTTTTTTAAAAGTCTCTTTCTATAGCGTATCTTCAAAATTCTTATTACTTCCTGACTGGGAGGGAGCAGTATTGAAGTTACATTGAGTGGAAAGGAAACCACATTCACATTCTTTAGTTTAGAATTATGTTGTGCAGATGTGCAGGGCAGTTATCAACAAAAAGTACAAGACTATCACTGTCTTTTGTAAAATTACTAGGTCCTTATTCCACTGTTTAATCCGCAGATTAAAAAGTTAGAATTAAAACCACGAGGTGCGGTAGACCCTATTGTTAACAAGGTTACTCTGTATTGCGTAATTTACGTTAATATTTAACATAGCAAGTTTAAGCACTGTTCTGAGCAAAACCGAGTCATTTAACACTAAAACGCAACGACACTGAATTTAATACAAATAAATTATAAATTGTTCATATCCCTTAACTACGCACTTACCCTAGGTAAGAAGTGATGCAACGTTGGAATCGAGGTGAAGTCTCCACAGTACTGTGGTCGTCTTAGGCAGCGTAGAATTCTTGAAGGCGATCACGCAACTAAAAAACTCAATTGAAGTTATGAGTAAACGTAAAAGTTAAGATTACAAAGCACTTAGTTTATTGCCGCGAGTACACGCACTAAGATTGCGCAACCGGCGAAATCGTGCGACACTTTGACTAAAACGGCGAAAATTATACAGTTTAAAATGTTCATAAACGCGGTCCAAACCTTACGCACAAATAACGAACGAAAGCGGTACTTTAAATTGTCTGAAACAAAACCCATGCGGAAATAAGCGGCGCGGTTTAACGTAGGACTGCACTGGTCAAGGGACAGAACGCTTCTTCTTTGTGTGCTGAAGCGGAAAAAGTACCTAGAATAAAGATGGGAGTGGGGGTGCGTAGCGTTCATCCAGAGAAAATCAATACTTATTTCAATATCGATTAGCGTGTCAGAGATCACGTGACCAATACGTCACGGCACAGCTGTTAGGTAGATCAAGGCAATTTCAAACTTCGAGCGCTGACTCGAACATACCGCCCACCAAAACGAATGTTTTTAATCCGCCAGGTGGGTAGGGGGCGAAGAACCAAAAGCACCGGGAACCGAGGGTGCCGAAGAAAAAGGTGGCAGGGTAAACGAAGAAAACCAAAAGAAACAACAGGGGCAAGAGCGCCGAAAAAAGAGGCTGTAGAAAAGCGGTGAAAACTAATGATGAAGCGGAAAGCCGACGAGCTGGCTGGATGTCCAAGAGTTGGAGAGGTGTTGCGCAAGTAAGTAGGAGGTGACCCCAGAATGATAGCAGCGGTTGGACATCTGTTGGAGCGGTGGTGGTTGCTAAAAGGGGTGGTTTCGTGGAGGCTGATGAACTCTCCCGCCCACCATGAGCATTCCGGAGGCGTCAACTAGAGGGCGAAGAGACTCGGTGATATGGTTGACTCTTCTAACTGAGCCACTGGCGGGGGTAACCTTGCGTATGTCCTTGTAGCGTTGAGAGGCGTTAACGGTGCGGATGACCTCTTTCCTCTCCATGGGTCGACGTGCAGCGGTGTAACGAGCGGCTAATCTCACATTGAAGGCGTGAGGTTGACGACATCGATGGTCTGGAAGCGATCCTGAGATAATCCATCCGAAGAAGGTGTTGAGGGCAGCGGGTTGACCTTTGATTATGGTCTGCGGTTCGTTAATAAGACTGCGATTAAATACGTCAGATCCTAGAATTAAGTCAATTTGGGCTGGAGTGTCAAAGTGAGGGTCAGCAAGTTGAAAATGCTGATACTGAGCACGTATGCAAGGTGCCAAAGCGGTAGATGGTAGCGGGTCAGCGATGTGAGGTAGTACTGCAGCTTCGACATCGAGTTTGAAATTTGAGGCATATCTAGAAGAGATTTGTAGGGACACATATTCTGATATATGTGTGGTTTGAGAAGCGACCCCGACAAGAGAAACATTTGATTTCCTAGTAGGTAAGCCCAACATGGTGGCTGCGGGTTTTGTTATGACAGACACTTGACTGCCTGGGTCAATGATTGCCCGAAGGATATGCGGATTGCCATAATGATCATTAGCAATGACCTGAGCGGTGCCTAACAAGGCAGAAGCGACTTTAGTGTTATAGGTGGCTAGAGGTTTTATATTGGTAGTTGACTTGTTACCGTTATTGGCTGAGTTTGGGTGCCGATGCGTGTACGGTCGCTGGGGCGAAGCTGAGTTAGAGTCATGTAACAAGGAGTGATGATTACCGTTGCAATGTTTACAAGTGTTGAGCGACTTGCATTTGTTTTGGTAGTGGGTGCCGAAACAATTGAAACAGCGCTGCATATGTCGTATAGACTCGCGACGTTCCTGGGCTCTTTGTTTGAGAAATTCTGGACAACAAAAGATATTGTGAATGGCTGAACAATAAAAGCACTGTGCGGCGGACGGACCGTTACGAGGCGGGTTGGTAGGTCTGGTAGACAAGCGAGGTCTGGATAAATTTTGTCTAACACGCGGTAATGGTTGCGGTGCGGGTGCTCTTCGATTGAATTGGACGCGTTGGCTTATCACTGGTGATCGCAGAGCCTGCGGTCGAGTTCTGGTGGTGTGGTGCGTTGTACTGCGGCGATGACCTTCATTCAGCTGTGTGGCTTCATCTGCGTGGTCGGTGTGGTTACTGGTAGCGGCTGCGGTAGTCGATATGAGCGTCATGATTCTAGCGGGGTATTCGAGGTGCGGTGTTGGACTATGTTCAGCTTCGAGGTTAGTTTCGACATGGTCAACGTTTATACAGTGGGCCCCTTGTGAATCAGGTTCATTTACCGCAGAAATTGGTACGCGGGGTTGCTGAGTGAATTTCATGTTAGTAGAAGCCGCGGCAGAAGTTTGGTTAAGCAATTCCAAGGCCCTAGCCTGCTCAGTGACGAAATCATTTAAAAGTTTGTATGTGGGCATTTGATTTGTTCCCAATCTGGTTTCAAAGTTAAGTCGAGTCTGTGCGTCTAAGTTACCAACAGACATTTGAAAAAGCAAGAAGTCCGCCAAGTCGTCTAACTGGACAGCCTTCAGTGCGCACACAGCATTTGAATGTGCGGTTAAAAATCGATTAAGTTCACTCTGAGACGCGTTCTTAATAGGTTTAAAGTCTTTAATGATTTGAAAATAATGATCGGCTAAACGGCGAGGGTTAGCATAACGATTGCGTAAGGCTTGATATGCGATATCATAATTATGCTCAGATATTGTAAGTCCAGTGACAATGGCTAACGCGTCTCCTTTAAGCGCTGACTTTAAATACTGAAATTTCTGTATTGCATTAATACTGCTATTGCAATGTACCATTGAGTCAAACATTGTTATAAAATCGGTCCATTCATTACTATTGCCTGAAAAGCTAGGCATTGTAAGGTTAGGTAAGTTGGGCGAACTTGTACCGGGGTTAACCTGCGAGGTTGACTTCACCTCGGTCTTAATAATGCTCGGATATTTAGCCAACATTGGCAAATACATATCTTGAAATTGCTTTTTAATTTTAAATGCGTTTTCAGCAAGATCGGCAACTTGACTGGCGAACGTTTTCTCTAATATATCATAAGTTTCAATAAAATTGGATTGAATGCGTCGAATTTCCCGTGCGAGGCCTTCTGGTATTTCTTTATCGTTAAGCACATTTTTCACTTGTTCCAGCTCGCCTACAATATCTCTCAACTTAGACAAATAATACTCCGTATTAATTTCCATTTTAATAATAAATTTCAAAAAAAAACACAAATAATTAAAATTTAAAACTCACTATAAGTTCAAACGCGGTAATAAAGTGGACTGTATAAAATTTGTAAGTCGTAGCAAGCATAAACACTTCCTTGTTCGTAATCGTGTATCGATCGATGCAACTATGAGCCACGTGGCTTATTGCGCAATGTGGCACCGGTATTTATCGTTACCGTTTTCCTGTATCGATGTGACGCACATTTCTCCACGTCGCGGTAAGCACATGGTTACGTTAGTCACAACTTCAAAAATTTTAAATTTATAAATTTTATCGCTGAAATAATTCACTATCCGGTCCGGTGGGGACCAAATGTTTAATTTGGTCACAAAGGAACCACGTGATCACTAATACAATTATCGTGAAATTTAAAAGAACCATAGGTCGCTGAAATAATTCAAATAATCCGGCCCAGTGGGGACCAAATGTTTAATCCGCAGATTAAAAAGTTAGAATTAAAACCACGAGGTGCGGTAGACCCTATTGTTAACAAGGTTACTCTGTATTGCGTAATTTACGTTAATATTTAACATAGCAAGTTTAAGCACTGTTCTGAGCAAAACCGAGTCATTTAACACTAAAACGCAACGACACTGAATTTAATACAAATAAATTATAAATTGTTCATATCCCTTAACTACGCACTTACCCTAGGTAAGAAGTGATGCAACGTTGGAATCGAGGTGAAGTCTCCACAGTACTGTGGTCGTCTTAGGCAGCGTAGAATTCTTGAAGGCGATCACGCAACTAAAAAACTCAATTGAAGTTATGAGTAAACGTAAAAGTTAAGATTACAAAGCACTTAGTTTATTGCCGCGAGTACACGCACTAAGATTGCGCAACCGGCGAAATCGTGCGACACTTTGACTAAAACGGCGAAAATTATACAGTTTAAAATGTTCATAAACGCGGTCCAAACCTTACGCACAAATAACGAACGAAAGCGGTACTTTAAATTGTCTGAAACAAAACCCATGCGGAAATAAGCGGCGCGGTTTAACGTAGGACTGCACTGGTCAAGGGACAGGACGCTTCTTCTTTGTGTGCTGAAGCGGAAAAAGTACCTAGAATAAAGATGGGAGTGGGGGTGCGTAGCGTTCATCCAGAGAAAATCAATACTTATTTCAATATCGATTAGCGTGTCAGAGATCACGTGACCAATACGTCACGGCACAGCTGTTAGGTAGATCAAGGCAATTTCAAACTTCGAGCGCTGACTCGAACATACCGCCCACCAAAACGAATGTTTTTAATCCGCCAGGTGGGTAGGGGGCGAAGAACCAAAAGCACCGGGAACCGAGGGTGCCGAAGAAAAAGGTGGCAGGGTAAACGAAGAAAACCAAAAGAAACAACAGGGGCAAGAGCGCCGAAAAAAGAGGCTGTAGAAAAGCGGTGAAAACTAATGATGAAGCGGAAAGCCGACGAGCTGGCTGGATGTCCAAGAGTTGGAGAGGTGTTGCGCAAGTAAGTAGGAGGTGACCCCAGAATGATAGCAGCGGTTGGACATCTGTTGGAGCGGTGGTGGTTGCTAAAAGGGGTGGTTTCGTGGAGGCTGATGAACTCTCCCGCCCACCATGAGCATTCCGGAGGCGTCAACTAGAGGGCGAAGAGACTCGGTGATATGGTTGACTCTTCTAACTGAGCCACTGGCGGGGGTAACCTTGCGTATGTCCTTGTAGCGTTGAGAGGCGTTAACGGTGCGGATGACCTCTTTCCTCTCCATGGGTCGACGTGCAGCGGTGTAACGAGCGGCTAATCTCACATTGAAGGCGTGAGGTTGACGACATCGATGGTCTGGAAGCGATCCTGAGATAATCCATCCGAAGAAGGTGTTGAGGGCAGCGGGTTGACCTTTGATTATGGTCTGCGGTTCGTTAATAAGACTGCGATTAAATACGTCAGATCCTAGAATTAAGTCAATTTGGGCTGGAGTGTCAAAGTGAGGGTCAGCAAGTTGAAAATGCTGATACTGAGCACGTATGCAAGGTGCCAAAGCGGTAGATGGTAGCGGGTCAGCGATGTGAGGTAGTACTGCAGCTTCGACATCGAGTTTGAAATTTGAGGTATATCTAGAAGAGATTTGTAGGGACACATATTCTGATATATGTGTGGTTTGAGAAGCGACCCCGACAAGAGAAACATTTGATTTCCTAGTAGGTAAGCCCAACATGGTGGCTGCGGGTTTTGTTATGACAGACACTTGACTGCCTGGGTCAATGATTGCCCGAAGGATATGCGGATTGCCATAATGATCATTAGCAATGACCTGAGCGGTGCCTAACAAGGCAGAAGCGACTTTAGTGTTATAGGTGGCTAGAGGTTTTATATTGGTAGTTGACTTGTTACCGTTATTGGCTGAGTTTGGGTGCCGATGCGTGTACGGTCGCTGGGGCGAAGCTGAGTTAGAGTCATGTAACAAGGAGTGATGATTACCGTTGCAATGTTTACAAGTGTTGAGCGACTTGCATTTGTTTTGGTAGTGGGTGCCGAAACAATTGAAACAGCGCTGCATATGTCGTATAGACTCGCGACGTTCCTGGGCTCTTTGAGAAATTCTGGACAACAAAAGATATTGTGAATGGCTGAACAATAAAAGCACTGTGCGGCGGACGGACCGTTACGAGGCGGGTTGGTAGGTCTGGTAGACAAGCGAGGTCTGGATAAATTTTGTCTAACACGCGGTAATGGTTGCGGTGCGGGTGCTCTTCGATTGAATTGGACGCGTTGGCTTATCACTGGTGATCGCAGAGCCTGCGGTCGAGTTCTGGTGGTGTGGTGCGTTGTACTGCGGCGATGACCTTCATTCAGCTGTGTGGCTTCATCTGCGTGGTCGGTGTGGTTACTGGTAGCGGCTGCGGTAGTCGATATGAGCGTCATGATTCTAGCGGGGTATTCGAGGTGCGGTGTTGGACTATGTTCAGCTTCGAGGTTAGTTTCGACATGGTCAACGTTTATACAGTGGGCCCCTTGTGAATCAGGTTCATTTACCGCAGAAATTGGTACGCGGGGTTGCTGAGTGAATTTCATGTTAGTAGAAGCCGCGGCAGAAGTTTGGTTAAGCAATTCCAAGGCCCTAGCCTGCTCAGTGACGAAATCATTTAAATGTTTGTATGTGGGCATTTGATTTGTTCCCAATCTGGTTTCAAAGTTAAGTCGAGTCTGTGCGTCTAAGTTACCAACAGACATTTGAAAAAGCAAGAAGTCCGCCAAGTCGTCTAACTGGACAGCCTTCAGTGCGCACACAGCATTTGAATGTGCGGTTAAAAATCGATTAAGTTCACTCTGAGACGCGTTCTTAATAGGTTTAAAGTCTTTAATGATTTGAAAATAATGATCGGCTAAACGGCGAGGGTTAGCATAACGATTGCGTAAGGCTTGATATGCGATATCATAATTATGCTCAGATATTGTAAGTCCAGTGACAATGGCTAACGCGTCTCCTTTAAGCGCTGACTTTAAATACTGAAATTTCTGTATTGCATTAATACTGCTATTGCAATGTACCATTGAGTCAAACATTGTTATAAAATCGGTCCATTCATTACTATTGCCTGAAAAGCTAGGCATTGTAAGGTTAGGTAAGTTGGGCGAACTTGTACCGGGGTTAACCTGCGAGGTTGACTTCACCTCGGTCTTAATAATGCTCGGATATTTAGCCAACATTGGCAAATACATATCTTGAAATTGCTTTTTAATTTTAAATGCGTTTTCAGCAAGATCGGCAACTTGACTGGCGAACGTTTTCTCTAATATATCATAAGTTTCAATAAAATTGGATTGAATGCGTCGAATTTCCCGTGCGAGGCCTTCTGGTATTTCTTTATCGTTAAGCACATTTTTCACTTGTTCTAGCTCGCCTACAATATCTCTCAACTTAGACAAATAATACTCCGTATTAATTTCCATTTTAATAATAAATTTCAAAAAAAAACACAAACAATTAAAATTTAAAACTCACTATAAGTTCAAACGCGGTAATAAAGTGGACTGTATAAAATTTGTAAGTCGTAGCAAGCATAAACACTTCCTTGTTCGTAATCGTGTATCGATCGATGCAACTATGAGCCACGTGGCTTATTGCGCAATGTGGCACCGGTATTTATCGTTACCGTTTTCCTGTATCGATGTGACGCACATTTCTCCACGTCGCGGTAAGCACATGGTTACGTTAGTCACAACTTCAAAAATTTTAAATTTATAAATTTTATCGCTGAAATAATTCACTATCCGGTCCGGTGGGGACCAAATGTTTAATTTGGTCACAAAGGAACCACGTGATCACTAATACAATTATCGTGAAATTTAAAAGAACCATAGGTCGCTGAAATAATTCAAATAATCCGGCCCAGTGGGGACCAAATGCTTAATCCGCAGATTAAAAAGTTAGAATTAAAACCACGAGGTGCGGTAGACCCTATTGTTAACAAGGTTACTCTGTATTGCGTAATTTACGTTAATATTTAACATAGCAAGTTTAAGCACTGTTCTGAGCAAAACCGAGTCATTTAACACTAAAACGCAACGACACTGAATTTAATACAAATAAATTATAAATTGTTCATATCCCTTAACTACGCACTTACCCTAGGTAAGAAGTGATGCAACGTTGGAATCGAGGTGAAGTCTCCACAGTACTGTGGTCGTCTTAGGCAGCGTAGAATTCTTGAAGGCGATCACGCAACTAAAAAACTCAATTGAAGTTATGAGTAAACGTAAAAGTTAAGATTACAAAGCACTTAGTTTATTGCCGCGAGTACACGCACTAAGATTGCGCAACCGGCGAAATCGTGCGACACTTTGACTAAAACGGCGAAAATTATACAGTTTAAAATGTTCATAAACGCGGTCCAAACCTTACGCACAAATAACGAACGAAAGCGGTACTTTAAATTGTCTGAAACAAAACCCATGCGGAAATAAGCGGCGCGGTTTAACGTAGGACTGCACTGGTCAAGGGACAGAACGCTTCTTCTTTGTGTGCTGAAGCGGAAAAAGTACCTAGAATAAAGATGGGAGTGGGGGGTGCGTAGCGTTCATCCAGAGAAAATCAATACTTATTTCAATATCGATTAGCGTGTCAGAGATCACGTGACCAATACTTCACGGCACAGCTGTTAGGTAGATCAAGGCAATTTCAAACTTCGAGCGCTGACTCGAACATCCACATTCATCATAAAGTACAAGTCACATTGTGCAGACGCTACACAAAATACGCTATCCCACACTTTATCACACCACAAAATAACTAAGAACACTGCTATCTTTCAACTATACCGCAATAAATCACTCTACAGACTGACCAAACGAATAAACATACCCTCAACCCAAATCGCCAAAGTCATGTGGTAAATATATTGATATTACGACAAATGTCATAGTTGTTCCTGAACAACTACGCACACGCATGTCTAGAGCAATGTCGGCACTGAATAATATTTTGATGTGCATCACATATATTCTTACGTGAATTTTGTTACACCCACACATAGATATGTAACTTGTGTAAATTGCGTTTGGGAATGCTAGGATTCATATAGCTGACAAAATTCTATCCAAGACTATGAACAGACACCGTGAGGTGGTTGGTGTGCCCAGTCATACATACCATATTCATGTACCTTGTAGGTTGTAATAGTTGTGGGGAATTTTTTAGTTTATTAGTATTTAGTTACTTTTTAATTTTTCTATTTTAAAGATTACGCATTAAGTTTACGAAACCACAGGTGTAGTATTGCTATAAACTTGACCCATATTATAGAAAAGTCGCAAATTACTTTTTCAAGTGTTGTTTGCATGAAATTTATTTTTTGACTGTGCTATACTGAAAATAACGGTAATTAGTTACTTTAGGGAACTACTTACGTGACGTCACGTGATCTCTATTCTCACCTTATAAGTGTAGATATATTTTGTTATGAACAACGTTTTGGGTTAATTTTTTTGAAATAGTAACTCGCAAAATGCCTAAATTTGCTGTTGACTTCCAAAAAATTACTAACTTAAAATAGAAAAAAGATCAACTTCAACAAAGCTCTATTAGGTACCACATACCTTACAAAATGGTTAAACTCACACACATTTATTTTTTTTTACTATAGTAAGGCAATTATTACTCACAAGAGTGAAACAAATACAAACACTATTCCACTCACAAAAGAGAAAATATTCCATTGAACATTTACACATGTGTCCTTCTAATTGTGGCATAGAAATTATAGATATTTTAGCGCAAAGCAATTTGAAAAACTCACAGTCCTGCCAAACTTTGGAAAAGTAAAATATTACTTCATGTATTTTATTCCCATACTTACAATCACAGAGCACTGAGTACTATACTGTACATTATAATCAATTCAACTTTATGGCCTTTCTAAAAGAAACTATTGTCTATTTAATATCGTTTATCTATAATTAATATTATATTAATATCTACAAAAACAAGTAGCTAAACATTAAATAATTTTTTTACTGATAAACTTATAATTCTACATATTATTATTCCAATAATTACAAATAGACAAACTTTTATCTTCAATTAGTATTACATAACTACCTTCAAAATTGAAAAAAATAACACCAAATACTTCTTTTATAAAAAGTTCTGTTTGCAAAACCCTTTAATTACATCCTACACTCACTGAACATCTACTTAAATTCATCAGATTATAGGGTAACGTTTACTTGAAAAAAAAACATAAATTATAAAATCAAAATAAACTCAAGGTTATGTATAAAGTCAAGACAAAATTAACCTAAACACGGAGTAATCAACTATTTATAACATTGTCTTAAGTCTATTCATATTCCTACGGAGTAGCCAAGAGTAGCCGCGACAGACAACACTGGTACTGCAAGCTTCAGAAAAAGATATTGATTCATAATAAGCCTAATTTTAAAATAGAAGAAACTCGGTACATTTTTTACAAATACTACAGTGTGACCAAAGTTCGGTGTAATTCTGAGTTCACTGGTTCGGCCTGAAAAGATGTTGCCAATGAATTAAAAAAGTATTATTTCATTGAAAACTGTTACTGATAAGTATAAACTGCTGATTTTACTGATAATGAAGATTGCTGTGCATAACTCTGGATTTGATGTGAGGCAATAACGCCCAAAAGGTTACGATTCCTCATATTTTTTGCCAATAATACTCATAATTAGGAAGTTTAATAGAGTACTTTAAATACATTTTTTTTTATGAATAGATTTTAATTGAATTCATTATTAAGTATATTTGACTTACTCAAAAGTTGAAATGGGTCTATTAATTTATTAAATAAAAAGAGATTTCAAAGTATTCAAAACTGAAACTACAGAATAGGTACATGTAATGTAAATCTTGTTTTACATGAGTAAAAAACAGGAGGACCAAAAAACACTGGCAGCTTGCTTGTGCTGCGTACATTGGACATGGGGCCGTCGGCTACGAATGATGCTGGACGCCTGTACTAAGAAGTAAGTAAGTTGTTTTACAGGAGGGGAATAATTACACCGTGAACATTTGGAAGGGTTTTTACAGAATAGATATTTAGATGTGTTGTAAGTCTTGTTTTTCAGAAGTGGAATAATTACAATGTTGTAGTCAGAAAATTTGTAAGGTTCTAACTAAATTAATATTCTAGTGATCTGGAAATACAAGCCAATGCTTGTAAGATTCAACTTCACAATGTAATATGAAAAAATTAATTATAATATATTAACCACAATACATTATCCAAACAACAATACATATTTTACAAACAAGGACACAAAATGAAAACCCTTTAAAACGTACAAATGGAATAGAATGTAGAAAATGAAGTCATTAAAGGTATGAGTATATATAACTTTAAAACCACTGGAAAAGCAAAAACAATATTTTTGAAGAAAAATTACCATCTATTTATTAAAACCTATAATCAGAATGTACAGGTTATAATAAATTACAAATAGGCAATGTGAAAAAATATTAACACTGTGACTATTGCAGTGATTACGCACAATCAAATTAATCCGTTTTTGTCAAGACGCAAAACTATTTTCTCAGTATTTTAGCAAATACAGTTGCAGTAAATACTGATAAAGCTCAATTCCTTCAGTTTGAACTCAATTTAAAATAGTATAGTCCGTCCCTGACAAATGTTGCTCCCAACCTATAAGTATTATTTTAAGCAAAACAAACACAATAGCACTCTTTTTGTCTCAATCTCCATAGTGAGGAATCCTATATGTTATAGCACTAACTTTTACAGGAACAGAATAATCACACTGTGAACATTTGTAAGGTTTTTTTCTATATTGGGTGCGGATATGTAATTTAATACTTCCTTTTACAGAAGCTGAAATATCACACTATGAATATTTGTAAAGTTTTTCTTCAGGATGGGTATCTATATATTTTATAAGACTTCATTTTCCAGAAGCTGAATAATCATACTGTTAACATTTGTACAGGTTATCTACAGAATGTGTAATCATATGTTATATAAGACTTCCTTTTTCAGAAGCTGGAAAATCAAACTATGAACATTTGAAAGGTTTTTGTCCAGAATAGGTATGTTAAGGTTTATTAATACATCCTTTTACAGAAGTTGTCTAATCACACTGTAAACATGTGTAACGCTTTTCTTCAGAATGAGTACCAATAAGTTTTATAAGACTTCATTTTACAGATGCTGAATAGTCACACTGCAAACATTTATAGAGGTTTTCTCCATTATAGGTACATAAATGTGCAATAAGACTTCCTTTTAAACAAGCTGCATAATCACACTGTGAACATTTGTAAGGTTTTTCTCCAGAGTGGGTGTTTATATGGTATATAAGATTTCCTTTCTCAGAAGCTAAATAATCGCACCATGAACAATTAATAGGTTTTTATTCAGAGTGGGTACGCATATGTATTTTAATTTGTCCTTTTACAGAAGCTGAATAATCACACTGTGAACACTTGTAAGGTTTTTCTCCAGAATTAGTATGCATATGTATTATAATAATTCCTCTTCTAGAAGCTGACTAATTGCATTGTGAGCACTTGTAAGGTTTTTCTCCAGAATGGGTATGTAAATGTGTTACAAGATATCCTTTTAAAGAAGCTGAATAGTCACACTGTAAACATTTGTAAGGTTTTTCGCAAGAATGGATATGCATATGTTTTTTAATACTTCCTTTTGTAGAAGCTGAATAATCGCATTGTGAGCATTTGTAAGGTTTTTCTTCA
Organism: Prosapia bicincta; assembly: GCA_036971475.1. Lineage (NCBI taxonomy): Eukaryota > Metazoa > Arthropoda > Insecta > Hemiptera > Cercopidae > Prosapia > Prosapia bicincta. Next base: position 60,429,068 of record JBAIZL010000005.1, on the reverse strand, counting down.
AAATGAGTATGCATATGTATTTTAATCCTTCCTTTTGTAGAAGCTGAATAATCGCACTGTGAACACTTGTAAGGCTTTTCTCCAGAATGGGTACGTAAATGTGTTACAAGATATCCTTTTAAAGAAGCTGAATAGTTGCACTGTAAACATTTGTAAGGCTTTTCGCCAGAATGGATATGCATATGTTTTTTTAATACTTCCTTTTGTAGAAGCTGAATAATCACATTGTGAACATTGGTAAGGTTTTTCTCCAGAATGGGTAGGTAAATGTGTTACAAGATTTCCTTTTGTAGAAGCTGAATAATCACACTGTGAACACTTGTAAGGTTTTTCTCCAAAATGAGTATACATATGTATTTTAATACTTCCATTTGTAGAAGCTGAATAATCGCATTGTGAGCATTTGTAAGGTTTTTCTCCAGAATGGGTACGTAAATGTGTTACAAGATTTCCTTTTACAGAACCTGAATAATCACACTGTGAGTATTTGTAAGGTTTTTCTCCAGAGTGGGTATTTATATGGTATGTAAGATTTCCTTTCTCAGAAGCTAAATAATCGCACCATGAACAATTAATAGGTTTTTTTCAGAATGAGTACGCATATGTATTTTAATTTGTCCTTATACAGAACCTGAATAATCACACTGTGAACACTTGTAAGGTTTTTCTCCAGAATGAGTACGCATATGTATTTTAATAATTCCTCTTGTAGAAGCTGAATAATCGCATTGTGAACATTTGTAAGGTTTTTCTCCAGAATGTGTACGTAAATGTGTTACAAGATTTCCTTTTACAGAAGCTGAATAATCACACTGTGAACACTTGTAAGGTTTTTCTGAAGAATGAGTACGCATATGTATTTTAATCCTTCCTTTTGTAGAAGCTGAATAATCGCACTGTGAAGATTGGTAAGGTTTTTCTCCAGAATGGGTACGTAAATGTGTTACAAGATTTCCTTTTAAAGAAGCTGAATAGTCGCACTGTGAATATTTGTAAGGTTTTTCTCCAAAATGAGTACGCATATGTATTTTAATCCTTCCTTTTGTAGAAGCTGAATAATCGCACTGTGAACACTTGTAAGGTATTTCTCCAGAATGAGTACGCATATGTATTTTAATCCTTCCTTTTGTAGAAGCTGAATAATCGCACTGTGAACACTTGTAAGGTATTTCTCCAGAATGAGTACGCATATGTATTTTAATAATTCCTCTTGTAGAAGCTGAATAATCGCATTGTGAGCATTTGTAAGGTTTTTCTCCGGAATGTGTATGTAAATTTGTTACAAGATATCCTTTTAAAGAAGCTGAATAATCACACTGAGAACATTTGTAAGGTTTTTCTCCAAAGTGGGTATTTATATGGTATGTAAGATTTCCTTTCTCAGAAGCTAAATAATCGCGCCATGAACAATTAATAGGTTTTTATTCAGAATGAGTATGCATATGTATTTTAATTTGTCCTTTTACAGAAGCTGAATAATCACAATGTGAACACTTGTACCGATTTTCTCCAGAATGAGTACGCATATGTATTTTAATAATTCCTCTTGTAGAAGCTGAACAATCGCATTGTGAGCATTTGCAAGGTTTTTCTCCAGAATGGGTATGTAAATGTGTTACAAGATTTCCTTTTACAGAAGCTGAATAATCACACTGTGAATATTTGTAAGGTTTTTCGCCAGAATGGATATGCATATGTTTTTTAATACTTCCTTTTGTAGAAGCTGAATAATCTCATTGTGAACATTTGTAAGGTTTTTCTCCAGAATGGGTACGTAAATGTGTTACAAGATTTCCTTTTACAGAAGCTGAATAATCACACTGTGAATATTTGTAAGGTTTTTCTCCAGAGTGGGTATTTATATGGTATGTAAGATTTCCTTTCTCAGAAGCTAAATAATCGCACCATGAACAATTAATAGGTTTTTATTCAGAATGAGTACGCATATGTATTTTAATTTGTCCTTTTACAGAAGCTGAATAATCACACTGTGAACACTTGTAAGGTTTTTCTCCAGAATGGGTATATAAATGTTTTACAAGATTTCCTTTTATGGAAGCTGAATAGTCGCACTGTGAACACTTGTAAGGTTTTTCTCCAGAATGAGTACGCATATGTATTTTAATATTTCCTTTTCTAGAAGCTGAATAATCGCATTGTGAACATTTGTAAGGTTTTTCTCCAGAATGAGTACGCATATGTATTTTAATTCGTCCTCTTGTAGAAGCTGAATAATGGCACTGTGAACACTTGTAAGGTTTTTCTCCAGAATGAGTACACATATGTATTTTAATATTTCCTTTTGTAGAAGCTGAATAATCGCATTGTGTACATTTGTAAGGTTTTTCTCCAGAATGAGTACGCATATGTATTTTAATTCGTCCTCTTGTAGAAGCTGAATAATGGCACTGTGAACACTTGTAAGGTTTTTCTCCAGAATGAGTACGCATATGTATTTTAATAATTCCTCTTGTAGAAGCTGAATAATCGCACTGTGAACACTTGTAAGGTTTTTCTCCAGAATGAGTACGCATATGTATTTTAATAATTCCTCTTGTAGAAGCTGAATAATCGCACTGTGAACACTTGTAAGGTTTTTCTCCAGAATGAGTACGCATATGTCTTTTAAAATTTCCTCTTGAAGAAGCTGAATAATCGCATTGTGAGCATTTGTAAGGTTTTTCTCCAGAATGTGTACGTAAATGTGTTACAAGATTTCCTTTTAGAGAAGCTGAATAATTGCACTGTGAACACTTGTAATGTTTTTCTGAAGAATGAGTACGCATATGTATTTTAATCTTTCCTTTTGTAGAAGCTGAATAATCGCACTGTGAACACTTGTAAGGTTTTTCTGAAGAATGAGTAAGCATATGTATTTTAATACTTCCTTTTGTAGAAGCTGAATATTCGCATTGTGAACATTGGTAAGGTTTTTCTCCAGAATGAGTATGCATATGTATTTTAATATTTCCTTTTCTAGAAGCTGAATAATCGCATTGTGAACATTTGTAAGGTTTTTCTCCAGAATGAGTACACATATGTATTTTAATTCGTCCTCTTGTAGAAGCTGAATAATGGCACTGTGAACACTTGTAAGGTTTTTCTCCAGAATGAGTACACATATGTATTTTAATATTTCCTTTTGTAGAAGCTGAATAATCGCATTGTGTACATTTGTAAGGTTTTTCTCCAGAATGAGTATGCATATGTCTTTTAATACTTCCTTTTGTAGAAGCTGAATAATCGCATTGTGAACATTTGTAAGGTTTTTCTCCAGAATGGGTACGTAAATGTGTTACAAGATTTCCTTTTGAAGAAGCTGAATAATTGCATTGTGAGCATTTGTAAGGTTTTTCTGAAGAATGAGTACGCATATGTATTTTAATACTTCCTTTTGTAGAAGCTGAATAATCGCACTGTGAGCATTTGTAAGGTTTATCGCCAGAATGGGTAAAAGTATTTACAACAAGATTTCCTTTTTTAGAAGCTGAATAATTACAATGCAAACATTTGAAAGGATTTTTTCTATGATGGCGTTTAAAGTGTGTTTTAAAACTAGTTGAGATTAAATATGAAAAGTTCCATTGTCGATGCTTGTAAGGTTTTATACGAATGTGTTTTTTCAAGTGGATTATAAGTTCATTTATCTTTGAGCCTCCAAAACAACAATGTCTACATTTTAATAAGTTAATTCTTTTCTTCTTCATACTAACCATGAGCTCTGACATTCCTGATGCTCTGAAGTTGCATATTGTATCTGCATTCTGGTTACTGGTGTTGTAATACATTGCTGGATGATTGTGAGTTTTAAGATTTTTTCAAAATCTTCTTTATTCAATTTTAGTTTACTGTTTTCACAGGTTTCTGAAAATATAAAAATATTTTTCATTTTAAACTTCTTACTATTTATTTAAAAATTTATTATAATTAATTATGTCTTAACAAAACACATTCCATTATTAAAGAGAGTTTCATAGGCAACACATTAAGAATAAATATTTATACATTTATGCACATACTTAAAGTAGACATTCTCCTTGCCTACATATATACTAGAATAGTTTTTAACATTTTTTTTCAATCACTGTTGCACTTAAAAATTTGTCTCAAGCTGTAATACCAAGAAATTACTGGTACAAACAAAAAAGTTACATGATTATTTTCTCATTCCCTATTGGCTACACATAAGAAAAATGACAAAATTATTCATTTATATTATTAAATAATATTAATTCGAAATTGTTTAAATATTTTAGATACAAAACTTAATCATAACAATGTTTCTTAGACAATAAAATCATTGCAAAATGATTAAGTGCTTGTTGAAAAAATCAACTCAGCTTCATTTTGCGGTCGATTTTTTCAAATTTTAAGCGTTTTAAAACAGGTTAATAAACCGGATGACACTAAAACCACAAGGGAGGCACAGTATTGAATAAAAAAAATTTGCCTTACTGATACAACTACAATAAGACCAGACCTGGCAGTATCCTATCTTTGCACTTCATCCTATCATTTGATAGGATAAGGATAGGTTCACCATATGGAGTTGTTCAGTTTTTTATTATTTTTTTTTTTATTCTAAAAGTGTTGTCTGACTTTAATACATAAGTTATTAATTTTATTTGTTTCCATGTCTTACATGAACAATGATTTTGTTCTCCTGATATCGTAATCTAAACATCTGCTTAATTTATGAAAAGTTTTATATTTTAGAAACCATTTCCAGTTTTTGGGTAAATGTTATCTTAACCTATCTAAACGTAATCAGTAGGTCAGAGCAATGAAACTTAATATACAATTGACCACTAAACCTGTTTAACTTAATAAACAAATATTGTATACGTTTTCTCTTAAAAAAATTGGCATTGTACCGACAAGTATTTATTATACAGAGTATCAAAGTAAAAGAAAAAAGTTGAGGTGTTATACTTCTTCTTGACAGTATAAAAAAATATCAGTTGGGGTACATTACTTGTTGTTGACAGTTTATATTATATATGTTTATAATTTGTGTCGAGTATGAAATATCTCAAAACATTTATCCGGATATAGAGGTTACTAGATAAATTGTTTAAAAAAATAAGATGACAATCAAGATTATATCTTTTATTTTTCATTTGATAGTACTTTTCACAACTTTTAAAAATTACACACAGTCCTTACCCCACACATCCTGTAACATTATCTCAGACACCATTTTCACTACTTTTCAAGATCTAGTGACAGTTGCATGTTATGTCTACAATAGTGAATGCATTAAACCATCAAAATGAAGACAGGTTTTTAAAAAAAATATATGAATATGAGTCAGAATCACGAACAACCAATTTTGGTCTTAATTCCATATCAAGAGTAATATCTAAAAACTAAATTTAAATATTATGAAATTACTTAAATAAATAACAAAGACACGTTACAACAAACAAACAACAATAAATAATTACAAGCAAAAACGTAGCAATAAATAATAATAATACAATAAATTAGTAACAATATTGATAAATTATAAATATAAGTGTTCAACACTTAATAAATATATAAAACTAAGTATCTAACGAGGGGGTGAGCTGGTTGGTCCTCGTCCTGCCCCTGGATAGCCGTGTATTTTGAGCAAAGAGTAAATTGCACGGTGAAAAGAACGCCAGCATTAGGTTTCCTTGTGAAAGTCCCATGGGAGAAGCGAATACTAGTCCTAAAATCAGTCTTTTTCAAGACTATTTTTTTCAAGTCTTCACCTTCGGCAAGACAAGAGCATCCTAACCGTTTGAAGGTCGTTATTAGGAACCAGAAAGGACAAAGCAATAGATCAATGTGACTAAATTTTAATATTGCCAAAAATCTCATTATGAGAGAGAGGCGCATTGGGGTTTTAAAAAGATACGAAATATGGTGCCCAACCAGAACTACAGCAAGAACGCTAATGCATTTAAAGAGGAAAGCTAAACACGATCACATGCATGTATCAATAGTCACGACTTTCAGAGAACGAGTAGTTAAGCAAGGAAAAAAGACTACACGTAACACAGCAACTAAAAACTCACCAAGTATTATCGTTATGCACTTGAACGCAAGGTCACTTCGAAATAAGTCAGACGAAGTCAAGAAAATATTAGAGGAAAGAAATGTTAAGATAGCATGTATACAAGAGGCATCTTTACCGCAGGATGAGTCGTATCACACAAAGTTCAAGTGCTGCAAAATGTATTGCACAACTAGAGGGAATCGACGCAGTGGCGGATTGTTCACTCTGGTCCATGAATCATTGACAGTAGAGAGCATAGAAAGTGTAGTAAAAACCCATACTGAGGTTGCGAAACTGAAAATTAGAGTCAATAGCAATTAAGCATTCGTTCTGTACAACGTCTACGTTCTGGGACCAGGCCTGCGCTGGGAGGATCTACATATATTGCAGATGGAAGAAAACACATTAATTTTGGGCGACTTCAATACCAAACACCAATAATGGTAACGGAACTGTTTTATACAGCTGGTTATTGAATAACAACCTAATCCTCATGAATCACAAACACGATGCAACATTCCAATCAGCATCTGCTGGCACGCTTAGCAGCTTGGACTTACAGCTTGTACCACAGCTGCCACCCCCTCTTTGTGGTACAAACTTGTGAGCTGGAGAGTTGGAAATGATCTTGGAAGCGACCATTTCCCAGTATTCGTCGAATTAGCAAACGAGGAACAACGCTATAATAAACAGTCGTTACAAGATTCGGAAGGCAGACTGGAATGCATTTAAGGAGGAAACGACAATCCCAACCGAAAACCAAATTGTCCTTGACATATTCGAATCGGGGTTAATGTCTGCACCTGATAACATCCCAAAACAAACCAGCAACGCTAAACACAAATTCATGAATAACTGGTGGAACAGCGACTTGCAGCTGATAGACACTGAAAACTTGATTCTGGACAGAAAGTTCATCGAACACTAAAAAACTACTTTTGAGAACAACAATGTGTAAAAAACTTATTGTGAACTAAAGCTATAACTAACTTATTGCAACTAACTGTTGCTAACTGAACTGTTAAAGATTGTAAAAATATTTTTCAATAAATCACAATTTTATATTTAGGGACAAAGAGATTCTTATATTCAAAAAGTAACAGAGAAAAAACTACCACCTTATAAACATTCAGTAGTTTCAGTTTTGATTTTCATCTGAAGGTCTTTGTCTATTAGTTTCAGTAAACAGTATAATAAAAAAAGAAAGGTACATCAAAATTCTCAAGATAAAACTTCTGCAACAAATTCCCACGTGGAGGATAAGGTGTACCAACTGCTTTAGCATTATATTATACTGTCAAGAAAGTAAAAACTTTTTTCTATTTTCAAGCAGTGTAGTGGCTAGTTAATTCAAAAGATTTAAGACCAATTAAAAATCGTTTGGCAATAGTAGAAAATAAACTCTGAAAAATTGATAGAAACAGTATCAGTATGGATTCATAAACCATTTGAAAAATGTGTAAACCCATTTTGTATACAAATATGTAAACACTAACTAAATTAATGTCAAATCATGTTCCTGAAATCTAAAGAATACAGGAGGAAATGTTAGTAACTAAATATTCACAAAACGTAGATATATAATTTGTTTCCTAAATTACGTTACTTAATTAAATAACACCATCTGTGTTCAGATTAATTTTCAAGCTACTTATGGTTCACAACTACTCATAAGGAGTATTGAGTTTTAGTTTAAAATATTGAAAAAAGTTGTTAATTTAATTAATTGCTTATTGTATTATATATAAAAAACCAAATACACGTTGACGTGACTTGAAAATGTGAGAGCTTCAAAAAAATAGTTAGACCTTCCAAATTTAATACATTTTATTGTTTCTAATTAATTAATAAGTGTAAAAGCATTTCCTCGGTAATTTAATTGTAACCCATTTTCAATTTTTAACAATTATTTTTTTCAAAATATATGAATCAATTGTTTTATAACTAAAAATATAATTTACTTATTACAATACTTACTTAAATATTATATTTGCAAACTATCACTTTCAGTTATTAAAATGTCTTGTTTTCCATCAGTATACTTTATACTTTTTAAAGTATAAAAAAACATAATTGTTTTAATTATTTAAAAAAAATTTATATAAACTCTTGTACTATTAGATGATTTTGAGAATGAAAACTAATAATTCAAACCCTAGAAATTACAATAATACAATAAGTAACAACATAAATTTATAATTAAAACTAATAATAAAATTGCATTGTTTCATGTATTTGCTTCTCTACACATTGGACAATATTTTTTTTACCTATATTGAAATATACCTATGAAGTATCCAGTCAGGATGGATTTGGTTGTAATTTTATACATTTAACCAAACAAATGTACTCTTGTAAGGCAAGAATAGCGATCAAGTAACGTCACCTGGCAGAAGGGTTGGTTAAGGGTGACATTTCAATTCAAATTTTTTTTTAAAAAAACAGAACTGACTTCAGATGTACAGTAATCACATTCTGTGTAAATCATTCAAAGAAGTTTCTTGATGTAATCATCTTGAATTCACTGATTAAACTATAATTAAAAATTAGTTAACTAAGTGAGGGCTTACTTGCTGACACGTTTCAAAACAATCGTTCCTTTTACGAAGCAAAGCCTCTACTGCTAGCAAAGTAATTCTATTTTATAATTCAAAGAAGGTTGTATTGTACGCAATCTGTATATATCTGAATGTAAAATATGCAATCACATAATTTTTATTGGACAAAATCTGATGTATGGTCTTTGCTGAGAACAAAGAACAATTATTGTCCCACATACTATCATAATAAATACATGAAATTTTTTGTCTCATGAGAATAGTTTATACTTCGCTATATCTAATCATGGGAAATCAAGCAATCAAAAAGTTTGATTGTTTAGGAAATATTTGATGGATTAGCAAATTGCATGCTAGATTGTGGCGCCAACTTCAAATTATTGTGAGTAATAAGCTTATGATAAATTATGTTTCCGTAATTTGTAATATTTTTTACTTTTTAATTATTAAAAATTATATATTTGGGTTCTTTTTTTAAGTGGGTTCTGTTTTTTTTCTTTATTTGTGAGGTATGCTTTTTAATTTCTATTTACAGTGTCTGAGGTTTAACATTGTCTCTGACCTTGAGATCGCTAGGGTGGACTGGGCTGCAGTGCGGGGAGAATATCCATTACTTCAGTAAACATCTACCTATAGTCAAGGTTGAATATGTTGTGAAGGCCTATTAGACAGCATTTGGTTTCAGCTCAAGACAATTGTGCCGTGTTTAAAGTGTCAACAGTAGGGTTTAAGGTTAACCGGATTTTAAGGTTATTTTTATTCAAGTTCTTGCTTGTGTAGGGCCAGTGTTTCAGAGTTTAGTTCTAGGTGGTTTGTAGGGTTAAATACATAAAAGAAACTAAAAGGAGATGAATCATACATCCTTTCATCTCATGTAGTAGGAAAAACATGGATTGACAGCCCAGGGATTGAATCCCACGAATTTTCTTAATGGGCTAAAGAACAATTGCCACAGAATATTCCAACAAATTCTGTGATAGTTGTCGATAACACGCCTTACCATAATGCTGAATTGAACAAGGCTCCTGTCTCTTCTTCAAAAAATGAGAAATGATTCGATATCTAAGTGAAAGAAAATTTCCATTTACTAACGATATGCTGAACCCGAACTCAACCTGCTTACTAAATTTAATAAACCATCTTAGAAATTGTATGAATTGTTGAAAAATGGTGAACACATCAGCGTTAGATTACCACCCTATCACCCTGAACTGCATCCCATAGAATTGATATGAGCTCAAATTAAACGTTATGTAGCACAGAAAAATGTAACTTTTAAAATGGAAAATGTTATAAATCTTACAAAAAAAGCCATCTCAGATATCGATGGAAATGCCTGGAGTTTTGTTTGCAAAAAAGTTTTAAAAATCAAAAACGAGTATATTGAACAAGATCACATCGTGGATGATGTACTCGATCAGTTTATCATCAACGTAAATGAAGATGATAGTGACACGAGGAAACTAGTAAATATAGTGAAAATGATTCTGAAAATTTAACCTTGTAGTCATTGTTTTATTTATAATACAGTAGTAGGGCTAATACTAATTTGAGATTTCAGAAACTGTTTGAAGTGTTCATGAAAACATATGGAAGCCTGAGACCTATACAAGACTAGGTAACACATATCAACAGTTACTTCTAAAACAAATGCTTGTTATAAAACAAATAATGATAACAATAGTTTGATGCAGACATGATTTTTAAATGTGATGTTCTGCGTCTGCATAGATACGAGATTACAAAGAAACGAAATATGTACTTGTGTGTACAGTGTTTACAGTTAGGTTAGTAGTGAGATGCTAGAGTAGAACAAGAGACACCGTTAAACCTCAAGCACTGAACATTATAATCGAATTTCTTTTCGTGCATTAGATTATGTAGGCAAAATTGATACTATTTATCCACACATATTTCCGATAATGTAATATCTCAGGCAAATATACAATAATCCGGTCTCTAATAACTATTAGGAAAAACATTCAGTACACATAAAATATTAATGAAAAAATAAAGTGAAAATTCATACTAAAGTTTTATTTAATGAAGTAATGAAATTTCCACCTTAGGTTTATTAAATATCTTGATTAAGGTAAATGAACTACATCGAATTTTCAGTGTATTTATTATGGCGTATCTCTTTGAGTCATATCAAGTTATATATCAATATGGGTAGACATCGAAAAAGGCACTTTCATGAGGAAAATTCATTCATTAGTATCCGATGTTGTTCGTTTTAAGCAGCTTTATCAAGCAAGAAATAAAAAAAACCTATTCGTTTTATACTTATTTTTCTGTTATTTTTATCCAGTACATACAATAAATGGTGTGATTGCTTATTTGGATTATTAGTTATTTTATAACTCCTATTCCTTATTTTAAAAAAATTTCCCTCTAAACAAATTTTTTTAAACTTTAAAATAACATAATATTGTCTCCAAATCAGACGGATTGGGATGTAATTAGGGACCACCAGAAAGATTTCCTCTTTTACTTTCAAGCAAAATCACTTTGATTGGTTAAATACTTCCAAAGTTATTGTGGTAACAAACAGAAAAAAACATATAGAACCTCCTCTTTTTTTTAAGTCAGTTGAAAAATTGTTATTTTTGTTGCATCATGAGTAAAATTCAATACTTTTTAAGACATTTTACTTGCTTCAACGTAAAAGAATCAAGGTAAAACACTGATTTTGTAAGGTTTCAAATTATCGTGATGAGGGGTAGAATACCCTCAGATGTTGACCGAACATCTCCAAGCAGAAGACACTGATGAAGATCAGCACATAGCAATCGAAAACATTCTGTCTCAGTGAGTTTTAACAAATTTACTAAATATAAAGTTCAGATAGTCATAAACTATTGCTTAGTGATTAATGTTTAGGAATGTTGTGTTACACATATCTATATGATCAACTAAATTAAACTTTTACCATAAAAAATTAACCTTCAGTGGCAATAAAAAGAAAATAATTATCAATATAGCATCAGAACATGTTTAGGAATGGTTTTATACACGTCTAAATAAGTCCCCAAAGTAAGTAATTACCTTTTTTACCCAAATATGTCATAACTGAACACTCTGGGTTTTTTAATGTAGTATAAAATAGTAAATTCTCACAAAATTTTAACATTAAATATCTAGTAATTGTTGTGTGCTATTGCCAATGTTTTATTTTATTTTTTTCAATTACTCGTTTTTACAAACCTAGAGGTATTATAACAAGAAATATTGTACCAGAGTAATTTTTTTATAATTGTTTCGATTCCTAAAACACCTAGTATTTTTGTGGTATTGGGGTTGTTTCCAATATATTCCACATTGGAATATATTGTACCACTAAGCTCATGATATTGTTTACTAACCTAAGTTAACTTTAATGCGTTTTCCAGGGTTATACGCTAAAGTTAGGTTAGGTTGTATTTACCGTTTCATTAGGAAGTAAAATAAATAAGCCTAACATAACCTAACTTTAGCGTGTTTTCCGAGGCTAATTTGTGTGTTGGTTTCGATATATTTTGCCTATATTCTAATACGGTTGGAATCACTTAATGTTGATTATCAATATTATCAGCAAAATCAGTGTTTCAAGATTTATGCAGTTGAAAATCTAGAAATGTTCCATTACTGTGTTCAGAATGTTTCTTTTTCTCCGTATTAGATTTCCGTATGAAATACATTACGTTCCATACTCTGTGTAAGCCAGTGATAAGCAAAGTACGGCTGGCTGCCCTAAGAGCTAGTCACTCTGGCCCGCAGCTTGGTATGGAGTAATCTATAATTGCATATAAGAAAAATTTATTTTCTGCAGAAATAAAATAAAATTGTAGTTTCCTTCTCCTTATGTAGGCTTTGTGCTGTAGTAGATGACTGTAGGGGTTGTGCTGTAGTAGATGACTGTAGTTTAATAACATGGTCTGCAGAAGACACTGATGACGATCGGCACATATAACGATCGAAACGTTCTGTCTCAGTAAGTTTTACAAAATTTTAGTTCGGATAGACATAAACTACTGTTTAAGTGATTAATAACAAGGTAATGTGGAGTACAATTCGATTTGCTCGAAAAAGTTTGAATCGAATAGGCCGCTATCGGACTTATTTTTATTTAAGATCAGGCTACTGCTTGTAAGGTCAGTAGTTCAGTCAGATGCAAGGCTGTAAATGGCATATATTTTTATGTTTTTACTTTGTTGATAGTGATTGTTTACATTTTTTAATGTTACTATGGCAAGTAAAGTTGATTCAGAATGTCGTGTTTCTAAAGATTAGTGGACTTGGAAATACTTTTTTAAACCTGTTACGGATAATCCTCTGTACTTCATTTGCAATGGTTCTGCAGTCATATCTAAGAAATTCAACCACCCACGAAACTTCATTACAAAACATAATAAAGCAAAAGTATGAAACTATGACTAAATAATGGAGCCGTAAAGGAGCTCTGAGTAAAAAACTATCTAAAATTGAAGTAATTTATAAGCAGTTGTTTCACAACTTGAGTGGATCATTAGCGATTTTAAAATCTGTTGTTTTGCGTCGGATGAAAGTACGGACATAACTGATAGCTCAGTTACTGATTTTTTTAAAAAGATATTGATCATAACTTTTGTCTTACTAAAGAATTAACTTGCCTCTATTGAGAAAAACTCAAGAGTTATGAAAAAAGGTTGAAATTTCTTCATGAAAAATTTCAACGGACATTCCTAGACTTTAAAGTTATCGTACAGGACCTGGAAATTTTTAGCATGCCTTTTAATATGGGTTGTAAATCATTCAAACCAGAATTACAGCTCGATCTAATTGAGTAAAAAAATAACACTGAATTGAAGTAACTGCCTTAATTAATTTAAATACACTTAACACAAACTATACTATGCACTACACAAGTTGTAATCAGAGCAAAAACATTTAATGAAACACAAATTCAAGATTCACAAAGTCTTTGGTTACAGCTTCATTATTCTTTACTTTGGTCACAATCTTTTTTAAAAGTCTCTTTATATAGCGTAACTTCAAAATTCTTATTACTTCCTGACTGAGAGGTAGAAGTAATGAAGTTACATTGAGTGGGAAGAAAACCACATTCACATTCTTTAGTTTAGAATTAATGTTGTGCAGATGTGCAAGGCAGTTATCAACGAAAAGTGCAATTGTTCTTTTCTTATTGGAAATACGCTTGTCTAGTAAAAAAATACAGAAAAATTCAGACCTGTCCAAACGCAAGTCTTCTCATTCAGTGGAAAAGTTTACTTAGTAGCCAACTCCCACCCTTGGTAGTTGAGCTATTTGGCGACGAGCTGATCACTAGAGGTGGGCCTCTTTGAAGATGGGAGTGTTGTAATCCTGTTCCCGGTCCAGGACTGTGCAATCATTAAAGTGTTTAACATTCATAAGTTCACTACCACGCAGGAGACACTCGGGGGTCAGTAGCACATGTATGCGATTGAGGCCGCAGTAAGGTAATCATGACAGGTCTTCAATCTGGACGCTGCATCGCTAACGGCTCGGGGCAAGTTATGGTCAATTGGTCTCCAGTCACAAGATTTCCACCGCTTTTCTGCTGAGACTTTCCTCAATCGAACGTGATTCCATTTTGTGGTGGACATCTTTATTAGGGACCTGGAAGACTGTAGTGAACTCAGATGCTTGGGCTGAGGGAGGCTTGTACTAAGGTAGTTGATCAGCCTTTTTATTGCCAGTAGTGTTTACATTGCTTGGGATCTACTGGAAATTAAGTACCCACTCGGCATTTAGTTTTCTTCTACAGTCTATGGTTTTACTCCTCTCCTATGGGCTGCAACACCTTGACATGGTGGAGAGGCTTAATCCGGGCGTGGGGGACGGGTGGAGCGGAGCTGTACGTATGTGGCTCCATATAAACGGGCCAGTCATAGCACTTGAAGGGCTGTTCTGCCCGGCTCTCGCTCTGCCCTTCCTTTGCGGGCGGGAAAAAAGAAGCACCCCCCATCCAGGTTGGTGGTCTGAATGGGCACATACACCCCCGATCTGAAGGTGTTATGCAATCCGTGCCGATGTAGATTCGTGGCCCTCATGGTAAGGAGGGTCTTTAACGGAGCCTCAGGGGCACCTGGGTCCACCCCTGAGTACTTGAGTCGCCTTACCGCCGTAAGCAGTAAGGGACCTTTATTTCCCTAACTGCTCTTGGGAACACATGGCAGAAACAAAAAAAATAAACTTAACTGGTCAGGGCTTAGAACCTACCGACGAATCTGTCCCAAAGGATGTGGCTTCGGCCCCCGTAGAAACAGATGGAAAACTAGTTACGAAGGCAACTAGAGGAATGAGTGGGACACAAAGAAGGAAAGCACTCTGGCATTCCTACCATGAGGAAGCAAAGAAGGCGGAGGCGGAGAGCAGAGAACCACGGCCACCCTCTCTGAGGAAACACCAGTCCAGGCAGCGGAAGGGTTTGACGGAGGCTGGGGCTAGAACCCACCCCGCCAGTGGATCCTGTAGGACCTTAGTACAAGAGAAAGAGAGGAAGAGGAAGGAAAGGAGTACTTCTAATCCTACTCCAGAGTCGGAGGCCAAAAGGAATAGACAAGGGTCTATGCCTGTTGGGTCGGGAGGTCTGTCTTTCTCGTTGATTTCCGCCAACCTACCGAGGGTTCTAGTTACCTTTGAGGATAGTGTAGGCCTGAGGATGGAAATGGCGGCGTTCGACCACCTTAAGGGCACCGTCATGGACCGGATTCTGGACACTCCTAGTAGAGGTTTTGTTCCGCGATTCAGAGACACTCACTTAAGAGATGGAGTCGCAGCATTTATTTGTGCTGAGGAGGAATCGGCAAAATGGCTGAGAGAAGTGGTACCGTCAGCTAAGCTCCACCCCTCAAGCAATGATCCTGCAGATTAGCTTACACCACAGTAAAAGCGCCTCGGTGGTTCTAACCAGGTGCTTAAATGTGAGGCACACATTACCAGCGCTGGCGCTGGTGCAAGAACCGTGGCTGGTCAGAAACCGTATAAGGGGTCTGACTGCAGCTGGGCGCACCTACGCATATGGGGAACATGAGGTGCACAGAGCATGTGTGATAGTCAGAGGACTAGAAGCCACGCTGATTTAAGAATTTTCAACTAGAGACCTTGCAGTGGTTAGAATTCGAGGTAAGTGGGAGCAGGGAGTTTATCGTGGTCTCCACTTACTGTGCCCACAATAGAGAATCACCCCTGCAGAATTACGTAAATTACTTCGGTACTGCAGGGAGAGGAATATAGAAATCTTAGTGTGTTGTGATTCCAATGCTCATAATGAGGTGTGGGGAAGCACAGACACAAATGAGCGAGGTGAGGAGCTCCTCGCTTTCTTGATTGAAGAAAACTTTGTGGTTTTTAAACACAGGTGCCGAGTCAATATTTGTCACTTCAAACAGAATGGAGGTACTAGATATCACCTTCTGTAATAAACAGATGGTAATGTAGGTGCATGACTGGCAGGTTTCGTATGAGCCCTCTATGTCTGATCACTGGATCATCACTACTACGATGATGGAAGATGTCCCCCCATGTGGTGTGGCTTAGGAACCCGAGGACAAACTGGGAAGGTTTTAAGTCCTCGGTGAGGAGGCGGATGTCAGACTTCCGTGGTAAATATGGTACATCAAACGAACTGGAAAATATTGAGGCCTACATCAGGACTGTAATTTCCACGTCATTTGACGAAAATTGCCCTCTCTCGCGGATAAACACTGGGCGTGGTGGAACAGCGAGTTAGAGGCAAGACGGAAACTAACTAGAAGGCTCTTTAATAGAGCAAAGAAGAAGAAAACGGCAGAGACCTGGCAGGCATAGTCTCTATATGCAGAGAAGACAGCCAGGGTCTCTATAAAAATCTAATAAAAAAGGTAAAACGTGCTTCTTGAGAAAAGTGGTGCTCAGAGACAAGCACACTGAGTGACACTGCTAGACTGTTTAAAGTGTTAGCAGGTGGCTCAAAACGAAAGTTATCTTTATCCCCAAACCGGCCATGAAGGTTATGTTGGGTTTTCCATCCTTCAAATTAGGATGGAGGCAATGAAAACTGCATACCGGCTAAGTTGTACCAGGCAGTGGAAGACAAGTAGCAAACGTCATAAACAGCTATTTGGGGATTCACTGAAGGAGCTCTGATAGAATCTCAGGATAAGATACTGTCTCTTAAAAGGGAAAAACGAAAATACAAAATCCATATTCCTGCAAGAGAGGCATGGGCGGAGTATAGACCCAGACATGGTGAAATCTGGTTCACTGATGGGTCCAGGATGACGGAAGGAGTGGGAGCAGGATTTAGTGGACCGAGAGACCAAGAGAGATTTTGTCATCGCCTGGAGGACTATAACTCTGACTTCCAGGCGGAGGTGCTTGCGATCAAACTATGTGCTGAGGAAATAATAGAGTCTGGCAGGAGGGGCAAGACCATCTGGATTTGCTTGGACAGTCAGGCAGCTCTGAAGGCTTTAGGTAAGGCTAGTACCAGCTCTAGGCTGGTGGCTGAGACTATAGCTTCTCTAGCAGAGCTGAGTAAGTATAATTCGCTCAACCTAACCTGGATTCAAGGACATTCTGGCTGGATAGAGAATGAGAGAGCTGACACCTTAGCAAAACAAGGGTGTGTAACTCAAGGACCGTTGCTGAGGGCAATGGGTATGCCGCCTCAGGAGGGGCGCAGGAGGATCACAACACATATAGACAGGTTGTGCAGGGAAGAATGGAAAGCAACCTTGGGGTGTTACAAATCCAAGGTACTCTGGGGTTACTTAGGAGATTTGTGAGGCAAAGAACTACTCTTCTTAAGTAGAGATCAACTCAGAGTTACTGTAGAGCTGGTCACAGGCCATGGGAATCTGAGGAGGTTCCAATACCAAATTGGAAAATCTAGGTCCCCTGTGTGCAAGAGATGCGACAAGGACCAAGAGGAAAACCCAATCCACGCACTCTGTGAGTGTCCTGCTTTGGGAGCTGCAAGGAAAAAGTGGTTTGGCTTGCAGGTATGTACACCAGAGGATATCAGAAGATTTAGCATCAGGTGGGTACTTGGTTTCTGCAGAGGTAGGTATCCACTAAGCTAGTCCTGTGGTAGGAATGGGAAAAGAGTACAAAGGCTGCAGCTAAGTGCCCTACACCGATAAGGTCCCTCCGAGTTTTAGTAATAATAATAATAAACTACCTTCAAAATTGAAAAAAATAACACCAAATACTTCTTTTATAAGAAGTTCTGTTCACAAAACTCTTTATTTACATTATACACTCACTGGACATCTACTTAAATTCATCAGAATATAGGGTGACGTTTACTTGAAAACTAACATAAATTATAAAATCAAAATAAACTTAAGGTTATGTATAAAGTCAAGACAAAATTAATCCAAACACAGAGTATTTTGTAATATTTTGTAATTATTTTTGTGGTATTGGGGTTCTTTCCAATAATTTCATTGTAGTTTAATAGAATACTTTATTAAATACATTTTTGTGTGAATAGATTTTAATTGACTTCATTATTAAGTACATTTTACTTACTCGAAAGTTAAAATGGGTCTATTAATTTATTAAATAAAAAGAGATTTCAAAGTATTCAAAACTGAAACTACAGAATAGGTACATGTAATGTAAGTATTGTTTTACAGGAGGGAAATAATCACACTGTGAACATTTGGAAAGGTTTTTACAGACTAGATATTTACATGTGTTGTAAGACTTGCTCTAAAGAAGTGGAATAATTACAATGTTGTAGTCAGAAAATTTGTAAGGTTCTAACTAAAATAATATTCTAGTGATCTGGAAATACAAGCCAATGCTTGTAAGATTAAACTTCACAATGTAATATGAAAAAATTAATTATAATATATTAACCACAATACATTATCCAAACAACAATACATATTTCACAGACAAAGACACAAAATGAAAACCCTTTAAAACATACAAATGGTATAGAATATAGAAAATGAAGCCATTAAAACGTACAAGTATATATAACTTTAAAACCAATGGAAAAGCAAAAACAATATTTTCGAAGAAAAATTACCATCTATTTATTAAAACCTATAATCAGAATGTACAGGTTATAATGAATTACAAATAGGCAATGTGAAAAAATATTAACACTGTGACTATTGCAGTGATTACGGCACAAATTAATCAAATTAATCCGTTTTTGTCAAGACGCAAAACTATTTTCTCAGTATTTTAGCAAATACAGTTGCAGTAAATATTGATGAAGCTCAATTCCTTTAGTTTGTACTCAATTTAAAATAGTATAGTCCGTCCCTGAAAAATGTTGCTCCCAACCTATAAGTATTATTTTAAGCAAAACAAACACAATAGCACTCTTTTTGTCTCAATCTCCATAGTGAGGAATCCTATATGTTATAGCACTAACTTTTACAGGAGCAGAATAATCACACTGTGAACATTTGTAAGGTTTTTCTCTAGAATGGGTGCGGATATGTAATTTAATACTTCCTTTTACAGAAGCTGAAATATCACACTATGAATGTTTGTAAAGTTTTACGTTCGAATGGGTATCTATATATTTTATAAGACTTCATTTTCCAGAACATGAATAATCATACTGTGAACATTTGTAAGGTTTTCTACAGAATGTGTAAGCACTGTTATATAAGACTTCCTTTTTCAGAAGCTGGAAAATCACACTATGAAAATTTATAGAGTTTTTCTCAAGAATAGGTATGTAAATGTGTTATAATACTTCCTTTTAAACAAGCTGGTTATTCACACTGTGAACATTTATAAGGTTTTTCTCAAGAGTGGGTATTTATATGGTATATAAAATTTCCTTTCTGAGAAACTGAATAATAGCACTGTGAACAATTAATAGGTTTTTATTTATAATGAGTATGCATATGTATTTTAATTCTTCCTTTTACAGAAGCTGAATAATCGCACTGTGAACACTTGTAAGGTTTTTCTCAAAAGTGGGTATTTATATGGTATGTAAGATTTCTTTTCTCAGAAGCTGAATAATCGCACTGTAAACAATTAATAGGTGTTTATTCAGAATGAGTACGCATATGTATTTTAATACTTTCTTTTAGACAATCTGAGCATTTGTAAAATTTTTCTCAAAAATTGGTACGCATATGTTTTATAGGAGTACTTTTTTCAGAAGCTATATAATCACATCCTGCTATTTGTGAGGTTTTTCTCCAGAATGGGAACGTACATGTGTTACAAGATGTCCTTTTACACAAGCTGAATAATTACAATGTGCACATTTGTAAGGTTTTTCTCCAGAATGAGTACGAGTATGTACTATAAGACTTCCTTTTTGAGAAGCTGAATAATCACACTGTGAGCATTTGTAGGGTTTTTCTCCAGAATGTATTCGCAAGTGTTTTATAAGATCTCCTTTTCTCGAAACTGCATAGTCACATCCTGAACATTTGTAAGTTTTCACTCCAGAATGATTACATAAATGTTTTATAAGATTTCCTTTAACAGAAGCTGAATAATGACACTGTGAACATTTGTAAGGTTTTTCTCCAGAATGGGTACGTGAATGTGTTACAAGATCACCTTTTACAGAAGCTGAATAATCGCACTGTAAACACTTGTAAGGTTTTTCTCCAGAATGGGTACGAGTATGTACTAAAAGACTTATTTTTTGAGAAGCTGAATAATCACATTGTGAACATTTGTAAGGTTTTTCTCCAGAATGGGTACGAGTATGTACTATAAGATTTCGTTTTAGAGAAGCTGAATAATCACATTGTGAGCATTTGTAAGGTTTTTCTCCAGAATGGGTACGTAAATGTTTTATAAGATTTCCTTTAACAGAAGCTGAATAATGACACTGTGAACATTTGTAAGGTTTTTCTCCAGAATGGGTACGTAAATGTCTTATAAGATTTCTTTTTACAGAAGCTGAATAATTGCACTGTGAACATTTGTAAGGTTTTTCTCCAGAATGGATACGAGTATGTACTATAAGACTTCTTTTTTCAGAAGCTGAATAATCACATCCTGAACATTTGTAAGGTTTTTCTCCAGAATGATTACGTAAATGTGTTAAAAGATGTTTTTTTACAGAAGCTGAATAATCACACTGTGAGCATTTGTAAGGTTTTTCTACAGAATGGGTACGAGTATGTACTAAAAGACTTATTTTTTGAGAAGCTGAATAATCACATTGTGAACATTTGTAAGGTTTTTCTCCAGAATGGGTACGTAAATGTTTTATAAGATTTCCTTTAACAGAAGCTGAATAATGACACTGTGAACATTTGTAAGGTTTTTCTCCAGAATGGGTACGTAAATGTCTTATAAGATTTCTTTTTACAGAAGCTGAATAATTGCACTGTGAACATTTGTAAGGTTTTTCTCCAGAATGGGTACGAGTATGTACTATAAGACTTCTTTTTTCAGAAGCTGAATAATCACATCCTGAACATTTGTAAGGTTTTTCTCCAGAATGATTACGTAAATGTGTTAAAAGATGTTTTTTTACAGAAGCTGAATAATCACACTGTGAGCATTTGTAAGGTTTTTCTACAGAATGGGTACGAGTATGTATTATAAGACTTCTTTTTTGAGAAGCCAAATAATTACAATGCAAACATTTGAAAGGTTTTTTCCTATGACGGCGTTTAAAGTATGTTTTAAAACTAGTTGAGATTAAATAAGAAAAGTTCCATTGATGATGCTTGTAAGGTTTTATACGAATGTGTTTTTTCAAGTGGGTTATAAACTCATTTATCTTTGAGCCTCCAAAACAACAATGCCTACATTTTAATAGGTTAATTCTTTTCTTCTTCATACTAACCATGAGCTATGACATTGCTGATGCTCTGTAGTTGCATATTGTATCTGCATTCTGGTTACTGGTGTTGTAATACATTGCTGGATGATTTTGAGTTCTAATAGATTCTTTTTAAATCTTCTTATTCCAATTTCAGTTAACCATTTCCACAGGCTATCTGAAAATATAATAATTTTTTCATTTTAAACTTTTCACCATTTATTTTAAAATTTGATTATAACTAATTACGCCTTAACAAAACACATTCCATTATTAAAGTCAGATTCATAGGCAACACATTGAGAATGAATATTTATATATTTATGTACATACTTTAAGTTGACATTCTCCTTGCCTACATATATACTAGAATGGTTTTAAACAATTTTTTTAATCACTGTAGTATTTAAATGTTGCCTCTAATACCAAGAAATTACTGATACAAAAACGTTGCATGATTATTGTTTCTCATTCCCTATTTGTTACAGATAAGAGACATTACAAAAATATTCATTTTTAGTATTAAATAATAATGATTAAATAATAATTTGAAATCGTTTAAATATTTTAGATACAAAACTTAATCATAACAAAGTTTCTTAGACAATAAAACCATTGTAAAATTATTAAATGCTTGTTGAAAAAATTAACTCAGCTTCATTTTGCAGTCCATTTATTCAAATTTCATGCATTTTAAAACAGGTTAATATACTAGATGACACTAAAACCACCAAGGAGGCCCATTAAATAATAAAAATTTGATTTAGTGACACCACTATAATAAGACCAAACCTGGTAATATCCTATCTTTGCACTTCATCTTATCATTTCATAGGATAAGGTTCAGTTCACCATATGGAGATATTCATTGTTTTTTATTATTTTTTTTTTAATTCTTAAAGTGCTTAATTTATGAACAGTTTTATATTTTAGAAATCATTTCCAGTTTTGATGTAAATGTTATCTTAACTTATCTAAACATAATCAGTAGGTCAGAGCAGTGAAACTTAATATACAATTCGTCACTTGGCCTGTGTCACTTAATGACCAAATGTTGTGTAGGTTTTCTCTTTAAAAAATTGACATTGTACGGACAAGTATTCATTATACAGGGTATCAAAGTAAAAGAAAACAGTTGAGGTATATTACTTCTTCTTGACAGTTTAAAAAAATATCAGTTGGGGTTCACTACTTGTTGACAGTTTATATTATATATGTTTATAATTTGTCCCCAATATGAAATATCTCAAAACATTTATCCAGATATAAAGTTGGGTTACGACACAAATAGTTTAAAAAATAAATTATTTCTTTAATATTATGATGTAATGCATATTGGAAGAATAAAACGAAAAGTTATACCTAGATTTAAAGAACAGATTAGGGATATTAAATACCAAAGATGTGATAAGTCAAGTATTGCTCCCAAAATTAAGAGACCAATCACAATCTAGATATTAATAATGTCAAGTTGTTTAAGGATGTTAGGACCAATAAATTTGTTGATACTTTCGAAAGTTTATATATTAGTAAACATGACCGTGATATTTTATTAAATTCTAACAGAGGTCTTATTCCTCATTCAATTTCGTATTCACTTGTTAAGTAGATTATGATTTATATAAATAATTTTAAGTTGGTTATTTTTAAATCTTTTTATTTAGAATTCATTATATTATTAGTAAGCTGACATGGGATCTCTTGCTTTCACTCAGTGGGTGTGGCTGCGCCTTTGTTAAGAGGTTTGGCTGCAGCAATCGGTGTGCAGCGATGGGGGTAAGTAGTTTTCTAGATTATAAATAAGGTATTTTTGTAAAATTATTCAGTTTTTGAATGTTATCTCTCTGAGGATGGTTACTTAGTAACTGAAATGTACATAAGGGTAAAATTAAAAAAATATTGTGGTTAAGAGCGTTTTGAGTATTTATGATTAATATTCAACCACATTGTATTCCTAACAAATAGTGGCAAATAGTGTGTACTGTTAGCCATAACAAACGTCGTCAAACACAGATGTCTAGAGCATATTCAACCACATTGTATTCCTAACAAATAGTGGCAAATAGTGTGTACTGTTAGCCATAACAAACGTCGTCAAACACAGATGTCTAGAGCATAAGCAATGTAGGAAACTGATTTGTGTACACTACAGTAACAAAACTTTTAGCAATGACTAAGCAATGAAACCATGAATTTATCAGTAAAGGGGCAAGTAAATGTACCTAAAAAAGCGCTCAGCAACTGTCTAAAGTATACACGTTGTTCATGTGTTATGCTTAAATTGATGAAGCCATATTACCCATCAGGTTTTGATTGTGCTCCATTTTTCCCTTATGGGGGAATTGTAATTTATTAAGTCATATAAACAAGTTCTTTTTTTTATTATTTGCATGTTAGGTTTAATGCTTTATTTGAATATAGTTAGATTTGAGATAGTTATGTTTGTTGCACATGTTAGTGATAATGATTTTGGCATGGCAAATGATAACTTATCATTAATAAAATATTTAGGCCAAGGTAGTAGAGCAAATTAATACAAAGGTGAATAAGACCTGGTTTGGTGTTGCAATACTACTGTTTTGAAGCGAATTCTATTTACTGCCTAAAAGAGACTATTTTAATCAATTACAAGTGACAAAAACAAGCTTTTCTTAATTTCTCATTGTTCAATAATATTTATTGTGCCTAGGTTGTAAATATTCTAGAATTCTAAATATAATTTAATACTTTTATTTTTCATTTTATAGTACTTTTTCAACCTTACTTCAAAGTATGATTTTTTAGACAATCTTTTGTTGGCGGGTGTTAATTAAAAATTGCACATTGTCCTTACCCCACACATCCTGAAATATCATCTCAGACACCATTTTTACTACTTTTAAAGTTCTAATGACAGTTAGAGGTTTGTCTATAGCAGTGAATGTATTAAACCATCAAATTGAAGACAGGTTTTTGAAAAAAAATATATAAATATGAGATGGAAACATAAAAACCCGATTTTGGTCTTCATTGCATATTAAGAGTAATGTCTAAAAACTAACATTTAAATTACTAAAATAATAAATAACAAAGAGACATGATACAACAACAATAAATAATTACAATTCGCTTCGGATACAAGATTTGGATTCTTGCCACAAGACTTGGGTACATTGTTCAGGGTATACCGTACCAAGGAAAGGGCAGTACAACAATGATCCCTCAGCTTGGGCTGGAAGGCTCTGTTGTAATTGATTTACAACGATGGTTGGTACATACCATCAAGAGACAGATGTAGATACTGGGATTACACTTGTTTAATATCACGACAATAACGTGTTTACGACGGCATCAACATCGGCTGGCGTAGCTCCAACAAGAAAAGCTAAAGGTTGGTCAAAAGCTCAGAAAAAGCATATTACTCTGGACCAACCTCCATGTGTAGTTTTGTATAATACATAACATGGAAGGAGTCGACTGTAATGACAAACACATAGCATCGTACAGAATAAACATACAAAACAAGAAGTGGTATTGGCCTATGGTGTTCTATTTGTTAAATGTTTCAATGAACAATGCGTTGTTGCTATTCTGCTTGAATCCAAAATGTCGTGCAGAAAATCTGGACTTTCTTGTTTTCATTAGGTATGTTGTAAATGGCTATTTAGCAACATACAGAGTTTCCAGTCCTTCTGGAGGTAGACCCATTACAAAAATATCAAGCAGGGTCCTGCAAGAAGTTCGCTACAGTGGTACAGGACACTTCTTGCAAACAGTGAGAAAACAGGTGCGCTGTGCACAATGCGGAAAAGCTACAAGGAAGAAATGTAAAGTATGTCAGGTCAGGATTCACACATTTCATTCTCATTAAATAGACCTTACAAACAGTGCTCCATTAGCTGTATTATATCTTTGTACAATTAAATATAGTATATTGAAGTGGTTCGTGTTGTTATTTGTTATTACCATCTTTAGATTATTTTTGTAGTGTAATATAACAGCCCACCTCAACTGTGCTCACTGTCGTAATTAGGATTATAAATACTTGAAGTGTATAATAAACATTCTTTAGTATTTACTCGGAGAGTAAGAGGCTAAATTTTAAATGGGTATAAAAAAATTCAAAACAAAATAATTTGGGCTGAAATGGGTTAAAGTACTATTGCTAAAAATAAAGATTTGTATTGATCTTTTATTTTCATTTATTTATAGCAAAATATTCTTTACTTTGTGGATGTAATTATATTTTTGAAATACATTTGTAAAACTAAGTCTACTGGACTGAGTAACGCAATTATTCAAGAAACACAAGTGGCTTACTCACAAAAAATGGTAATATTTTATTACTAATAAAATAAACTATTTCAAAGTTTAATAGTTATAAATTGTAATTTTTGGGTTGTTCATACAGTATTGAGGAGTGTTTAAATAATTACTTATTTATTAACTTGGCAAAAAAAAACACTATTTTCTGATATTTCTCAGCATACTACTTAGCATATAGTATGTTCGATTAAAATTTGTATGAACATGTATTACGTTAAGGAATATATTTTTTAAAACTTCATTTTGTTGTTTGAAACATATATAAAAAGTATTGTTTTAACACGTTCACTGCAGAAAAATACTATGTTACGCACAAAAAATATTATTGTACAGAAACATATCTTAATATATGATGAGTGATGTCCTTTTCATGATTACTTTTCAAAATTTTCGATATGTGGAAAAACACCCGCGCTCTGTGCCAATCCGTCGAAATTATAATTTGAAAGTTTTCGTTTTTCACAACAAATGAAATATTAGGAACTGTTTCCACTATATATTATATATTTTGTTGATTATTATATAAAAATTATGACTTTCAAGAGATTTTGTACTGGTTGTTCCAGAACAGCTAAGCATACTAGTCACACAATACAAAATTGTCCACCTTCTGTTTGGAATAATGAACAGTGATAAATTTCTAATTATTGTAAAAGATAAATGTGAAAATATTTATAAAACATATCTACAAAAAAATATTTATAACATCAATGTAAATTGTTTTATTGCTGGTGCTGTGTATCAAAACAACTAATTGCACAAAGTCCTGGCTTTTCGGGACAAGCAAGACACTCATATGTTATGTATGTATTCTTTAAATGCTTTCCACACTGGCGACATTTTGTTTGCGGTATCCTGTTTGAATTGCTCTTTTTTTAGCGATTCTTGAAAGGATCTTGGAGAGCATGGCAAAAGTCGAGGTGTAGGTGGCAGCTCAGGAATAAGATCATTCACTATTAAATTCGTGAAGTCATACAGGTTCATTTATTGCGTTTATTTACAATGTACACTTCATTGAAAAAATAATGAGCATTTACAGTTAGCATTCAACTAACAATGAGCCATCCAAACAAGAGGATTCTCGTCAAAGTCATGGTTGTACTCCTCATCCTCGAGTTCATGTTCCTGATTGTCCGTGCCATTACTAGAATTGTCCTCATCTGTATAAAGACTATCGCTGTCTTTTGTAACATTACCAGGTCCTTATTCCACATTCATCATTTATAGTACAAGTCGCTAATCAGACACAGTTCTATGCCAGAAGCTGAATAATCATACAGTGAACATTTGTCCAGGTTATCTACAGAATGTGTAATCATATATTATATAAGACTTCCTTTTTCAGAACTTCCTTTTCCAGAAGCTGAATAATCATACTGTGAACATTTGTACAGGTTATCTACAGAATGTGTAATCATATATTATATAAGACTTCCTTTTTCAGAACTTCCTTTTCCAGAAGCTGAATAATCATACTGTGAACATTTGTACAGGTTATCTACAGAATGTGTAATCATATATTATATAAGACTTCCTTTTTCAGAACTTCCTTTTCCAGAAGCTGAATAATCATACTGTGAACATTTGTACAGGTTATCTACAGAATGTGTAATCATATATTATATAAGACTTCCTTTTTCAGAACTTCCTTTTCCAGAAGCTGAATAATCATACTGTGAACATTTGTACAGGTTATCTACAGAATGTGTAATCATATATTATATAAGACTTCCTTTTTCAGAACTTCCTTTTCCAGAAGCTGAATAATCATACTGTGAACATTTGTACAGGTTATCTACAGAATGTGTAATCATATATTATATAAGACTTCCTTTTTCAGAACTTCCTTTTCCAGAAGCTGAATAATCATACTGTGAACATTTGTACACGTTATCTACAGAATGTGTAATCATATATTATATAAGACTTCCTTTTTCAGAACTTCCTTTTCCAGAAGCTGAATAATCATACTGTGAACATTTGTACAGGTTATCTACAGAATGTGTAATCATATATTATATAAGACTTCCTTTTTCAGAACATCCTTTTCCAGAAGCTGAATAATCATACTGTGAACATTTGTACAGGTTATCTACAGAATGTGTAATCATATATTATATAAGACTTCCTTTTTCAGAAGCTGGATAATCAAATTGTAAACATTTGTATGGTTTTTCTCCAGAGTGGGTATTTATATGCTATATAAGATTTCCTTTCTCAGAAGCTGAATAATCGCACTGTGAAAAATTAGTAGGTTTTTATTCAGAATTAGTATGCATAAGTACTGTATTTTAATTTGAGTTTTACAAAAACTGAATAAATGCACTGTGAACACTTGTAAGGTTTTTCTCCAGAATGGGTACGGGACATATGGATATATGTGGGGACTCTTGCATCCATCATCTACCATGGACATTGGGCTATCGGCTACACATATGAAAAACATTACTCACAACGATGAAACAAATACAGACATTATTCCACTCCCAAAACAGAAAATATTCCATTGAACAATTACACACATCTCATTCTAAACACGGCCTAGAAATGATAGATATATCTATCTATTGAGATATATCTCAATTCAAACAACTCCTGTAAAACTTTGGAAAAGTAAAATATTACTTTATGTATTTTATTCTTATATTTACACTCACAGAGCACTGAGTACTATACTGTACATTATAATCAATTCAACTTTATAGCCTTTCGAAAAGCAACTATTATCTATTTATTATCGCTTAAATATGTAATTAATATTATATTTTTATCTACAAAAACAAATAGGCTTACATTGAATAATTTTTTTACTTTTATACTTATAATTATAAATATAATTATGCCAATAATTACAAATAGACAAACTTTTATCTTGTATTACACTACCTTCAAAACTGAAAACATAAACACCAAGTACTTCTTTTATAACAAGTTCTGTTCACAAAACCCTTTAACTACATCCTACACTCACTGGACTTGTTCTAAAATTCATCAGATTATGGGGTAACATTTACTTGAAAACAAACATATTATAAAATCAAAATAAACTTGAGGTTATGTATAAGTCGACAGAATTGATTTCAATACAGAGTGATCAACCCATTTGTAACATTGTCTAAAGTATATTCTGGTGATGCGAGCTTCAGAGAGATATTTATACATATTAACCCTAATTTTAAAATAGAACTCGCCACATTTATTACAAATACTACAAATTTCAAATATTTACAACATAAACATAAACAACAATTTACAATAAACAACATAAAACAATCCAGTTTCATGTCATGTTCGTCCCAGGGAACTCAGTCATGACAAAGTTTCGGTGTACTTCTGTCTTCACTTTTAGGAATTTTATTAGAGTACTTTAAATACATTTTTTTGTGAATAGATATTATTTGTGTTCATTATTAAGTACATTTTACTTACTCAGAAGTTAAAATGGGGCTATGAATTTATTAAATAAAAAGAAATTTTAATATAGTAAAAACTGAAACTTCAATTTACGTAACGCTGATGTACTATCCCTCCTCTTTCCGTAACAACAGATTTAACCCTCCCCCCCCTCTTAGCATTACGTAATTTAAGGATGGGCCCTTATTGCACTTGTGATGCTTACTTACAAAAGTTGTGATGGAATTAAGTGATGTCGTGTTGTGTTAAAGGTCATATACTGTATATGCCGATTAAGTCATTCAACCTGTTGTCATTGACCACCAAACTCGATCATGAACACACAAGTACACAAATATCTCTAATTTTGAAAAATAAAAATGTAATTCTAACTGTCTCAAGAGAAGGAAGTCTCTTTCAAAGAAGGAACTACTTATAATTTGTGTGCTATCTCTACTGAAGCCTTGCAAAACAAAATGCAAGTAAAGTATGTAAAATTGTGAGGGAAAATATTAAAATTATTAACAACTGGAATGTGTGAAATGTCATCCCAGCAATTTATTGATAACAAAGCTTCTATATCGATGCTGAACAACACTGATGGCGAGAAAACTGGTTGAGGAAATGGTTCAAATAAAACCGAGATTCGTAACAGGCAACAAATCATAAATTCCTGTTACCATAAAATCAAAAGATCAACTACTAAGAATATGTTAATAATGGTCATTAAGTAAAACTCAATTCCCATTATTATCGTAGCATGCAAATTATTCTGAACACGACGTTTTCGTTTATTTTCATGATGTGGCTTATGCTAACCACACCCATTCTATAAACTGTATTTGTGTCACAAAGTTGTTGTTCTTTGCCTTTTTACAGCAATTTTGTGATATAAATAATGGTATAAAAAAAATTATTACATTTTACATTGAAAAATCTAATTTTCATTTTGGACTCTATTAAATATATTCAACTCCAAAAAAAATTCAAAAATTGCTTCTTTTTTCAGCATATAAGTATAATGCCAATAAAATTAGTTTATTAGTGTGCTATTAGATAGGGGGCTGTAAATACTTTTTTTAAAACTTTGAGGATGTTCAACTCAAAGGAAAATAAATCAGTAAAAAAAACATTGTAACACAGGATTATATTATTACTGAAAAAAGTGAATAAAAAATTAAGGACTTAAATCAAGAGTTAGCACCTAGTGCAATGAATTTTTAGTAATAACTGATAGACACTGAAAACTTGATTCTGGACGGAAAGTTCATCGAACACCTACAAACTACTTTTGAGAACAGCAATATGTACAAAACTTATTGTGAACAAAAGCATATGCTAACTGAACTGTTGAAGATTGTAAAAATATTTTTTAATGAATCAAATTTTGTATTTAGGGACAAAGAGTTTCTTACATTCAAATAGTAACAGAGAAAAAACCACCACCTCATAAACATTCAATAGTTTCAGTTTTGATTTTCATCTGAAGGTCTTTGTCTATTAGTGTCAGTAAACAGTATGGTAAAAAGCGAAAGGTACCGCAAAATTCTCAAGATAAAAGTTCTGCAACAACTTCAAAACAAATTCCCACGTGGTGGATAAGGTGTACCAACTGCTTTAGCACTATATTATACTGACAAGAAAGTAAAAAACTTATTTCTATTTTCAAGCAGTGTAGTGGCTAGTTAATTCCCAAGATTTAAGACCAATTAAAAATCGTTTGGCAATAGTGTAAAAAGAACTTTGAAAAATTGATAGAACCAGTATCAGTATGGATTCATAAACCATTTGAAAAATGTGTAAACCCATTTTGTATACAAATATGTAAACACTAACTAAATTAATGTCAAATCATGTTCCTGAAATCTAAAGAATACAGGAGGAAATGTTAGTAACTAAATATTCACAAATCGTAGATATATGATTTGGTTTCCTAAATTACGTTACTTAATTAAATAACATCATCTGTCTTCAGATTAATTTTCAAGCTACTTATAGTTCACAACTATTCATAAGGAGTATTGAGTTCTAGTTTAAAATAATGAAAAACGTTGTTAATTTAATTAATTGCTTATTATATTATATATAAAAAACCAAATACACATTGACATGACTTTAAGATGTGAGCGCTTCAAAAAAATAGTTAGACCTTCCAAATTTAATACATTTTATTGTTTCTAATTAATTAATAAGTATAAAAGCATTTCCTCGGTAATTTAATTGTAACCCATTTTCAATTTTTAACAATTATTTTTTTCAAAATATATGAATCAAATGTTTTATAACTAAAAATATAATTTACTTATTACAACACTTAATTAAATATTATATTTGCAAACTGTCACTTTCAGTTATTAAAACGTCTTGTTTTCCATCAGGTAAGTTTCTTTAAAACTTTTAAAGTATAAAAAAACATAACTGTTTCAATTATAAAAAATGTTTACTATAAACTCTTGTACTATTAGATGATTTTGAGAAAGAAAACTAATAATTCAAACCCTAGAAATTATATTAATATAATAAGTAACAACATAAATTTATAATTAAAACTAATAATAGAATTGCATTGTTTCATGTATTTGCTTCTCTACACACTGGACAATATTTTATTGAAAATAATAAACACTAAGTTTGCATAGCCATTAGCCTAGTATTGTATATTAACTTAAACCAATCTAAAACAAAGTTACTTAAGAATAGTTGCAAATTTATTTTTAATGTGTTGTTAGCATGAAATTTATTATTATATTATAACGAAAACAGAGTATCTGAGTAAGATAGGTTTAGATACAAAAAACTGAAAACAATAATCTATGGTAATCAGTTTCAGAGTTCAGTGTTACTGTTAATAAACTTTTTCTTGTTATTACATACTTAAGGGACCCATTTAGACATGCATAAAACCAATCCTAAACATGTCCTGAAGCTATACTCATAATTACTTTCTTTTATTGACTCGGAAGGTTATTTGTTATTGCATTTTAGTTGAGACTACCTTTTTGGGTACTCAGAGCAACGGCGCACTGTACTACGCTAGACATTAGACGAGTGTAAAACATTAGGTTAGTATGCAGATTGCACGATTTCCTGTAATGTGTATAAAATCATTATTTTGTTATTGTCACGGAAAGTTAATTTTTTTTACCTATATTGAAATATACGTATGAAGTATCCAGTCAGGATTGATTTGGTTGTAATTTCATACATTTAACCAAACAAATGTACTCTTGTAAGGCAAGAAAAGGGATCAAGTGAAGTCACCTGACTGAAGGTATAACTCTGCGGAAGCAGACATCTAATTAGGTAATGTAGTGTAAAATTAAAACCAACAGTATCCTAACTGGATACTTTAGAGATGTATTTAAATATACGTATATAGTAATAAGGTACAAAAACAATCCCCATAGGTGTGTGGTTGGTATCTAACACTCCATACCAAAAAAAAATTTTGAAAGGGCCAAAATAATGAAAGGGCCATTATTTAGAATGGAAGTAATAGTAAGGTACTGAAACGTGTTGTATGTAAATGGTTCATAGTGTTTGTTAAGGGTGACATTTCAATAAACATTTTTTTTAAAAAACAACTGACTTAAAAAAAAGAACCCAAATATATAACATTTACTTACCGGTACTAAAATGTAAAAAAATTTTCTAATAACAAAAACATAATTTATCATAAGCTTAAAGTCGCAAAATTTTGAAATTGGCACCAAATTTCATACTTGGACTCATATTTTACATACTTAATCTGACAAATAAAGGGATTTTACATGATGTTGGACCTCCTTGCCATGTAGATTAACAAATTATCATATACACATAGGCTATTCAATCATTTCTCCAATACACTTATTTTATAGATACAGTATAATAAATTTATGATATAGAAGGATTAAGGAGATATGATCTCTTACATTTATAATTATCTACAGTAATCACATTCTGTGTTAATCATGCAAAGAAGTTTCCTGATGTAATCATCTTGAATTCACTGATTAAAATATAATTAAATAGCTGACACGTTTCAAAACAATCGTTCCTTTTACGAAGCAAAGCCTCTACTGCTACCAAAGTAATTTTTAATTATATTTCATAGAAGGTTGTATTGTACACAATCTATATCACATACGCAATTTGACCGTTTAGGAAATATTTGGAATATATTTGATGGATTAGCAAATAGCATGCATGATTGCAACGCCAACTTCAAATTATTGTGGGTATTAAGCTTATGATAAATTATGTTTCCATTATTGTAAAATTATTTTTTACTCTTTAGTTAGTAAAAGTTATATATTTGGGTTCTTTTTTTAAGTGCATTCTGTTTTTTTTAAATTTATTTTTAGAAGTATGCTTTTTAATTTCTATTTACAGTGTGTGAGGTTTAGTGGTGTCTCTGACCTTGAGATCACTAGGGTAGCTGGGCTGCATTCCGGGGAGAATATCCAACACTTCAGAAAACATCTACTTATAGTCAAGGTTGAATATGTTGTGAAAGCCTATTAGACAGCATTTGATTTCAGCTCAAGACAATTGTGTCTTATTTAATGTGTCAACAGTATAGTTTACGGATAACCGGATTTTAAGGCTATTTTTATTCACGTTCTTGCTAGTGTAGGGCCAGTGTTTCAGAGTTTAGTTCTATGTGGTTTGTAGGGTTAAATACATAAAAGAAACTAAAAGGTGATGAATCATTCATTCTTTCATCTCACGTAGTAGGAAAAACGTAGTGGATTGACAGCCCTCAGGAACGACTCTGACTCCAATGTCTAAAGGATAAGAATTAGTATTGGTCCATGCTGGTTACACAAACGGGTTGATTCCAAACAGAAACTTCAACTGGCAATTATCACGATCAGATGAATTCCACGAATTTTCTTAATGGGCTAAAGAACAATTGCTACCGAATCTTCCACCAAATTCTGTGATAGTTTTCGATAACGCGCCTTACCATAATGTTGGATTGAGCAAGGCTCCTGTCTCTTCTTCCAAAAATGGGAAATGATTCGATGGCTAAGTGGAAGAAAAATTCCATTTACTAACGATATGCTGAAACCCGAACTCTACCGGCATACTAAACTTATTAAACCATCTTTAAAATTTTATGAATTGTTTAAAAATGGTGGACACGTCAGCGTTAGATTACCACCCTATCACCCTGAACTGCATCTAATAGAATTGATACGGGCTCAAGTTAAAGGTTATGTAGCACAGAAAAATGTTACTTTTAAAATAGAAGATGTTATAAATTGTACAAAAAAGCAATCTCAGATATCGATGAAAATGCTTGGAGATTTGTTTGCAAAAAAGTTTTAAAAATCAAAAACTAGTATATTGAACAAGATCACATCGTGGATGATGTACTCGATCAGTTAATCATCAACGTAGATGAAGATGATAGTGACATGAGGAAACTAGTAAATATAGTGAAAATGATTCTGAAGATTAAACCTTGTAGTCATTGTTTTATTTATAATACAGTAGTAGGGCTAATACTAATTTGAGATTTCTAAAACTGTTTGAAGTGTTCATGAAAACATATGGAAGCCTGAGACCTATACAAGACTAGGTAACACATATCAACAGTTACTTCTAAAACAAATGCTTGTTATAAAACAAATAATGATAACAATAGTTTGATGCAGACATGATTTTTAAATGTGATGTTCTGCTTCTGTATAGATACGAGATTACAAAGAAACGAAATATGTACTCGTATGTACAGTGTTTACAGTTAGGCTAGTAGTGAGATGCTAGAGTAGAACAAGAGACACCGTTAAACCTCAAGCACTGAACATTAAAATCGAATTTCTTTTCTTGCATTTGATTTTGTTGGCAAAATTGATACTATTTATCCACACATATTTCCGATAATGTAATATCTCAGGCAAATATACAATAATCCGGTCTCTAATAACTATTAGGAAAAACATTCAGTACACATAAAATATTAATGAAAAAATAAAGTAAAAATTCATACTATAGTTTTATTTAATGAAGTAATGAAATTTCCACCTTAGGTTTATTAAATATCTTGATTAAGGTAAATGAACTACATCGAACTTTCAGTGTATTTATTATGGTGTATCTCTTTGAGTCATATCAAGTTATATATCAATATGGGTAAACATCGAAAAAGGCACTTTCATGAGAAAAATTCATTCATTAGTATCTGATGATGTTCATTTTAAGCACCTTTATCAAGCAAGAAATAAAAAAAAAATTATTTGTTTTATACTTATTTTTTCTGTTATTTTTATCCAGTACATACAATAAAAATTTGTATTTGGATTATTAGTTATTTTATAACTCCTATTCCTTATTTTTTTAAAATTTCCCTCTAAACAAATTTTTTTAAACTTTAAAATAACATAATATTGTCTCCAAATCAGACGGATTGGGATGTAATTATAATGGCAGGGTGTCTAGTAAAATAGCTTGAAGAAATTCCCTGAGTTTTCCTCTTTTAGATGTCTATAGAAAATCCAGTTTACATTGGGCCCATCCATTGATATCTGAAGGATCTTGGATAAATCCAGACTTTGAACACCTTTTAAGAACGAATTGAGTAACTCTTTTGCTTTTGTGTCTGTAAGGAACATAGAACCAAAATATCGAGCTTTCACTTCATCCGTCTCTGCATCCCAATACCTAACACTCAAATCTATTTGGGCTCTTTGTGATATTTTGTTTAAACTTTCATCAAAGCCAATTACATAGTTAGAATTTGAATTTAATGATGTCAGTAACAGGTCTTTAAAATAATTTGATAAACCAAATACAACACTATAGGAAATTTTATCTTTCCGCAATCACATGTTCTGTGCAATGGGGCTATCAGGGAACATCCTTGGAAAGAGGCACACACTACCTTCTGCATTGCTTAAAGAAGTGTTCCATTACTAAATTCACGCACCATATAATCTCTGCTTCGGTCACTTCATCTTTTAGTTTATATTTATCCTAAGGAAGGAGGGGAGGTAATGACGACATCTGCATGATCCGATTGCCCGCTACGGCAATAAAAACCGGAACCTTCCATGTTGAAATAAACAGTGTAAAAATAATCACCGTCAAATAAAACACATACTATCACGAGTCTCGAATGTTTACACAGCGTTCTGTGTGGTCAGAAACAGACCGAGTTATCTCTTATCCCCCACATGTCTGATAACAGAACCACTGCGCACCCCAAGGCCATGGTCCAGGCTAAAACTTCCCAGCTGTACCAACTCGACACGTTTAATATTTATTGACATAAGTCCTGAAGTCATAGCAACGGGCTTATCAAATAAATAATGGGCATCTAAATAAAGAAGTGTTATTTCCTGACTGCCCTGCCCCTAAACCGCTGGCTTACAATACCAAATATTCGAGAGCAATGGCCACTAGTTTTGTTTCTAATCAAAATAAATATTTTCCCGATTTTTTAAAATTTTCCCTGACTTTTCCCTGAATTTTCCAGAATCTTAAAATTCCCTGACTTTTCCAGGTTTTCCCGGTTTTCCCTGTCACTAGACACCCTGAATGGGACCAACAGAAAGATTTCCTCTTTTACTTTCAAGCAAAATCACTTTGATTGGTTAAATACTTCCAAAGATATTGTGGAAACAAACAGGAAAAAAACATACAGAACCTCCTCTTTATTTTAAAAGAGTTAAAAAATTGTTATTTTTGTTGCATCATGAGTAAAATTCAATACTTTTTAAGACATTTTACTTGTTTCAACGTAAAAGAATCAAGGTAAAACACTGATTTTGTGAGGTTTCAAATTACCGTGATGAGGGGTAGAATACATTTTAATTGTTTGTGATGTGGGTGGAAGTTCTTTAATTATTTTTGTTGAGTTTCTCCATCGGCCAGTAAAATGTTTGGCCAAGGTCGCTTACGTGGCTAAACCGAACAAATACCATTATCTTTTTCTTTATTGACTCAGAAGGTTATTTTCGCATTTGTGTTGGGACTATTATTTTGATGCACAGTAGGAACTGCGCATCCTACTAACTGTAAACATTTTTCAACATTTTTATAAACATTTATTAAAATATACCTATAAAATACATGTTTAGGAATGTTTTGTTACACAGATCTATATGGTCGGCTAAAGTAAACTTTTACCATAAAAAATTAACCTTCAGTGACAATAAAAAGAAAATAATTATCAATATAGCATCAGAACATGTTTAGGAATGTTTTATACACGTCTAAATAAGTCCCCAAAGTAAGTAATTACCTTTTTTTACCCAAATATGTCATAACTGAACACTCTGGGGTTTTAAATGTAGTATCAAATAGTAAATTATCACAAAATTTTAACATTAAATATCTGGTAATTGTTGTGTGCTATTGCCAATGTTTTATTTTAGTTTTTTCAATTACTCGTTTTTACGAACCTAGAGGTATTATAACAAGAAATATTGTACCAGAGTAATTTTTTAATAATTGTTTGGATTCCTAAAACACCTACTATTTTTGTGGTATTGGGGTTGTTTCCAATATTTTCATTGGAATATATTGTACCACTGAGCTCATGATATTGTTTACTAACCTAAATTAATTTTAATGCGTGTCCCAGGGATATACGCTAGTTAGGTTAGGTTTAGTTTTATTGTATTTACCTTTTCATTAGAAGTAAAATAAATAAACCTAACATAACCTAACTTTAACGTGTTTTCCGAGGCAAATTTGTGTGTTGGTTTCGATATATTTTGCCTATATTCTGATACGGTTGCAGCGTAAATTTCACGAAAAACTAGTCTTAACTAAAATGTGAAAAAAATCCGTATTTTCTGCGGCAAAAACAGTTTACCAAAAATCTTCAATAAGACATTTAAACTCACTTCCAACATACCCCAACGGTATAAAATTAAGATTTTATTTTTGTACAACACAACACTACATTCAAATATAACTAAAGTATCCAATTAGGATAGATCTGCGTTTTAATAATTTTTAATAAAAATTATCCTGGGTAAATTATAGAGAATATTCTTGGCTTACCATAATTGGAAAAATAGTTTACCTATTTATCTCCAGTAATGTGTGTTGTCTTATAAAAGATTGACTATCTATTCATGCTGGCTACTCTTACTCATAGATATTTAATTAAACCTGAAATGAAAGATTTCACTTCTACATTTGTTTGCCACAATAATAATTAATATTAGATAACGTTTAACAGTTCTTAATGTTTGTATAATAATATATTAACTCAATCATAATAAATGCAAATCATTTGCTTGCTTAAAATCTTCGACAAGTAAGGAATCACTTAAAGTTGATTATCAATATTATCAGCAAAATCAGTGTTTCAAGATTTATGCAGTTGAAAATCTAGAAATGTTATATTAATGTGTTAAGAATGTTTCTTTTTCGCCGTATTAGATATTCGTATGAAATACATTACGTTCCATACTCTGTGTAAGCCAGTGATAAGCAAAGTACGGCTGGCTGCCCTAAGAGCTAGTCAATCCGGCCCGCAGCTTGGAATGTAGTAGCCTAGAATTGCATATAGGTAAAATTTATTTTCTGCAGAAATCAAATAAAATTGTAGTTCTCTTCTCCTTATGTAGGCGTTGTGCTGTAGTAGATGACTGTAGTTCAATAACATGGTCTGCTGAAGACACAGATGAAGATCGGCACATAGCGATCGAAAACGTCCTGTCTCTGTACGTTTTACAAAATTTTAGTTCGGATAGACATACACTATTGTTTAAGTGATTAATAACATGGTAATGTGGAGTACAATTCGATTTGCTCGAACAAGCTTGAAACGAATAGGCCGCTACCGGACTTATTTTTAAGATCAGGCTACCGCTTGTAAGGTCACTAGTTTAGTCAGATACAAGGTTGTGTCATGTCACTTCTGCGGCTGTAAATGGCATATATTTTTATGTTTTTACTTTGTTGATAGTGATTGTTTACATTTTTTAACGTTACCATTGCAAGTAAAAAAAGTAAAGTTGATTCAGAATGTCGTGTTTCTAAATATTAGTGGACTTGGAAATACTTTTTTAAACTTGTTACGGATAATCATGTGTGCTTCATTTGCAATGGTTCTGCAGTTGTATCTAAGAAATTCAACCGCTCACGAAACTTCATTACAAAACATAATAACGCAAAAGTATAAAACTCTGACTAAATAATGGAGCCGTAAAGGAGCTCTGCATAAAAAACTATCTAAAATTGAAGTAATTTATAAGCAGTTTGTTTCACAACTTGAATTAACCCTAGAGTGAACGGGCAAATAAAAGTTACATAAGTAGACGGGCTGGGTCTCACAGACCCAAAACGTAAAAAATCAGTAAAAACTTTCTAACAACTGTAATTGAGTCAAACATATTTTTATACTAATTCTAGGAATGTTTTCAGTATTTCAACACTAAATTCACAAAATTATATTGCTAAAAAAAATTCATAACTATTTATTTACTTATTTAAACATTTTACTCAAAAGAATTGCAATAATTTTATCAAAGTTACACTAAGAAGCTAAAAGTTGAACAAAAATGCTGTGGTTGTTTTACACGCACTATTTAAGAGTAGTTCTAACATTAAAACAATAACAATTACTTAAAATTGAAAAAAAACAAGTTTCTATAGAGTTCCAAAGTTTTACTTTTTCCAGCATTGGCTACACAACATTTCAGCGTGACCTAGACATAACCAAACTTTACACTCTTTACAAAAGTACTTTGTTTTGTT
This sequence comes from Prosapia bicincta, assembly GCA_036971475.1. Lineage (NCBI taxonomy): Eukaryota > Metazoa > Arthropoda > Insecta > Hemiptera > Cercopidae > Prosapia > Prosapia bicincta. The sequence continues at coordinate 60,389,323 of JBAIZL010000005.1, read as the reverse complement.
GTCTTTACACAAGGAACATCTACCAAGTTTACGGTAAGTTTTTTTGCCATTTTGTCTTTTTATCTTTACCAAAGAAATAATTTTGGGCTCTAGGTATACCTGCTGGTGTTGAACTTGAGTCACCCAGAACCTTCAGGTATGTGTAGGTCATCACATTCCTCACTGAGTTCTCTCACATAACCAACTGAATTATTCTCAAGTTCATCATTGTCTACTAATTCAATATCACTATTTGTGTCATGATCACTTACAATTGAAAGTCAGGGACTGCGTCTGAGTCACTTACTTCACTTTCAGTTAATTCCTCTAATAAAATACGCTCAATTTCACTCGGTGTTTCCACTCTTCTGCTACTCATAATGATAAAAAAAAGCACTACACTATACACTTCTTGAAACACATTAATACACTAACAGACGTTAAGTAAATAACAAAAAAGTAACATAAAACAATAATTGGTGAGTATTGAAAAAAAGTCACTCAAGTGAACGGGCCGGGTCCAACTGACCCACACTATACTTTATCGCGTGACAAATGATGACTAAGAATCAAGTTCTCAAAAACAATGACACTATCACTATCTGTGGACTATTTTGGGAAGGTACAGAGGAAACCAGCTATCTACAATACAACTGACTTTATAAATAACCTAATATACAAACGCTTGGGTCTCACAGACCCAGCCCGTTCACTGTAGGGTTAACTTGTCTGTATTCATTAAAGGGAAAGACAAAAGAATCAGTTATCTTCCAAAAATATCAACAAACTGTCACATCTTCGAAAGTGCTTTGACATTTTTACTTATGGAGCACCAAATATGTCTGGGACAAAATCTGATGTTGCAGGCATATTTTAGGAATCATTTCATAAGAATGAAGACCTGCTACTTCATTATGTCATACATCAAGAAGCTCTGTGTAAATCTGCTCTAGACATGATACTATACCGGATGTTGTTATTAAGCTTAGTAATAGCATTCGTTCACGAGGTTTTAATCATAGACAATTTCGAAAATGTCTTGAATCACTGTAGTCTGAATATTCTGATGCACTTCACTACACTAAAGTAATATGGGTCAGTGAAGAACGGGTTTTGGAACAATTTGAGAATAAACTAGTGTGGACATTGGAAAGGTATTGTATGGCTTACCCACTTTGTATTTATTACACATCTTCTCAGTCATGTTAGTAAATTGAACCCTAAACTCCAGAGAAGAAACAAATTATTCCTGATATTTCAGGGGTTTCAAAACTCAATTGAATCTATTTTCCAAATTACTAGTCAAGAAAAGAATAACTATTCATTTTCCAAGATAATAATTATTGCAGTTAGGGAAGACAAACTCAAGAGTTATGAGAAAAGGTTGAAATTTCTTCATGAAAAATTTCCACGGACATTCCAAGACTTCAAAGTCATCGTAAAGGACATGGAAATTTTTAGCATGCCTTTTAATATTAGTTGTAAATCATTCAAACCAGAATCATTCACTACACAAGTTGTAATCTGAGCAAAAACATTAAATGAAACATAAATTCAAGATTCACAAAGTCTTTGATTACAGCTTCGTTATTCTTTACTTCAGTCACAATCTTTTTTAAAAGTCTCTTTCTATAGCGTATCTTCAAAATTCTTATTACTTCCTGACTGGGAGGGAGCAGTATTGAAGTTACATTGAGTGGAAAGGAAACCACATTCACATTCTTTAGTTTAGAATTATGTTGTGCAGGGCAGTTATCAACAAAAAGTACAAGACTATCACTGTCTTTTGTAAAATTACTAGGTCCTTATTCCACATTCATCATAAAGTACAAGTCACATTGTGCAGACGCTACACAAAATACGCTATCCCACACTTTATCACACCACAAAATAACTAAGAACACTGCTATCTTTCAACTATACCGCAATAAATCACTCTACAGACTGACCAAACGAATAAACATACCCTCAACCCAAATCGCCAAAGTCATTGGTAAATATATTGATATTACGACAAATGTCATAGTTGTTCCTGAACAACTACGCACACGCATGTCTAGAACAACGTCGGCACTGAATAATATTTTGATGTGTATCACATATATTCTTACGTGAATTTTGTTACACCCACACATAGATATGTAACTTGTGTAAATTGCATTTGGGAATGCTAGGATTCATATAGCTGACAAAATTCTATCCAAGACTATGAACAGACACCGTGAGGTGGTTGGTGTGCCCAGTCATACATACCATATTCATGTACCTTGTAGGTTGTAATAGTTGTGGAGAATTTTTTAGTTTATTAGTATTTAGTGACTTTTTAATTTTTCTATTTTAAAGATTATGCATTAAGTTTACGAAACCACAGGTGTAGTATTGCTATAAACTTGACCCATATTATAGAAAAGTCGCTTAAGAAAAGTTGCAAATTACTTTTTCAAGTGTTGTTTGCATGAAATTTATTTTTGACTGTGCTATAATGAAAATAATAACGGTAATTAGTTACTTTAGGGAACTACTTACGTGACGTCACGTGATCTCTATTCTCCCCTTATAAGTGTAGATTTATTTGGTTATGAACAACGTTTCGGCTTAATTTTTTTGAAGTAGTAACTCGCAAAATGCCTAAATTTGCTGTTGACTTCCAAAAAATTACAAATTCAAAATAGAAAAAAGATCAGCTTCAACAAAGCTCTATTAGGTACCACATACCTTACAAAATGGTTAAACTCACACATATTTATTTTTTTTACTATAGTAAGGCAAAAATTACTCACAAGAGTGAAACAAATACAAACACTATTCCACTCACAAAAGAGAAAATATTTCATTGAACATTTACACATGTGTCGTTCTAATGGTGGCATAGAAATTATAGATATTTTGGCGCAAAGCAATTTGAAAAACTCACAGTCCTGCCAAACTTTGGAAAAGTAAAATATCACTTCATGTATTTTATTCCCATACTTACAATCAGAGAGCACTGAGTACTATACTGTACATTATAATCAATTCAACTTTATGGCCTTTCTAAAAGAAACTATTGTCTATTTAATATCGTTTATCTATAATTAATATTATATTAATATCTACAAAAACAAGTAGCTAAACATTAAATAATTTTTTTACTGATAAACTTATAATTCTACATATTATTATTCCAATAATTACAAATAGACAAACTTTTATCTTCAATTAGTATTACATAACTACCTTCAAAATTGAAAAAAAATAACACCAAATACTTCTTTTATAAGAAGTTCTGTTTGCAAAACCCTTTAATTACATCCTACACTCACTGAACATCTACTTAAATTCATCAGATTATAGGGTAACGTTTACTTGAAAAAAAAAACATAAATTATAAAATCAAAATAAACTTGAGGTTATGTATAAAGTCAAGACAAAATTAACCTAAACACGGAGTAATCAACTATTTATAACATTGTCTTGAGTCTATTCATATTCCTACGGAGTAGTCAAGAGTAGCCGCGACAGACAACACTGGTACTGCAAGCTTCAGAAAAAGATATTGATTCATAATAAGCCTAATTTTAAAATAGAAGAAACTCGGTACATTTTTTACAAATACTACAGTGTGACCAAAGTTTGGTGTAATTCTGAGTTCACTGGTTCGGCCTGAAAAGATGTTGCCAATGAATTAAAAAAGTATTATTTCATTGAAAACTGTTACTGATAAGTATAAACTGCTGATTTTACTGATAATGAAGATTGCTGTGCATATCTCTGGATTTGATGTGAGGCAATAACGCCCAAAAGGTTACGATTCCTCATATTTTTTGCCAATAATACTCATAATTAGGAAGTTTAATAGAGTACTTTAAACACATTTTTTTTATGAATAGATTTTAATTGAATTCATTATTAAGTATATTTGACTTACTCAAAAGTTGAAATGGGTCTATTAATTTATTAAATAAAAAGAGATTTCAAAGTATTCAAAACTGAAACTACAGAATAGGTACATGTAATGTAAGTCTTGTTTTACAGGAGTAAAAAACCGGAGGACCAAAAAACACTGGCAGCTTGCTTGTGCTGCGTACATTGGACATGGGGCCGTCGGCTACGAATGATGCTGGACGCCTGTACTAAGAAGTAAGTTGTTTTACAGGAGGGGAATAATTACACCGTGAACATTTGGAAAGGTTTTTACAGAATAGATATTTAGATGTGTTGTAAGTCTTGTTTTTCAGAAGTGGAATAATTACAATGTTGTAGTCAGAAAATTTGTAGGTTCTAACTAAATTAATATTCTAGTGATCTGGAAATACAAGCCAATGCTTGTAAGATTCAACTTCACAATGTAATATGAAAAAATTAATTATAATATATTAACCACAATACATTATAGAAACAACAATACATATTTTACAAACAAGGACACAAAATGAAAACCCTTTGAAACGTACAAATGGAATAGAATGTAGAAAATGAAGTCATTAAAGGTATGAGTATATATAACTTTAAAACCACTGGAAAAGCAAAAACAATATTTTCGAAGAAAAATTACCATCTATTTATTAAAACCTATAATCAGAATGTACAGGTTATAATAAATTACAAATAGGCAATGTGAAAAAATATTAACACTGTGACTATTGCAGTGATTACGGCACAATCAAATTAATCCGTTTTTGTCAAGACGCAAAACTATTTTCTCAGTATTTTAGCAAATACAGTTGCAGAAAATACTGATAAACCTCAATTCCTTTAGTTTTAACTCAATTTAAAATAGTATAGTCCGTCCCTGAAAAATGTTGCTCCCAACCTATAAGTATTATTTTAAGCAAAACAAACACAATAGCACTCTTTTTGTCTCAATCTCCATAGTGAGGAATCCTATATGTTATAGCACTAACTTTTACAGGAGCAGAATAATCACACTGTGAACATTTGTACAGGTTATCTACAGAATGTGTAATCATATGTTATATAAGACTTCCTTTTTCAGAAGCTGGAAAATTAAACTATAAACATTTGAAAGGTTTTTGTCCAGAATAGGTATGTAAATGTGTAATAAGACTTCCTTTTAAACAAGCTGCATAATCACACTGTGAACATTTGTAAGGTTTTTCTCCAGAGTGGGTATTTATATGGTATATAAGATTTCCTTTCTCAGAAGCTAAATAATCGCACCATGAACAATTAATAGGTTTTTATTCAGAGTGGGTACCCATATGTATATTAATTTGTCCTTTTACAGAAACTGAATAATCACACTGTGAACATTTGTAAGGTTTTTCTCCAGAATTAGTATGCATATGTATTATAATAATTCCTCTTGTAGAAGCTGACTAATCGCATTGTGAGCATTTGTAAGGTTTTTCTCCAGAATGGGTACGTAAATGTGTTACAAGATTTCCTTTTAAAGAATCTGAATAGTCGCACTGTAAACATTTGTAAGGTTTTTCTCCAGAATGGGTAGGTAAATGTGTTACAAGATTTCCTTTTGTAGAAGCTGAATAATCACACTGTGAGCATTTGTAAGGTTTTTCTCCAGAATGAGTACGCATATGTATTTTAATACTTCCTTTTGTAGAAGCTGAATAATCGCATTGTGAACATTGGTAAGGTTTTTCTCCAGAATGGGTACGTAAATGTGTTACAAGATTTCCTTTTAAAGAAGCTGAATAGTCGCACTGTGAACATTTGTAAGGTTTTTCTCCAAAATGAGTATGCATATGTATTTTAATCCTTCCTTTAGTAGAAGCTGAATAATCGCACTGTGAACATTGGTAAGGTTTTTCTCCAGAATGGGTAGGTAAATGTGTTACAAGATTTCCTTTTGTAGAAGCTGAATAATCACACTGTGAACACTTGTAAGGTTTTTCTCCAAAATGAGTATGCATATGTATTTTAATCCTTCCTTTAGTAGAAGCTGAATAGTCGCACTGTGAACATTTGTAAGGTTTTTCTTCAAAATGAGTATGCATATGTATTTTAATCCTTCCTTTAGTAGAAGCTGAATAATCGCACTGTGAACATTGGTAAGGTTTTTCTCCAGAATGGGTAGGTAAATGTGTTACAAGATTTCCTTTTGTAGAAGCTGAATAATCACACTGTGAACACTTGTAAGGTTTTCTCCAAAATGAGTATGCATATGTATTTTAATCCTTCCTTTAGTAGAAGCTGAATAGTCGCACTGTGAACATTTGTAAGGTTTTTCTTCAAAATGAGTATGCATATGTATTTTAATCCTTCCTTTAGTAGAAGCTGAATAATCGCACTGTGAACATTGGTAAGGTTTTTCTCCAGAATGGGTAGGTAAATGTGTTACAAGATTTCCTTTTGTAGAAGCTGAATAATCACACTGTGAACACTTGTAAGGTTTTTCTCCAAAATGAGTATGCATATGTATTTTAATCCTTCCTTTAGTAGAAGCTGAATAGTCGCACTGTTAACATTTGTAAGGTTTTTCTTCAAAATGAGTATGCATATGTATTTTAATCCTTCCTTTAGTAGAAGCTGAATAATCGCACTGTGAACATTGGTAAGGTTTTTCTCCAGAATGGGTAGGTAAATGTGTTACAAGATTTCCTTTTGTAGAAGCTGAATAATCACACTGTGAACACTTGTAAGGGTTTTCTCCAGAATGGGTACGTAAATGTGTTACAAGATTTCCTTTTAAAGAAGCTGAATAGTCGCACTGTGAACATTTGAAAGGTTTTTCTCCAGAATGGGTACGTAAATGTGTTACAAGATTTCCTTTTGTAGAAGCTGAATAATCTCATTGTGAACAATTGTTAGGTGTTTCTCCAGAATGAGTATGCATATGTATTTTAATACCTCCTTTTGTAGAAGCTGAATAATCGCATTGTGAACATTTGTAAGGTTTTTCTCCAGAATGGGTACGTAAATGTGTTACAAGATTTCCTTTTACAGAACCTGAATAATCACACTGTGGACATTTGTAAGGTTTTTCTCCAGAGTGTGTATTTATATGGTATGTAAGATTTCTTTTCTCAGAAGCTAAATTATCGCACCATTAACAATTCATAGGTTTTTATTCAGAATGAGTACGCATATGTATTTTAATTTGTCCTTTTACAGAAGCTGAATAATCACACTGTGTACACTTGTAAGGTTTTTCTGAAGAATGAGTACGGATATGGATTTTAATCCTTTCTTTTGTAGATGCTGAATAATCACATTGTGAACATTTGTAAGGTTTTTCTCCAGAATGGGTACGTAAATGTGTTACAAGATTTCCTTTTGTAGAGGCTGAATAATCTCATTGTGAACACTTGTTAGGTTTTTCTCCAGAATGAGTATGCATATGTATTTTAATCCTTCCTTTTCTAGAAGCTGAATAATCGCATTGTGAGCATTTGTAAGGTTTTTCTCCAGAATGAGTATATATATGTATTTTAATCCTTCCTTTTGTAGAAGCTGAATAATCGCATTGTGAGCATTTGTAAGGTTTTTCTCCAGAATGAGTACGCATATGTATTGTAATACTTCCTTTTCTAGAAGCTGAATAATCGCATTGTGAGCATTTGTAAGGTTTTTCTCCAGAATGAGTACGCATATGTATTTTAATATTTTCTTTTCTAGAAGCTGAATAATCGCATTGTGAGCATTTGTAAGGTTTTTCTCCAAAATGAGTATACATATGTATTTTAATCCTTGCTTTTGTAGATGCTGAATAATCGCATTGTGAACATTTGTAAGGTTTTTCTCCAAAATGAGTATACATATGTATTTTAATCCTTGCTTTTGTAGATGCTGAATAATCGCATTGTGAACATTTGTAAGGTTTTTCTCCAGAATGGGTATGTAAATGTGTTACAAGATTTCCTTTTTGAGAAGCTGAATAATCGCAATGTGAACACTTGTAAGGTTTTTCTGGAAAATGAGTATGAATATGTTTTTTAATACTTCTTTTTGTAGAAGCTGAATAATCGCATTGTGGACATTTGTAAGGTTTTTCTCCAGAATGGGTATGTAAATGTGTTACAAGATTTCCTTTTACAGAAGCTGAATAGTCGCACTGTGAACACTTGTAAGGTTTTTCTCCAGAATGAGTACGCATATGTATTTTAATACATCTTTTTGTAGAAGCTGAATAATCGCATTGTGAGCATTTGTAAGGTTTTTCTCCAGAATGAGTATGCATATGTATTTTAATATATTCTTTTCTAGAAGCTGAATAATCGCATTGTGAGCATTTGTAAGGTTTTTCTCCAAAATGAGTATACATATGTATTTTAATCCATTCTTTTGTAGATGCTGAATAATCGCATTGTGAACATTTGTAAGGTTTTTCTCTAAAATGAGTATACATATGTATTTTAATCCTTGCTTTTGTAGATGCTGAATAATCGCATTGTGAACATTTGTAAGGTTTTTCTCCAGAATGAGTACGCATATGTATTTTAATATTTTCTTTTCTAGAAGCTGAATGATCGCATTGTGGACATTTGTAAGGTTTTTCTCCAGAATGGGTATGTAAATGTCTTACAAGTTTTCCTTTTACAGAAGCTGAATAGTCGCACTGTGAACACTTGTAAGGTTTTTCTCCAGAATGAGTACGCATATGTATTTTAATAATTCCTCTTGTAGAAGCTGAATAATTGCACTGTGGACATTTATAAGGTTTTTCTCCAGAATGGGTACGTAAATGTGTTACAAGACTTCCTATTTGAGAAGCTGAATAATCGCAATGTGAACACTTGTAAGGTTTTTCTGAAAAATGAGTATGAATATGTTTTTTAATACTTCTTTTTGTAGAAGCTGAATAATCGCATTGTGAACATTTGTAAGGTTTTTCTCCAGAATGGGTATGTAAATGTGTTACAAGATTTCCTTTTACAGAAGCTGAATAGTCGCACTGTGAGCATTTGTAGGGGTTTTCTCCAGAATGGGTACGTAAATGTGGTACAAGATTTCCTTTTAAAGAAACTGAATAATCGCACTGTGAACATTTGTAAGGTTTTTCTCCAAAATGAGTATGCATATGTATTTTAATACTTCCTTTTGTAGAAGCTGAATAATCGCACTGTGAGCATTTGTAAGGTTTTTCGCCAGAATGGGTAAGAGTATGTACAACAAGATTTCCTTTTTTAGAAGCTGAATAATTACAATGCAAACATTTGAAAGGATTTTTTCTATGAAGGCGTTTAAAGTGTGTTTTAAAACTAGTTGAGATTAAATATGAAAAGTTCCATTGTTGATGCTTGTAAGGTTTTATACGAATGTGTTTTTTCAAGTGGATTATAAGTTCATTTATCTTTGAGCCTCCAAAACAACAATGTCTACATTTTAATAGGTTAATTCTTTTCTTCTTCATACTAACCATGAGCTCTGACATTGCTGATGCTCTGAAGTTGCATATTGTATCTCCATTCTGGTTACTGGTGTAATACATTGCTGGATGATTGTGAGTTTTAAGATTTTTTCAAAATCTTCTTTATCCAATTTTAGTTCACTGTTTTCACAGGTTTCTGAAAATATAAAAATATTTTTCATTTTAAACTTCTTACTATTTATTTAAAATTTTATTATAATTAATTATGTCTTAACAAAACACTTTCCATTATTAAAGAGAGTTTCATAGACAACACATTAAGAATGAATATTTATACATTTATGCACATATATATATGACATATATACTAGAATGGTTTTTAACATTTTTTTTCAATCACTGTTGCACTTAAAAATTTGTCTCAAGCTGTAATACCAAGAAATTACTGCTACAAACAAAAAAGTTACATGATTATTTTCTCATTCCCTACTGGCTACACATAAGAAAAATGACAAAATTATTCATTTATATTATTAAATAATATTAATTTGAAATTGTTTAAATATTTTAGATACAAAACCTAATCATAACAAAGTTCCTTAGACAATAAAACCATTGCAAAATGATTAAGTGCTTGTTGAAAAAATCAACTCGGCTTCATTTTGCAGTTCATTTTTTCAAATTTTAAGCGTTTTAAAACAGGTTAATAAACCGGATGACACTAAAACCACCAGGGAGGCACAGTATTGAATAAAAAAAATTTGCCTTACTGATACAACTACAATAAGACCAGACCTGGCAGTATCATATCTTTGCACTTCATCCTATCATTTGATAGGATAAGGATAGGTTCACCATATGGAGTTGTTCATTGTTTTTTATTCTAAAAGTGTTGTCTGACTTTAATACACAAGTTATTAATTTTATTTGTTTCCATGTCTTACATGAACAATGGTTTTGTTCTCCTGATATCGTAATCTAAACATCTGCTTAATTTATGAACAGTTTTATATTTTAGAAACCATTTCCAGTTTTTGGGTAAATGTTATCTTAACCTATCTAAACGTAATCAGTAGGTCAGAGCAATGAAACTTAATATACAATTGATCACTAAACCTGTTTAACTTAATAAACAAATGTTGTATACGTTTTCTCTTTAAAAAATTGGCATTGTACCGACAAGTATTTATTATACAGAGTATCAAAGTAAAAGAAAAAAGTTGAGGTGTTATACTTTTTCTTTCAGAGAACGAGTATTTAAGCAAGGAAAAAAGACTACACGTAACACATCACCAAGTATTATCGTTATGCACTTGAACGCAAGGTCACTTCGAAATAAGTCAGACGAAGTCAAGAAAATATTAGAGGAGAGAAATGTTAAGATAGCATGTATACAAGAGGCATCTTTACCGCAGGATGAGTCGTATCACACAAAGTTCAAGTGCTGCAAAATGTATTGCACAACTAGAGGGAATCGACGCAGTGGCGGATTGTTCACTCTGGTCCATGAATCATTGACAGTAGAGAGCATAGAAAGTGTAGTAAAAACCCATACTGAAGTTGCGAAACTGAAACTTAGAGTCAATAGCAACTAAGCATTCGTTCTGTACAACGTCTACGTTCTGGGACCAGGTCTGCGCTGGGAGGATCTACATATATTGCAGATGGAAGAAAACACATTAATTTTGGGCGACTTCAATACCAAACACCAATAATGGTAACGGAACTGTTTTATACAGCTGGTTATTGAATAACAACCTAATCCTCATGAATCACAAACACGACGCAACATTCCAATCAGCATCTGCTGGCACGCTTAGCAGCTTGGACTTACAGCTTGTACCACAGCTGCCACCCCCTCTTTGTGGTACAAACTTGTGAGCTGGAGAGTTGGAAATGATTTTGGAAGCGACCATTTCCCAGTATTCATCGAATTAGCAAACGAGGAACAACGCTATAATAAACAGTCGTTACAAGATTCGGAAGGCAGACTGGAATGCATTTAAGGAGGAAACGACAATCCCAACCGAAAACCAAATTGCCCTTGACATATTCGAATCGGGGTTAATGTCTGCACCTGATAACATCCCAAAACAAACCAGCAACGCTAAACACAAATTCATGAATAACTGGTGGAACAGCGACTTGCAGCTGATAGACACTGAAAACTTGATTCTGGACAGAAAGTTCATCGAACACTTAAAAACTACTTTTGAGAACAACAATGTGTAAAAAACTTATTGTGAACTAAAGCATATGCTAACTGAACTGTTAAAGATTGTAAAAATATTTTTCAATGAATCACAATTTTATATTTACGGACAAAGAGATTCTTATATTCAAAAAGTAACAGAGAAAAAACTACCACCTTATAAACATTCAGTAGTTTCAGTTTTGATTTTCATCTGAAGGTCTTTGTCTATTAGTTTCAGTAAACAGTATGGTAAAAAAAGAAAGGTACATCAAAATTCTCAAGATAAAACTTCTGCAACAAATTCCCACGTGGAGGATAAGGTGTACCAACTGCTTTAGCATTATATTATACTGTCAAGAAAGTAAAAACTTTTTTCTATTTTCAAGCAGTGTAGTGCCTAGTTAATTCAAAAGATTTAAGACCAATTAAAAATCGTTTGGCAATAGTAGAAAATAAACTCTGAAAAATTGATAGAAACAGTATCAGTATGGATTCATAAACCATTTGAAAAATGTGTAAACCCATTTTGTATACAAATATGTAAACACTAACTAAATTAATGTCAAATCATGTATCTGAAATCTAAAGAATACAGGAGGAAATGTTAGTAACTAAATATTCACAAAACGTAGATATATGATTTGTTTCCGAAATTACGTTACTTAATTAAATAACATCATCTGTGTTCAGATTAATTTTCAAGCTACTTATGGTTCACAACTACTCATAAGGAGTATTGAGTTCTAGTTTAAAATATTGAAAAAAGTTGTTAATTTAATTAATTGCTTATTGTATTATATATAAAAAACCAAATACACGTTGACATGACTTGAAAATGTGAGAGCTTCAAAAAAATAGTTAGACCTTCCAAATTTAATACATTTTATTGTTTCTAATTAATTAATAAGTGTAAAAGCATTTCCTCGGTAATTTAATTGTAACCCATTTTCAATTTTTAACAATTATTTTTTTCAAAATATATGAATCAATTGTTTTATAACTAAAAATATAATTTACTTATTACAATACTTACTTAAATATTATATTTGCAAACTATCACTTTCAGTTATTAAAACGTCTTGTTTTCCATCAGTATACTTAAAGTATAAAAAAACATAATTGTTTTAATTATTTAAAAAAAATTTATATAAACTCTTGTACTATTAGATGATTTTGAGAATGAAAACTAATAATTCAAACCCTAGAAATTACAATAATACAATAAGTAACAACATAAATTTATAATTAAAACTAATAATAAAATTGCATTGTTTCATGTATTTGCTTCTCTACACATTGGACAATATTTTATTGAAAATAATAAACACTAAGTTTGCTTAGCCATTAGCCTAGTATTGTATATTAACTTAACCCAATCTAAAACAAAGTTACTTAAGAATAATTGCAAATTTATTTTTAATGTGTTGTTAGCATGCAATTTATTATTATATTATAACGAAAGCAGAGTATCTGAGTAAGATAGGTTTAGGTACAAAAAACTGAAAACAATAATCTATGGTAATCAGTTTCAGAGTTCAGTGTTACTGTTAATAAACTTTTTATTGTTATTACATACTTAAGGTACCCATTAAGACATGCATAAAACCAATCCTAAACATGTCCTGAAGCTATACTCATATTTACTTTTTTTTATTGACTCTGAAGGTTATTTTTTATTGCATTTTAGTTGAGACTACCTTTTTGGGTACTCAGTAGCAACGGTACACTGTACTACGTCTAGACATTAGGGGAATGAAAAATGTTCGGTTAAATTGCACGATTTCCTGTAATGTGTATAAAATCATTATTTTTGTTATTGTCACGGAAAGTTAATTTTTTTTACCTATATTGAAATATACCTATAAAGTATCCAGTCAGGATGGATTTGGTTGTAATTTTATACATTTAACCAAACAAATGTACTCTTGTAAGGCAAGAACAGCGATCAAGTAACGTCACCTGGCAGAAGGGTTGGTTAAGGGTGACATTTCAATTCAAAATTTTTTTTAAAAAAACAGAACTGACTTCAGATGTACAGTAATCACATTCTGTGTAAATCATTCAAAGAAGTTTCTTGATGTAATCATCTTGAATTCACTGATTAAACTATAATTAAAAATTAGTTATCTAAGTGAGGGCTTACTTGCTGACACGTTTCAAAACAATCGTTCCTTTTACGAAGCAAAGCCTCTACTGCTAGCAAAGTAATTCCATTTTATAATTCAAAGAAGGTTGTATTGTACGCAATCTGTATATATCTGAATGTAAAATATGCAATCACATAATTTTTATTGGACAAAATCTGATGTATGGTCTTTGCTGAGAACAAAGAACAATTATTGTCCCATATACTATCATAATAAATACATGAAATTTTTTGTCTCATGAGAATAGTTTATACTTCGCTATATCTAATCATGGGAAATCAAACAATCAAAAAGTTTGATTGTTTAGGAAATATTTGATGGATTAGCAAATTGCATGCTTGATTGTGGCGCCAACTTACATACATAGAGGTATTATAACAAGAAATATTGTACCAGAGTAATTTTTTTATAATTGTTTCGATTCCTAAAACACCTTGTATTTTTGTGGTATTGGGGTTGTTTCCAATATTTTCATTGGAATATATTGTACCACTGAGCTCATGATATTGTTTACTAACCTAAGTTAACTTTAATGCGTTTTCCAGGGTTATACGCTAAAGTTAGGTTAGGTTGTATTTACCTTTTCATTAGGAAGTAAAATAAATAAGCCTAACATAACCTAACTTTAGCGTGTTTTCCGAGGCTAATTTCTGTGTTGGTTTCGATATATTTTGCCTATATTCTAATACGGTTGGAATCACTTAAAGGTGATTATCAATATTATCAGCAAAATCAGTGTTTCAAGATTTATGCAGTTGAAAATCTAGAAATGTTCCATTATTGTGTTCAGAATGTTTCTTTTTCTCCGTATTAGATTTCCGTATGAAATACATTACGTTCCATACTCTGTGTAAGCCAGTGATAAGCTGGCTGCCCTAAGAGCTAGTCAAACCGGCCCGCAGCTTGGTATGGAGTAACCTATAATTGCATATAAGAAAAATTTATTTTCTGCAGAAATAAAATAAGATTGTAGTTTCCTTCTCCTTATGTAGGCGTTGTGCTGTAGTAGATGACTGTAGGGGTTGTGCTGTAGTAGATGACTGTAGTTTAATAACATGGTCTGCAGAAGACACTGATGAAGATCGGCACATAACGATCGAAACGTTCTGTCTCAGTAAGTTTTACAAAATTTTAGTTCGGATAGACATAAACTACTGTTTAAGTGATTAATAACAAGGTAATGTGGAGTACAATTCGATTTGCTCGAAAAAGTTTGAATCGAATAGGCCGCTACCAGACTTATTTTTATTTAAGATCAGGCTACTGCTTATAAGGTCAGTAGTTCAGTCAGATACAAGGCTGTAAATGGCATATATTTTTATGTTTTTACTTTGTTGATAGTGATTGTTTACATTTTTTAATGTTACTATGGCAAGTAAAGTTGATTCAGAATGTCGTGTTTCTAAAGATTCATGGACTTGGAAATACTTTTTAAACCTGTTACGGATAATCCTCTGTACTTCATTTGCAATGGTTCTGCAGTCATATCTAAGAAATTCAACCACCCACGAAACTTCATTACAAAACATAATAAAGCAAAAGTATGAAACTATGACTAAATAATGGAGCCGTAAAGGAGCTCTGAGTAAAAAACTATCTAAAATTGAAGTAATTTATAAGCAGTTGTTTCACAACTTGAGTAGATCATTAGCGATTTTAAAATCTGTTGTTTTGCGTCGGATGAAAGTACGGACATAACTGATAGCTCAGTTACTGATTTTTTTAAAAAGATATTGATCATAACTTTTGTCTTACTAAAGAATTAACTTGCCTCTATTGAGAAAAACTCAAGAGTTATGAAAAAAGGTTGAAATTTCTTCATGAAAAATTTCAACGGACATTCCTAGACTTTAAAGTTATCGTACAGGACCTGGAAATTTTTAGCATGCCTTTTAATATGGGTTGTAAATCATTCAAACCAGAATTACAGCTCGATCTAATTGAGTAAAAAAATAACACTGAATTGAAGTAACTGCCTTAATTAATTTAAATACACTTAACACAAACTATACTATGCACTACACAAGTTGTAATCAGAGCAAAAACATTTAATGAAACACAAATTCAAGATTCACAAAGTCTTTGGTTACAGCTTCATTATTCTTTACTTTGGTCACAATCTTTTTTAAAAGTCTCTTTATATAGCGTAACTTCAAAATTCTTATTACTTCCTGACTGGGAGGTAGAAGTAATGAAGTTACATTGAGTGGGAAGAAAACCACATTCACATTCTTTAGTTTAGAATTAATGTTGTGCAGATGTGCAAGGCAGTTATCAACGAAAAGTGCAATTGTTCTTTTCTTATTGGAAATACGCTTGTCTAGTAAAAAAATACAGAAAAATTCAGACCTGTCCAAACGCAAGTCTTCTCATTCAGTGGAAAAGTTTACTTAGTAGCCAACTCCCACCCTTGGTAGTTGAGCTATTTAGCGACGAGCTGACCACTAGAGGTGGGCCTCTTTGAATATGGGAGTGTTGTAATCCTGTTCCCGGTCCAGGACTGTGCAATCATTAAAGTGTTTAACATTCATAAGTTCACTACCACGCAGGAGACACTCGGGGGTCAGTAGCACATGTATGCGATTGAGGCCGCAGTAAGGTAATCATGACAGGTCTTCAATCTGGACGCTGCATCGCTAACGGCTCGGGGCAAGTTATGGTCAATTGGTCTCCAGTCACAAGATTTCCACCGCTTTTCTGCTGAGACTTTCCTCAATCGAACGTGATTCCATTTTGTGGTGGACATCTTTATTAGGGACCTGGAAGACTGTAGTGAACTCAGATGCTTCGGCTGAGGGAGGCTTGTACTAAGGTAGTTGATCAGCCTTTTTATTGCCAGTGGTGTTTACATTGCTTGGGATCTACTGGAAATTAAGTACCCACTCGGCATTTAGTTTTCTTCTACAGTCTATGGTTTTACTCCTCTCCTATGGGCTGCAACACCTTGACATGGTGGTGGTCTGAATGGGCACATACACCCCCGATCTGAAGGTGTTATGCAATCCGTGCCGATGTAGATTCGTGGCCCTCATGGTAAGGAGGGTCTTTAACGGAGCCTCAGGGGCACCTGGGTCCACCCCTGAGTACTTGAGTCGCCTTACCGCCGTAAGCAGTAAGGGACCTTTATTTCCATAACTGCTCTTGGGAACACATGGCAGAAACAAAAAAAATAAACTTAACTGGTCAGGGCTTAGAACCTACCGACGAATCTGTCCCAAAGGATGTGGCTTCGGCCCCCGTAGAAACAGATGGAAAACTAGTTACGAAGGCAACTAGAGGAATGAGTGGGACACAAAGAAGGAAAGCACTCTGGCATTCCTACCATGAGGAAGCAAAGAAGGCGGAGGCGGAGAGCAGAGAACCACGGCCACCCTCTCTGAGGAAACACCAGTCCAGGCAGCGGAAGGGTTTGACGGAGGCTGGGGCTAGAACCCACCCCGCCAGTGGATCCTGTAGGACCTTAGTACAAGAGAAAGAGAGGAAGAGGAAGGAAAGGAGTACTTCTAATCCTACTCCAGAGTCGGAGGCCAAAAGGAATAGACAAGGGTCTATGCCTGTTGGGTCGGGAGGTCTGTCTTTCTCGTTGATTTCCGCCAACCTACCGAGGGTTCTAGTTACCTTTGAGGATAGTGTAGGCCTGAGGATGGAAATGGCGGCGTTCGACCACCTTAAGGGCACCGTCATGGACCGGATTCTGGACACTCCTAGTAGAGGTTTTGTTCCGCGATTCAGAGACACTCACTTAAGAGATGGAGTCGCAGCATTTATTTGTGCTGAGGAGGAATCGGCAAAATGGCTGAGAGAAGTGGTACCGTCAGCTAAGCTCCACCCCTCAACCAATGATCCTGCAGATTAACTTACACCACAGTAAAAGCGCCTCGGTGGTTCTAACCAGGTGCTTAAATGTGAGGCACACATTACCAGCGCTGGCGCTGGTGCAAGAACCGTGGCTGGTCAGAAACCGTATAAGGGGTCTGACTGCAGCTGGGCGCACCTACGCATATGGGGAACATGAGGTGCACAGAGCATGTGTGATAGTCAGAGGACTAGAAGCCACGCTGATTTAAGAATTTTCAACTAGAGACCTTGCAGTGGTTAGAATTCGAGGTAAGTGGGAGCAGGGAGTTTATCGTGGTCTCCACTTACTGTGCCCACAATAGAGAATCACCCCTGCAGAATTACGTAAATTACTTCGGTACTGCAGGGAGAGGAATATAGGAATCTTAGTGTGTTGTGATTCCAATGCTCATAATGAGGTGTGGGGCAGCACAGACACAAATGAGCGAGGTGAAGAGCTCCTCGCTTTCTTGATTGAAGAAAACTTTGTGGTTTTTAAACACAGGTGCCGAGTCAATATTTGTCACTTCAAACAGAATGGAGGTACTAGATATCACCTTCTGTAATAAACAGATGGTAAAGTAGGTGCATGACTGGCAGGTTTCGTATGAGCCCTCTATGTCTGATCACTGGATCATCACTACTACGATGATGGAAGATGTCCCCCCATGTGGTGTGGCTTAGGAACCCGAGGACAAACTGGGAAGGTTTTAAGTCCTCGGTGAGGAGGCGGATGTCAGACTTCCGTGGTAAATATGGTACATCAAACGAACTGGAAAATATTGAGGCCTACATCAGGACTGTAATTTCCACGTCATTTGAGGAAAATTGCCCTCTCTCGCGGATAAACACTGGGCGTGGTGGAACAGCGAGTTAGAGGCAAGACGGAAACTAACTAGAAGGCTCTTTAATAGAGCAAAGAAGAAGAAAACGGCGGAGACCTGGCAGGCATAGTCTCTATATGCAGAGAAGACAGCCAGGGTCTCTATAAAAATCTAATAAAAAAGGTAAAACGTGCTTCTTGAGAAAAGTGGTGCTCAGAGACAAGCACACTGAGTGACACTGCTAGACTGTTTAAAGTGTTAGCAGGTGGCTCAAAACGAAAGTTATCTTTATCCCCAAACCGGCCATGAAGGTTATGTTGGGTTTTCCATCCTTCAAATTAGGATGGAGGCAATGAAAACTGCATACCGGCTAAGTTGTACCAGGCAGTGGAAGACAAGTAGCAAACGTCATAAACAGCTATTTGGGGATTCACTGAAGGAGCTCTGATAGAATCTCAGGATAAGATACTGTCTCTTAAAAGGGAAAAACGAAAATACAAAATCCATATTCCTGCAAGAGAGGCATGGGCGGAGTATAGACCCAGACATGGTGAAATCTGGTTCACTGATGGGTCCAGGATGACGGAAGGAGTGGGAGCAGGATTTAGTGGACCGAGAGACCAAGAGAGATTTTGTCATCGCCTGGAGGACTATAACTCTGACTTCCAGGCGGAGGTGCTTGCGATCAAACTATGTGCTGAGGAAATAATAGTCTGGCAGGAGGGGCAAGACCATCTGGATTTGCTCGGACAGTCAGGCAGCTCTGAAGGCTTTAGGTAAGGCTAGTACCAGCTCTAGGCTGGTGGCTGAGACTATAGCTTCTCTAGCAGAGCTGAGTAAGTATAATTCGCTCAACCTAACTTGGATTCAAGGACATTCTGGCTGGATAGAGAATGAGAGAGCTGACACCTTAGCAAAACAAGGGTGTGTAACTCAAGGACCGTTGCTGAGGGCAATGGGTATGCCGCCTCAGGAGGGGCGCAGGAGGATCACAACACATATAGACAGGTTGTGCAGGGGAGAATGGAAAGCAACCTTGGGGTGTTACAAATCCAAGGTACTCTGGGGTTACTTAGGAGATTTGTGAGGCAAAGAACTACTCTTCTTAAGTAGACATCAACTCAGAGTTACTGTAGAGCTGGTCACAGGCCATGGGAATCTGAGGAGGTTCCAATACCAAATTGGAAAATCTAGGTCCCCTGTGTGCAAGAGATGCGACAAGGACCAAGAGGAAAACCCAATCCACGCACTCTGTGAGTGTCCTGCTTTGGGAGCTGCAAGGAAAAAGTGGTTTGGCTTGCAGGTATGTACACCAGAGGATATCAGAAGATTTAGCATCAGGTGGGTACTTGGTTTCTGCAGAGGTAGGTATCCACTAAGCTAGTCCTGTGGTAGGAATGGGAAAAGAGTACAAAGGCTGCAGCTAAGTGCCCTACACCGATAAGGTCCCTCCGAGTTTTAGTAATAATAATAATAAACTACCTTCAAAATTGAAAAAAATAACACCAAATACTTCTTTTATAAGAAGTTCTGTTCACAAAACTCTTTATTTACATTATACACTCACTGGACATCTACTTAAATTCATCAGAATATAGGGTGACGTTTACTTGAAAACTAACATAAATTATAAAATCAAAATAAACTTAAGGTTATGTATAAAGTCAAGACAAAATTAATCCAAACACAGAGTATTTTGTAATATTTTGTAATTATTTTTGTGGTATTGGGGTTCTTTCCAATAATTTCATTGTAGTTTAATAGAATACTTTATTAAATACATTTTTGTGTGAATAGATTTTAATTGACTTCATTATTAAGTACATTTTACTTACTCGAAAGTTAAAATGGGTCTATTAATTTATTAAATAAAAAGAGATTTCAAAGTATTCAAAACTGAAACTACAGAATAGGTACATGTAATGTAAGTATTGTTTTACAGGAGGGAAATAATCACACTGTGAACATTTGGAAAGGTTTTTACAGACTAGATATTTACATGTGTTGTAAGACTTGCTCTAAAGAAGTGGAATAATTACAATGTTGTAGTCAGAAAATTTGTAAGGTTCTAACTAAAATAATATTCTAGTGATCTGGAAATACAAGCCAATGCTTGTAAGATTCAACTTTACAATGTAATATGAAAAAATTAATTATAATATATTAACCACAATACATTAACCAAACAACAATACATATTTCACAGACAAAGACACAAAATGAAAACCCTTTAAAACATACAAATGGTATAGAATATAGAAAATGAAGTCATTAAAACGTACAAGTATATATAACTTTAAAACCAATGGAAAAGCAAAAACAATATTTTCGAAGAAAAATTATCATCTATTTATTAAAACCTATAACCAGAATGTACAGGTTATAATGAATTATAAATAGGCAATCTGAAAAAATATTAACACTGTGACTATTGCAGTGATTACGGCACAAATTAATCAAATTAATCCGTTTTTGTCAAGACGCAAAACTATTTTCTCAGTATTTTAGCAAATACAGTTGCAGTAAATATTGATGAAGCTCAATTCCTTTAGTTTGAACTCAATTTAAAATAGTATAGTCCGTCCCTGAAAAATGTTGCTCCCAACCTATAAGTATTATTTTAAGCAAAACAAACACAATAGCACTCTTTTTGTCTCAATCTCCATAGTGAGGAATCCTATATGTTATAGCACTAACTTTTACAGGAGCAGAATAATCACACTGTGAACATTTGTAAGGTTTTTTCTATATTGGGTGTGGATATGTAATTTAATACTTCCTTTTACAGAAGCTGAAATATCACACTATGAATATTTGTAAGGTTTTACTTCAGGATGGGTATCTATATATTTTACAAGACTTCATTTTCCAGAAGCTGAATAATCACACTGTGAACATTTGTAAGGTTTTTTCTATATTGGGTGTGGATATGTAATTTAATACTTCCTTTTACAGAAGCTGAAATATCACACTATGAATATTTGTAAAGTTATTCTTCAGGATGGGTATCTATATATTTTATAAGACTTCATTTTCCAGAAGCTGAATAATCACACTGTGAACATTTGTAAGGTTTTTCTCTAGAATGGGTGTGGATATGTAATTTAATACTTCCTTTTACAGAAGCTGAAATATCACACTATGAATATTTGTAAAGTTTTACTTCAGGATGGGTATCTATATATTTTATAAGACTTCATTTTCCAGAAGCTGAATAATCACACTGTGAACATTTGTAAGGTTTTTCTCTAGAATGGGTGCGGATATGTAATTTAATACTTCCTTTTACAGAAGCTGAAATATCACACTGTGAACATTTGTAAGGTTTTTCTCTAGAATGGGTGCGGATATGTAATTTAATACTTCTTTTTACAGAAGCTGAAATATCACACTATGAATATTTGTAAAGTTTTTCTCTAGAATGGGTGTGGATATGTAATTTAATACTTCCTTTTACAGAAGCTGAAATATCACACTGTGAACATTTGTAAGGTTTTTCTCTAGAATGGGTGCGGATATGTAATTTAATACTTCCTTTTACAGAAGCTGAAATATCACACTGTGAACATTTGTAAGGTTTTTCTCTAGAATGGGTGCGGATATGTAATTTAATACTTCCTTTTACAGAAGCTGAAATATCACACTGTGAACATTTGTAAGGTTTTTCTCTAGAATGGGTGTGGATATGTAATTTAATACTTCCTTTTACAGAAGCTGAAATATCACACTGTGAACATTTGTAAGGTTTTTCTCTAGAATGGGTGCGGATATGTAATTTAATACTTCCTTTTACAGAAGCTGAAATATCACACTGTGAACATTTGTAAGGTTTTTCTCTAGAATGGGTGTGGATATGTAATTTAATACTTCCTTTTACAGAAGCTGAAATATCACACTGTGAACATTTGTAAGGTTTTTCTCTAGAATGGGTGCGGATATGTAATTTAATACTTCCTTTTACAGAAGCTGAAATATCACACTGTGAACATTTGTAAGGTTTTTCTCTAGAATGGGTGCGGATATGTAATTTAATACTTCTTTTTACAGAAGCTGAAATATCACACTGTGAACATTTGTAAGGTTTTTCTCTAGAATGGGTGTGGATATGTAATTTAATACTTCCTTTTACAGAAGCTGAAATATCACACTATGAATATTTGTAAGGTTTTTCTCTAGAATGGGTGCGGATATGTAATTTAATACTTCCTTTTACAGAAGCTGAAATATCACACTGTGAACATTTGTAAGGTTTTTCTCTAGAATGGGTGCGGATATGTAATTTAATACTTCCTTTTACAGAAGCTGAAATATCACACTGTGAACATTTGTAAGGTTTTTCTCTAGAATGGGTGCGGATATGTAATTTAATACTTCTTTTTACAGAAGCTGAAATATCACACTGTGAACATTTGTAAGGTTTTTCTCTAGAATGGGTGTGGATATGTAATTTAATACTTCCTTTTACAGAAGCTGAAATATCACACTATGAATATTTGTAAAGTTTTTCTTCAGGATGGGTATCTATATATTTTATAAGACTTCATTTTCCAGAAGCTGAATAATCACACTGTGAACATTTGTAAGGTTTTTTCTATATTGGGTGTGGATATGTAATTTAATACTTCCTTTTACAGAAGCTGAAATATCACACTGTGAACATTTGTAAGGTTTTTCTCTAGAATGGGTGCGGATATGTAATTTAATACTTCTTTTTACAGAAGCTGAAATATCACACTATGAATATTTGTAAAGTTTTTCTTCAGGATGGGTATCTATATATTTTATAAGACTTCATTTTCCAGAAGCTGAATAATCACACTGTGAACATTTGTAAGGTTTTTTTCTATATTGGGTGTGGATATGTAATTTAATACTTCCTTTTACAGAAGCTGAAATATCACACTATGAATATTTATAAAGTTTTACTTCAGGATGGGTATCTATATATTTTATAAGACTTCATTTTCCAGAAGCTGAATAATCACACTGTGAACATTTGTAAGGTTTTTCTCTAGAATGGGTGCGGATATGTAATTTAATACTTCCTTTTACAGAAGCTGAAATATCACACTATGAATGTTTGTAAAGTTTTTCTTCAGGATGGGTATCTATATATTTTATAAGACTTCATTTTCCAGAAGCTGAATAATCACACTGTGAACATTTGTAAGGTTTTTCTCTAGAATGGGTGCGGATATGTAATTTAATACTTCTTTTTACAGAAGCTGAAATATCACACTATGAATGTTTGTAAAGTTTTACTTTCGAATGGGTATCTATATATTTTAAAAGACTTCATTTTCCAGAACATGAATAATCATACTGTGAACATTTGTACAGGTTTTCTACAGAATGTGTAAGCACTGTTATATAAGACTTCCTTTTTCAGAAGCTGGAAAATCACACTATGAAAATTTATAGAGTTTTTCTCAAGAATAGGTATGTAAATGTGTTATAATACTTCCTTTTAAACAAGCTGGTTATTCACACTGTGAACATTTATAAGGTTTTTCTCAAGAGTGGGTATTTATATGGTATATAAAATTTCCTTTCTGAGAAACTGAATAATCGCACTGTGAACAATTAATAGGTTTTTATTTATAATGAGTATGCATATGTATTTTAATTCTTCCTTTTACAGAAGCTGAATAATCGCACTGTGAACACTTGTAAGGTTTTTCTCAAAAGTGGGTATTTATATGGTATGTAAGATTTCTTTTCTCAGAAGCTGAATAATCGCACTGTAAACAATTAATAGGTGTTTATTCAGAATGAGTACGCATATGTATTTTAATACTTTCTTTTAGACAATCTGAGCATTTGTAAAATTTTTCTCAAAAATTGGTACGCATATGTTTTATAGGAGTACTTTTTTCAGAAGCTATATAATCACATCCTGCTATTTGTGAGGTTTTTCTCCAGAATGGGAACGTACATGTGTTACAAGATGTCCTTTTACACAAGCTGAATAATTACAATGTGCACATTTGTAAGGTTTTTCTCCAGAATGAGTACGAGTATGTACTATAAGACTTCCTTTTTGAGAAGCTGAATAATCACACTGTGAGCATTTGTAGGGTTTTTCTCCAGAATGTATACGCAAGTGTTTTATAAGATCTCCTTTTCTCGAAACTGCATAGTCACATCCTGAACATTTGTAAGTTTTCACTCCAGAATGATTACATAAATGTTTTATAAGATTTCCTTTAACAGAAGCTGAATAATGACACTGTGAACATTTGTAAGGTTTTTCTCCAGAATGGGTACGTGAATGTGTTACAAGATCACCTTTTACAGAAGCTGAATAATCGCACTGTAAACACTTGTAAGTTTTTTCTCCAGAATGGGTATACATATGTATTTTAATACTTCCTTTTGTAGAAGCTGAATAATCGCATTGTGAACATTGGTAAGGTTTTTCTCCAGAATGGGTACGTAAATGTGTTACAAGATTTCCTTTTAAAGAAGCTGAATAGTCGCACTGTGAACATTTGTAAGGTTTTTCTCCAGAATGGGTACGTAAATGTTTTATAAGATTTCCTTTAACAGAAGCTGAATAATGACACTGTGAACATTTGTAAGGTTTTTCTCCAGAATGGGTACGTAAATGTCTTATAAGATTTCTTTTTACAGAAGCTGAATAATTGCACTGTGAACATTTGTAAGGTTTTTCTCCAGAATGGGTGCGAGTATGTACTATAAGACTTCCTTTTTGAGAAGCTGAATAATCACACTGTGAGCATTTGTAGGGTTTTTCTCCAGAATGTATACGCAAGTGTTTTATAAGATCTCCTTTTCTCGAAACTGCATAGTCACATCCTGAACATTTGTAAGTTTTCACTCCAGAATGATTACATAAATGTTTTATAAGATTTCCTTTAACAGAAGCTGAATAATGACACTGTGAACATTTGTAAGGTTTTTCTCCAGAATGGGTACGTAAATGTCTTATAAGATTTCTTTTTACAGAAGCTGAATAATTGCACTGTGAACATTTGTAAGGTTTTTCTCCAGAATGGGTACGAGTATGTACTATAAGACTTCTTTTTTCAGAAGCTGAATAATCACATCCTGAACATTTGTAAGGTTTTTCTCCAGAATGATTACGTAAATGTGTTAAAAGATGTTTTTTTACAGAAGCTGAATAATCACACTGTGAGCATTTGTAAGGTTTTTCTACAGAATGGGTATGAGTATGTATTATAAGACTTCTTTTTTGAGAAGCCAAATAATTACAATGCAAACATTTGAAAGGTTTTTTCCTATGACGGCGTTTAAAGTATGTTTTAAAACTAGTTGAGATTAAATAAGAAAAGTTCCATTGATGATGCTTGTAAGGTTTTATACGAATGTGTTTGTTCAAGTGGGTTATAAACTCATTTATCTTTGAGCCTCCAAAACAACAATGCCTACATTTTAATAGGTTAATTCTTTTCTTCTTCATACTAACCATGAGCTCTGACATTGCTGATGCTCTGTAGTTGCATATTGTATCTGCATTCTGGTTACTGGTGTTGTAATACATTGCTGAATGATTTTGAGTTCTAATAGATTCTTTTTAAATCTTCTTATTCCAATTTTAGTTAACCATTTCCACAGGCTATCTGAAAATATAATAATTTTTTTATTTTAAACTTTTCACCATTTATTTTAAAATTTGATTATAACTAATTACACCTTAACAAAACACATTCCATTATTAAAGTCAGATTCATAGGCAACACATTGAGAATGAATATTTATATATTTATGTACATACTTTAAGTTGACATTCTCCTTGCCTACATATATACTAGAATGGTTTTAAACAATTTTTTTAATCACTGTAGTATTTAAATGTTGCCTCTAATACCAAGAAATTACTGATACAAAAACGTTGCATGATTATTGTTTCTCATTCCCTATTTGTTACAGATAAGAGACATTACAAAAATATTCATTTTTAGTATTAAATAATAATGATTAAATAATAATTTGAAATCGTTTAAATATTTTAGATACAAAACTTAATCATAACAAAGTTTCTTAGACAATAAAACCATTGTAAAATGATTAAATGCTTGTTGAAAAAATTAACTCAGCTTCATTTTGCAGTCCATTTATTCAAATTTCATGCATTTTAAAACAGGTTAATATACTAGATGACACTAAAACCACCAAGGGGGCCCATTGAATAATAAAAATTTGATTTAGTGACACCACTATAATAAGACCAAACCTGGTAATATCCTATCTTTGCACTTCATCCTATCATTTCATAGGATAAGGTTCAGTTCACCATATGGAGATATTCATTGTTTTTTATTATTTTTTTTTTAATTCTTAAAGTGTTGTCTGACATTAATACATAGGTTACTAATTTTATTTGGTTCCATGTCTTGCATGAACAATGGTTTGGTTCTCCTGATATTGTAATCCAAACATCTGCCTAATTTATGAACAGTTTTATATTTTAGAAATCATTTCCAGTTTTGATGTAAATGTTATCTTAACTTATCTAAACATAATCAGTAGGTCAGAGCAGTGAAACTTAATATACAATTCGTCACTTAGCCTGTGTCACTTAATGAACAAATGTTGTGTAGGTTTTCTCTTTAAAAAATTGACATTGTACGGACAAGTATTCATTATACAGGGTATCAAAGTAAAAGAAAACAGTTGAGGTATATTACTTCTTCTTGACAGTTTAAAAAAATATCAGTTGGGGTTCACTACTTGTTGACAGTTTATATTATATATGTTTATAATTTGTCCCCAATATGAAATATCTCAAAACATTTATCCAGATATAAAGTTGGGTTACGACACAAATAGTTTAAAAAATAAATTATTTCTTTAATATTATGATGTAATGCATATTGGAAGAATAAAACGAAAAGTTATACCTAGATTTAAAGAACAGATTAGGGATATTAAATACCAAAGATGTGATAAGTCAAGTATTGCTCCCAAAATTAAGAGACCAATCACAATCTAGATATTAATAATGTCAAGTTGTTTAAGGATGTTAGGACCAATAAATTTGTTGATAGTTTCGAAAGTTTATATATTAGTAAACATGACCGTGATATTTTATTAAATTCTAACAGAGGTCCTATTCCTCATTCAATTTCGTATTCACTTGTTAAGTAGATTATGATTTATATAAATAATTTTAAGTTGGTTATTTTTAAATCTTTTTATTTAGAATTCATTATATTATTAGTAAGCTGACATGGGATCTCTTGCTTTCACTCAGTGGTTGTGGATGCGCCTTTGTTAAGAGGTTTGGCTGCAGCGATCGGTGTGCAGCGATGGGGGTAAGTAGTTTTCTAGATTATAAATAAGGTATTTTTGTAAAATTATTCAGTTTTTGAATGTTATCTCTCTGAGGATGGTTACTTAGTAACTGAAATGTACATAAGGGTAAAATAGAAAAAATATTGTGGTTAAGAGAATTTTGAGTATTTATGATTAATATTCAACCACATTGTATTCCTAACAAATAATGGCAAATAGTGTGTACTGTTAGCCATAACAAACGTCGTCAAACACAGATGTCTAGAGCATAAGCAATGTAGGAAACTGATTTGTGTACACTACAGTAACAAAACTTTTAGCAATGACTAAGCAATGAAACCATGAATTTATCAGTAAAGGGGCAAGTAAATGTACCTAAAAAAGCACTCAGCTACTGTCCAAAGTATACACGTTGTTCATGTGTTATGCTTAAATTGATGAAGCCATATTACCCATCAGGTTTTGATTGTGCTCCATTTTTCCCTTATGGGGGAATTGTAATTTATTAAGTCATAAACAAGTTCTTTTTTTTTATTTGCATGTTAGGTTTAATGCTTTATTTGAATATAGTTAGATTTGAGATAGTTATGTTTGTTGCACATGTTAGTGATAATGATTTTGGCATGGCAAATGATAACTTATCATTAATAAAATATTTAGGCCAGGGTAGTAGAGCAAATTAATACAAAGGTGAATAAGACCTGGTTTGGTGTTGCAATACTACTGGTTTGAAGCATATTCTATTTACTGCCTAAAAGAGACTATTTTAATCAATTACAAGTGACAAAAACAAGTTTTTTAAAATTTCTCATTGTTCAATAATATTTATTGTGCCTAGGTTGTAAATATTATTCTAGAATTCTAAATATAATTTAATACTTTTATTTTTCATTTTATAGTACTTTTTCAACCTTACTTCAAAGTATGATTTTTTAGACAATCTTTTGTTGGCGGGTGTTAAACAAAAATTGCACACAGTCCTTACCCCACACATCCTGAAATATCATCTCAGACACCATTTTTACTACTTTTAAAGTTCTAATGACAGTTAGAGGTTTTGTCTATAGCAGTGAATATATCAAACCATCAAATTGAAGACAGATTTTTGAAAAAAAATATATAAATATGAGATGGAAACACAAAAACCCGATTTTGGTCTTCATTGCATATTAAGAGTAATGTCTAAAAACTAAAATTTAAATTACTTAAATAATAAATAACAAAGAGACATGATACAACAACAATAAATGTATAAAACTAAGTATGTAACGACAAATAACAACACAAAATAAATATCTATACACCGACACACACACTCATAAATATATATGTATACTATGATTATTAAATATGTTAAATATTCTTAATTTTTTATTTCTAAATCAAAATTATTGTGAATTTAAAATCAGAATTTTATGACCCATTTAAATTCTGGAAATTTTAACAGAATTTAACAAAACAAATTTCCCTGAAGTTAACAATTTCTGTATATATATCCTACCATTTCCATATGTTAATAAAATCAAAAACAGATTAACCCATTTTAACCCACTATTGACAAATGTCTAAGTCTAACGTAACATTTTTTTATCAAAGCAGAATGAACATTTTAGACAAGGGATGTTTTTTTTTTTTTTGTTTCGTTGGTACAAACTGTAAAAGCCTGCAGTGTTGACCTTCATTGGCGGGAGTAAAGATGTGTCTAGGGATTGAGGTTAGGTAGAGCGGTTCCAAGTGTGATGGATTACTTCAAATCGTAAGTTTATTATTGTTTTATGATGTAGTTTAACCTTATTATAATTGCAGTAATTATAAGACAAACTATTGAGGAAGATGATGATATTCTTGATGGGAACATATACCTTGAGGCTCCAGGAAATCCAATATTGAGCGACAAAGACAGTGATGACGAAGATGCCTCAGTGATGTAAACAAACTGTCTGGAAACCAGCTACGTGATGGAGCAGTATGTTCAGTGAGAAAAAAAATCGAAAACAGTTTAGAGAGATTCTGACTAGACTAAGAAGATTATATTGTACGTAATGAGGAAAATGGTGAAGGTTTTATACCTCCGTTACCAACTCCAAGTACATCTAAAGAGCAATTTCACATTTTAGACCAAGTGCTTGAAATCGAAGATGCTTCTGATGTCCCCACTGATTTTTCTAGTAAAACTAAACTCGTAACAAATACAAAAAAATAGAAAAAGAAAACAAAACCCAAGCAAGAAAACTACACATGCGGAAAACATAGACAAAAAAATTCCACGAAGCAAAGAAAATTAGGTGAACTGCATATTTTCTTTGCTATTTTAGTTTTATCTGGTTATAACGTGATGTCCAGAACTAGAATGTATTGAGAACTGTCCGAGGATGTTCACATAATAACCCAGTGTCAAATGCAATGTCCAGAAATCGATTTCAAGATATGAAGAGGACTTACACATTTGTAAGAATGCTGAATTGAAAATTAATGATAGATTTGGAAAAATACGGACTGTAATGACTATGCTTTATGAAAGATGGTTACACTATTTTCCAGATGAATCATATCTGTCAATTGATGAATCCATAGTGCCATATTTTGGCAGGCATGGGACAAAACAACATATTCATGGAAATCCCATTCGCTTCGGATACAAGATTTGGATTCTTGCCACAAGACTTGGGTACATTGTTCAGGGTATACCGTACCAAGGAAAGGGCAGTACAACAATGATCCCTGAGCTTGGGCTGGAAGGCTCTGTTGTAATTGATTTATCATCTAAGCTTCCTCAAGATAGGCGTTACAGCTTGTATTTTGACAACTTCTTTACGTCTTCTTGAGACATTGAAGAAACATGGCTATGACAAAACTGGTACTGTTCGAAGTGATCGAATAAAAGACGCCCTCTTTCCTAATTCTAATATTATGAATAAAGAAGCTAGAGGTACATACCATCAAGAGACAGATGTAGATACTGGGATTACACTTGTTTAATATCACGACAATAACATGTTTACGACGGCTTCAACATCGGCTGGCGTAGCTCCCACAGGAAAAGCTAAAGGTTGGTCAAAAGCTCAGAAAAAGCACATTACTCTGGACCAACCTCCATGTGTAGTTTTGTATAATACATACATGGAAGGAGTCGACTGTAATGACAAACACATAGCATCGTACAGAATAAACATACAAAACAAGAAGTGGTATATGGTGTCCTATTTGTTAAATGTTGTCAATGAACAATGCGTTGTTGCTATTCCGCTTGAATCCAAAATGTCGTGCAGAAAATCTGGACTTTCTTGTTTTCATTAGGTATGTTGTAAATGCCTATTTAGCAACATACAGAGTTTCCAGTCCTTCTGAAGGTAGACCCAGTACAAAAATATCAAGCAGGGTCCTGCAAGAAGTTCGCTACAGTGGTACAGGACACTTCTTGCAAACAGTGAGAAAACAGGTGCGCTGTGCACAATGCGGAAAAGCTACAAGGAAGAAATGTAAAGGATTCACACATTTCATTCTCATTAAATAGACCTTACAAACAGTGCTCCATTAGCTGTATTATATCTTTGTACAATTAAATATAGTATATTGAAGTGGTTCGTGTTGTTATTTGTTATTACCATCTTTAGATTATTTTTGTAGTGTAATATAACAGCCCACCTCAACTGTGCTCACTGTCGTAATTAGGATTATAAATACTTGAAGTGTATAATAGACATTCTTTAGTATTTACTCGGAGAGTAAGAGGCTAAATTTTAAATGGGTATAAAAAAATTCAAAACAAAATAATTTGGGCTGAAATGGGTTAAAGTACTATTGCTAAAAATAAAGATTTGTATTGATCTTTTATTTTCATTTATTTATAGCAAAACATTCTTTACTTTGTGGATGTAATTATATTTTTGAAATACATTTGTAAAACCAAGTCTACTGGACTGAGTAACGCAATTATTCAAGAAACACAAGTGGCTTACTCACAAAAAATGGTAATATTTTATTACTAATAAAATAAACTATTTCAAAGTTTAATAGTTATAAATTGTAATTTTTGGGTTGTTCATACAGTATTGAGGAGTGTTTAAATAATTACTTATTTATTAACTTGGCAAAAAAACACTATTTTCTGATATTTCTCAGCATACTACTTAGCATATAGTATGTTCGATTAAAATTTGTATGAACATGTATTATGTTAAGGAATATATTTTTTAAAACTTCATTTTGTTGTTCGAAACATATATAAAAAGTATTGTTTTAACACGTTCACTGCTGAAAAATACTATGTTACGCACAAAAAATATTATTGTACAGAAACATATCTTAATATATGATGAGTGATGTCCTTTTCATGATTACTTTTAAAAATTTTCGATATGTGGAAAAACACCCGCGCTCTGTGCCAATCCGTCGAAATTATAACTTTGAAAGTTATCGTTTTTCACAACAAATGAAATATTAGGAACTGTTTCCACTATATATTATATATTTTGTTGATTATTATATAAAAATTATGACTTTCAAGAGATTTTGTACTGGTTGTTCCAGAACAGCTAAGCATACTAGTCACACAATACAAAATTGTCCACCTTCTGTTTGGAATAATGAACAGTGATAAATTTCTAATTATTGTAAAAGATAAATGTGAAAATATTTATAAAACATATCTACAAAAAATATTTATAACATCAATGTAAATTGTTTTATTGCTGGTGCTATGTATGAAAACAATTAATTGCACAAAGTCCTGGCTTTTCGGGACAAGCAAGACACTCATATGTTATGTATGTCTTCTTTAAATGCTTTCCACACTGGCGACATTTTGTTTGCGGTATCCTGTTTGAATTGCTTTTTTTTTTAGCGATTCTTGAAAGGATCTTGGAGAGCATGGCAAAAGTCGAGGTGTAGGTGGCAGCTCAGGAATAAGATCATTCACTATTAAATTCGTGAAGTCATACAGGTTCATTTATTGCGTTTATTTACAATGTACACTTCATTGAAAAAATAATGAGCATTTACAGTTAGCATTCAACTAACAATGAGCCATCCAAACAAGAGGAATCTCGTCAAAGTCATGGTTGTACTCCTCATCCTCGAGTTCATGTTCCTGATTGTTCGTACCATTACTAGAATTGTCCTCATCTGTATAAAGACTATCACTGTCTTTTGTAACATTACCAGGTCCTTATTCCACATTCATCATTTATAGTACAAGTCGCTAATCAGACACAGTTCTATGCCAGAAGCTGAATAATCATACAGTGAACATTTGTCCAGGTTATCTACAGAATGTGTAATCATATATTATATAAGACTTCCTTTTTCAGAACTTCCTTTTCCAGAAGCTGAATAATCATACTGTGAACATTTGTACAGGTTATCTACAGAATGTGTAATCATATATTATATAAGACTTCCTTTTCCAGAAGCTGAATAATCATACAGTGAACATTTGTCCAGGTTATCTACAGAATGTGTAATCATATATTATATAAGACTTCCTTTTTCAGAACTTCCTTTTCCAGAAGCTGAATAATCATACTGTGAACATTTGTACAGGTTATCTACAGAATGTGTAATCATATATTATATAAGACTTCCTTTTCCAGAAGCTGAATAATCATACTGTGAACATTTGTACAGGTTATCTACAGAATGTGTAATCATATATTATATAAGACTTCCTTTTCCAGAAGCTGAATAATCATACTGTGAACATTTGTATAGGTTATCTACAGAATGTGTAATCATATATTATATAAGACTTCCTTTTTCAGAACTTCCTTTTCCAGAAGCTGAATAATCATACTGTGAACATTTGTACAGGTTATCTACAGAATGTGTAATCATATATTATATAAAACTTCCTTTTTCAGAAGCTGGATAATCAAACTGTAAACATTTGTATGGTTTTTCTCCAGAGTGGGTATTTATATGCTATATAAGATTTCCTTTCTCAGAAGCTGAATAATCGCACTGTGAAAAATTAATAGGTTTTTATTCAGAATTAGTATGCATAAGTACTGTATTTTAATTTGAGTTTTACAAAAACTGAATAAATGCACTGTGAACACTTGTAAGGTTTTTTTCCAGAATGGGTACGGGACATATGGATATATGTGGGGACTCTTGCATCCATCATCTACCATGGACATTGGGCTATCGGCTACACATATGAAAAACATTACTCACAACGATGAAACAAATACAGACATTATTCCACTTCCAAAACAGAAAATATTCCATTGAACAATTACACACATCTCATTCTAAACACGGCCTAGAAATGATGGATATATCTGTGCAAAGCAATTCAAACAACTTCTGTAAAACTTTGGAAAAGTAAAATATTACTTTATGTATTTTATTCTTATATTTACACTCACAGAGCACTGAGTACTATACTGTACATTATAATCAATTCAACTTTATAGCCTTTCGAAAAGCAACTATTATCTATTTATTATCGCTTAAATATGTAATTAATATTATATTTTTATCTACAAAAACAAATAGGCTTACATTGAATATTTTTTTTACTTTTATACTTATAATTATAAATATAATTATGCCAATAATTACAAATAGACAAACTTTTATCTTGTATTACACTACCTTCAAAACTGAAAACATAAACACCAAGTACTTCTTTTATAACAAGTTCTGTTCACAAAACCCTTTAACTACATCCTACACTCACTGGACTTGTACTAAAATTCATCAGATTATGGGGTAACATTTACTTGAAAACAAACATATTATAAAATCAAAATAAACTTGAGGTTATGTATAAGTCGACAGAATTGATTTCAATACAGAGTGATCAACCCATTTGTAACATTGTCTAAAGTATATTCTGGTGATGCGAGCTTCAGAGAGATATTTATACATATTAACCCTAATTTTAAAATAGAACTCGCCACATTTATTACAAATACTACAAATTTCAAATATTTACAACATAAACATAAACAACAATTTACAATAAACAACATAAAACAATCCAGTTTCATGTCATGTTCGTCCCAGGGAACTCAGTCATGACCAAGTTTGACCAAGTTTCGGTGTACTTCTGTCTTCACTTTTAGGAATTTTATTAGAGTATTTTAAATACATTTTTTTGTGAATAGATATTATTTGTGTTCATTATTAAGTACATTTTACTTACTCAGAAGTTAAAATGGGGCTATGAATTTATTAAATAAAAAGAAATTTTAATATAGTAAAAAATGAAACTTCAATTTACGTAACGCTGATGTACTATCCCTCCTCTTTCCGTAACATTAGATTTAACCATCCCCCCCCCTCTTAGCATTACGTAATTTAAGGATGGCCCCTTATTGCACTTGTGATGCTTACTTACAAAAGTTGTGATGGAATTAAGTGATATCGTGTTGTGTTAAAGGTCATATACTGTATATGCCGATTAAGTCATTCAACCTGTTTTCATTGACCACCAAACTCGATCATGAACACACAAGTACACAAATATCTCTAATTTTGAAAAATAAAAATCTAATTCTAACTGTCTCAAGAGAAGGAAGTCTCTTTCAAAGAAGGAACTACTTATAATTTGTGTGCTATCTCTACTGAAGCCTTGCACAACAAAATACAAGTAAAGTATGTAAAATTGTGAGGGAAAATATTAAAATAATTAACAACTGGAATGTGTGAAATGTCATACAAGCAGTTTATTGATAACAAAGCTTCTATATCGATGCTGAACAACACTGATGGCGAGAAAACTGGTTGAGGAAAAGGTTCAAATAAAACCGAGATTCGTAACAGGCAACAAATCATAAATTCCTGTTTACATAAAATCAAAAGATCAACTACTAAGAATATGTTAATAATGGTCATTAAGTAAAACTCAATTCCCATTATTATCGTAGCATGCAAATTATTCTGAACACGACGTTTTCGTTTATTTTCATGATGTGGATGTGTAAGGACTTAAATCAAGAGTTAGCACCTAGTGCAATGAATTTTTAGTAATAACTGATAGACATTGAAAACTTGATTCTGGACGGAAAGTTCATCGAACACCTAAAAACTACTTTTGAGAACAGCAATGTGTGCAAAACTTATTGTGAACAAAAGCATATGCTAACTGAACTGTTAAAGATTGTAAAAATATTTTTTAATGAATCAAATTTTGTATTTAGGGACAAAGAGTTTCTTACATTCAAATAGTAACAGAGAAAAAACCACCACCTCATAAACATTCAATAGTTTCAGTTTTGATTTTCATCTGAAGGTCTTTGTCTATTAGTTTCAGTAAACAGTATGGTAAAAAGCGAAAGGTACATCAAAATTCTCAAGATAAAAGTAAATATATTACTGATAAAATTTTCTGTTATAATAAAATTTTCGGAAAATGTTTACTAGCGCGGAAACCTACGATATTTTTTATATATGTTTAAAACCACGAAAAAGGACGATATCTACAAGTAATTTTTTTCTTTGAGAAAAAGTATTAATTTTTTTTTTAATTAAAAGTAGGATAAAAAGTCTTAAAGGAAGCATAAGTTGTGAATAGGTTCGGAATGATACAAATGTTTCGTGACGCCACAAGGCTGCGCATAAGGTTGTACGCATCGGATGTCGTACGTCATGCAACCTTACGTGTTAGATATTTCAGAAACAAAGTTTTGGCTTAATTTTTATACACATATTTAAATATACTTATAAGTCTCCAGTTAGGATAGATTTGGTTTTAAACTTATACCTATATTAAACTGTTGGTTACCTTATTTGGTAACTATATACCTATATTAAAATATACATAAAAAGTGCCCAGTCAGGTTAGATTTGTTTTTAATTTTATACATTACCTCAATGGTTACATTTATAAAATTAGAACCAAATCTATCCTGACTGGATACTTCATAGGTATATTTCAATATAGATATATAAAACTCACCTTCTTTGGCAGTAACAAAAATAATAGTTATCAATAGCTTAAAGATATGGTTTTGTTAGATAATGTTTAGATTGCTAAAACACAAACTACAGTCATGACGTCACGAAACGTTTGTATCATTCCACACCATTCGTAACTTATACCTATGCTGAGAATTTTTTTACCCTACTTTTAATTTTAAAAAAGTAACTTTCCTCTAAAAAAAAATTATTTGTGAATATCGTCCTTTTTCATGGTTTTGAACAATTATCAAATATATTGTAGGTGTCTGCGCTTGTAAACATTTACCAAATTTTGTAAAGATATGTTCTCAAACAAAAGACATTTTTATATTTATTAACGATTTTTCCTGATCATCAAATATAATAATATACATTTTTAATACTCTATGTATTGTTCATTAAACTTAATTACATGTCTATATTACAACATTAAAAATTTGCTTTTAACTACTAAGATGTTTTTCAGTTATAGTAAAAGCTGTAATACCAACACCTTCGGGGTCAGCATGTTGCCGGTTGTCCATAAATCCCAGATAATAGAACGACCTATATACCCTATAATAGTTATATATATATATATATATATATATTTGGACTAGGAGACTGATAGACTTACGTTGGTAAGAGTCCACACTGTAGTCTTGAGATAGAAACACATAAAAGCACTTAAACAATGATCACACAGTGGTCTTTGTCAATCAAAGAGAAAACACAAAAAGAAATATGGGAGGAATAAAATAAAATAATTATAAATTGTAATCACAGATTGTGTAGAGTAGAAATCAGATGTCACAGATGCACAGATTAAAGATATATATATATATATATATATATATATATATATATATAAAATACGTTTTCTTGTTTAATAATTTAAAACAACAGGTTATTTAAATACAAAAATATTTATTAATTTATATCCAAAACTCTTCATTGGTAAACAGTACCAACATCATCAGGAATGAAAATTACAATAATGTCACTATGTCATTATTGTAATTTTCATTCCTGATGATGTTGGTACTGTTTACCAACGAAAAGCTTTGGATATAAATTAATAAATATTCTTGTATTTGAAGAACCTATGTTGTTTAATATATATATATATATATATATATATATATATATATATATATATATATATATATATATTGATTTAATTTTGTAAAAGTATTTTATTAGATAATTATTTTCCTGAAGATGCTGATACTATTTTATCGGCGAAAAGCTTTGAATAAATATATTCATTAAAAGTATTCTTGTTTTTGAAATATTTTTAATTTATTATTATATATATATATATATATATATATATATATATATATATATATATACATACATACATACACAATACAGTTGTATATTATGCAGTAAGTACAATGCATAACATTATGCAACCTATCAAGGAAAATTAAATGTAAGGTTGAAATCTTACCTTCCATATTTGGTTGCATCCAATTACTGTGTTTCCATAGGTATTAATAAAGGAACAATAAATTTATAAGGATTAAATTGAAGAAGAAATTTATTGCTAAAAAACCTTTTTCCTTCATACAACGTAAAATCAATCTGGTTTGTTCCCTGTTTTTTTCCAAAAGTATTATCAACCAAAAATTTGTTCTGAATAATATACTTTCACTAAAAACACTTGTAAATATGTTACAACTTGCCTATAGTAGCACACTTACTTATATTTGTTGAGGACGGCTGTTTCAGTTGTATCCCATTGTCAACTTAGACCGTAACTAAATGGGACACATCCCCCAAAATGGCCGTCCTCAACAAATATAAGTAAGTGCTACTATGGGCAAGTTGTAACATATTGAAGTGTTTCTAGTGAAAACTTGTAGCTCATGTAAAGATGGAATCAACAAACATGAATTTACTTTCTTTAGTTTATACTGTCCATTTCAGTATCCACTAAATGTATGTCACACACCCCATAAGGACATTCAAGGAAGAAATGTATTGAGATATCGTGTGTACTACAGTGGAAACATCGAAATGTTGTTACGGAATTACTTCCAACTCGTCTGATTGTTAAATGTTTTCAAATAAATAGTAAACAAGTTAATAAATCTATTTTGGGTTGTGGTAGAAAAAGAGATACTGGTGGTGTTTATCTTTTGCAGTTTTGATTGAAAATTTACTTCAAGTATAAGTTTGCACATTTAGCAATATTAGAAAGTGTAACTTATAGACATATTTTCAATTAATAGAATATAATACCCAAAATTTTGAAATAACTTTGATGATTGCCAAATCCAAATCAAAATGTTTTTTCAGTAGATTTTTAAAAACATTAAATTTTTATGTTCAAGTCATGGGCGGAGTTAAGTAGGGGACAATAAGGGGTATTGCACGCCCAACTTTCTGAACATTTGTATTTTTTTTTTATAGTCAAAACTGACAATTAACTCATTAAAATACTACAAAAATAATAATAGTGGTGACAAGAAATATGCTCCGCAGTACCACTTGTAATTTCGATGGTATGCGAGTTATTTTCTAAATATAATTGTAAGTTTCAAGAAAAATGTGAACTTTATTGTGATCTTACAAGTCATGATGTTCAAAATGAAATTTTAGCAATTATTTCAGACGAAGTTTGGTATTAACGGTTATGTTTCTCATTGAAATAAAATCAAACTTATTTTTGGACTTATAAGTTTGCAAAATTCGAAAAAAATTTGAAAATTTTGGAAAGCGATAAGTCCAAAAGCCCCGCGATTTGTGTTCTATGAGAAACATATTGTTGAATACCATACCCTAACCTACCAATAAAAAGGTAGATTAAAACATGCACCTTATAAAATTCGTTTTTAGCTCAATGTCGACAAGCTTTTGAATGTACTCCATTTTGGGAGGGAGTACCCCCGGCCCCTATTTGATAACATAATGGGAATCTTGTGCCCCTCCCCCCCAAGAACAAAACTTATAACTCCGCTCGTGGTTTAGGTAAGTCAGATAAAACAATTCCCCAAATACCATGAAGAGCAAAATCAATTACTATAATTCACAAAATTATTTATAAATGCTTAAAGTATGTTTAATTATGAAACAACATTAGATTTGTGTGATTATAACATTAATTCGATAAGTTAAAACTTAAAAGATTTCTTGAATTTTATAGTCCATTACGTTCGGTGAATCTTATTAATCACTTAAACAATAGTTTATGACTATCCGAACTTTGAATTACAAAGTTGAAATTCAAAGTTCGAATAGTCATAAACTATTGTTTAAGTGATTAATTAAATGATTTATTGAATGCAATGAACAAAAAAATTGATTTTTATAATATTTTATTCTTTCCAAAGGTTTCTACTTTGAAATATTTCTAACATTTAATTCCATTCTTGATAGCCAAGAAAGATCTACAATTATTTTATTAAAAGTAGAATTTCCTGATTTTACATTAGAACCTAAAAGTACAGTAGACTCATATTTAATATGGTTTGGCTGGTATATGCAGCCAGAAAGTACAAAGAGAAAAGTTAAGTTAATTTTGAAATTCCTGGAAAACTACACAGATAGATTTAAAGGGGCAGATCTGTGAGCTAGAAGGTATTTTGAACAAAAGGTTATCAGCATTAGATCTTAAATATAATGAATAAATTGATAAAGTTACTCAATTAATCAAAATCACAACTTAATTAGACAGTAACACTTATGTTTAATGATGAAATATGAAGTAAAAGTTGAATTGCTGGGAGTGTGCACACTCTTATCACAGAGGTTTAGCATGGTGATGCCTTATGTAATGTTAAAAGTTCACTACACACTTGAAACAAAAAATGTTACCGAGATATTAACTAAAAAAAGGAGATTAACATTACAAGTTTCACTATTGATTAAATCAATTTATAATGTTCATAGAGAACGAGAGCATGTGTTAACAAAGTGATTAGATTAATCAGATTTAAACTGACTTATATGAAGAAGACTTTTGATGATAAAGGTGGACAAAGAGGAAATGGTGTAAGATGCTACAGACTATAGACAATGAGGAAACGTGAGTGTCATTAGTGTACGTCTTGTCTAGTACAAACATGGTGGAAAGAAAACTAGAGTTTTCCAAGCATTCTTGGTGATGATGCAGAAGTCACATGATCTGTTAGATCAGGGGTTCTCAACCTTTTAGGCTCTGAGCCCCCCTTCACACTTTGGTGTGAGGTCACGCCTCCCTTCACGAATTAAGTTAATTTAGACTTATATATGATAAATTTACTTACAATATGTTTAAGTAATAACCAGAAAAATGTTCGCTACTTTTGTAGTGCTAGTGTGAGGGCTGGCACTGTTTCTCGTTAACTATTTTTTGTATGTTTGGATGAAATTTTGACAAAGAACACCGCAGGTCACTTTCCACATCTAGTCTGGCTCGATATTTAGATTTTATATTAGCCAGGGCTGAAAATCCTGTCTCGCATAGATAAGTTGATGAAAATTGTACAAGCAACTTGTCTGCCTCCATTGCTACTTCTGGGTAAACAGGAAGATATAGTAGCCAGAAATCTTTGAGATCCATGTTTGGGAAATCCAATTTAGCTTTGGAATCACATTACAAGTTAATTGTTTGTTCTTGAATGTGATCAGGAGGTATATCAATGTTGATTTGAAAGGGGTCTCTTGTTAACTTGAATTCCCAGTTTTCCGAGCTTATATCTGGGAAATAGGCTCCGATTTTGTTCTTCAGAGACAATAAATGCTCAGATATTAGGTCCTTCATTTCATTTACTAGGTCTTTTGGAAGACTTTGGGTATCATCAACGAGATTTTGGAAAGGAAGAAAAGCTTTATAGCTCTATTAAGCTATAAAAAAATTTCAATGATTGTGTGTTTGTGTCCAACATCAAATTCAATTTTTCTTAAAATTTGTTGACGCCTCCCCTGGAATTCTTCTACGCCCCCCCAGGGGGGCGCGCCTCCCAGGTTGAGAACCGCTGTGTTAGATTGTCTAAAGTTGCATATGACATAGTATAAAGAGAAAACTTTGCTGTGATCACGTAAGCCAACAAAATTGCATGCTAAATTTGACAGGTGTTCTAGTTTACGCTCTGCTGTCCACTGAGTTATGCCAGGAGCAGGTAGAAAATGTTAGGTTCCGTACTGAACAGTGAAGGTATGGGTGAGGTCCCTGTAGGGATTAGGTGTTCAAAACTAAATATGATTTTACCCATTTCCTATTAAAAAAGGATGATTCATGTTCCTATCATATCTTTTCCTGTTCCTGTGTAAGTAATAGTTTTAATTTCGTTTTTGATTTTATGGAAAGAAAAACCATTTATTTTAAATGGTAGTCAAAATAGGTTGCTGTTCCGATAAATACCACTAAACAATGAACTTTAGGTAGTTCTCTTTAAAAAATTCACTAACAATAAATTTTAAAATTACAGTACAACCATCAGGAGAACCAAGCTGGAAGGAATGCGGTGACAAACCCCCTCATTCTCATTTGGCTCGGCTGTTAGTGTACTACCCTCTGCAGAATTGTAAAAACATCACCCCTCCTGCCTGCTCACTGTTAGACCATGTCGTGACACTGTTAATTAATTCATTTTGAAACTAATTCTAAAAGATTATATCACATACTAACCTCGACAAAAATTTCAACCAAAGGCTGTATTTTTACTTTCTCACATATACTATAGTATAGAGAAAGTATTTTGATCGATTTTGAGATGTTAGTGGAGATATCCATTTTGAGGCCCCTGAGCCCAAAAATGTGGTATGTATGTGTGTCCGTATCTTGTATATTTATGTACATTGACCTCTTACAGGGGTCAAAAACCACAAAGTTGTTTTTTATAATATTGTACTACTTTTTTTATTTTTTGTCATAATAATAATATTTTTGAGAAAAATGTAAAAAATACATAAAAAAGAATTTTTAATTTTTTGAATAGGTTCTTGTAAAATTTACTAAATGGGGAAACTTTATTTACATGTATTTCTTATGAGCCTAGTTTAACATGGCTTTTTATGATATAAGATTATTACTTTCTCACAACAACACAGGCCAAAACTAACTGGCACAGGCATAATATCAACTAAACAGCTACGGCGAATGTTCGTGACTGGGCTAGTACTAACCGACGCGTGTGAGAGACAATACTTTGGGGGTGGAGGGGATGTTAGGTAGATTGGATTTTCCGAGACCCTTCATACGTTGCCTCGGTTCTCCTAGCAGACGTACAGTAACACTATGTATATTAATCACTTCAAGATCCTTCACTGAAGCTCCAACTACACAACGATCTATAACTTGTTTCAGAACTCTATTCACAATATCACCAGCCATTTATATTTTGTGACAACTATAATCTTCAGCAATAGTTTTCTCGACATCTTCCTTGTCAGCCATGTTTTCATCTCGATATGTATATTTCCTGTATAAAAAGCATATTTACAGAGGTACTAAAATAAACACTAACCTATATCTAGCAAAATACATGCTAACTTAGCAAATAATCTCTTCACTCCTGGAACAATATTTTAACTCCATAAACAATCACATTTTCATAGTAGGAATGGTGTTCTAAGTCAATTTTACGAGAATAACATAGTAAGACAGTTGTATCAAACTTTTTTTTTTAATTATAAAACATTTTTAGTCTTAGAGTGTTTTTGTCTATTTATTTTCACTATTCATCACAGTTTTGTTTCAAATAG
Organism: Prosapia bicincta; assembly: GCA_036971475.1. NCBI lineage: Eukaryota > Metazoa > Arthropoda > Insecta > Hemiptera > Cercopidae > Prosapia > Prosapia bicincta. Next base: position 60,346,210 of record JBAIZL010000005.1, on the reverse strand, counting down.
TAAAAGAGATTTTTATCTCAAAAAATAAGTTTTCAAATCTTGATATATAAAAAAAAATATTACTAGAACAAATAAAAATTCAAATACTAAAACTGAATTTCTACATATCAAACTTTATGTTTTTTAAATTAATTTAAACATTTACAAATCATTCTTCTGAATAGTCATGAATTTTACATTAATGTATAAATATACTTCCATTACGTTTAGCATCTTGAGAAGGAGAAACACAGGATAAATATTCTTGTTTGTCACCTCAAAATTAAACAAAAATATTGTTAGCAGCAGACATAAAACAGTAACAGGCACATACAAATTATAATTAGATGATAAGCACCACTGAATAATAAGGCAATGGCTTGCAACAAACTTTGATTTGAGTTTAATCGAAAATGAAACAGTATTTAAAAAAACTTTATTTAAAAGAGGAAGGATAGACGAATTAAGACACAGGGATGATGAAAAGTTGTCAAAACCCTAAATAATAATTTAATCTGTCTGTAGCTTTATTCTTTTTAATAACCATTAAAATATTACTTAGTATATACTTATTATTAAAATATAGTATCACATTAAATATTACTTTATTAAACATATATATATTTCTTTGCTGCAATCATAAATAGATTATGTAATTACTAGGTTTCGCTGTGATTACATTGCATTCATAAAAGTGTTCTCTGAAGTAGAAAAATAAGTAGCTGGTTTATAATTTACTCTCTGAATCTGAAAAAAAATTAAATAATACCACTTTAACATATTTGAAAATAAAAAATTACTAGACTGTATAAGAAACTCAATCCCTCTATTTTATGAAATTGATATGTGTAACTCTCTTTATATTCTATAACTATAAATGATAATCAACTAAATTTATATGTAAGGGCTTACTTGCTGAAACAATTAGTAGTGAGTAGAGGCTTTGCTTCGAAACAGGAATGATTGTTTCAAAACGCATCAGCAAGTAAGCTCTTACGTACTCACTTAGTTAAATATCTTTTAATTATCGTTTAATCAGTGAATTCAAGATGATTACAATAAGCAAGTTCTTTATATACAATGTAATATAGGTGTGAGTGTGTGTATATGTATGTATATATATATATATATTCTTGATATTTAACGTTATCCATTGTTTTTCCGTTGCACTGACTTTATGAAGTTAATATATTACTATGTAAGTAATTTTATCCACCATTAAGTGCAATAATTTTACCTTGAGTGATGAGGCACCTTTCGGTCAATTGACCATTGTCGAATCACTGATGTTTTTCTGTTGTAGATGTTCGGTCTGTGAAGTTGGTGTTTGTTGGCGTTACGCGCACTTTTTCTTGATCTGTGTGTATGATATTTCTATATAGTATGTCTTCTGTATATGTTGTTTGTAGATTCATTAAATTGTTGTGTATGTTTTTATAAATGTGGTATTTTTCTAGTGGGTTTAGTTCTATTGGGTTGTTATTTATTTCAAGTATGGTTGTATAACAACCATACAAGTATAACAAATTACAAAAATAATCTAACCATACTTGAAATAAATAACAACCCAATAGAACTAAACCCACTAGAAAAATACCACATTTATAAAAACATACACAACAATTTAATGAATCTACAAACAACATATACAGAAGACATACTATATAGAAATATCATACACACAGATCAAGAAAAAGTGCGCGTAACGCCAACAAACACCAACTTCACAGACCGAACATCTACAACAGAAAAACATCAGTGATTCGACAATGGTCAATTGACCGAAAGGTGCCTCATCACTCAAGGTAAAATTATTGCACTTAATGGTGGATAAAATTACTTACATAGTAATATATTAACTTCATATATATATATATATATATATATATATATATATATATATATATATATATATATATATATATATATATATATATATATATATATAGATTTTTTGGACTAGGAGACTGACAGACTTACCTTGGTAAGAGTCCACTCTGTAGTCTTGAAATAGAAACACATAAAAGCACTTAAACAATGTTGTTTAAGTACTTTTATGTGTTTCTATTTCAAGACTACAGAGTGGACTCTTACCAAGGTAAGTCTGTCAGTCTCCTAGTCCAAAAAATCTATATATATATATATATATATATATATATATATAAGTCCTATAACAAGAACTCTGAACATTTTGTCCAAGTGCTGCAAGGAATCCAAGTTGAAGAAAGTGACATAATGGCTAGATTGGATGTCAAGTCATTGTTCCCCAGCGTTCTCATTGATGAAGTGCTTCAGAGGATGTCTATTTTTGAAGAGCTCCCTCCACATGTCTTGGATCTGGCTGGGCACTGTCTCAAAAACACTTACTTTTTGTTTAATGAACAGTTTTACAGGCAACTTGATGGTGGCCCTATGGGATCTTCACTTTCTCCAGCTGTAGCCAATATTTTTATGGCGTTCTTTGAGCAAGACGCCCTGAATGAAGCTTTTCTCAGGTCTAAAGCTTGGTTTCGTTATGTGGATGACGTCTTTATGATTTGGCAACATGGTGGCACAAAACTTGATAAGTTCCTTACGTATCTCAACTCTCGTCACTCCAGGATATTTTTCACTTTGGAACTGGAGAGTGATGGCTGCTTGCCGTTTCTAGACGTCTTGGTTAGGAAGGGTCAGAATGGTTGTGTTCACCATTCGGTCTACAGAAAACCGACTCATACCAATAGATATCTTACTGCTAAGTCACATCACCACCCATCTCAGATCCAGGCTGTCGCTGACATGCTCTTCTCTCGGTCTCACAAGTTAACAGACATCGATTCGAGGGACCAGGAACTTATTACTATGAGAGAGGTGCTTAGAAGCAATGGCTATAAGGAATATGCCATTAATAAAGCGCTACACCGCCAAAGTGGCCTTCCTGTTGACGTGGACGAAAAAGAGACTGAGAAAGCTGGTACTGTTATTCTGCCTTTTATTAAAGGAACCACTGATAGGATTGACAGACTCTTTAGGAGGCATGGTTTACGTTCCGTTTACAAACCTTACATCACCATCGACAAGGTTTTTGGTAACACCAAAGATAAGAACTTCTTGGAAAACCATGGCGTTTACAGCGTTTCTTGTGGAGTTGGTAAGAAATCGTACATTGGCCAAACGAACAGACGTATCTGAGAAGCACAAACTGGGCCTTAAAAACAAGCAGAAAATGTCGTCTCTGTACAGGCATCACTGCGATACAGGGCATACCATTGATTTCCAATCTTGCCGACAGATTGCTCAAGTGGAAAACTACAGGACTAGTAGATTCACTGCACTGTGCGAGTTTTTAAAGTTTGTTTTGGGGTTAATATTGTCTATTAGATTGAATAATTTATCGGTTTTTGATTTTATTTGTATTTGTTCGTTAATGATATTATTTTTATTTTTATAAATTTCTAGTTGTTCCCAGATTGTCATTTTGAGGCCTTTTTGAACCTTTTTTTATTAGGTGTACGTTTTTTAATGTGGGGAATGTGTGTTTGTTTTTGATGGCGTGTGTGGCTAAGTTTCAGTTATAAATTTCAGGTTTGATGTATGCATTGAGGTGTTCTTGATATCTGTCTTTTAATTTCTTTTTTGTTTAGCCTATGTATATTTTATTACAGTCTGGGCATTCGATTTTGTATATTCCGTTATCAAGTGTGGAACATATTTTTTCTGGTTGGTTTATTTTGTTGATTATGTTTCCTGTGTTTTTGTAGGCTATGTTAATATTATTATTTTTTAGTGTTTTAGTTATTCCTTTTATGTTGTATCCTGTGAATGTAGCCCATTTTGTTGTTTGTGGTTCAATTTTAGGTTGTTTTAATTTATTTAATATTTTTAATTCTAATTTATCTAAAGTTTTTTTATTGTATCCATTTTTTTGGGCTATTTGATATATTATCTGTTTTTCTTTGGTTTTTTCTTCATTATTTAGAGGAAATTTTAGCATCCTGTATAGAAGTGAGTTGTAAGAGGCCATTTCATGTTGTGGGGGATGGTTGGAGTGGTTTGGTATTGTATTAATGGTTTGTGTGGGTTTCCTATAAATAGAGTATTCAATGTTATTTGTATTTCTGGTTATTGTTAGGTCTAGATAGTTTATTTTATTGTTTATTTCTTCCTCCATGGTGAATTGTATGTTAGAGTGTAAGTTATTGATTTCATTTAGGATGATATTATTATTTATTGCTTTATTTTGTGAGATGTATAATCCATCGTCAACATATCGTATCCAATGTCCGTTGGGGTTGTGTGTTTTTATGGTTTGTGTGATTAATTCGTCAAGTTTTTGGAGGTAAATTTCTGATATTATACTTGAAAGTGGTGATCCCATTGCTAAGCCATCTATTTGTTTAGATATCTTATTATTGAATATGAAATAGTTTTGGTTTAGTATTGTCTTTAGGCATTTTGTGATTTGGTTTGTGTATTTGGGGTAGGTTTTAAGGTCAGTTAATTTGTTTTTTATTATTTGGATTGTTTCGTTAATTAGTATATTATAGTACATGTTTGTGATATCAAATGATATAAATTTGGTGTTTTTGGTTATGTTTATTGTTTTTAGTATTTCCGTCAATTCAATGAGTTTTTTATGGTGTATTTATTTTCCAAATTAAGTTCGTGTTTTAGGTTTTTGGCTATTATTTGTGATATTTTATAGGCAGGTGCATTTTTAAAATTTATTAAGAGTCTTATGGGATTGTTGATTTTATGTGTTTTGATGAGGTCATTTATTTTATATATATATATATATATTTAAAGTTATCCATTGTTATTAGTGTCATATATATATATATATATATATATATATATATATATATATATATATGTATATGCTGATAATTATTCCTTTACGGATGTAAAAATATCATGTATAGTTATTATCCAGAGTACATCCATTCATTTTGGAATGCATTTTGGAGTTCCGGCATTTTGCTAGAATCTTTTCTAGCACTGACAAGGTGAACCCAAGAACAATTGAAGTGCGAAGCCAACTCTGCCCCTGTATAGAGGAAAGAAACGTCATTAGAGGCCTATTGACGTCAATCTACACTAACCTGAGCCAAACAATCACTCACATTCCCTTCCCTTTGTTCCCCTTTCTGGTGATAAAATCTATCGATGATACATTTCCACACTACGGCTAAATTCAAAGTATTATCACGTTTATTTAGACTCCCTTGCATCTCTATTTTGACAGCCTCACATTTAATTCTAGTTGTATAGTTTTCCCCTTGAGCAATCTGTCAGCAAGACCGGAAATCAATGGTATGTCCTCTATCACTGTGGTGCTTGTACAGAGCCAACGTTTTCTTCTTGTTTTCAAGGCTAAGTTTGTGATTCTCAAGCCTAGCTGAGATAAGTCTGTTCATTTGGCCTATACACATACCATCTGTGATTTCTTACACATACCACAAGAAACACTGTAAACGAAATGGTTTTCCAAGAAGATCTTATCTTTGGTGTTACCAAGAACCCTGAGTCAATGGTCAACTCAGTTAATGCTCGACAATGTAGATACTATCAATCTTTGAAAGTTAACTCGTATAGATACCAAGTAAGATTCTTGTTTACGTACATATAGTGAACGTTATAAGTGAATACAAGAAAATAGTATTACAAAGTTTAAATATACATATATACATTGACAGATAAAAAATGAAAACATTGCACTAGCACTTTCTTTTTGTCTGAAGGAAAAAAGTAATACAGCCATCAAAACTACTATCATCAATTAAACAAAGAGTAAATAAACAAAATGCAAATAAACAATTGTCTATTAGTAGCAATTATTATTAAGCAAGTATTTATATATTATGTTTAAGTGTATGAATGTATTCTAGTAGCTCAAGTTAAAGATGAACCCAAATATACTATTTCCTTGTTTACACTTATAACTCCGTAATAATCTATAACAATCGCATAGAATTTATAAATACATTAGTTTTTATATAAAATGTATCTAGATACTTGCTTATATACTACATTTACGCCTCTATAAGATGGCAATGGGAAAATACCTCTTCATTACCTTGGTGTAATTGAGAAAGGCAAGTAACCATTGTCACATTGTTTACATTAGGGATTGACCTTATACAGGTGAGCCAGGGTACCAAAGATGCTTCATAAGCCTGCATTCTTATTCTACAAAATTTGTCCTATTCCTACCCATCTATTTTGTGCTGTAAGTAGACTACGTAGTATGACATTTATCGAGAGAATTTTTATCGGAGTCTTACGTAGTATTAGCTATTTCCATTAGGTTTTAAGTTTTTCAGAGGGGGTTTTTATAAGTAGTATGAAGAAAACATATGTTTAAATGTAGCTAGTAAGAAATAACCATTGTATGAATTTACTTTTCAAAGCAAACTAGCATAAGTAATAGATCTATTGTAAATCTAAAGGCTTGGGTTGTGTGTACCATTATTTTAAAAGACAAAAAGCATTCAAATTCATAGAAAATCTTTACAGGGAACTCAAAATATAAACTGACAGGCAGATAGATTAATGAGGGACAAGCCCATCAAGAACTTGCACTTACCAAAGTAGATTATTTTGCATGAAAGCTGTAATCTCTGAAATCAAGTGCATACAAAGAGAGATAAAGAAATTTTGATAATCATGACAAAAAATGGAAGGCAGGGCGAGATAGGATAAATTAAAGAAAAAAAGAAAAACTTGGTAGACAAGACAAGAGAAGCAATGAAAGGGAGAAGCGATTTAGGAATCGAGGAGGAGAGGGCAGTCAAATTTTTGGGAACTGAAGGTAATTTTGGGAGAAAGTTCAGGGACCCTGAAGTTTCATCGGAGAGAGAGGAGTTTAACCCTGAAAGTCATGATTTAGAGGAATCCAACCGAGGATGAAGAGGCGAAAGGGATATAGAAGAGGTTCAATCTGGACCTTGAAAATTAACTATAGTGCTAACGCACAGAATGCTAAGGATCAGTTAAGCTACAATTCAACTTAAGTACCAATTAATTAATTATTATTAATTAAATTTTTGTGAATTTAAATTTAAAGCCAACAAAGTAAATTTTAAAATTTGCATATTAATTAATTTTATAAATTACAAGTCATAGCCAGTAACCTCACATCTAGAGATAAATTCAATTCAACATAAGTTGTTATGATAATATTTTTACATGGGCTAGACAGGGAGGTCTTTCTACATACGCTACCAAAAACATATAAACGCACTAACAAACAATAATTACCATCCAAACTACGCTGATCATCTCAAGTCCACAAAACATGACTACATAGACATAACATCTAACCTACAAATTCTTCATAAACAACACAGAAATAACCAACGCTACACAACCGAACAATACAAAATATACAAACATTTCAAACTACACCCTACACACATACTCAAAACACAATTACATTATAACTCACACACACATTTTGACATCATAACTCCTAATGCTCACAAAGTACACCCACACCCCCACCATAATATCCCACCCCCACCATAATATCCCATCCCCACCCTAATCTACGAAAACCCTGAAATCAGTTACGGTTTGAGTTGACAATGGGACACATCTTCCGAAACAGCGGTCCTAAACAAATATAAGTAAGTGCTATCACAGGTAAGTTTGTAAAATATTTACAAGTGTTTTAGTGAAAACTAGTAGCTCACATGAAGATGGAATCAACAAATATTATAATATAAGATTTAAGACTAACAACCGTTCAATTCTAGAGTTTTTTCTGTATACCTTACAGTTGAAACTAGTTGGCCATTCATAAATTTCTAGTATTGAACATGTAAATTAGTAGTTAATATTTTCATTAATCACTTAAACAATAGTTTATAACTATCCAAACTTTAAATTTAGTAAATTTGTTAAAACTTACTGAGACAGAACATTTTCGATCGCTATGTGCCGATCTTCATCAGTGTCTTCTGCTTGGACATGTCGGGTCAAGCGTTGATGGTTTTAAAGGTAGGTTTTCAATATACTTTCAGTAAATTAAAGTTCAATTCAATAAGTAGTCATAGAGTTTTTTTGTTTGTAAAGCCCAGAAGATCTTTCATTGATTTTAATATGTTCAAACTACAGATTTGTCACCCAAAATTAAATTTATTTAATAATAACAATAAATTTAAATTAATACTTTTTATAATTTATTTCCTAACATAACAAATGCAGTGGTATGTTATAACATTTGTTGATTCTTCGCGTGAGCTACTAGTAATCACTAAACACTTTTAAATGTTTTTGAAACTTGCCTATAGTAGCACTTACTTTGTTTGTTGAGGACGGCCGTTTCGGGAATTGTGTCCCATTGTCAACTCAGACCGTAACTGATCTCAAGGTTTACGTAGGTTAGGGTGTTGGTCTTACAAACAAAGTAAGTCCTTTTTTTTTTTTAACTTGGGAGCGGGTTTAAAACTGCCCGAAGCAATGCTACCTTAAGGTATATTGTACTTACCTCCCTGATCTAGTCAAATAGCCCCTTCCCTCTTACCAGGTGTAGGAGTTTCCTGACTAGTGTTTTACCTTTAGCATCCACCAGAGCTGTACTATCACCAAAGAGGTTGAAGCGCCTCTCGGCAAGTGCTTCGCATCTATAAATGATGTGTGTGGCAGTCTCCAGTTCTTGACCGCATAATCTGCACACTGGTTCATCTTTGTAGATACCCCTTTTAAGCAAATGTTTCCTTAGTCCACAGTGTCCCGTGAGTAGACCTGTGGCTATCCTCAATTCCTGCCTAGACAGATAGATGAGACTCTTCTGCAGCCCCAAGGAAGGTCTCCTAAGGGTTAGCTTACTGTGTCTCATCCCTTCAGCCCTGATCCAGTGCTCACAGTGTCTTTCAGCCATCCACCTTCGCACTGCAATCTTGACCATGGATTTGGAAATACCTACCGCCGGCTCCGGTCCAATCGAAGATCCCTCTCTGGCCAGCGCATCTGCAGCTTCATTTCCAAATATTCCCCTATGCCCTGGTACCCAACCTATCTTGATTTGATTGTACCTTGCCAGGGCTTCTAGGTTATTTAGGCACTTCCTGACTATGGCCGAGGTGACCACATGTCCGTTTAGTGCCTTAATTGCTGCCTGACTGTCGGAGAAAATAGCAATCCGGGTCCCGTGTGTTCCCTTTCTCGCTATCTCTCCCAGACAGGCATTTATAGCATATATTTCGGCCTGAAAGACAGAGGTATGCCTCCCCAAGGAAAAAACTAGTTTTACCCTTGAGTTTTTACAATACACCCCCGCTCCAGTGCCGAAGTCCATCTTGGAGCCATCTGTGTACCAGATCTGAGCTCCTGATGTTATTGACCCTGACCATTCCATCATAGTTTGGTGGGCCTGGTCAGGTGCAAACGTTCGAGTAAGTCACTGCCCATTTCCAAGACGGGTTCTTTGACCACGCACTCGATACTCATATGTCCCGAAACATCTGGGAGATTAGCCCAGTTGTTCGAGTTACGCAATCTCAATGCCGCCAGCCTCGCCTCTCCTCTAAGGACAAGCTCAAGGGGGGGGGGAAGGTTAAGCATTACTTCCATTGCTGCACCAGGTGTAGTTGACATCGCTCCCAGTGTGCACAGACAAGCCAATCTCTGGATAGAGCTCAGTTGAGCTCTTGTCTGTGCCTGGTTGGCCTTTGTCCACCACACCAGAGCTCCATAGGTAATCCTAGGTCTTATCACCCTCAGATACATCCAGTGCATCACTGAGGGCTTCAGTCCCCATTTCTTACCCACCATTCTTCTCACTGTCATCAGTGCCCTTTTGGCCCTGTTAACTGTCCTCTCAAGATGTGGGTTCCAGGTGACTTTCCTGTCCAGAGTAACTCCCAGGTACTTCACCTCCCCCACAAACTCAAGGTATTCACCAAACAAGCGAGGCATCCTGGTCGTCAGATCTTTTCGCTGTCTGGTGAAGTTAATAATTTTTCGGATTTACCCTAAGGTTCTCCTTATTACACCACTCTTCAATCAGTCGTAGAGGATTTCTGATTACCTCAAGGACTCTATCAGGGAATCTGCCCAGGATCAGAACAACTATGTCGTCTGCATATCCCAGACAGAAGTACCCCTGTTCATTCAGGAGTTCAATAAGGTTGTCAAGCACTAGGCACCACAACAGAGGAGAGAGAACCCCCCCCCCCCCAGACTTGTTTCCGCCCTTCTGACCTCCCGAAACTTACTGAGACAGAACATTTTCGATCGCTATGTGCCGATCTTCATCAGTGTCCTTTGCTTGGAAATGTCGGGTCAAGCGTTGATGGTTTTAAAGATAGGTTTCAATATATTTTCAGTAATATTTTCAGTAAATTAAAGTTCAATTCAATAAGTAGTCATAGAGTTTTTTTTGTTTGTAAAGTCCAGAAGATCTTTCATTGATTTTAATATGTTCAAACTACAGATTTGGCACCCAAAATTAAATTTATTTAATAATAACAAATTTAAATTAATACTTTTTATAATTTATTTCCTAACATAACAAATGCAGTGGTATGTTATAACATTTGTTGATTCCATCTTCTCGTGAGCTACTAGTAATCACTAAACACTTTTAAATGTTTTTGAAACTTGCCTATAGTAGCACTTACTTTGCTTGTTGAGGACGGCCGTTTCGTGAATTGTGTCCCATTGTCAACTCAGACCGTAACTGATCTCAAGGTTTACGTAGGTTAGGGTTGGTCTTACAAACAAAGTAAGTGCTACTATAGTAAAGTTTTTAAAACATTTAAAAGTGTTTAGTGGTATGTTATAGTTGACTATAAAGCAAAAGCTTTATGTTAAAAGAGAGACCTGTGATTTCAAAGATAAGCTAATGTTTATGTTTGTGATAGATTTAACTCTTATTAATAAAAACATATCATAAACTTTTAAAGTCAGAAAACCATTAATCTTTGAATTTATCTATGTTGGTTACCAGAAACGTTTGGAAAATCTTTGTGTGCCAAGTCCTTAGCGTTGTTTTAAATGCTAGTAATTTGTTGGACAAAGTTGGTCTCATCATGTTCAAAGTTGAAAATATATGGTTAGTCTACCATTGAATGTTATTAGGATGGGGATTGTAATGCTCCTACGTGTCCTGACTGTGGTGACAATCATACAAATTGCATCATCCACCGTCCAAAATCAAGAAAGTTGAGCCAACCTGACCATCAAGGTAAAAAGTCCAAATATCACCTACTAACACTACAAAAGTACTTAAACTTAAAGACCTAAGACTATAAGCAAAACATACACTCTTGGTGTCACCCCTTCCAATCTTCTTGTTTGGATTGCTTAGTATTAAATAAAGAAAATGGAATTCTTACATAGCTTATACAGATACTACCTCTTACCACTAATCTGACATTTTGTTCACTATGAAAAATATCCTAGTGTAAAACCAAAATATTTCATTCATTGAGTAAGTCACTGAAAATTCTTTTGTGTTATTTAAAAAAGAACCATCAGACAAGAAAGTTGAGAAACATAAAGGGGTGACTACACTAGAAAAATAGAACAGTATAAGTTTGGTACCAAATCACAAACAAATAATTAGGGTTTGCTAACAAATATTTCTCCTTCCAAGCTAGCACTCTGAAATAATTTAGATAGATTTTGAATATAAATATCTGAATTATCTAACCATTACCTTACAGTCAACCATTATCCAACATCTATACTAACCAGATAACTCTTTTAACATCCAGTTTATATGAACATTTAATAAAGTTATAACTGTATGAAGCAACTGTGGCGTAATGTTTATTTTTAAAAAAATTAAACCTCTAAACCACAATTCACTTTTATTTAAACCTTATGTACATTTCAATTGCACAGCAATTCTCTTCAGAGGTATTTAAAAAATACAACCCCTAAGTGAATACATAGGGATAAGTTGCTGACGCGTTATGAAACAATTGTTCCTTTTACGAAGCAAAGCTTCTACTGGCGGCATAAGCGTTAGGTGCAAAGGTTGTCGGGATGGATTTGAGACTGTGGAAGGGGTGGGTTATTCTGGTTGTGTGCTATGTAATGGAAAAGGGAGTTGTCTTAAATATGTGTGTGATCGTTTAATATGTTTTCTTTATCTGTTGCGTAGACTTTTTAAATCTTGTATTTTTCTAAAGTTGTTAGTTTTTTTACTTTGTTTTAATGTGTAGAGTATGTATGTCCGTGTGTGTGTGTTGTGTGCTTTTTAGGTGTGTTGCGTAGATGGATTTTGAGTTTCTTTGGTTTCTTTGGGCAATGTGTCCTTCGAAGCGTGTATAAAATGACCTACCAGTTTGGCCGATATAATAGATGGGACAATCATTACATGTTAATTTTTAAATACCAGATAGTAGAACGAAACTCACATTTACCCTCGAATCAGAATAAAACAATAAAATAAAGTTCCTAGACCTTACCATCACCAAACACAATTTCAAAATATACAGAAAACCAACAACTACAGATAATGTCATACATAATACATCTAATCACAGCAACACAAACATGCTCCATTTAATCATATGTTACACCGCCTAATCAATATACCCATGCTACAGAAAAGCTATGACGAAGAACTCAATACAATAAAACACATTGCTCAACAAAACTGCTATCAACACACAATCATAGACAACATACTCATGAAAATTAAACACAAACATCATCAAACGGCCATGCAGACAATTCAAACAAAAAACAACAAATACATATCCATTACCTACCATAACAAAAACACATAAAATAGCCTCCACATTCAAAAAACTTCATTACCAAATATCTTACAAAATAACAAACACTTCAAGACAGCATATACAATCCTTTCACAAACAAACAGACAAATACAAACTATCTGGTATTTACAAATTATTATGTGATGATTATCCCAGCTATTATATCGGCCAAACCGGTAGGTCATTTTACACACGCTTCGAAGAACACATTACCCGAAGAAACCAAACAAACCCAAAATTCATCTACGCAACAAACATGGACATACATACTAATTTAAACATAATCCACAAATTAAAACAAAGTAAAAAACTAACAACTTTAAATATGAGATTTACAAACACCACACTTCAGATAAAGTAAACATATAAAACGACCATACACATTTTGAGGCCAACTCCCTTTTCCATTACATAGTGCACAACCAAAATAACCCAACCTTTCCACAGTCATAAATCCATCTCAACAATCTTTGTACCTAACACATATGCCGCCAGTAGAGGCTTTGTTTCGTGAAAGGAACAATTGATAGCAACAAGTAAGCCCTATGTATTCACTTAGTTAAGTATTTATTAATAATTATAATTTAATAAAACATCAATTCATTGATATATTGGTTTCATAGAACATCTGAAACAAATTATGTAAAATTATGTCTAATATTTCTTTGTGTTCAAGGAATGCAACTCTGTTAAATGAGAGAGGATTTAGTATTAGCATCAGACTTTGTAAAGGAAGATTAGGCTAGAGGTGGTGAAGACATTCTGCCCCGAGAACTATATAAATACTGATATATTAAAATTATGCCTCTCATTTAAAACAGTATGAGTTGCAAAAACTTTCTATTAAGTGACAATTTTAAACATAAATAACTAATAGATTCAATCACTCAGTTGTAAAATCCCTTTTTACTTTTCCTTGGTAGCTCTAGATTTTCTACGGAGAGTGTTAGATTAAAAATTAGATATCAATTTATGTATGCTGAATGATGGTTCTCCAAATCGTTTTTGTAATCCTATTTTGGCTGCAAAACCCAAATAGAATACATTTTCGTCTTCTGGACAGCCTATATTTTCTTAAACAATTAAATTAATATACACTTTGCTCTTGTCATCTTGCTTTGGGGTTTCTAATCAAGCTCAAAGTTCTAGATTCATTGTCTAAATTATGGAGCCAACTAGAGAACATTTTTATAATTAGTCAAATACTTCGACTCTTCAAGTTTTATATTTAAATGGTATTTCATGAGTCACTCAAATGGTTTTTTATAACTCACTTGAAAAACTTTATCATATGCAACAATTGTCTACTGTCATTTAGATTATGGAAAACTAAATTTATGAGACACATTGATAATTTTTCTCTTCAATAATATTGAACATATTAAAGGAGGCTGAAGAAGTCGTAAGACGAAAACGTTTCCTCCAAGTGTAAGTTGACAGTTTAACGACCTTTAGTTAACAAAAAGTCTGGTCGCAAGTAATAGCAAAAGTGTAATAAATATTAAGGACGTTAATATATTAATTAACACTTTATTACTTTTAAATGTCACCAACTACACCTATTTTGTTGAAATAGCTTAGTGTTAAACAATTATTAATTACAACAGATGATGTCCATTGTAGAGCATTATTACATTTTACGCTTACTATATTAGTTCATATATTTTTTTTTTTTATAGTGGAAAACTAATTTTTATCAAACTTGTAGCAATGAAACTGTAACTACAGCAAAGTTAATCTGAAATGAGGGACCAAAAAAAATTCTCCAAAACTTATTGTATAAGATAAATAGACAATTTTTGTCTTCAATGATTTGAAATTAGTAGGGGAATCTAAATCGATCCCAAAAATAAAATGATTAGGGAATGCTTAGCATTAGGAAACGCAATATAACTAGAGTAAGGCATTTTGGCATTCATTAGGAAGAACTGAAATACACTGACCATAGTACCTCATTCAACCAGTAGATGACATGAGTGAGGACACTCTCAATCATAGTTTGGTGTAGTAAAAATAAATAATTCTAAATTGTTTTACAAACTTAATAAATTAACTGTATTTATATTCAGGAAATTAAATTGACTTTAAGTAATAAATTAATTATTTTTAAAATATGCAGTTTTTGTGTTGCACAACTTGAGGTTTTTATAGAAATTATACTAGTTTCTATTATCTTGGCAAAAAACCACTCCTTACTGATTTATTCAGCAGATGCGTTTCGCGCTAGGTCAGTGCACTTTCAATGCTGTGAATTACTGACAAGACTGTTGCTCAGGTGTGTTGTGTTGGAGTCTGTGGAGTATTTCTGTTCTGTGGTGTGTTGTTGTTCATAGAGTAGTTGTTAATTATGTGCTCAAATATAATCTTGTATATGCCTGCCCTGTTTATCCTGATTACATGCAACAACTGTCCCACTTTTACATAGGACAAAGAGGGAGAACATTTACCACAAGATACAAAGAACACGTAAAACAGATAAGAAAAACACAATCCACATCAAATTTTGCCATACACATAGAAAAAACACACTACACTCACAGACTAACATAGACACCAATCTAAAAATCCGACATTACATCAATAAAAGCAAAAAACTTAACACAGTAGAAAACTATGAAATATATAAACACCATAAATTCTATCCGCAACACATTTTAAATGACAAAACATACTCCCAATCAAATACTATATTTGAGCACATAATTAACAACTACTCTATGGACAATAACACACTACAGAACAAAAATACACCACAGACTCACACGAACACAGCACACCTGAGCAACAGTCTTAGTAATTCACAGCATTGAAAAAGCGCTGACCTTGGGCAAAACGCCTCTGCTGAATAAATCAGTAGGTAGTGGTTTTTTCCAAGATAATACAAACAAGTGTAATGAATTATTTTTGTACACAGGATTTACTTTTGACATACTAAGAATGGGCATTTTCAAAAACTTTGATTTACAACTGTCTACTAAGTTCAAATGAATAATGTGTTACCATGATTCCTCTGTAGATTTCAGAAATGTCATATTTTGACTTCTCCAAAAATAATAAACACAATATTTCTTATGGTATATATTCCCAAATATTTGCATACTTGTGTATAATCTGTCACAATAATAAATATAGTATTCAATGATGGTTCAAAACTTGGTAATTGTTTTGTATGTGCATTTAGTACATCAGGATATAACTATACCTGTGGATTATACCCTTTTTGGGGTGTTTTCGAAGCTGAATTATTTGAAAACTCAATGCTTAACCAATAATGAGTATATGAATTTATCTCTGTAATTCCAATTCCTTGTGCATTCCGGCTTCCAGGACATTTATTCTAAAAATCCTTTATTAAAGAAGACAAAGTTAGTTCAATACACAGGCTTCAATTACAGAGTGTTAGGGTAATTTTTTTCTGGATGTCTCGTCAATGAGGAATATTTGGAAATACAAGGCCAATTGAAGAAAATAAAATAGCTATAAGTATAATGCTGTCTACGCTGCGTACCATGTAATCTGAGTTTTAAAGTGAAGGAAAATGTGTACTCTGTTGAAAGTGGAATTCCAAATGGCAAACGCTGTATCACAAGAAACTGAGGAAAATCAAGGATACTGTCTGCAAAATTGATGTTTTCAGTTATTTAGAGTCAAGTTTGCTAATAATATCTACCATTATCAACTCATAGATACGTGTTCGGACACAAAGATTCACAATTTGCTCATTGAGGGCAACTTACAATCACAATATATTTGTTAAGGAGACAATCTTGTAGTCATTTATAGATAGTATATAACCTTATTACACCATCAAAATACTTTTAATTAATTTTAATAATTTTTTTCTCAATGTAATTCAATCAAGTTTCTTGATGTAATCATCTTGAATTCACAGATTAAACTAATTTTAAACTACTTAACTAAGTGAATACGTAATTGCTTACTTGCTGAAACGTTTCAAAATTATCGTTCCTTTTACGAAGCTAACCCTCTACTGGCGGCTTTTGGTGTTTACAAACGGTATGACAGGGTTGGATTTATGACAGTGGGTGAGGTGTCGGCGTCTTGTGTGATGTGTTGGAAAAGGCTATTGGCTTCAAAGTGTGTGTGGTCGTTTAATATATTTTCCCTGTCTGCTGCGTAGTGTTTGTAGATTTCATATTTTTCTAAGGTTGTTAGTTTTTTATTCTGTTTTAATGTGTGTAGAATATTTAAATTAGTGTGTATCTTGGTATGTGTGTGTTTGGTGTTATTTAGGTGTTTTGCGTAGCTGGATCTAGGGTTTGTACGTTTTGTTTGGGTAATGTGTTCATCGAAGCATGTATAGAATGACCTGCCAGTTTGATCGATGTAATAGTTGGGACAATCGTTGCAAGTTAATTTGTAAATACCTGACCTGTAAATACAAACTCTCAGGTATTTACAAATTAATTTGCAACGATTGTCCCAACTATTACATTGGTCAAACCGGCAGGTCATTCTATACACGCTTCGATGAACACAAAACAAACAAACCCTAAATCCAGCTACGCAAAACAATTAAATAACCCCCCTCCACACACATACCGACATACATACTAATTTAAATATTCTACACACATTAAAACAGAGTAAAAAACTAACAACCTTAGAAAAATATGAAATCTACAAACACGACACAACAGACAGGGAAAATATATTAAACGACCCCACACACTTTGAAGCCAATAGCCTTTTCCAACACATCACACAAGACGCCGACACCTCACCCACTGTCATAAATCCAACCCTGTCATACCGTTTGTAAACACCAAAAGCCGCCAGTAGAGGCTTAGCTTCGTAAAAGGAACGATCGTTTTGAAACGCGTCAGCAAGTAAGCAATTACGTATTCACTTAGTTAAGTAGTTTAAAATTAGAGTAATTTATTCCATTTAAATATTGTATAATTCAGTAAATAATTTATAATTACTTTTCTATTTATTGCAATGTTAACCCTTTGCTTTTAAAATTTTAATATCATTTTGTGAAATTTCTTTTAATTTTTTCATATTATTTGCTAATTTTAATAGTTTTCTGCTACCAATAACCATTTTGATTCCTCCAAAAATAAAACAAAAAATTTTTCAGATTAAGAAAATTTATAATTTCTGGTAAAGAAAATATTAAATCATTTAAAATGGTTAGACAAAATGAGAATAGAAAATGGCTTTTAAAGAATTATTTATAAAATGGATAGCCTTAGAGAGTTATAAGTTGTAATTAGGAAACTAAAAATGTTTGATTAAGGTACTGTTGTTGTATCTAAAAAATAATAAGCGATAAAAGAAACGGTGGGGGAAATATTGTTAGAATATAAAGGACCTCATCCACTAATAATTCCTTGCAAGCTAGTAGAATAAACAGATGACACAAATCTCTACTAAAAGAGTAGGGCATGACTACAGTAAACGTTTGACACGTAAACGTTTTCTGTATTTTTTATTATAATTCTCATCATCACATTTACATTAGTTTATGACTATCCGAACTTTAAATTTTATAAATTTGTAAAAACTTATTGAGACAGAACGTTTTCAATCGGTCCGTGCCGATCTTCATCAGTGTCTTCTGCTTGGTTTATTAGTGCTTCATCAGTGCCATAGTTTGTCTATTATTGTGGCAAACTATGGAGAATAGACAAACTATGGAACAATATACAGAAACCACTAAATTTACCACTACAGAGAGGGAAACCAAATATATCACAATACCATACATAAACAGAATATCATATAAAATACCCCATAAATTTCAAAAAAACAGGATACAAAAAAGCATACAAAACTAATAACAATTTTCAATACAAAATACAACATGACACCAACAACAAAAATAAACTACAAGGACCAGGGATATACAAATTAAACTGCAACAAGTGGAACAAATTCTACATTGGGCAAACAGGTTGCAGCTCCAAACAAAGAGTTGAGGAACACAAACAGAACACCAACTCAGCATTTTACAATCGCATAAAAGAAACAGGAAACAAATACACAGACATTTACCATAACCTAGAAATCTTACACATCAACAAATAGGAGCACGTCTTAATACACTAGAACAATATGAAATTTACTGACACACAAAAAAACAAAGTACAAACATATTAAACAAACAAATGCAATACAAATCACATATACTGTTTGATACTAATGAAATCCTGCCTTTAAAACCGTCACCACTTATCCCAACATCTCTAAGCAGAAGACATTGAGGAAGATTGCTACACAGGGATCAAAAACGTTCTGTCTCAGTAAGTTTTTACAAATTTACAAAATTTAAAGTTTGGATAGACATAAACTAATGTAAAAATGATTAATACAGTTCAATCGAACGTAATGGACTACAAAATTCAAGAGTTCACTTATTTAATAGAAGGTATGCAACGGTAATATTAAAAATGCTGCAGAATATAATACAGAAATGGTTTTTGGATTCTTTGAAGGTTTTAGAGATTAACTGATCCTAAAAGTGATGTTGACATCACTTTAACACAATAAGCAGTTGTATCTGTCAAAATACAAAATTTAAATAATAGATTAATGGATCAATTTCACTTTGTTTTGAGAGAATAGCTTTCAATTATATCTTTGGGTAGAACTTACCTTTGAAGAGCTCCTTTCTTGTCTAAATCCTCCATAACTGTGGGCATGAAGGTCGTAAATTGTTGAGTTTTAAACAAACTACTGAATCTATCCAGAAATTCATCCTGCATATCTCCATCTAAATCATTAACTGTAAATGTATTTTCAGGATCATTAAGAAGTATAGACAAAGGCCACAGGCCAAGAAAAAACATGTGGTAGTCTTCATTAAGGTTGTCTTCTAGCTGTTGCCTTGTCATACCAGGAGATATTCCAAACTCAGTTAGTTTGTTATTAAAAGTTTTCAAATAAGCAGAATACAACTCTTCCAGTCTGTTCAGCCTTACATCCAAGTCAGCACTGGACGCAATAAAATATAGAATGTCTGTGGTTGGTGGTGCATATCTACAGTTTTGAAAATCAACAAATACAACATCACAGACTCTGCCTGTATCATAACGGAACATTAAGTTGTTTAACCAGAAATCACCGTGAGCCAATACTTTAAATCTGTCTGATGTATACAGACCTTCTAAATAAGATTTGAATTTTCTTCCTGCATTTTTTAAAACCTGCGCATACTTTTCACTACCTGGCCATGACAAAAATGCATCACCTAATTTAATCATAAACTTTTCAATGAATACTGACTTTTTGACATTTGTCAAAAATATTTCTTCTCCCATTTTTTCTTCGACCAATTTTTGATTTTCCCGATTCAGTAAAACTGACCCTGCATGAAACTTGGCTAAAGTTTTTATGGCCAACTCACAGTGATCATAATCCGAAAGATTTAAATCTGCATTTTTAAACCCCAGCCCAGTTAAGTCCTCCATGACAGTTTCATAGTCTCTGTAGGCATACAATTTGGCCGAAAATTTACAATTTATATATTTTTCTATTATTGGCAATGCTTTGTATGTTTCTGTTTCCTTATTTCCAAACCATTCAATAAAAACTTTGTTCAGTTTCTTTATCATGTAGTTTTTCTTCTTTAATTCATCACTGTTATGTTTGTACCATACTTCGACTTTGTATATTGTGCTAGTATAGTTTTTACCTTCTTCAAGTGCATATTTTACATTGTAATCTATTACCCTAATATTTTTCACTGATTTACCTTCTATGGCTTTTGTGAGGTCTGTTATTTTGTATACACCATTCTCTTTGTTTCTTGTATCTTCCACGCTGGCTTCCAGTAAAAGAGCTAGATATTTTTCATCTAACCAAGTTTGTGTTTCCTCCATAATCTAAAAAAAAAAACAATAATTGTTATGATAAACAAATAAATAAGTTGATATTTTATACAAAGTAGTTGTTTTATTTGGTTAATGTAAAGAATATCAATTTTCTGAAAGGAACTATAACTGAAATAACTTATAAAAAAACTGGCTCAATATCATACATCATATTCTGATACATTAATTTGTCGAGTGATATTATTATGTATATACCAATTTTAAGTTGTGCTATCTAAAGTAAATTTTAAAAAAATAAGGAAAACCTAAAGGGTTTACATAATTAGAGCTGTCTTAAAACTATAGCACACCATTGTGCACATTGTATTTCATCAATTATCTGTTTCATATAAGACGATCTTTAGGTCCTATTGTAGCTTATGAACTTCTTCATAGTTGCTCTCTGATCTTTCTTGAACCATTTTTAGATGCTTAGGTAACATAATCTAACACCCAAATACGCCAAAACTATAATAAATAACAACACATCTGCAGCACGAAAAACAAGATTTAAAAAAATATTTATCAAAAACAACGTCAAACAATTTTACACTAAAAAGACAAACTTTACCATACCCTATACAAACTACAACAAACCCTCACATCAATACTACATCACACTGAACTCGAAGAAATAATTCAATACACTAACAACTATACACACAACTACAATTCATTAGAAACAAACAAAAACTTAAATTACACAACCTCGAAACACAAAACAATATCACTATCTACACCGACCTCCAATTTCATCAGCACATTATCAACACCACAAACATTGAATCTAATACAAATAAATTAACATTATTAAACAAAGGACTAAAACACAATCTACACAAAAAAAAACAATCACAAACAAATGTCAAACATCCTTTAAGACACTGAAAAAGCAATTCAAAACACAGAACACACACACTATGAATACATTAGACAGGACATTAAACATAAAATGCCCATCATAAACACACTAAAAAATAAACCAAACATAAATAATGAATATTCAGCCCTTAAATCAGCTATACAAAAATGCGACAAACACAACCTAAATTTTTTTGAAGTAGATAAGGGCAATCCTATCGTAATAATGCACCAACAAGACATTGATGGGAAAGTGAATAACTTCATAATATAAAACAAAGTAAGCGAAAACCAATAATGATAGCTTCTCTGAACTAATGGAGGCCAAGGGATGGTGTAGTTGTACCACTTTCAATATTGGTACATAGTTGTATATTATTCAAATATTTTGGTTAATATTTTACCCTACTGGAACACTAGGTCATACAAGGTATGGCAAAATAACTTCTGAGTTTTTAAACGTAAATAAAAACATTGTTTTTCTGAACATAAATTTTTTTTTTCAACTTATTCTATGACGCCGGAAGTTTTTTCCTACTTGGTTTTAAAAAGAATATCAGACAAGTGTTGGCACTGGTTATCAATACAGTGCTGCATGCAAAGCTCCTAAGGACTCTCTCCAGCTTGCCTTGTGATATGCACACTGAAATTCTTTGCGTATTGCTTAATTCAGGTCAGGCAGGCTTCTGGGACGATGTTTGAAAACCTCGGCCTGCAAGTAACCCCACAAAAAAAGTTAAAAGAGGTTAAGTCAGGATATCATACTGGCCCCGCAATTCCTCCTCCTCAAGAAATCAATCGACCAGGAAATATTTGCCTCAAAATCCCCATTGTTATCTGGGCAGTATGAGCTGTGGCACGATCCTGCTGGAACCATACATTTTCGTAAGCCCGTCCTTGTAATGCAGGTTTGAAAAATTCTCCAATCAAGTTGGCATGCCTGTTTTAGTTAACAGTTACACCGACGTCACCCTCTTAAAAAAATGTGGGTAAATGAATCCAAGTCATGACAATGAGCACCATACTGTACCACATTCACTATGAAGAGATTTTTCATGGATTATCTGTAGGCTGTTTATTCACAATACACTCCCATTACGGAAATTTTCTTTATTTACACCACCAGAAACAAGAAAATCCACCTTTAGCTTGAAAAAACGTATAATAGAAGACTTGCCAAACATGATTTGACAAGCTTCTGTATGACTCTGCCAATTACGATAATAATCCATGGATGAAAATGGAGGTCCATGTATAGGATTCTACACATACTACATCAGACATTCAAAGAGTGTAAGCTGATCATTGAGACGACTGCAAAATTGAGTTCCTAGTTACATTGATGTTTTCAGATGTATGGGCACTACGAGTTCTTCCACCTCATTTTCTTACAACAAAACCAGCCCCTTGGAAGTCTTTCACCCACAATAAAATAGTCTTTCGGTCCAGTACTGACTGAGCAATTTGAAATAGTGTTTGGAATGCACACTGGGCTGCAACAACTGACTCTTTGGTGCAAATAAACGCCTCAATGGCAGAAGATCTCCATGTGTTCATCCTAACCATGATACCAGCTGATGGGTAAGGGCCAAGCGCATCATAAACTTCCCCCTCTCCTGTGCCGATTGCCGCCACTCCAATTATCTCCTACTGCTCAATACAGAACACCAAAAATCAAGAGTTTATTTTACACCCAATAGAAACATTTGGTTACCACTCATCGGGGTATTAATCATCCATCCTATAGGAACATTGGTTATACATGCTATCACACACCTTAATTGAACATTAGGTTATGCATGTTATTTTACAACCTTAGAAACATTGGGTTATAGATGATATTTCACACTCTAGGGCAGGGCTGTCCAACTAATAGACCCCCGGACTATTCTGTGCGGTCCGCCAATAGTTTTTCAAACTAAAAAAAAAAGTGTATCAGTCAGATGAAGCCATCGAACAGCCTCAACTGTCCTGCCACTACCATTTTGCATCTAGTTGTATGCATGAGGAGTATGAAATACCTCACCCGGTAAAATCCCTCTTAATACAGACTTCTCGAACCCTGGCCCACACATTGGTGTGGCCCAAAGATTAAGTTTCAGACTCCTCTCCCAACCTTTATAGGTTAGACATTCTGCTCTAAGGGAATTTTAGGGTATACATGCTATTCTATACTTAACAGAAATGTTAGTACATAATTATGTAAAAAGTAATAATTGTTGATCACTTGAAGTCCTAATTTCCAGATGTTTACTTTAAGACGATCAGGATGATTATTTCTTTGCTTATTATAACAGAAAGCAGTCCCCACCCGGAGATCCGATTGGGGGACTAATACTCCGGAATGTTTTACTCTCTGATTCATTCTGCCATATTTGTGTATGTATTAGGGGGCTGCAGTGGTCTTATGCAGCTTCTGTGGACACCTCTTAGTTCACTTGGGTTTGCTTAAGCTAATGGAATTCCAAGTTTAAGCCACCTCACCGCGTCAAGGTGAGTGTCCACGAGGGGGCTGACAAATGTGCAAATAGAATAAAAGCGTTGAAAGTTATAGCCAGCAGGGCATGGGGAGCAGATACATATATATTAAGGAATTTTTATTTGTCCTTTGTAAGATCAAAAATCATGTATTGTTGTGAAGTTTGGGTTGGAACAGCTGAAACTCATATTCGAAAATTACAAATATTACAGAACTCATCTCTGAGGATTTGTTTGGGTTGTCCAAAAACCACAAGTATACAGTCTATGGAAATTGAACTGTCAGTCATGCCCTTTGACTTATATATAAAAAACAGAATGTGGAAGAAACATTTTCAGATGAAGGCAATTTCACTTAACACTCTTTCTAACATTGCATTGGTAACTAACATCCGACAGTCACTGTTCTACCATCATAACAAACCCTGCGAATCATTAAACACAATGGAATCAGGAAAAATTCCAGTTGTTGTGGAACAACAACCCTGGCTTCGAATCCCAATAAAAACCAATCTTGAAATTCCTGGTTCACTCACAAAAGAAGATTCACCTCACCTACTAAAATCTGTCGCTATGGAATTGATAAACACCACATATAACAACTTTGTAAAAATCTACACAGATGGTTCCGTTGATAAAGAGAACCATAGGGGAGGTGCAGCTTTTCATTGTCCAGAATTAAACGAGGATTACTATGTGCCCTGCGATTCCTCTTCAAGTATGAATGCTGAATTGATGGCCTTAAATGCTGCTTTGGTTTTTAGCAATACTATGGATGCACAGAACATCTGCATTCTCACCGATTCCAGGTCGGCCCTTCAAGCCCTTCAAGTACAGCACACTACAGACTACCATTTTCGAACATCTGAAATAACTAAATTGTTAAAAAACTTAGAACAGAAAAATATTGTATTTCAATGGATCCCCAGTCATTGTGGTGTTCCTGGGAATGAGGAAGCTGACAGATCTGCCAAGGCGTCTTGCAACTTGTTTCCATCTCCTGAAAGTTGTTACTCCTTAACTAATTGCAAAGAGGCAGTTGATAAAGAATCTCACATCTGTTGGAGAAAGAAATGGAGAGAATGCAATACTGGGCGCGAATATTATTCATTACAAAAACAACCTAATGATCCAAAGATCTTCAAGTCATTATCACGTTCAGTGGCATCTTTTGCGGCACGAGCTCGTATGGGACACATTGTCACCAATGCATATTTGAAAAGGTTTCATATTACTAACGACTCTATCTGTGGAGTGTGCAAGCAAGAAGAGGAAACATTAGAGCACATACTTTTGAAGTGTCCTGTAACAGCAGCAACAAGGAGTCCCTTGATAAAGCAACTAGGACGGGAATGTACCCTGGACAGAATCTTGAAAGAAAGTTGTTTCTGGCCATTGGCAGAGTGTGTGTATAGGAGACATCGAGCCATCGAGGCCAACCTTGGAAGCTCGTAATAAGAAGTAAGAAGTCCTAATTTATTTATATCACTAAATACACAAGCACATAAAAACAATGTAGTAAATTGTTTGTATAAATATTGTTTGTTAAAGTAAAAATATGAAATTATTTTGTAATTGTAAAAAAAATTTTAGAATTTAAATATTTAAAGTAATATTATTAAATATTTTTAAAAAAATTTTAAACAACAATTTTAAAGTACAAAGCTTATACTTAATATACCGTATTCTGGAAAACAAAATTTACAAAAGAAATGTCTTAAAAACTTAAAGTAATTAGTGTTATTTCCCACTAAAAGAAGTTTATACATCTAGTTATTAGACAAAGTACTCCCTAATGTGTTGAAGATATATCATGAAAATGTACAAATGAATTACTTTAATTGAAAACAACAGTACAGATAACAAATTTACTAATTTTTTTTCATTAAAGTAAAGATAGGAAGTTATTATTTTTTAAAAAGTGGTACTAAGACAAAAACTCCTCTTTATTTATTAAAGAGATATATATTTACCTGCAAATTATTTCCCCAATGTCCTTATTTTTAAAAAAAGTGTTATAGAGAGAGAACTGTTATTAAATTATTGTCTATTAAATAAAACTTTGAAAGAAAGTCTAATAGGAAAACCAGAAACATTCTATCCTCAGATATAGTAATACACAGGCTTTAACTTCTAAAGTGTTATCTAATACTTTATAAACACATGAAAAGCAGGAGTCTTATCATATTGTAAAGGCAAAACTAATTATGCTTGGTTAGCGAGGAACAAGATAAGGTTAATTAGATTAATAAAAATATCACTATGAGGGTTTATTAATAATTAAGCCCTATATCCCGGGTGGTAATTAATAAACATACCAGATTGATTGTTTATTTATTTTATTTTTATTGTTCTGTTTAATTCAAATGTGTCTAATAGAGGCTGTGAGTAATGAATGATGATAAAAATTGTTACACAAAAAAATGTTCTTTACCAAGAAACACCACTGCGGTTCTAGCACATAATGTATTGGTATCTAAATCACATTAGTAATATATTTAGACGTATAAGTATTCAACAGTATTTAATACCATGATATTGTAATAAATAAGAAGCAACAATTGCTGCTACGAGCCCCTAGTATATATAAAAATTCATTATATTCTAAAGCAGTATTTTTTTTTAAACTATTACAAATCATAAGTATATTTAAAAAGTAACACCATATTTATGGCTTAAACATGTGTCAAATGTTTGAAATTTACATTAACCTATGTTCATATACACATGAGTAACATTTAAGCTGAGTCAATATGTAATTCACATTGAACTGGCTGGTGAATTAAGGGTATAAATAAATAAATAACTGTACACCCACTTATAAAACCATATACTTTATTGTCATAAGTGTTTCAATGACTTGTGACATCATCATCAGTGACACCACTACAAATTTACAACTGAAACTATAACTTAGTTGCAGTTATAATATTGATGATGATGACATAAGTCATTGAAACTCATATGACAATAAATTATATGGTTTTGTAAATTCCAGTGGTTATTTATTTACTTACGCATAATATGATCAAATAAAATAAATATAAGCATAACTTATAAAGGCATTACAGACTCCATATATTCTTGTATTAAAAATATCTCCTTTGTAACTCTAATTTGCCTTAATTTCCCTGTAAATTGGAGAAATTTTCTTCAGTTATTACAGGCATTGATATTGAAAACAAAACCATGAACCATAGCAAAGCTTCCCAGCTGATCGAGTATGTCGAACACAAGACGAAGCAACAGCAGCGCATTGTCTACTCTTTTGAAGGTAGAGGGCTATTTCAACATAGTAACGCGTTCAACAAAATAAGAAAACCCCAATGACATCATTTTTTACCAAAACTAATAATTAATGTACATATATGTGTACACTACAATATTATGGAACTGTGCATACAAGCATGTAACTTGATTGTACAGTTCTTTATTGCTATTAAAATATAATTACAATTTTCAATTAGTGTAACTTGTTTCCTTAAAACAACCATACATGTACTTTCAATAAAAATGGTTGTGATTTATGTAGTACAGATGTACATCCTTACATAACCTTTTCATATCTGGATATTTTGTTATCCAAATCGGGCTGTTGCCACATTGATCCAGATATGAGAGGTTTTAGTGTAATAATATTAATTCTAAAAATTTTAAACTTCTATTTCAAGTAGTTACCAAAGTAATGAGTGATATGTAGAAAAAATTAATTATTGAAAATTGTTTAATAGAAACAGAAATTTACTTATATTTCGAAATGACCCAGTTTATTATGTTGTTAATTTTTTACCTTCTTGCAATTTTTTTGTTTATATTTAACATTTCATAGCTTCTATAATCATGGGTGACCAGAAGAAATTGTACCACACAATAATAAACATGAAAAAAGGACAAATATTTACAATAACCAAATATTTAACCAAACTTTGAAGTTGTTTTAAAAAAACACACTGTAGTATTACATGTAACTTGGCTCGACTAAAAATATTTGTATCTGAAAATTTGTTTTCAGTACACAATTTGTCAAGTGAAAACATTTTCTGGATATTCTGCAGAGCAGGGTAAAGTCGACTCTCTGGACTTTGAAGTAAAATTATCAAACTTTAGAATTTTTGTCAAACAAAATTTAGATATATATTTTCAAAAATATCACGATGACGAGGAGCAAGACAACTGACATCAAAATCTAAATGAAGGCAGTTGTAGAACCTGCTATAAAAACAGTCTGTATATATCAGTAGGAAAAGGTAACTCCTAATGTTCAAGTCGTGCTGGTTGATTGCCTTAAAAATACTTTAATACACAAATGTAGGTTACGCTTAATATATAAACCTTATGTTTCCAGTTTCCTCGAGCCCAGATCCTTACAGTTATAATGCAGTATGGTATATTTTACCATAATGTTTTTTGCCTTTTCTTGTACCTATCAAAGTTTGATGACATTATAACTTGGATAAACAATTTATGGGAAAAGATAAAACTAAACAAAACAAATTCACTAAACAATTCCACAAGACTTGATGTTTTCAAAACTAGCAGACACGAGCGAATGCAACACCTGTTTGGTAACTGACAGGATTTTTCCGAGTTAGCTATGGCTGCCGGATGTGATTATCGTTATTTGAATTTCAAAAGCTATTAAATTAGCAGTAAGTAAACAAAAGTGATGCTAAACTTATGTATGGAGTTGGATGGAGCCGGATTGAATCATTGATATTTGTCAGTGTCGATAACACCACTTGTTATAGATAAGAAATGCCTGTCTCTTGAGTAGTAGGCCTCGTAGTGTACAGTATAACGAATGTTAGAAGAATAATCAGATTTCATTGTGATAAATAACTACAGTAATGTACAAAATAGATAAGGCAAGAACACATTATTCTACAACCTGCACAGCAACTATACTGTCTTTCTTGTCTCTCTTTTTAAATACAATACATATATGAGTGTGATATCCTGTAATATTGCCAACCATGAATAAGCAAAACCGTGAATACCGAACCCGCAAGTAGCGAGGGACTACCGTATATACATTACCTACCTGGTTTATTTACAAAATGAAGTTTTCCGGGTGCTGTTTGTTCATCTGTGTATTAGAAACCTTCAGTTTCTGAAATGGTAAGGCTCAACATTAAGTATGACTGTCAGTCCTTGTTAAACTCTCTAAAGGAATGAGTAAGTGAGATTAAATTGTAGAAGAATATCCCCTTACATATTTCAAGATCTCAAACATGGACACAATTCTAAAATTTCCAAGGAAATTCAGGAAGTTACGGGTAATACTACAAAATAGTAGGCTTCCATTACATTGAAGAATGAAACAAACTTTATTTTTTTCATGAAAAATCTTTCATCTACAAATTCAAAAACTACATACACGGTTATATTAACACATTAAAAATACAATATAAAACTTCTTTAAATATTTTATTATTTATTAGGTGGAATGGAAAGTGAATATTTAATTAACACTTTGTTACAATTAATGCTTAACACCTTAGGCATAAAGTAGTAAATGTAATTAATATTTACAGCAATCCTCTACAAGGTAGAGTAAATACAGAACTTAAAACAATGGTAAAATGATACAGTAGTTGCCTTTTATCAGACTAGCGCATATGTTGGATATAGACAGTTTTACCAACATTTCGAATTAAAATTACCAAATTTACAACACAGTATAGACAAATTATTAAATGTACAAAATATAATTTTAATACTTCATAATTTTACAATGTAAAAAATGAGGTATATTTCATATATTTACAGATTTATCTTTTACAAAAGTATTCACAAAGTGAAATATAAACAATTCCTCTCTTTTAATCACTTAAACAATAGTTTATGACTATCACAACTTTAAATTTTGTAAACTTAAAGATACTGATGAAGATCAGCACATAGCGATCGAAAACGTTCTGTCTCAGTCAGTTTTAACACATTTACTAAATTTAAAGTTCGGATAGTCATAAACTATTGTTTAAGTGATTAATAAGATTCACCGACCTTAATGGACTAAAAAATTCAAGAATTCCTCTCTCTATGAGATAAAGATATATTGAGGAATAAAAATATGCAATTTTAACAATAAATTGAACAATAAATGATCAATGCCAAGTTTATTATTTTAATATTATAAAGCATAATATTATAAAAATAAAACTGGCCAAAAATGATTCTGTCCTAGAGACGATATTGGACGATCTTAGAGGTATTTTTTGTGATGATTCCAGCAGAGTGTATGTTTTTGCTATAATTTTTTTTATTTATATATTGTGATATCACTAACAGACAAATATAAAACCTTCCTGTCAAAACATATTGAATATTTCAACTCCCTAGAACATAGGTTCCCAAACTGGGGCGGGCGAGGGGTTGTGAGACCAGTTAGAAAATAGCAAGATATTATCATTTAGTTAAAATTTAAGAACACAATTTATCAAAATTTAAAACTTAATTAACGCCACAGATTTTTTTTAGATTGGTCATTTTACAGAACATGATGTTCAGAAAATTTAAATTAAATGTATGCATATATAAAAGAAATATTAGTAAAGGCTATGCAAATTTTATAAACTTGAAATTAAATCAACACGACTGCTTGAAAAGAATAATAGTACAAAAGTGAACGAATGTTTGACATTTAATGTGGCAATAGCACCACAATGGACAAGTCTTCATTTTGGATAAAACACTTAGAAGTATATCACAGGCAGCTCTTCGATTATACTTGTTTTTTTCAAGCACATACATACTTTGTCGAAAAAAACATTTTCAGCACTTGTTGAAATAAAAAAAAATAAAGGAGCAAACTTGATGTTGCTAATGACTTGTGTTGTACCTTTACTAAAATAAAACCTCAATGAGGCATGTGAGTGAAAAAAATTCAAGTTCATCCATCTCACTGACATATTTTCCTCTTATCAGTTAAAATTCACCTTTTGAATTAAAACTTGAAATGTTATATCATGTTTCTTGTGAAAGTATGTACAAATAAATAAAATTCTTTTCAATATATATAATATTTGCTTTTTTTATATGCCCATACCATTTATTTAGTGTAAAGTGGAGGGGGTGTGGGAGGTTTTGATTTCAAGATGAGGGGGCGTGTACCAAAAAGTTTGGGAACCCCAGCCCTAGAAGGTAATATGATTCTATAACGTTATGCCTTCCTATCCACTGAAAATAACATCAACAAAACTTCCGACTCAGCAGACACTTTACATCACTGCATCAGTATGTGACTAACATTCAGTTCATGAACGTGCCTGTTTTTGCTCAGAAGATGGTTTGAGAATTTTGGTGCTTGCAGAGAACTACATATAAATTGTAAACTGTTGTATAGTAATCATTGTTAAAAAGCTTTAATCATGCTTAGACACACATGAACCGCCGTGATGACTGTTACATGTACGGAGAAATTACTTTTAAGGCGCAAAAGCCTGTATTTATCACTCCCTTTTTAAAAAAGTCTTATAAACTCTATTTTGATTGTCCGTTGGGTGTCCAGGATAAAGGATGGGCACCTCATACTATGTGTAGCACCTGGGTAAAGTTCCTCATTGGGTGGACTGGGAAAAAGCGTCATTAATTTTGGCGGCCCCATGATTTGCCGGGAGTTTGGGGATCATTGTCAGACTGTTATTTTTGTTTGATAAAAATTTAAGGAGTTACAATGAAGTCAAAACACACAGTAAAATATCCAAACCTGGAATCAGTGATATGACTAGTTCATCACTCCAAAAATTTACCAGTGCTGAAACCACTGGAAAACCATGGATAATGTTAGCGAAGATTCAAAAAATAATCAAGAATGTGAGAATGAGGTATTCATAACTTTATTGAATTGTGGCTACTTTAAAAGTCAAGCAACAATTGCAACACAACATTGCTTAGACAATTACCACAACTGGACTTTTTTCATAAATTCTAGTTGACACATTCTTTTATAATAAGGAAATTTAGACTTTCAGCTGGTTGAACCATTTTACTCTTTTGCTTGACGTCTCATAACTCAAGACAAACAATGGCCATTTGTTCTGTTACAAACAAAGGTACTACCCATGCAGTTGCTACATGGAGTATGTATATTGTGTCTAGAATAAATATCAGACAGGATAATAGGAAACTGAAAGCAGATTGAAAATGGTTTGTAACTGGTCAATGTTTATAAAATGGTATGCAATGATACATATACCCTGTACTCCACATTGGGACATGGGGCTGAGCTACTTCCACCATTAGCAAACCCGTTACACTTTAGGCTCGCATACAATAACGCCAGTGCATCAGTCAGCATTACTGGGGACGTGCGTGACTTTCAAGTTGAGTTGACTGTACGCGTGAAGGGGAAATGTAGTGGGGGGGGGCAACTCCGAGCTACAATTCACTACATGCAGAGCTGCGTGGCGTGTACTATACAGTGTTCTGCCAAATGAACTGCCCTTCGTTCTATGTTACTATGTTTATACGTAATTTTATGACATACTTAAAACAATACGCTGGTTTTACGCCTAAAAATACGATTTTTGCCTTTATTACAATCCTTAATTAAAATGAATATTTCTAAACATGAGACTTTTCCAGAAATTACTGAATACAAAGATAAATTTAGTACTATTCCGTTGCTAATAATAAGATTTCTTTAACAAAATTTTAAGCAACAACGAGCAATAATGCCTACACTTTTTAATGCAAAACTAATATATTTGCGTTTTTTAAAATGCCAAATGTAACGACAGGCATTGATGTTAGTACAATATTAATAAATGTTACTGAGTGTTTTCGAAAAATGGTAGGAAATTGCCATCTTTTATGAATGGAGCATGATATGATTTTACAATGAGTAGTACTTTCATGTAACCTATTGTACACGTGAATAATATACAAGATCTGTTCATAATACTGGCCGGACACAAGGTTCCCGACGACGTTTCGAGATCCGTCTTCCTATGTGGAGTATGACCTCACCACTCTTTATGTGTTTGAACATGTTAATGGCTTCTTGATGGCTCAGTCCGTGGAGGGCCTTGTTGTTCACTGCTAGGATTTCGTCTCCTGCACAGAAAAAATTAGATCTTAATTTGCGTTCAAATTCATATCTCATTTTAAAATTTAGATTATAAATTTTACAGATTTACAAAATGAAATTTCTTTAGAAAAACATTTTTATTATTGGAACAACTCCAAATCTTAATTACTGTATTCAAAATATATTTCAACTGCCTACAAGCGGAGTCCCAGACTACAACTATTTACAATACTGAAGTGTTGTTTGTTTAGTATTCGATAACTTGCAGGCATATAACACTTGGTAATATATTAATACAATAGTGGTTAACTTTTTCCCACTAACAAAAACAGGAAGTTTCTTGAGAGCTAAGACCTTTATAAAGATATAATAAGAGATATTTATAGATATGGGGTACTTAATTTAAAATAACACACCCAAAATATTAATTTATAACAAACATTGTCAATATTTTTCGACAATCCAAAATTATAGATAACTTCAACGTTTAAACTTCTGCTCATATTGAATTCCATCCTTAAAAACTGTAGCAGCTGAAATTTATTACAACGTGGATCTTTAGAATATGATTGATCTATCTTGATTGTTACAGCATGTACACTTTACACACTCACAAATATAATGGTTACTTGACAGACCTTATCATGTTTTTTAGAAAAGTATTTATACTGACCCTCTACTTCCCGGTTCACCTACTGCGATCACTCAACGGACGGTTACGCGGTCCACACTATGTAACACCAGAAGATGTAAACATAAGCAATATGTTAACATAACTTGGATATTTTTCATTTCATGTCGATGTCAGTGACTGATTGACTTTCACACCACTTGTTTCTAGTTGTGTAGCTCGTGATACTCGTGTAGCAAACGATTTTGAGCCGTATGTTGTTGCAGTAGTTATGCACAGTGACTGTTACTCAAGTGCAAGTGAACAATAACATTTCAGTGTAATCGGAAACATGTTTAAATTTTTGTTTTTACTGTTTAAGGTAATGTAACCTTTTATTGTAAAGTGCAGACATGTACATTAATTCAAGTACAATACAGGACTGTTTTCCTGTTTTCTTTATTTTTGGGCAATACGCATAAATATTGTTGAATGTCCATTGTGTTTTTAATGACCCTCCAGTAATCCGGTAGTATCCTAGCTCTATACCTGCCGGATTAGTGAGACTTTCCTGTATTTCTCGCTGTACACTCATCTTAGTTTCCTCTACTCATTAAATAGCGCCCATCCAACTGACATTTTTTTATTCTGGATACTCTGTATCAAACCCGAGGTATGAAACTGGATCTATCCCTACCTTCATGTAGGTATATTTCATACTTGTTCCTCTTGAAAAAAACAATTGTTTTCAGGCCCAAACCATGGAAGAAGAAAGTAGAGATTTTTCTCCTGATCCTTATTGATAGGACATTGTTTTCGAGTTAACCTATCTTGCTTGTGTAACACCATAATTTTCCCCAGTGGCATAGTTACCCCTCTCTTGGTGGTAGCGACCATTATACTTTGATTTAAAGTAGAATAGGAATGGGTTTGTGGCAGCTTAAGGATGCGATGTTGTCAGTTCGAACGTATTGACAGTCAACCCACCACTGCTAGCGACTGGATTGCAGAACGAAGCAGGCTATACCACTAGTAAATCACTCCGCCACAGTTATGATGTCACTGAGCAACGAACGGAAGTTTAACGTTTAATTGGCAACAAGGCTCGCCCACGCAGCAAGATGTGAAGTTCCTATTCGCCCAAACGGCTGTAATCCCCACTCCCTCTGGTTGATTTCACCTACGCAGAACCCTATTGTTATCAAACTATAACAATGTTTCTTGTTACAAGGAAGGGAGGCTGTTATGGGTAGATCTACTTCAAGTATGCTGCTCTGGCCACTTTATCCCAGACCAGGGGACTCTTTGTACCTACTTAAACTATATAGACTTTATCCAATGCTCTTAGTTTTTATATAGACGTTATTTCTTGTTACAAGGAAGGGAAGACTGTTATGGGTTGGTCTATTTCAAGTATGCTACTCTGGCCACTTTATCCCAGATCAGAGGATTCTTTGTACCTACTTAAACTATATCGACTTTACCCAAAGCTCTTAGTTTTTATATAGGGGTTATTTCTTGTTACAAGGAAGGGAAGACTGTCATGGGTAGATCTACTTCAAGTACGCTACTCTGGCCACTTTATCCCAGATCAGAGGACTCTTTCTACCTACTTAAACTATATCGACTTTACCCAAGCTCTAGTTTTTATATAGGTGTTATTTCTTGTTACAAGGAAGGGAAGACTGTTATGGGTAGATCTACTTCCAGTATGCTACTCTGGCCACTTTTTCCAGATCATAGGACTCTTTCTACCTACTTAAACAATATCAACTTTATCCGATGCTCTTAGTTTTTATATATAGGCGTTATTTCTTGTTACAAGGAAGGGAATACTGTTATGGGTAGATCTACTTCAAGTATGCTACTCTGGCCACTTTATCCCAGATCAGAGGACTCTTTCTACCTACTTAAACTATATCGACTTTACCCAAAGCTCTTAGTTTTTATATAGACGTTATTTCTTGTTACAAGGAAGGGAAGACTGTTATGGGTAGGTCTCTTTCAAGTATGCTACTCTGGCCACTTTATCCCAGATCAGGGGATTCTTTGTACCTACTTAAACTATATCGACTTCACCCAAAGCTCTTAGTTTTTATATAGGGGTTATATCTTGTTACAAGGAAGGGAAGACTGTCATGGGTAGATCTACTTCAAGTATGCTACTCTGGCCACTTTATCCCAGATCAGAGGACTCATTCTACCTACTTAAATTATATCAACTTTATCCGATGCTCTTAGTTTTTATATATAGGCGTTATTTCTTGTTACAAGGAAGGGAATACTGTTATGGGTAGATCTACTTCAAGTATGCTACTCTGGCCACTTTATCCCAGATCAGGGGATTCTTTGTACCTACTTAAACTATATCGGCTTCACCCAAAGCTCTTAGTTTTTATATAGGCGTTATTTCTTGTTACAAGAAAGGGAAGACTGTCATGGGTAGATCTACTTCAAGTATGCTACTCTGGCCACTTTATCCCAGATCAGAGGACTCTTTCTACCTACTTAAACAATATCAACTTTATCCGATGATCTTAGTTTTTATATAGGTGTTATTTCTTGTTACAAGAAAGGGAAGACTGTCATAGGTAGATCTACTTCAAGTATGCTACTCTGGCCACTTTTTCCAGATCAGAGGACTCTTTCTACCTACTTAAACAATATCAACTTTATCCAATGCTCTTACTTTTTATATAGGTGTTATTTCTTGTTACAAGGAAGGGAATACTGTTACGGGTAGATCTACTTCAAGTATGCTACTCTGGCCACTTTATCCCAGATCAGGGGATTCTTTGTACCTACTTAAACAATATCAACTTTATCCAATGCTCTTAGTTTTTATATAGGTGTTATTTCTTGTTACAAGAAAGGGAAGACTGTCATAGGTAGATCTACTTCAAGTATGCTACTCTGGCCACTTTATCCCAGATCAGAGGACTCTTTCTACCTACTTATACAATATCAACTTTATCCGATGCTCTTAGTTTTTATATAGGTGTTACTTCTTGTTACAAGGAAGGGAAGACTGTTATGGGTAGATCTACTTCAAGTATGCTAATCTGGCCACTTTATCCCAGATCAGAGGACTCTTTCTACCTACTTAAACAATATCAACTTTATCCGATGCTCTAAGTTTTTATATAGGTGTTATTTTTTGTTACAAGAAAAGGAAGACTGTCATAGGTAGATCTACTTCAAGTATGCTACTCTGGCCACTTTATCCCAGATCAGAGGACTCTTTCTACCTACTTAAACAATATCAACTTTATCCGATGATCTTAGTTTTTATATAGGTGTTATTTCTTGTTACAAGAAAGGGAATACTGTCATAGGTAGATCTACTTCAAGTATGCTACTCTGGCCACTTTTTCCAGATCAGAGGACTCTTTCTACCTACTTAAACAATATCAACTTTATCCAATGCTCTTACTTTTTATATAGGTGTTACTTCTTGTTACAAGGAAGGGAAGACTGTTATGGGTAGATCTACTTCAAGTATGCTACTCTGGCCACTTTATCCCAGATCAGGGGACTCTTTGTACCTACTTGAACTATATCAACTTTACCCAAAGCTCTTAGTTCCTATATATAGGCGTTATTTCTTGTTACAAGGAAGGGAAGACTGTTATGGGTAGATCTACTTCAAGTATGCTACTCTGGCCACTTTATCCCAGATCAGAGGATTCTTTGTACCTACTTGAACTATATCAACTTTACCCAAAGCTCTTAGTTCCTATATATAGGCGTTATTTCTTGTTACAAGGAAGGGAAGACTGTTATGGGTAGATCTACTTCAAGTATGCTACTCTGGCCACTTTATCCCAGATCAGAGGATTCTTTGTACCTACTTGAACTATATCAACTTTACCCAAAGCTCTTAGTTTCTATATATAGGCGTTATTTCTTGTTACAAGGAAGGGAAGACTGTTATGGGTAGATCTACTTCAAGTATGCTACTCTGGCCACTTTATCCCAGATCAGAGGGCTCTTTGTACCTACTTAATCTATATCGACTTTATCCAAAGCTCTTAGTTTTTATATAGGTGTTATTTCTTGTTACAAGGAAGGGAAGACTGTTATGGGTAGATCTACTTCAAGTATGCTAATCTGGCCACTTTATCCCAGATCAGAGGACTCTTTCTACCTACTTAAACAATATCAACTTTATCCAATGCTCTTAGTTTTTATATAGGTGTTATTTCTTGTTACAAGGAAGGGAATACTGTTATGGGTAGATCTACTTCAAGTATGCTACTCTGGCCACTTTATCCCAGATCAGAGGACTCTTTCTACCTACTTATACAATATCAACTTTATCCGATGCTCTTAGTTTTTATATAGGTGTTACTTCTTGTTACAAGGAAGGGAAGACTGTTATGGGTAGATCTACTTCAAGTATGCTACTCTGGCCACTTTATCCCAGATCAGAGGATTCTTTGTACCTACTTGAACTATATCAACTTTACCCAAAGCTCTTAGTTTCTATATATAGGCGTTATTTCTTGTTACAAGGAAGGGAAGACTGTTATGGGTAGATCTACTTCAAGTATGCTACTCTGGCCACTTTATCCCAGATCAGAGGATTCTTTGTACCTACTTAAACTATATCAACTTTTCCCAAAGCTCTTAGTTTCTATATAGGCGTTATTTCTTGTTACAAGGAAAGGAAGACTGTTATGGGTAGGTCTACTTCAAGTATGCTACTCTGGCCACTTTATCCCAGATCAGGGGACTCTTTGTACCTACTTGAACTATATCGACTTTATCCAATGCTCTTAGTTTTTATATAGGCGCTATTTCTTGTTACAAGGAAGGGAAGACTGTTATGGGTAGATCTACTTCAAGTATGCTACTCTGGCCACTTTATCCCAGATCAGAGGGCTCTTTGTACCTACTTAAACTATATCGACTTTATCCAAAGCTCTTAGTTTTTATATAGGTGTTATTTCTTGTTACAAGGAAGGGAAGACTGTTATGGGTAGATCTACTTCAAGTATGCTACTCTGGCCACTTTATCCCAGATCAGAGGACTCTTTGTACCTACTTAAACTATATCGACTTTACCCAAAGCTCTTAGTTTTTATATAGGCCTTAAGATTCTGTGACTGATCGCTTTAAAGCTTTAAAAACTACACAAGCTCCACACATTTTCCCTTTTTCAACTGAACCAAACAGTGCGCATCGCATGAAGTTTTTACCGCCCGAAGTTTGTTGATAAACGAAGATAACCTCATTATATCCCGCCACCATTCAGCGCTCTGTTATTGGAGCGTTTTGTTCGTCGCTTTCGTTGCGGAACAATGAAATGGCCTAAATTACGACGAGGGTTCGAACACCTGCGATCTGACAGAAACGTTGGCTGTCAGGTGAACACGATGGATATTTAAATAATAACATGAAATTCTACACAATACTGTCAAGATAGCACTGGGCAAGCACAGGCAGGAGAAAACTCTAGCCGCTTTGCATAAAGACAAACAAGTTTTGTAGGGACTTTAATGACCAAGTGTTTATGAGACTTCGAATTTTTGTTTTGAGATATATAAATATATAAAACTCCCATAAACCATAACACAGTCAAGGCCACGCTCCAGATAAATTCTGTGAGTTTTAAGTAGTTGAATATTATAATAATATCAAATAACAAATTTAACTTTATACCAGAGGACGATGTTTTTTACCAGTAGGAGGTAGACGCATCACTTGGACTCCGTTAGAGAGTAGGCTTGGTTCAGGAATGCGACCTTTGGGTAATAAGAATAAAACTGTATCACTGGAGTATATCAACAACAAAATTATTAGCGAAAAGCAGAAAAAATCAAATGGAATTTATAATTTTCAAATCCAAATTACATTGTTATTTATGTAGACAGAACTACAGACAGTATCGATAACACAACACTTACACTTATAATGTTTTAAAGTTGCCTATAGTAGCGCTTACTTTGTTGAGAGTTATGGTCTGAGTTGACAATGGAACACATCTCCCGAAACGGCCGTCCTCAACAAACATAAGTAAGTGCTACTATAGGCAAGTCTAAAACATTAAAAGTGTATGTATAAATTATTGTACTGTACTGTATTACACTTTATCTTAATGTAGAGGAAGGTGCAACATTATTGAAATTATTCACTCTCCTTAAATTACTTATGAGCACGACTTTCTTAGTGATCAAATACTCTATATAAAGCCTGTGAGTGAAAATACACCTAGTCTTTTGCCTTAACTCATTTGTATTGTGTTTAACTGTGTTTACATTTATGCTAGGCATTATGATATTGTGTAACAGCGCCTTCGGTAATCCGTAACATTATATTTTATAACTCACACAACTGGTGCAATATCTCTCGAGTTATCAAGAATTATTGTAATGCTGGTAGAATGAGATTTCTAGAGGGAAAACATTTTCAGCGAAATGAAAAGGGCCAAGAAATAAACTTTAAGGAAACATCTAGAAGAATTACAGTGTTGTCGGGGAAGATGGAATGGTCATTTCGGCAAACGGAGAAAAAATGGTTCCAAAATTATTTGTAAGAGGTAAAAACAGAAGGAAAAGATTTTTTTGTTTACTTTTAAAGCGATGAGGATGTGTGTCCGTTAGACACAAGATTTCTTTTCCTTGTAGACGTAGCACGCGGAAAAAACATTTGTCGGTACACGACCCTCTTCTTTCAATCTTACACACAGCGAATACTACTCAGTCCTTTTTTTGGTCTTCGTGTTCATGGTTCTCTTTAGGGATGGTCGATATTTTCTGTCACGGTGACTTGTCACTGATATTCTTTAGCACCAGTGATAAAATATGGAAAATGCCGGTTCCAGTGACAATGGATCGATCGAAAGTTTCCTCTGTTGTCATTGGGCAAAATATTGTTGTCACTGAATGAAACGGCTGTCATCGGTTGATTTATCGTTGTCACTGAATGAAACGCCTGTGATTGGTTGATTTGTCGCTGTCACTGGTTCTATTCATTTACGTCGTGTGTGTCAGGTTTCAAGACAATGACAGTGTTGTGTACAGGAGACGCTATTTCGCATCCGGTAGTTTGTTCTTAATTTCATAGGAGTTTATTTTTAAAGAAAATAGCCTCCAAAAAAAAGCGAGGTGTGAAATCATTTCACCAGTGTGGTATGTCTGCCTGTTATTGGCACATACATAACAGTCTCAGTATCCTTTGTCACCGGTAAAAGTCACTGATCCAAACCTGGGACTGTCACTAATATCACTGATCCGTTAAAGTCACTGGATCGACCATGTCTAGTTCTCTCCTTTACATGGTTTATAATCAAAACACATGTAAAGCATAGTAAACTCTAGATTCCATGTTTAAGCAACTGACACCGTTCCGGCTGCTTGGTAATCCCCGTCGAACGTTCGACATCACGTTTACGGCAATGTCGTAAATATCGTAGGATTTGCTTGGAAGCTAGAGAGTAGCTAATATACAGAAACATTGACATGTGCGACTCCGGTCACCAGATGTTTGTACAGTCCAATGCTAAGGGAATCCCACAAAGTAGGGTCATCCACGGGAACAGACTGCAGCAAAATTATATAGCGATGCTTTTAGAATGTTCAGAAGATTTATACAAAAGGATAGAATTCGGTAGAGACAAAAACATACAGAGAAATTCGGAAATAGCTATCTTTTATTAGTGAGATACGACAAAGTGAGCGCCGACAAATATTTCTTCAAGTCAGTTTAATTTTAGTTTTGGTTGACTTAAATTTATACCAAGCTGTTTAACTGTATGACGTCACGATAACATCATTACCAGTATAAAGTGTTGCTTTAAGCAAAACAATATCTCGAGAAAACTCGAAGACTTATTTAGAAAACGTAATAATTACCCCAAGTTGATCGTAGGAAATCCTACGAGGTTGATCCTATGATCCCAAGTTGATTTAAAATGATCCCAATTTTCAAATGATGAATCTCCTGGAAGCTGACATTTTCTGCGCTACCCATATTTAACCATTACGTAACCGAGTACAGTGGTACAAGTATGCACCACGAACTTATAATAACTTGGATTTTGTTTACTGCACAATCGAGAACAAAGTTTGCAGAAAGAAGCTATCCACTGCCAGCTTGATTTTGCATCGACAAGACCTAACAACCGGATGCGAGGCGCTCTTCCGCTCCTCTACGCCTCCTCTATCTGATTTCTCTTCTCCCATTATCTTGTTATTATTAATGTCTAGACTTCATTTTACTTATTTTTTCCCCGCTCCGTAATCACTCGGGCCTTGATTGTATTCGCAGGCAACACGCTCGACCAAATTAATGTTGCACGGTGGCTAGTTTATTTCAATATCCCAAGGTGACATTATTTCAAGTTTGTGAGGAGTGCCTGTTTTATAATTCTGTAAATGGTAAATCCGAAATTACAAGATGAACCATGACGTCATTCCGCTGGTTTTGGGCAGGTTTGTAAAAGTGAAAGTTATAAAACAGTTAGTTATAGTAATAATAATATTAGTTTAATGGCTTGTATGTTACAATAAATACTTATAAACACTTTTACTAGACAAAAAAAAAAAACAACTAGATAGGAGAAGGTACTTGTCGACTACTTCTTTGTTAAAATATAATAGCAATCAGTTTTATTCGTGATAGTGACCATATTGTATTGATAAGCCGATTAATATGAAAGAAATTATATAAATTTTATTTTAATCAATTTTGACTTAAGACAGCAAAGAAAATATTTATTTAAATTACTATTAATTTTACAACTACAATTAATATAAACATGTAGCATATACATATGTCAGAATAACAATATTAAGTGGCAAAATAGAAATCGAATTTCCCTGCAATTTTCCATTTTTTTCTATGTATGGTGTTGGAGTATTATTTTTGTTTGTTACTATTTATACTCTTTCTTTTTTCGTCGCTTGCATTGTGTTGTAGTTTCTTTTCGCTTTCCTTTCGCATTGTCCGTTTATGAAGCAAGGTTCGATAACGTTAATACAGTTTGATTATTTATTTTATTCTCGTCATTCATTTACAATCCTTGAGCATTATTTATGATATTGTGTGGTAGCCATGGCAACAACTTCAGGTTGTATGGCAACAACCAGAAGAAAAATTATATAGAGAAATTCATTCTCAAAAACTAAAGTTGGCTTAATGCCTAAGAGCTAGATTTCGAACATTAAAATATTCATTTCGAATCAGATCTAAAAGTCCCAAAATTGTATAATTTAATAAATGAATAAATATATATATTTTTTTACTGTGCTAACATCAATTGTCATTTACTGTAGGTTAAAGAAATTATATTTGAACTTTATTAAATGAATAAAAACGTATTTTATTAACGATTGAAAATTTGTACAAGATATATATCACGAGAGTGTGAGTTAATATAAGGAATTTGAAAAAGGGTACTTGTTCAATTTTTGCCTTATACAGATCATCAGAATGTTTATTATTAACGACTAAATATCCTTCCAAGATGTATCCTACATAAAAGTAAATACAAATGCAAAATTTCGTAACATAAACGTAAACCAATATATAAGGAAGTTTTTTTTTAAGAAATGTCACATCCTCAAAATCAATGTACTTTTAACAGAAATGTTTCCTATTAATACGAAATGTCACACCATTTTTTAAAAAAATGCACTATATGTAGAAATATTCTTACATTAGACAATAAGAGATACTTTGCTTTAAAATCAAAGCGATACTAGATAATTCCCTGCTAGATAGCGCGCGCAGTTAGTTCTTGAAAACATCTCGTGGACGTTTTGCAGGTCACAGACTGATGTTGACATGAACGCGTTCTGAGTGGATTATGGAATAGATAGTTTCGATAACTTACGTACGAGACTTCTGTCCATTCCTTAAGAAAAAATATCCGGCTCAAATACTTAGTTGTTCAAACCCTGCAATACATTTCTTCGCCTAGTATTTGGTTTGGCCTATTTCTCATTATATTATCACGCTTATTAAAAGGTTTATATATAAATCCGCACTTTAGATAAGCACGTATCCCTTAATGTCTGACAATAGGCGGGAGGGGAGATGGATTAAAATGTATCTCTGTTCTAAAAACATTTGGGTATCGATTCTTAAGATTTCAAAGATGATAGAAAGTAAAGTTATAAAATACTTGTTAGTAGGATTGTTGCGCCTTCATTTTTTAGCTTGTGTACAAATGCAACCCGTCTAACACTCTTTTAGTGCTTTTCACAAGAACGTAGGTAGTAGCCAGATTGGAGCTATCAAGAGAGCTATATTTATATTTCGTTTTTCTTGTTATTAATTAACTCCAAGTTACTTGTAAGATCGCTGGTTTTGTTAGAATCAAGGCACACATTATCACACTTTATTATGTCACACACGCGCGCGTGCGTTAATTTTACATGTAAAAAATTACGGAAAAGAGAGAGTGTCAGCCAGTCCCCCTCATGTTATAAAATAAACATTGTCCCCCAGAATAACAAAATTTTCGTCTACCTTCCTAACCATAAAAACGTCCTTCCTTTGTAGAAACACTTCCTAGACCAAGCCCATACCAAAATACCTTTTCCCCCATTCCTACCCGCAGACAATACCGCGGTAGACATTTGGTTGGTGTTCGGAGGCCCCAATCGGCTCCTTCTCTAACTAGCCATCTTCTACAACTTCTCCATCTATATTTTATTACATAATTCAGGCAAGATGGTTTGAAATATCAAACAATGTTTGAATTTTAATATTCTTTCATAAGGTTTATATATTTAAAAAAAAACATTTTGCTTTACACTGAAAATGTATTATTGTTTTGCGCGCTTTTGTGACGTGTACGATAAAAAGCAATTATAAAATTTGAACACGGCAAAATTGTTTAGCTGCAGTCGATATGAATGCTACTTGAACGTCCTCGTTGCACTCACTCAAGAGTGACGTCACGTTAACTAGTAATTCTCTGTTAATTGTGACAGGACGGTTAACGGTAATAAAATAAAAAGTTTTTCCTTAGTCATGGGAAAATGGGTAGGCTTACGTCTTGAGGAGGTTGGAGATGGTTTTAGTTTTAAGTGTAAAAACGTGCACAAAATGAACAGAAGACAATGGTTGGAGGTGGTAACAGTTTGTCTTGGTTGAATGTGCATAAGGAGGCCGGAAGAGAA
Source organism: Prosapia bicincta (assembly GCA_036971475.1). Classification (NCBI taxonomy): domain Eukaryota; kingdom Metazoa; phylum Arthropoda; class Insecta; order Hemiptera; family Cercopidae; genus Prosapia; species Prosapia bicincta. The sequence continues at coordinate 60,301,565 of JBAIZL010000005.1, read as the reverse complement.
TAAGAGAATTTGCCGTATTCGAAAGTGCCAATTTTACTAAACAGTTGAAATAACATGACCGTTATCTATAAACGCTAAAAAAACCAAATTGGAAATAGGCCTATGTAGTTTAGAAGCAAAACGAATGGCCCAAATCTGGAAAGATTAAACACACACAACTAAAGTTGACATTCTAATATTTAGGGCTTCATGGATGTAAAAGTGGCAATTGGTGGTCCTAGACAGGATAATTACGCCTTTTATCCACGGCTCGACTTGAACTTGTTAAGTGTGATCCTGGAAACGGGCTGGGGTCAATTAGAGAAGGAAACGTAGCGTTAGCCCAGTCCAGTAAGTTGACCTACCCATTAGTCAGAATAGCTTCAAACACTTTACAAAACGAGATAGGCTATGTATGCGTGTGTATATCACGGCTGTTGTCCATTGGAAAGTGAAATTATGTTGCAACAAGCTAAGCGAATCTTCTAATTATAAAACCTAAACTATAATAGATTTATATGACATTTTACCTTAAAAGGTAAAAGGAGAAGCACAAGTCATGACGTTCTACTAGTGAAATTATATGAAATTCTACTAGTAAAATTATATGATATTCTATAAGTAAAATTATATGAAATTCTACAAGTAAAATTATATGAAATTCTACTAGTAAAATTATATATTCTATTATAAGTAAAATTATATGAAATTCTGCTAGTGGAAGTATATGAAATTCTACAAGTAAAATTATATGAAATTCTACTAGTAAAACGATACCGAATTCTACTGGTAAAATTATATGAAATTCTACTAGTAAAATTATATGAAATCCTACTAGTAAAATTGTATGAAAGTCTACTAGCAAAATTATTTGAAATTATACTAGTAAAATTATATGAAATTCTACTCGTAAAATTATATAAAATTCTACTAATAAAATTATATGAAATTCTGCTAGTAAAATTGTATGAAATTCTACTAGTAAAATTATATGAAATTCTACTAGTAAAATTATACGAAATTCTACCAATAAAATTATATGAAATACGGCTAGGAAAGTATATGAAATTCTATAAGTAGAAGTATATGAAATTCTACTAGTGAAATTATATGAAAAATCTACTAGTAAAATTATATGAAATTCTATTAGTAAATAATAGCATTCATAAAGTAAACTACTCTCTGTAAGGTGTGTTCACAGGCGCAGATTTGTAGAGATGCAGAAATGTACAAGGATTGACGGAGTTAGTTTGGATGAAGCTTGCCGATGCTTCGAATAAGAGAAATCATGTCTCACGTGCACAACATATCTTAACTGTATACGCCTGCAGATATGCAGGCGAATCCTCTACTCAGAATGGGCCAAGTAAGGTAAAATATTGGGCTGCTCAGCCCAAATATTATTCAGATTCTACTCAGCTCTTTATTTATTTTTTTAAATTGTATTAAAGAGCGCGTAAATAGAATTAAAATAGGGGGGCACCGAGTTCCCACAAGAAGGGGTAGTGTTATATGTCTTGTGTTCCTTGATGAAGACTGGCCTTCATTGGTGAAAGCCGTCTACACTGGGAGCCTGTCACACAGATGGATAGGGAGCTAATGTAAGTTTGTAGATGAGGAGCTAAACACTGGTCGGTCACCCCTTACCCCTCCAGTCGCAGCCTCCTTTTCCCTAGCCACCAGGCTTCACGACGTTCCGCAAGACCTCTAAAGGTGCGATTCCTATGCTACGACTGTAACCACTGGTCGGTCACCCCTTACCCCTCCAGTCGCAGCCTCCTTTTCCCTAGCCACCAGGCTTCACGACGTTCCGCAAGACCTCTAAAGGTGCGATTCCTATGCTACGACTGTAACCACTGGTAGGTCACCCCTTACCCCTCCAGTCGCAGCCTCCTTTTCCCTAGCCACCAGGCTTCACGACGTTCCGAAAGACCTCTAAAGGTGCGATTCCTATGTTACGACTGTAACCACTGGTCGGTCACCCCTTACCCCTCCAGTCGCAGCCTCCTTTTCCCTAGCCACCAGGCTTCACGACGTTCCGCAAGCCCTCTAAAGGTGCGATTCCTATGCTACGACTGTAACGACTGGTCGGTCACCCCTTGCCCCTCCAGTCGCAGCCTCCTTTTCCCTAGCCACCAGGCTTCACGACGTTCCGCAAGACCTCTAAAGGTGCGATTCCTATGCTACGACTGTAACGACGGGTCGGTCACCCCTTGCCCCTCCAGTCGCAGCCTCCTTTTCCCTAGCCACCAGGCTTCACGACGTTCCGCAAGACCTCTAAAGGTGCGATTCCTATGCTACGACTGTAACCACTGGTAGGTCACCCCTTACCCCTCCAGTCGCAGCCTCCTTTTCCCTAGCCACCAGGCTTCACGACGTTCCGCAAGACCTCTAAAGGTGCGATTCCTATGCTACGACTGTAACGACTACAGCCGCGTGGCTCTAGCCATGCGATTAATCCCGTACGATCCGAGTCGCTCGGTTAAATGCTTATGGCGCGGCTAGTACAGTTGCATTTGGAACGTCATGACCGACAGATCATTTTTGGCTGCGTATCTTCTGCTTGAAGAAGAGGAGGAAGAAGAGTTATTACTGGCCGATCTAAGGAAACCCAAGCCAAATCTGATTTTATCTGAATAACTGAATACTTTATCTGATATTTTCATTACAGCCGCAATTTCATCCCGTACATTATCTCTGGCATTCAATCTTTGTATTGACGGTGCTTTGGGTTATAAATAGATTGGTGTTCTCGTACTAGCTCAATAAGTTTGGAATCATCCATGTTTAAGATACAAAATGTTCAAACACAGTGAAAACAAACACTCCAGTCGCTACGACAGTACGTCTACACTGCTCATGTCAGCAGTTGAGCCGTAAGGCCCAAGCCGTCTCACCGGAGTCGCCTCAGTCGCACGGCTCCAGACGATCCTTAGGAAACGGTAACGTTTACCTACTAACAAGGAGTCACTTTTCATAGCCGCGCGGCTGTAGTCGTAACAGTCGTCACAGGAATCGCACCTTAACAGGTAAAAAGACGGTCTCATAAATTGATCTCGCACATCCGCTTATAAACGGGGATAAACATTTTTATGGAAATATTTTTCACAAGAATATTGCAATGGTTTACTGGATGTGTTAAACTAGTTTGCGGTTGAGCGTTGCTTCATTTACTTCAACTTCGGTTTTTATTATTAGTTTGTATTTTGTTAAATAAAGAAACTGAAAATATAAAAAGGGTATGATAGAATCAATTAAGTTGTTATTATTTGTTTAGAGTCAGTTTCTAGCTAAGCCACAACCTAACGTACATTAAATGCATTAATTAACGTTAACATACTTATATTAACATGGGTGCATTAACATAGATGTATTATCAAAGTCAAAATTCAATTACTTCAATGTTGTTTGTAGTTTAGTTTGTGCTACGTGTCTAATTGGACGAAATCTGTAACGAACAATCGGTTCAGCAGATCTTGCCTGGCAAAGTACCTTTCTAATTTTAGTTCTACTATAGTTGAAGTGTATACAGAATGCAATCATTATTATTCATTATATCCCTTACCGGATAAAAAACTTGTATTCAATTCTATATAAACGTTTCATGAGTCTACCAACAGAAAACTGTCTTGTTAAAACACAAATAATCGCTGAATGTTACTTTTCTACCGATTTATCTCGAGCGTATAAAGCAGGTGTGGATGGTTCACATTATTTTACCACAGTCTCTGACATAAATAGAATTTATTTTAGGCTGAGATTATCAAGCAAAACCCGATAACGTCCCGACTCCCCGGTTTATGGAAGGTTATTATCAAGTTTTGTAGGCAGGAGTTATCAGAGACCGTCCGTCCGCCTGTTCCCGGAATACAGACGTTGAGATTTGGTTTTATTACCCAACAAGGGTCCTGTTTATGCCAACGCCTTCTTCATCCTTATGATCTGTTACGACTAACTACGGTCTGCTTCCTACAGGACTTCACCCTTTGCTCAGTCGCGTATAGGAGAACTATACTTAAAAGTTTTGTGTAGAAAAGCGCATAAAAGCTTTTAAATGATACAAGCACTAATACAGACAACAATGTACAGAAGTTTTATGTATTCAGATGAATCTTAAACCAATACGAATAGATGATTAGGTTCAATGATTCCTTACCGAAGAGCTAAATACTCAAAAAAGGTTTTGGGACGACCGAAGAGTCGGGATATTGAAAACACTGACGTGGCAAACTATAATGTAAAGAAGGTTCCTGATAGAAGGCTGCATGACGAGGTAAAGAACCCCGAAGTGTCTATCTATGATATGGGCAAAGTTCTTGAAAAACTACTGGGAAGATATCGCATAGTGGGAGATGGAGAATATCGACGTGGCGGTCTATGATACAGACCAGGTCCTTGGAGGGCACAGAATGGGGAGGGGGAGAAGATCGACTTGGCTATATGACATGGCCAAGGTTCTTGAGAGGGCCGTGGTGTGGAGAGATGGAGAATATCGATGTGGCGGTCTATGATACAGACCAGGTCCTTGGAGGGCACAGAATGGGAAGGGGGAGAAGATCGACTTTGCTATATGACATGGCCAAGGTTTTCGAGAGGGCCGTGGTGTGGAGAGATGGAGAATATCGATGTGGCGGTCTATGATACAGACCAGGTCCTTGGAGGGCACAGAATGGGGAGGGGGAGAAAATTGACCTGGCTATATGACATGGCTAAGGTTCTCGAGAGGGCCGTGGTGTGGAGAGATGGAGAATATCGATGTGGCGGTCTATGATATAGACCAGGTCCTTGGAGGGCACAGAATGGGGAGGGGGAGAAGATCGACTTTGCTATATGACATGGCCAAGGTTTTCGAGAGGGCCGTGGTCTGGAGAGATGGAGAATATCGATGTGGCGGTCTATGATACAGACCAGGTCCTTGGAGATCACAGAATGGGGAGGGGGAGAAGATCGACTTGGCTATATGACATGGCCAAGGTTCTCGAGAGGGCCGTGGTGTGGAGAGATGGAGAATATCGATGTCACTAGGGGAAATAGGCAAGGTTCTAAATGGAAGGCAGCGTAAGGAGATAGAAAACACTGACGTGGCGATGTACGACAGAGAAGGTTGTTGAAGGGCCACCGCATGGGGAGATCCAGTACATCGACGTGACGATATGTGACACGGACACTTTGAAGCAATATCCATCTTAAACACTTAACTACAGTGTAGTCAAAACTAACTATTACATTCTGTTGCTAGAGAATGGGGAGAATTTCTCATAATTTAAAATATCTTCTTTTCTGTTACTACAGATTATACAAATTAAGTTGGATTAAAAACCACTACTGGCATGCCCGATATTGAGAACAATTTTATTAAATTTGAACAATTCGTGTTTAATATGAAAAGAGAATAGTTCAAAGATAACTAGAAATTAGATAACTTCACTCATAATTTTATATTTGAAACATGGCAACAGTGGCACACGTGGTCACACTGGGCCGTGTTTTGTCTCAACACAAGATCCACAGATAAGAGATATCTCACAGATATTTACTGAATAAATTAAGACTAACAAAGTGACATTTGACACATGTTTGTGTGTCACAAAGATATGATGTTTACTCGGACAGTGCGTAGCCTGGTGCGCCTCGTCACGGTGTGTGAGCCTCACTGGGCGTGACGCGTGCACGAAAGCTTCACTAGCTCGATGGGAGGCTAGACGCATTTTTCTGGGGTGTTTAATTTTACATATTAGATCAAATAATGTATTTTTTGTTCAATTATTTTATTTTGAAAGTTATTTGGTACTATCTTATTGGTTTTAAATGACGGGACAGGATCATCATTAAAAAAATTCGTGTAAATTCTATTAAAACCTAGATTTAAATACAATGATTTTATTCCGCTGATACGTTCGTCAAAGCTCGGGAAAGTTCGTTAGATTTCTCTGTCCGTGAATGTATTGTTTTACAAGATGTCGTCAAATCATAGTGACGCCCATTTAAGATGTTTGGTATTAACGTGAGAAAATACTGCCTTTTATGTTTTACAAAAGAAACAAGCAAGGGGCATGCGTGCCCCAATCCCTTGCGAAAGATCTTCATTCTTTATGAAATATTTTAATTAAATATTTGCAGTAAATATTTAGATAAAAAACAATGAAGCCTGTAGACAGATAATTCGTCCTCTACATTAGGGCCTTCACGATCTCTTAAAACCGTGACTTCAAGTTTCGTTCGAATTCTTTACGAAATCTGACGATATCAAGCTACAGGAGTGCCTTTCCTCACTCCATGACGCACGGTCTCTGCGATAGGACATGACTCAGCAAGATAAGGCGAAGGATTTAGCAACGTCTCGCCGTGTGACCTTGTCCGTTGTTTCATATTTTCCTTATATCAAAATGCTTTTGTCAGATCAACATAAATAATCACTTTCATACAACATATCCTTATCAGGCCTTCGCAACTTACAAAAACCTATTCCGAAAGTTCACAAATTGTGATAGAATTCGATTCTTCCGATATACAATTTTTATGTTAGGCATTTCATTTGCTTATTCCAAAAACATTTGAAAACTTTAGACAGTTTTTGTCAATGCGAGATGCGATGATTTACATTGCTTATAATGTTCAATACCACAATGAAGATTATTGTCAAACAACAATGTAGGGTACCCATTGTAGCCTCGTGTGTTTATATTTCCTATGAAATACTACTACCAAATGACACTAGTTGGCAAAATACCTTTCTAATTTTACATCTACTGTTGTAAGATTTTCTGTACATCCAGACTTTTGGACAGCTCGCAAGAGTGTAGCAGTAGCCCAACAAAATGGATGGCTGTCTATGCAGTTAACTTATCAGTAACAGTAGGGGACAGGTGTGTGTTGCTGATTACATTCGGTGTCTTATCGCTTCCGGTTCGGTGAACGGAAACGCCTTACCAAGTGATTGTCAGGTTTTGCAAACAATTTGAATATGGGTATAATTTATGTGAAAATGTAAAGTAAGTTATATATGTTTTCTCTAGAACTTTATTTAAAATAATATTACAACTTTACACAAGTTCTTAAAACCTAGTTGTTTTATACGTAAGCATATGCAAAACTCTTTAATGGAATCATCTGATATTAATTTACGTTAAATAATGAATATTTCTGGAAAAATAAATAGTCGTGCCTTGTGAAGTAAACAAGTAATATATTTTATGAAAACGACACCTAGTAGAGAAATATTGAATTACTATAACAAGTGGTACTACCTTATATAAAACTTTGTTTGCATAAATTATAGTCAAGCGAGCGAATGAATTGTTATTATACTTTGATTTAAAGTAGAATAGGAATGGGTCTGTGGCAGGGTAGGGATGCGATGTTGTCAGTTCGAACGCATTGAAAGTCAACCCGCCATTGGCAGCGACTGAAATTACAGAACGAAGCAAACTACACCACTAGTAAATCACTCCACCGCAGTTACGATACCACTGAACGACGAACGGAAGTATAACGTCGAACTGGCAACAAGGCTCACCCACCAAGCAAGATGTGAATTTCCTATTAGCTCAGACGCCTGTAATCCCCATTCCCTCTGGTCGATTTCACCTACGCAAAATCCTATTCTGTTTTAAATCAAACTATAGTTATGGTTTTTTTCTATTAGAACTACTGTGGCAGAAATCAAATTAGAAAAGTACAACTGCCGGTAGCCATTCTATCAGGAAATTATAGTTTCCATGACAACTGGACTTAGCAAAGTTGCCGATGTGAGAATTACGAGTTCTTTTCTTATGTACCTTCCGTAGATACGTGAACTGAGACGCCAGCTTGACGAAGCCGTCCTCCAAGGCGCGGAATATAGAGATACGGTCACGTGATATAAACGTAAAGCACTGGAAAATTACTTGCATAAATGTCTTAGAGGTAGAGACTGAGATAAAGATCAAGGTAGAGACATCAGAACTGAAGAGAAAAACGTCCAAACAGGACTTTCTCTATTTTTCAAACCTCCAAGAAAATAATTTTTTAATTTATTACCAGAATTGCCTCTATAATATGTTTTCTCAACAGCTGTTTTTCTATTCATGTTGTTTTTTAGCACAACAAATACTTGAGACTTGCAGTTTTTGTGTTGTACATCTTGAGGTTTTTTGTATTATCTTGGCAAAAAAACTACTACTTACTGATTTATTTAGCAGACGCGTTTAGCGCTGTCAGCGGATTATTCAATGCCTGAATAATCTAAAATCCCTACACTACATAAAAAAAAACAGCAAACTTAACACAGTAGAAAACTATTGGATATATAAACACCATAAATACTATCCACAACACATTCTAAATGACAAAACACACTCCCAATGAAACACTACATTTGAGCACATAATTAACAACTACTCTATGAACATAAACACACCGCAGAACAGAAATACACCACAGACTCACCTCAACACACCCCAGCAACCGTCTTGTCAGTAATTCACAGCATTGAATAATGCGCTGACCTAGCGCGAAACGCGTCTACTGAATAAATCAGCAAGTAATTGTTTGTTTGCCAACATAATACAAAAAAGTGTAAATATGTAAGACTTTTAAAAAACTCAACGCAATTTTAGCAAAAAACTTAATAAGATAACCTACCAACGTTTTGGGAGTCATAAATTATTCTAAAACATAATTAAAAACAATATCAAAACTGAGAGAACAATATACACATACAAACAAAAACACCTAAACAAAATAACCCATAGATAGAACCATAAAACAAACAAAAAACGATCAACCATACAACCAACCTTAACTAATTCCTGAATTTTTTTAAATTTAAAAACACAATGGCTTATACATCCTAGATAACTTATCAAAATAATTTTTAATATTGATACCATTCATTTATATTCAATAATATTTACAATTTTTTTGCAAGTTAATATGGACAACTTTAGAATAACTCCTCTTTCTCCAGAGTTGGGTTCATTTTCCAGTATATTAAAATTTAAAAAATCAAATTTATACCCAAACCTTTTACTATGTTCTTTTATGGCTTTATGTATAGCTTATTTTGTTGGATGTTTTTTTATATGTATATATTGTTGTTCTCTCTAGTTTTGTTACTGTTTTAAATTATATTTTAGATGAATTTATGACATTCACCACGTTTGTGGGTTATCTAAGTTTTTGACTAAAATTGTATTGAGTCTTTTTGAAGTCTTAAATATTTGTATTTTAAATGCGTACTTACGATGCAATGTAAATTTTTTTCAGGTTCGAAAAGGGCGACAAATTAGTTATCGAAAAGTTGCAATAAACTTTTGACTCGATATTCAACCGGCTTATCATTTATTCAGCTGTTTTTCTAATTTAGTAACATAGCGTTTCCCACCAAACTACTTTAACTGAACAAGTTTTACACAATATTAATTTAAATTATAATGTCCTCGTATAGTCTTTATAGTTGAAAGCAATGTTTAACCGCGTCTCTCGATGTACGCACAAAGCAAACCCAGGTGTAACAAGAGCAGGGCAAAGGGAGCGTGAACTTCATTGTGACGTACATCCGGTCTGGCGTAGCACTGCGCAACTCAAATTAGTGATTGTTGTCTGTATAGCAGTAATCTACCAGAACTGAGGAAGATAATTTTTGTAAAAAACTATTAAATTTATATATATGGTCAGATTTACTTTGTATGATGAGTATACTGTCTTTCTACATTTTCTCATTACATTTGTATATTGTAAGCATTAAAGGGCCAATTAAATCAAAGCTGAATTATTAATAACTGTTGTGGTTTGACAATTTAGGGTGTTGTCGTCTGGCTGTTTGTGGAATCTAAGCAGGTGAAGCCTAACCTTCAGGGTGAAAGCAGTTACTGGCTTCTGTCAGCAAAGGGCTAGGAAGCGCCAGTATGTTAACATACGCGTCTCTAAAAACGTAAACACAAACACTCAGTCTAACGGCATATGTTTAAAATGACTTTAAGCGGTGTCGTAACAAAGGTTTATCTGCTAAAATAGTATTTCCCGCTGTAAACTATCTTAATTTTTGTTCCCACTTTATCTGTCCACATTATTAACAGTACCCTCTAATCATATTTCACTTCATTACGCAAGATATGTTAATAAGATTTTAGTACGGATGTTAGTGCAACACGCCGCGACTAAAAGTGGTGTAGATAAAGTGTAACTGCGTAGTGGAGCAGGGGTGTTCAAAAAATGCTGTAGAGAGTAAACAGAAATATTTGTGTAAGGTTGAAACTTTAATGAAAAGGGGGGAACAGAATAAATGGAGTTATCATTTACAAAAGCGAAGCAAGCATAGTTCGGACCACGTAACCGCGTACTTGGCCTTGAAGGATCGCAGTAGGCGAGACGGGAGCTAGATGGTAAGTGTAAATACTTTCCTGCAAACATAATAAGGACTGTCAAAACACTGACTTGCATGAGATGGTCGATATGAGATGAACTCGATGAAAATTAACTTCGGTATGAAATGACAAGCCATCTTGAAATATTTGTAGATATATCGGATGCAGAGGCTGTTGAACATTCTGAATATGTAACTTGTTTTAAAGAAGTAGTAGTACGATCTCTCAGGGGCCTAGTGCACGGTTACATGGTTCGCACTATACAATCTAATTTTACGTTTGTAACAAATATAAATATAGCATTAATTTGTTGAAAATTGAAAATTCTGAGTATTAAAAATACAGATAGAATACAAAAGTAATAATTTTCCAATAAAAGGTAAACCATACATTCGGTCCAGGGGCGTAGCCTGGTAGATAACAAGTCTACTTCAGGAAGCGGCATATCCTACGGGAATCATGGTTCTTCTCACTCATCTGTTTCGGGACTTTAACGTTCTAAGATTAATCCTACTTAGGTTCGCTTTATGCTTTCACTAAACAGGAGTGCAGGAGTAAAGAGCTAAGTGGGACATTAATACTCACTACATCCACCAAGTTATCAAACCTTGGTAAAGAGTTCCACAATCTAAACAATGTACTTCTACGTCAATGTATCTGAGTAACGGTGACTTTATTTACTCCATATGCGGGGATATTCAACATGACCTACACGTAAGACACAAGCAGAACGTACAACAGGCTGAGCTAAATAACTTCCAGATTTACTAAATTTAGATTCTTAAAGGTCAACTAACCATATGTTTTTAATAAGACCAAAAACCGTATCCAGGAGTCTAGCGTAACGGATTCCCTCCGGAGCATATGCTCGAACATCTCTTGCCAACACAACTGGTAGAGTCGTCGACGAGCCACTCAGCCTTATCAATCTGTTGCATCTTGGACCTAAACCTTGCTTAATAGCTTTTACTAAAACTTCATGAAAGTCTTGCTTAAAGCATTTGCTTCTACGTCCGGGAAATGAGTGTTTGGGCAACTATTATTCCGTTATGTTGCGATACGTTTTTAAGTAAAGTGGACGAGTGTATTTTCTCCAACTTAACGTAAACGTTACCCATAACATGGTATTTGAATAATGTAAGATAACAAGTAAATAAATACGTTCAGATATAGCCAATAACATACACACAGATGTATTTGATGGCTGCTTTCCAGTGTGTAAATTAATAATAAATATATGCACGTGTGTGTGTGTGTGTGTGTATGTGTGTGTGTGTGTGTGTGTGTGTATGTGTGTGTGTATGTGTGTGTGTATGTGTGTGTGTGTGTGTGTGTGTGTGTGTGTGTGTGTGTGTGTGTGTGTGTGTGTGTGTGTGTGTGTGTGTGTGTGTGTGTGTGTGTGTGTGTGTGTTTGTGTGTGTGTATGTGTGTGTGTGTGTGTGTGTGTGTGTGTGTGTGTGTGTGTGTGTGTGTGCGTGCGTGCGTGTGTGTGTGTGTTTAAATGTGTAGGAACAATTTTAAAATGGCAATTCAATTATTCAACATAACAAAGTAGAAAATGTAAATCTTCAGGAAGAGAAAATCAAAAAGGTTCCTAACTCATTTTCCCAGTTCCTTTTCACAATCAGTTCTCCAACAAGAGTTACAATTGACGAAACCAGACTGAACGAAACGGATAATGTCACAAGATACGATGCTATGTTTAGGGGAGAAAAAAAACAAAGTGAATATTAGGAACAAAATAGATAAAGGCATGAAATGCATGAGTATGATAACATGTAACAAAAACAAAGACTAGCTATGGCAACGAAGTAAAAATTAAAGTAAACATGGCACGAAAAGCTTAAAAAGCAAATTATTTGTAAAGGTCTTAAGAATAAATAAAGGAAGAAACTAATGAAGTGTTTTGAAAAAAAATGTGTTGGGTTAAACCTGAAAGAGGCAATATCTATCACGTGTTGTCGGAATGAAAATGTGCTGGCACTTTCAAAACTGGTAGGGCGGGGGGGATGGTGAAGGGGTAAAAATACTGTCTCACAAACTCTGGACATCGAACATCCGCTGAGTCAGGCGTTAATGCAAGTTTATAGTTGACGACATATAATCAGTTTCTGGTTTAGCCTACTTTAGAAAATAGCGTTTAAATGACTAATGTAATTGTGTTAGTAAGACTTGATAAACTACCTAAAAGAGGAAAACTAAGCGAGTAATTATAAATAAAACTAAAGGTAGCAAAACTCTTAGTAACACCGTCAGAAGTGAATCAGTGTTAAAGGAAATCAATTCCCACGAACCTTTTACCTTTTCCCCGACTCGAGGAATGTCGGAAACTCATCGGGTACTAAAGTTGGGTACGCATAGCCAGTCACTATAAGACTTTCCTCAGAAGTCGTAATACAATTACAAAGTAATATTTTACAGAAATAAACCCACATGCAATAATTATTCTGCAATTACCTACTTACACAACTGCGCCGATATAAATCAAACCTACAACGACAAGTCTGTCTATCACTACTCTAAAATTAAGCCACTACGAGTGCATACAATTATTTCTGACATTTTACCTTCTTTGAGCGTGTTGCCGTCAGCTGCCTGGCCATGGGGGAACACGGTCTTTACATAAATTCCCATGTTGCCTTTGGGCGAGTCTCTCCCGCCCACGATGCTGAAGCCGAGCCCTTTCTGGCCGGGACCTTTGCTGAACGTTGCCGTCAGGATGGTGAACGAAGCGTTCTTCCCGCCACCTCGCGGCAGAGTACAGAACTTACTCTCCTCGTCATCGTTTTCTGCTTCTTCTTCTATTAGCTGTAAAGTAAATAATTTCGTTAGCATTTAACAACACATCATTCGCAAAACTTTAGCACTGTAATACCCAACGTGTTACAACAAATATAAATGCCTGGTGACGTATTAGGTCCTAATGAACATTAAACACTAATAAAACGCTTCCCAAACAATAAAATTCAACATTTTTGATAAATATTCATTTAACCTCAATTTCAACATCCGCCAAATAATAAAATCAAGGTTTTTTTATAAAACAAAATAGTAAGTTATGCTACATCACAAAGTAGCTACATTACAAAGTAGCTACATTACAAAGTAGTTACATTACAAAGTAGTTACATCACAAAGTAGTTATATTACAAAGTAGTTACATTACAAAGTAGCTACATTACAAAGTAGCTAAATCACAAAGCTCCCAAAGTAGCTACATTACAAAGAAGCTAAATTACAAAGTACCTACATTACAAAGTAGCTAAATCACAAAGCTCCCAAAGTAGCTACATTACAAAGAAGCTAAATTACAAAGTACCTACATTACAAAGTAGTTACATTACAAAGTAGCTACATTACAAAGTAGTTACATTACAAAGTAGCTACATTACAAAGTAGTTACATTACAAAGTAGCTACATTACAAAGTAGTTACATTACAAAGTAGCTACATTACAAAGTAGTTACATTACAAAGTAGTTACATTACAAAGTAGCTACATTACAAAGTAGTTACATTACAAAGTAGCTAAATCACAAAGCTCCCAAAGTAGCTACATTACAAAGAAGCTAAATTACAAAGTACCTACATTACAAAGTAGCTAAATCACAAAGCTCCCAAAGTAGCTACATTACAAAGAAGCTAAATTACAAAGTACCTACATTACAAAGTAGCTAAATCACAAAGCTCCCAAAGTAGCTACATTACAAAGTAGCTACATTGCAAAGTAGCTACACTACAAAGTAGCTAAATCACAAAGCTCCCAAAGTAGCTACATTACAAAGTAGTTACATTACAAAGTAGCTACATTACAAAGAAGCTAAATTACAAAGTACCTACATTACAAAGTAGTTACATTACAAAGTAGTTACATTACAAAGTAGCTACATTACAAAGTAGTTACATTACAAAGTAGCTACATTACAAAGTAGTTACATTACAAAGTAGTTGCATTACAAAGTAGTTACATTACAAAGTAGCTACATTACAAAGTAGTCACATTACAAAGTAGCTAAATCACAAAGCTCCAAAAGTAGCTACATTACAAAGAAGCTAAATTACAAAGTAGTTACATTACAAAGTAGCTACATTACAAAGTAGTTACATCACAAAGTAGCTACATTATAAAGTAGCTATTTCATAAAGAAGCTACATAAAACATAACAGGAAGCTGTTGCATAAAACATGTAAGCATAAAATTTAAGTAATATAATCCAACTAGATGCAAATACCCCTATTCATATTAAAACATATTTTAAACTTTTGTAAGGTAATTTTATTTTTAAATACAAATTAATTTAATATAATTCAAATTGTTTATAACAAAATTTCCTTATAAACTATATTTTTTGAGAATGTGTTTTCTATTTGAGTTTTTTGACCCATCGTATTATCAATATGTACCTTAAATCGATCTTGAGATTTTACTCGACTTAGTGCAACATAAAGTTGATCATGTGTGAAAACGGGTTTGGTCGATTGAAGCCTTACTATAGTCTAGTTATTGAAAATGCAAGTCTTAAAGGGAATTTGTTCCTTTTCGTTTGAAATGGCATGTTAGGATCTGTTTATATTAATTTAATTAGTGGTCAAATATGATGTTTCTTTTTCCAGAACCAATGATTATTTCTAATTTAATACCTGTCAAACATATCTAGTACGATAAGACGTACTCCATTAGCAAAGCTTGATCCCAAGTTCATATTTCTAATTAACATTTAATACTGTTAAAATATTTATACTCAGCTATTTTTAATATAATATTTATACAGTTGTTTCTCAGCTGAAATATTTGAAAATCATACTCAGCTGTTTTTCATTGCAATGTATTTCTTATTGAGACTTTTGGTAACTCTAAGTTCCTCAAACCCCTCTAAATGTTGTAAATTGAGAAAACCCTATATTTTTCCCTGCTCCTTAGTGTTAATACCTTTAATTTGATCCATCTGCCAGCTCTGTACGATCTTCTAAGCTATCACAATTTTTCTCTCAAAATTTGCCTAGCGAAATTATATATATGGAAGATCTTCAAAAAGCATAAGTCTTGCTTAAGAAACAAAACAAGAAATTTTGAATACCTTCATAGAAAGGTACGACGTAAGATTAAAGACGTGTGAAAAAAAGATACAAATATAAAAATAGCTTTCCTTCTTAAAATTTTAAATAAAATATATTTATCAAAAGAAGCTCTTCAACTCAGTACACTGTAACATTTACGTTCCATGCCATGTTATTACCCACCTCAACAGTTAAAATTTATTCCTAGAGGTGTGGCTTGTAAACACTGTATGTCTTTGTTCCCTGGCCACAATTACGGTAACGAGCAAATTTACAAATTACAATTTACTACCTCAATGCCTTATCCGAAGCAGACTTAATTATGTCAAACATGTCAGCCCGCCGAGGTGAGCAATCTAGTAACTAAGTTAAGCAATCCCACAAGGACTAAACACAGTATAATTGCCCACTTAGTCGACTACTATCATGTAACATAACCTAGTTATGTAGGCTTACCGGTGGTCGTTTCATGAAATGCATTGGTAAGCTGTTACTGTAGCCTTTTTATGGCTATTGGCAATTACCACGTGCGAAAACCACTGATACAAACTGCTACAAATCTGTAGATAGCCTACGCGAGACCTCTTGACAATTCAATAGAAACATTCCGTCACAGAACATTGTAGGCCCATGTCATGACTACATCGTAAAACATTGTAAAACGTTGACGCTAGCCACTTGCGTTGATACTCTGTAAAATTCAAGGCAATATTTTTATATTATTATAAATTGATAAAAAGCAATGTGAACAGCTCTCCATGCTAGTGGTTGAGTCCAAGAAGAATAAAGATCATCCTAGTCGGTAGGCAGGAAGTTCATTGTAAACTTTTAGTTACAAGATCTTGGTATTTCTTGTAATATAACCTGATTTAAATAAATACCATCTGAACTTGGATTTAATGTACAAAATTTTTTAAATTTGGAATATACTTAGCTCTACATTAGGGACATATTTAACTTCTTCATTTTTATTTAATCACCTAAACATTAATTTATGACTATCAGAACTTTAAAGGTTGTAAATTTGTGAAAACTTACAGAGACAGAACGTTTTTGATCGCTGTGGCGATCTTCATCAGTGTCTCTCACAAGACACTGTTGAAGATCGCCACATAGCGATCGAAAACGTTCTGTCTTAGTAAGTTTTCACAAATTTACAAACTTTAAAGTTTGGGTAGTTATAAACTAATGTTAAAGTGATTAATTAAGAATCACCGAGCGTAATGGACCACAAAATTCAAGAGTTCTTCAATTTGTAAACACGTGCCTAATTTTAAGCGTTAGAATGGCGTAAATTCCATGCGCTACTGAACATAAAGTTCTGCTACTTCTTTGTAGCTACTTCTTCTTGTAGCTTTGCTACTAAATCATTACTAGGGATTTTTTGATGCGCTACTGAACATAAAGTTCTGCTACTTCTTTGTAGCTACTTCTTCTTGTAGCTTTGCTACTAAATCATTACTAGGGATTTTTTGATGCGCTACTGAACATAAAGTTTTGCTACTTTTAATAAATTATTGCTTTTAAATTTCGTACATTTACATTAGACAGCGGCCAAATGAGCTAAAATTAAAATTTGGTAGAAATGTTCTCTGAAATTCAAAAGAATCTTCAAAAATCCTATTCACACCGACAAAAAATAACACAAGAGGTTGCATTCCGTTGCAGAACTCGCGAATCGTATAACTATAGTGAACAATGCCTGGTGTGTCAGCTGACTGCGGGCGGAAGGATGTCCTTCCCCCTCCCCAGCTCCTCTGACCACAAGGTCGTACGTAAGACATCCGAGTGAGTCATTGCTCGGATTGTGGAGGGAGCTTCCTACAACTCCGAACCTGTTTACAAAGACAGAGCCTAGTGTTTTCATTTACACTGTTGATGGCTTTATCAATACTATAAGCGACTTTCTACTTTAAAACTAGTTCGAAACTTCAATTAAACGAGTTTTAAATAATGGCTTGTGAAAAGGAAAACTGTTTAATATTTTGGTGATAAATTGTTTATTTTGATTGTTCTATTAAAATACGATTATTTTTCATTTCAATTCTCTTTTGAACTGTTCTTCAAATATCGCTTATGACCCAAATAAACTGTCTCACTTAAACAGTTTAAATTCGTAGATTTTATTCTCCACGACGATCGGTAAAACTTTTACTTCGGAGTTTAACAAATTAAAGACTTCGTGAACTTGTAAATTAAATTTATGAAAAAAAATACAAAGACAAAATGTTTCCGCTCACACCAACAAATATCACAATGAGTTTAAAAAAAAAACGTTTTTTACAAACGTAAAACTGAAATTATAAAGAATGGACGTTATTGCAACTCTTGTGTCCACTGTAGTTCGAGTCGTTCAGAAACATTCCCGTAAAATTTACTAGAAGGATCCTTGGACTTGGGCAGGACTCGTTTATTAATTACTGACACATTTTTTTATTTTTGGAAACACAAAATAAACAAGTTTTTAAACACGATCAGGCTATAAATTCGTAGATGCCAAATCGACCTTTCAGAAAGATTCTGTCTAGATTTCCAAAAGAAATCCATCTTCATACAGTTGTGAACGCCTCCGCCTACGTAACACTGCACTTAGCTGAGCGATTAGGAATAGCAAGGTTATTATGACAAACAGGGAAACCGCAGTGATCTGGCGTTAATAAATGTCACTTTCTCGTGCCATTTCCAACAAGATTAATATCACTAAATTAGCTAACAAATCAGCCTACCAGTGGGCGGAAGCTGTTGTAACGTTAATGCTTTCAGGTTAAGGTTTGCGTGTTTCAGCGTAGCTTTGGTTGTTTCTGGACTCAAAAGATTTTTTTCCATCACACAATGAAAGATTATTTAGATTTTTGGTGGCAATACTGTATTTATAACAATAAGATCCAACGAGTTAATATCACTAGACCGAATAAACATTTCTGCCTAAGGCTGCGGACTTACAAATAGCAACCAGTGATCGCAACGCAACGTAAACTTGAGTTGCTATTAGAAAAGTTGCTAGTCGGTTTACATGATTGTTCATATAGAGTTGCTAGTTTCGTTGTCAGTTATGTCGTCGTCAGAGGAAGATGCCGTCCTTGTGTATATTTTAAGAAAGAAACTACAAAAACGTTAAAAAAAGTCAATTAAGTGTACACCTCTATAATGTCATTCATGCGAGACAAAGTCAATACACTGCTGTGAAAAATTCACGAAATTACCCAGACCAACTTTCTAATTATTACCGTATGAACATTACCAGTTACGACTACCTTTTAAATAACGTATTTTAAAACGTCAAGGAAAAACAAATAATTGATAAGAACCGATTTCAGCTGCAGAAAGATTAACAATAGCACTAGAAATAGGTAAATTGCTCGTTTATGTAATTATTTTTATGTATAACTGCAAAACTTAAAATAACATTGCACTACAAAGAAATAAAAATTAGTTTTTAAACAAATAAAGTTTTATAGTTCAGGTGGCGATTTTATAAATTCTGAACAAATTGTTGGTTGCTATTCATATCGTCTTGAAGTTGTTGGATACACAAATCAACCAGAACCAGCAATATTTTGTTTTTCTGACATACGTAGCAGTATAATAAAATACTATTCAAAGAAACACAAAAAATACAAATAAAAATGATAATTATTAAAATAAAATAGCTTTCTTGAGTAACGCATACACAACACAAATACTACTGACAACTGAGAAACTGAGCAACGAGTTTACAGCATGTCGGGAACTCAAGTTTGCGTTGCGTTACCGTCACCAGTTGCCTCCTGTATGTCCACAGCCTATATGATGTGATACAGCAACTCACGTTAGCGTTGCGTTGCCGTCACTACTGTCTGTTCAGGATGTGTTTGCGCCAGGGAGTGGTGAACTGTTCACGTGAACATAACGATTTCGGCAACCCTATTGGCTGAGTGACCTCGTGACAAAACTGAAATATCCTGCCGCCCGATTAACAGTTAGTCTGGAAACGTCCATGGCTACATTTGTTCTTCTGTTTATTGTGCCTAACATTTTTTAGTTGTGAGTGACAGTGGAATAATTTAAGATCGTTGTTTGTTATATTTGTGTTTGTGGTGTTGTTAAGTTTTTAAGGATTAACTTTTAAGCAATGTCATCCCCTGTCAAAAAAAATAAACGAGGACAAGTAATACACTCCGGGCAAAAACAAGTTATTTTACGCCTTTATAAAAATTTAAAGGATGAAAATCCAGAATGCCGTATCAAAGACATCTTGCAGAAAGTAGCGATATCTGCAGGAATTTCTGCTCGAAGTGTTTTTTCAATCGTTAAAGAAAAAAAAGAAACGGGTACGCTGAAGTCTCCTGCCAAAAGGAAACCAAAAACCAAAACTATTTTTAATAATATGGATGACTTTTTAAAAACTGCTATAAGAAAGAAAGTACACGAGTTATTTTTTAAAAACGAACTTCCGACTTTAAATAAAGTACTACACTTAGTTAATACCGACGAACAGTTAGGCTTACCTAACCTAAGACGAACCACTTTGTTTCACATATTAAAAAAGCTAAATTTCAGGTATGAGAAACGTAACCGTAAAAGTATACTGTTGGACAAAGAAGATATTATTCTATGGAGAAGAGATTACTTAAGAAAAATAAAAGCCTATCGCGAGGAAGGTCGTACGAT
The DNA here is from genome assembly GCA_036971475.1 of Prosapia bicincta. Taxonomy (NCBI): domain Eukaryota; kingdom Metazoa; phylum Arthropoda; class Insecta; order Hemiptera; family Cercopidae; genus Prosapia; species Prosapia bicincta. The sequence continues at coordinate 60,281,533 of JBAIZL010000005.1, read as the reverse complement.
TTATTATTTGGACGAAACGTGGGTCAATGCAGGCCATACGAAATCAAAGGTTTGGACAGATAAGTCAGTCTGTTCCAGTAAAGATGCTTTTCTGAGGGGTCTGTCGGCGGGTTTAAAATGTCCAACTGGAAAGGGTAAGAGACTTATTGTGACTCATATTGGGTCACAAAAAGGTTTTGTAGAAGATGGACTGTTGATTTTCGAATCAAAATCAGATACTGACTACCATTCAGAAATGAATGGTGAAAATTTTAAAGAATGGTTTTCCGCGATAATACAGAAATTGGACAACAACTGCGTTATCGTAATGGACAACGCTCCGTATCATTCTGTACAAGTAGAACGCTTACCTACGACCCGTTGGAATAAGCAACAAATTCGAAATTGGTTGACTGACAAAGGGATTTTTTCAGATGAATCCATGTTGAAGGTCGAATTACTAAAACTCGTTTCCTATCATAGGCCAAATTACAAAAAATACGTTATCGATGAAATTGCTAAAGAAACAAATAGAATAGTTTTGAGAACCCCTCCTTATCACTGCGAATTAAACCCAATAGAAATGGTATGGGCTGAGGTTAAAGGTTATGTTGCGTCTAACAATGTGTCTTTTAACATTAAAGAGGTGCACAGACTGTTAACCGAAGGTGTCTCGCGTGTTACACCTGATAAGTGGGAAAAATATGTGAAACATGTGGTGGACGTTGAAGAGTCGAATATGTGGAAATTAGACAATATAATTGAAGACATCGAGCCATTCGTCATAGCTGTTGACGACAGTTCCTCGTCGTCATCGTCGTCATCGGAATCGGATTTTGCAGACCCCTTAAACATGAAATAATAACATGGTAAGTTAAAAACTTGTAGCATAAATTATTGAATAGTCTTATTACTTTCATTAGTCTATAATTCTCTTTTTCGAATGATTAAGTGTACCAGTGTAAGACGTAGCCCAATTGCCGATGCATGATTGTGAACCGGACTCATAGCTTACCGTCCCTTGCACGTGTTCGCCTCGTGATTGTGTTTACATCAGGCGCAAACACATTCTGAACCGACTTTAGTTGCCTCCTGTAGGTCTGCAGTCTATATGGTGTGATACAGCAACTCACGTTAGCGTTGCGTTGCCGTCACCAGTTGCCTCCTGTATGGCCGCAGCCTGCAACTCAAGTTTGCGTTGCGTTGCATGTCCGCAACCTATATGCTGTGATACAGCAACTCAAGTTTGTGTTGCGTTGCCGACACCAGTTGCCTCCTGTATGTCCACAGCCTATATGCTGTGATACAGCAACTCAAGTTTGTGCTGCGTTGCCGTCACCAGTTGCCTCCTGTATGTCCACAGCCTATATGCTGTGATACAGCAACTCAAGTTTGTGTTGCGTTGCCGTCACCAGTTGCCTCCTGTATGTCCACAGCCTATATGCTGTGATACAGCAACTCAAGTTTGTGTTGCGTTGCCGTCACTAGTTGCCTCCTGTAGGTCTGCTGTCTATATGGTGTGATACAGCAACTCAAGTTTGCGTTGCGTTGCCGTCACCAGTTGCCTCCTGTATGTCCACAGCCTATATGCTGTGATACAGCAACTCAAGTTTGTGTTGAGTTGCCGTCACTAGTTGCCTCCTGTAGGTCTGCAGTCTATATGGTGTGATACAGCAACTCAAGTTTGCGTTGCGTTGCGTCACCAGTTGCCTCTTGTATGTTCACAGCCTAAGAAGAGGATACATCAGCACTACTACCGGACCGAGTAAATATTGCCCGCGGTAAAATGCGAATACTCCAGCTGTGCTGTACCATTATTCCCCTCTATGGCTGCAATGTAAACTCGGTCGGGTAGTAAAATGAGACTTTACATCACACAAACAATTTCTTTAGCATTTGCTTTTAAAAAAACTAAAAATACTTTAACCCAATTTTGATAATTTAGCAGGGAAGATTAGGGCAGGCTTTGAACGAAAATCACGCGTACGTAGGACCTGAAGAAGAATCAGGCTTTACCTATTCTACGGCTATCTTTTTTTGTCAGCTTAGTCTTTAACAAACCTATAATTGTTTATGGTGCTTAAATTTGGGCCGTTTTAACGCATTGCTTGTGTTTCTTTAATCACGTCTTATTTTTTTCTCTTAGGAGTCAATAAATCGATGAATAACAGTGTAACACGAAGTCTAGTAATGATAAAAATTTCTATTAAGCTACCCGATTGGTTTAAATATTCTTTAATATTTGCCAGAAATATTCCCAGTATTTGGGGTTTCTTATGTTAGGGCATAGTTGAGTTTATAAATATTTTTCAGCAATGCGGATTAGTTTTTTAAACTAAATAAATAAAATCCACTAACCACAATACAAAAATTATTGTACTTTATTTTACTATAATTACTTTATATATATTTCGATTACATCATAGTAATCATCTTTGTTCACAAATATAATATACAAACAGCTGGGGATAGAAACCGCTAAGGTAGGTAATTGTGAGATTTAGCGGTTACCTACGATAATTTTTAAAAATTTTCAAACCCCCAAATAGGGTGATATGCACAAGAAATTTTTTATTGTCCTCGGAAAGTTATTTTTTATCAATTTCAAGTTGGGTAAAAAATTCAGTGCGGGGCACTAAGTTGTGCATCGTTTGCGGAGTGATACAGTGACGTCACGGATAGCTAACGTGTGTAGATATTTGAGAAACAAAATTCAGTGCTGAGCACTAAGCTGTGAATGGACCGCAGAGTGATAGTGACGTCACGCATACTTTAAGTATGTAGATATTTGAGAAACAACGTTTTGGCCTAATTTTTATGGTTTTTGCATACGTATATTTAAATATACTTATAATGTTTTTCCAGTTAAGATAAATTTGTAAGTGTATACATTACTATATACCTATATTAAAATATACCTAAAAAGTGTCCAGTCAGGGTAGATTTGGTTTTGATTGTATACATTATCTAAATAGTTAAATGTTTAAAATTAGAACCAATTATATGCTGACTGGATACTTCATAGGTATATTCCAATACAGATACATAAAAATCACCTTCACTGGGAATAACAAAAATAATAGTTATCCATACAGCTTCAGGGCATGTTTTTGATTCATAAAGTTTAGATTGCTAAAACCCCAACTACAGTTGTGATGTCACTGTATCACACCGCGGCCGATGCACAACTACTTTAAATCGAAAAAAAATAACTTTTCGAGGACAGTAAAAAAAATTACTTGTGCATATTGTTCTATTTGGTGGTTTTGAACAATTTTCAAAAATATCGTTGCCGCTATTTCTCGCAATTACCATAATGAAATATTTTTTTATTTACTGTAAACTACAAACACTTGAGTGAAATAGTTTTATATAAAAATTTTATTTTTTATAAACGTAGATTTTAAAGGTCAGTAAACACGTGCACTAGGTTGGATTCAAGTAATTAGAATATGGTCTGATCCAAAAGTGTCTGTGGTAAGATGGACTGAAAATCTAAGAACAACAACACACTGACGAGTTTAGCTTAGTGTTTATTTGAAAATATTTTTAAAAACACGTTTGATAGTATTTTTCTAAATTACTAAGGAAACAGTAAAATGATAACTTGCCTTGTGCTTTGGCTGCGTCTGTTTCTGTAGATCTCCGCTGCTTCTGGTAGGAATCCTGGTCAGCTGGAGCTTGGGTTCCTCCTGCCTCTGCGCCTGCGGCGAGTACTGGAGTGATTTCGGTCCAGAGTCCCTCGCGTGTACGACATCGTTCTGCCTAACCGGCCCTCCTACTGCGAACCGTTGCAAAGCCACAGTGTCCGCTTGCGACCACCGTCTGCACGACCTTGTCTTCGGTTGGTTCCTTGCCGACAAGGAATCCTGAAGGTAACCGTCGCAGGGTTTGCAATGCCCGTACTCGCGACAGTCTGCGTAATCCGTTCCCAAAGTGAAACTATCACAACGATAATCACCAGGCCGGATGTCCGGGGTTTCCGTCGCAAAACTGACACGATTCCGTCGGTTCTTTGCACAGTTCTCTTTCAGTCCGTCATTATACTCATCGAATACTGGCGCCCCTTCGATGCTGTGGTATCCATGATCCCACAAATGGTTATCGGGGTAACGCAAGACGTCCGTCAGTTCGCAACGCCTCGGGTGGTTACCGGAAGCACTGGACGACACTGAAGATCGATTGCTATTCGTGCTTCTTCTGTCAAGGTCTTCAGTTGGGGTTCCGGATCCTCTGCCAGAAGAACACGTACTTGGAGTTGTCCCGCTCTCGCGTGCAGGGGATGAATCTTCCCGTAGGGGGAACGGAGGAAGACTGGTTAGCCTGGATTCGCCGTACTCCTCCTCGCCGTCTGAATCGAACTTCCTGTCGTGAAGCGGCGAAGGTACGTAGAACGTGGGCGCTTTCTTGGTAGTTGTTTGAACTTCATGTACGGAAAACGTCCTGCTCTTTCTCAAGCCGTCGTGTATCCTGTTCAACTTGGACCTGAGAAGTTGTTGGACGTCGGGTAACATCTTGCTAGGAGGTCGAGGGGGCGGTTCTGAAGACGACCACGGTTCTGGGGATGGCGCTCTGGGAGGACGGGGCGATACGACTCGCGGAGTCGCTTCTGTTGCGATAAGTTGTTGTTGGGGCGATTCGTGGTTGCTGTTCCCATTAGAACTGTTTCCAGACGTGAAGGACGAACAGCGCCTACGTAGCCTCCGCCATCTTTGAGATATGCTTTTGTTCCATACAGCGAAATCTGAAAGGAGAAAATAAAATATGCTAAATAAAGTTCTTTAAATAAAAAAATGCAGTAACAGGTAATTATGTGACATTTCTATTTATAATAATGTTCTTTTTTTTAGAGAACGCAACTGAGTACTTAGTATTAATATCTAGCCTGTATTTTTTTTCTTTTACGGTGAAAAACACAATAAGGCAATAGTATAACCTCAATAGGTTTTTCGCCTAGAAAAAAAAAATTGATTTAAAACAGAATAAGATTCTGCGTATGTGAAATCGACCGGAGAGAGTGGGGATTACAGCTGTCTGAGCTAATAGGAAATTTACATTTTGCTGCGTGGCTGAACCTTGTTGCCAAATCGACGTTAAACTTCCGTTCGTCTCTCAGTTTCGTTGTAACTGTGGAGGAGTGATTTACTGGTGGTGTAGCTTGCTTCGTTCTGCAATATCAGTCGCTGGCAGTGGCGAGTTGACTGTCAATGCGTTCGAACTGACAACATCGCATCCCTACCCTGCCACAGAACCATTCCTATTCTACTTCAAAGTATAGTATTGCCAGAAAGTTACGTGAAAGGTGTGGTGAGTCACGGAACTATGCTTGCATTTAATAAAGGGAGGTAATTCTTCATGCCAGTTAAATCGTTATATTCTTCATGCTGTATCACAGACAAATCGTTATAGCCTGCACGTTATATCTCAGGCAAATCGTTATATCCTTCACGTTATATCGCAGGCAAATCTTTATATACTTCGTGCTATAACCCAGGTAAATCGTTATATCCTGCACGTTATATCCCAGACAAATCGTTATATCCTTCACCTTGTATCCCAGACAAATTGTAATATTCCTTACGATTTATCTCAGACAAATCAGTATATCCTGCACGTTATATTCCAGACAAATCTATAAATATTCTTCATGCTATATCCCAGACAAATCGATATATTCTTCATGCTATATCCCAGACAAATCGTTATATCCTTCACGTTGTATCCCAGACAAATTGTAATATTCCTTACGATTTATCTCAGACAAATCAGTATATCCTGCACGTTATATCCCAGACAAATCGTTATATTCTTCACGTTGTATCCCAGACAAATTGTAATATTCCTTACGATTTATCTCAGACAAATCAGTATATCCTGCACGTTATATCCCAGACAAATCGTTATATCGTTTTCGTTATATCTCTTCCTTAATATACAGATTATTTGCAATCTTTATCGTAACCTACCATTTTCATTCGACAGTGAATCTATTAATATAAAGTGGAAACATTAAATCTATATTATCAATAATCTTGTTAGATTTTTTAAAAATCAATCGCTAAATATTCCTAAACAGAGCGCGTACATTACTCAAACCCCGTTACACCTGCCCGCGTTAAACCTCCCACGTCAGACATTCTGACGTCCCTTCTTGTACCGATCTTATCTGACGTCGATCATGCAACATGTAAATGCAACCGCTCTGGACAATTCGTTACGAAATGATGGACAGTTCCTACGGAGGCGGGCGACGGCGGCTGCTTCTAAAACAGAAGACTAACGTGTCCTTTTTAGGAAACGACAACTTTCATCGCGTCTTATGTTATTAACCAAGAATCAGTTTTACATTCATTTAATTTATTTCTTACTATTTTATTCTTATATCTAGATGCAGCTAAGTTAAATTTAATTTAGAAACCAAATGCTGTTTCTTCATTACCAGTAATCTGTCACGAACTCAAAATGTAAACAATTTAAAGGTTTCCTTTAATTAGAAGCGGAAAAAATACTGTAGTGGAACTCGTAAACCTTGGCGAAACTTAATAAATGCATTTCGTATCATTTAAAATAAAATTAACTTATCTGGGTTTTTAAACGGAAATTAAAAATATTGTATCTCTCATACAGTGTATACAATTTCGTAGCCCATATCCGTTTGTGCATAGGATTTCGTGAATTATACAATTTCGTAGGCCATTAACGTTTGAGCATAGGATTCCGTTGGCTATAAAATTTCGTAAGCCAATTCAGTTTGTGTATAGGTTACCGTGGACTATAAAATTTCGTAAGCCCTTTCTGTTTGTGTATAGGACTCCATGAGATACAAAATTTCGTAAACCATTTCCGTTTGTGTATAGAATTCCGTAGGCTATAAAAATTCGTAAGCCGTTTCCGTTTGTATAAAGGATTCCGTGGGCTATAAAATTTCGTAAGGCGTTTCCGATCGTGCATAGAATTTCGCGGACTATAACATTTCGTAGGCTATATCCGTTTATGAGTAGAATTTCGTGGGCTATAAAATTTCGTAAGCCATTTCCGTTTGTGTATAGGATTCCGTGGGTTATAAAATTTCGTAAGGCGTTTCCGTTTGTGTATAGAATTCCGTGGCATATAAAATTTCGTAAAGCATTTCCGTTTGTGTATTAGATTCCGTGGGCTATAAAATTTCGTAAGCCATTTCCGTTTGTGTATAGAATTCCATGGGCTATAAAATTTCGTAAGCCATTTCCGTTTGAGCATAGGATTCCGTTGGCTATAAAATTTCGTAAGCCATTTCTGTTTGTGTATAGGATTCCGTGAGATACAAAATTTCGTAAACCATTTCCGTTTGTGTATAGAATTCCGTAGGCTATAAAAATTCGTAAGCCATTTCCGTTTGAGCATAGGATTCCGTTGGCTATAAAATTTCGTAAGCCATTTCTGTTTGTGTATAGGACTCCGTGGACTATAACATTTTGTAAGCCAATTCCGTTTGTGTATAGGACTCCGTGGACTATAACATTTTGTAAGCCAATTCCGTTTGTGTATAGGATTCCGTGGACTATAACATTTTGTAAGCCAATTCCGTTTGTGTATAGGACTCCGTGGACTATAACATTTTGTAAGCCAATTCCGTTTGTGTATAGGATTCCGTGGACTATAACATTTTGTAAGCCAATTCCGTTTGTGTATAGGACTCCGTGGACTATAACATTTTGTAAGCCAATTCCGTTTGTGTATAGGACTCCGTGGACTATAACATTTTGTAAGCCAATTCCGTTTGTGTATAGGATTCCGTAGACTATAATATTTCGTAAGGCATTTCCGTTTGTGTATAGGATAGGAATTACGAATAATCCTATAGGCAAATACTACACTAGGATCCCGTAGTTAACACGTAGGTTTCTAAGTGAATAGGATTTAAAGGCCCTATAGTTAGTAGGGACTACATAGTATTCAGAAGTCTATATACATAGTAAGTAGTAAATAGGACTCCATTGGCCTGATAGTTAATTCACAAGATTGACTGATTTAAATAGGTCTTAAAGGACATTTTTTAGCCCAAATAGTTTCTGCAGAGGATTACGTACGCTGTGAAGATAGTGCACACAATTCTTTAGGCATTCTAGGAATCCTCGTGAGTGAAATTACAAGCAATTGTATAGTTAGTGCGTGCATTTTCGAAGAGTAGGTCTACACTGTTAGTAGGATTCTCTAGTCCTCTAGTCTCGGGGTCTCCTACTTACTGCCCGCGGGCCACATCCGGCCCGCCAACAGATTTTTTCGGCCCGCGGAAAGCTATCATATTGAAGTGAAAAAAATTATTTACTAATATATTTCCTAAAGGTAAAAGTCAAAATAGTCAACTCAAAATATCAACATAAATTAATTTTTAATAAACAAACACACTAGTTCACAACCGACTAGTTTCGGCAGCGATATCACCTTCCTCAGTGCTTGGCTACTACTGTCGTACCACTACTTCCAGGCGTAACTAAATATATTTCCTTTTATGCATTTTTAGTATTAAATATGAGTACAGTACTCGTCCCTCACTTGCCACGTCTTTTCTCTATAAGTGTAAAACTAGCTGTAAACAAGTAAAAACTAAGCAAGCAATCTGAAAAACCACCACTGACATCTTGATTAGAAAAACACGTCGTAGGCGTATGGGGGGGGGGGGGTCTAGACTTTCTGCCCTGAAATATTGACGGCCCGTCTATCCAAATGTTTTTGATGAGGCCCTTGAGTAGAAAAGGTTGGAGACCCCTGCTCTAGTCTATTACACTTTAAAAATAGGATCCTGCCGGTCATATAGTTAGTAGGTAGAATTAGGCCTACATAGCCGGTTTTAGTAGAGATAGTTGATTCACGGGATTAATTATCACAGAACATACAAATCTTCATAATGTAACAAATTGTACACGTAAATTTAATACGATCAATTTGCTTGAATATTTTCAATAATTTTGAACGAAATTACAGTAATACCAAAATGCGAGTGTCCCTGAACGCCAGGTAGGCTCACTAACACACACAGCCCTCACTCGATCAAAGGCATCCAGAGGATTAGGGCGGGCCGTATTCCTTCCGGCACACAAACACCTTTACTACATACATGAACTGACACACGCAAAACAAAAAATGCCACAAAAGAAAATCAGTCGACCAGTCCAAATGTTTAAAATAAACGTAGTCCCCCAGGATAAAATCCTTATTACCGTCCCACCGAAAAAACGTCCTGCCTTGCAGATGCCTTCCTACATCCAGGCCCCCAAAAGAACTGTTCCCATATTCCTACCCGCAGCCATTGTCGGAGACAGACGCTGTAAAACCTCGGGGGCCACCAACCCCCTCCTTCTCTGACTGACTGATAGAGACTGACGATATGCTGTGGTGCTTCCTTGAACAAACTCTAATTATAAATATATCTCGAAATCATGATTCGAACAGTTACCTAGGGTAGCTAATCAGTATAAATACAGATTCTATACTGCAGTGGTTTTCTCCAACTTTATTTTACATTCTACAAGCTTGATGTTCCAAGTACCGAGTTTCTCCTGTGAATCCACGTCGGTTTCTCCCCATATCGGAAGATCCTCTGCGCATACCAGGTCACTCTCACATTCATATATAGCCTTGATAAACAGATACATTTCAAAAGCAACAATCTTGGAGACAGGATCACCCAGATCTTCAATTTTATAGCTAGATACAAGTAAAAAATTGTTTGTTTGTACTACCTTTACTTTATTAGTTATTCTTTATTACGTTCTCAAGACGAGATGCACTGGAAAGAACATAGTTTGGATGTTTTATTTTTTAATATTTCATTGCGACATAATCGATCAAAGCCACCACTAATGAACACATCTCGTGCATAACTACTAATTGACAAGAGCTCCACGATCTGTATTGTTGTCACAAATTAGGGTTCAGCTTCGAGTCCTTGAAACAACGCGGGGAAAGGGCATCACGATTGCAAAGGTCAGCAGGTAACAACTCCTGTTGTCCTTTTCGTAGGAAAAGCTCACTGGCGTTCACCCTCACTCTGTACGTATGCCCGATGTGTGTCAGTAGATTGTTGCAAGCAGAGGTTTTTACATTCATGGAAGGAGAATTCAAAGCCTAAAAATATTTCGAGTGCCGAAACTAACAGAAAAAACCCTCCAAATTAAGCAGATGAAAACATCAAATTTTATAAAACACATAAATTTAAAACATTATCAAGTATGAGTGTTATCAACCAAAATATCTTGTGTTATCTAGTGTGATGAAATTATAAACCTTATTAAAAAGTAATTTTTTGTAGAAAACAATTTTACTAAAATGCCAAATAGAGTAACAAGAAATAAATTTGACCCGAACTCTGAGTTACGTAGTTTGTTTACATCTAATAGTTGCTATATGTGGAACATGATCTGTTAGTTATACATTTGTAATTTTTTTAAAATATAAAGTTTTGAAAAGTAACGCTCATATTGTTCACTGAGAACGGTCGTTTCGACATGCTTGGCCTTTAATAACTAATGACCTTCCTCCACACTTGAAATAAACTATGAAAAAATAAAGAAATAATTTATTTTTAAAATTATAAAAAATGAATTAATTAATTTTCTATGGATTCAAATTTAAAACTGTTTTAATTAAACTTAAACTCTAACATTACGCGCTCGCGTAAGAAGAATGCTGTTTTGCACCCGCGTAAGAAACCTCGGGCGTCTTTGGTTCCGGGTCTCTTCAGTGAAGAACACTTGCATGCCCGAATCTCTTCCTCGGCCCGCGCTTTCCTTTCACCTCTTGGGCCGTCACGAGACGGCATTTGGAGTGTAGAAAACGTTTCTTATCGCACGGCACATTCTCGGATAGAAGCTCGACCTGGTAGCTGAGCAGCAAGTAGAGCGTGACTCCGCGCGACGCTACAACGAGCATTAAAATGAGAATAGATAACTACAAGTGAAGTGTGATGTCCGAGTGCTGCGTTTAGAGTGCATGTGAAAACCGGGGTAGATTTGTGACCGACTTCAAAATAGTTGATAACTTATCCAACGCCTTAAAATAATAAATTAGAACGTCCCCTAACCATCAAAACGCCCTTTCACGATTCGAAAGAACCCCTCCCTAAACTCAACCTTGACCATATCCTCCTAAACGCAGCCATTTTAAATTACAGACGCTGCAAAGCCTTGGGGGCCTCTGACTAATTGACGGATAATATAAGTTAGATATTGTAATGAACGATTTCGATACACCAAAAAGAGAGTAATAAGCACCCGTAACAAGTTGTAAGCAATTTAAGCTTTGTATACGTCACTTGTGAGCGTGCGCCCGAACGGCCACACACACACACACACGCACGCACACGCGCACACACACGCACGCACGCACGCGCGCGCACACACACGCACACGCGCACACGCATACGCACACACGCACACGCACACACACACACACACACACACACACACACACACACACACACACACAACAACAAAATGGCGGTTTTATCAATTAAGTCTGTTAAGATCATCTCAATAACACACTGCGGTTAAAAATTGCAGAAATTTTTTCAATTTAAAGTCATTCGCGCACAAAGATTAGGAAAGAAATACAGTAGAAATGCAGAGGTGATGTTTTTATCATATACGGATTCCATCGTGTCCATTAAAGAGAAATTTCCATAACATAGAAATAGGCCTACCTATCAAAATAATTGAGTAAAAATGTCAAAAAAGTTTATTATGCAATTACAGGTGTTTATTTCGGCAAGCAACTGTGGGCATCTTCAGTTCGGTGTGCATAAATATACTTATTATGAGTGCGTTAATCTGACGGAAAAAAATAAAATACTAAAAGTGAATGAGGCAACTAGACAACAATGCGGAGCCAATAACTAATTCACTTGTTAAAAATATAGGTAAGTAGACTATATGTTGAGCACGATTTTTTTACTTTAAAATAAACTGCTATTTCTCAGCGTGGCGAAATGGTAAATAATTATCCAACACAGATTTATAAATTCTGTGAGTATTTCTTTTCTACACGTATATAGCTTACATGTTCGTCACCTGAAAATGTCGTAGGTAAATTTTAAAATTGCTATTAAATAAAGACAATTTTAATAAGCTACATATTTTAAGAGTCAAACAGAATACAAACCACATCTAATAAGTCCCAGGCATTCAGAAGCCGTATTACCCTAATCACACACTCAAGTACACGACACACAAAATGCTTTTACTTTCTTTAATCACCATTAAAACAAAATACTGAAATGATATTTCGATCGTGTAAATAATCCTTGCTTAATATCAGCCAACAATTGTACACTTAGGTTAAATTGCATTTTCCCATATTTCATTTCTATTGTCTCATGCGTAACAAGGCCTTGTCCATCTACCATGAATCCTAGTCCGCCCATTGCAAACTTAGCTGAACAATACTTCCAGCTTGATCACAAATACCGACAATGACAACATACAACACAAACGACCTTGAGTATTGCCAAGGAAGTGCAGGGTCTGAGGGCGTGAGGAATTCTATCTGAAGGACGTTTAACCGGCTAGGCTGTAAGTGTGCGCGCGTGTACGCGTTTTATTTTTAGATAAATTTGTAGGCTATGTTTTAACTTACGTAGAAGCAAAAAACATCTAAGAAAACGTTCACTAGCGAAACTTACCGTATTATTCACGAGATATAGTAAGAGACTTGCGAGGAGGGGAGTTCGCCGACTAGTGGAAGGGGAAGCACATGCAGTTGTCTTGTATCTATTCACAGTGGTTGTGACGGACCGATACACATAGCAGCAAGCCTCAGCAAACACTGAGTTTGCGTTCCCCCCAACGACTTAAAATGTCAAATAAGTCACTGCGCATCGGCTGACTATGTCTCTTGCTATAACTCGCGACTCACATATACTTATTGGACTTAAGCAACAGACGTTGGAAAGTAAAAAAAGGAACTTTTTGGGCAAGATCAGTTGAAAAGTACAGACACTTTAACAATTACTAAGACAGTCTGACGATGCTGTTAGGCTCACATTTATGACGACAAGTAATGAATATAAAAGAAGGAACAGAAAGACAAGGTAACACAATAATAAGATAATGTTGAATACAATATGATAAACACGATAGAGGAGATTTGTTTTTCCCAGTAAATCCATGAGTGCTGCTTGCGCAGAGGCGTATGATAACTCATTTAGAGCGACAAGTAGAAGAAAATATTTCTCGTTTTATTTTACTATTATTAGATTATTGTTTCTTTTAGGTCGGCTATTACAACTGTTATAAATGTGAAATGATTATGAATATAAATAAGGAAGTAGGCAGACTTGTTCTCTAGGGTGGTAATCGGAAGGAATCAATCCTGTTACATGTTGTAAGTAAGGAAGGGAAAGGAGTAAGGAAGAGAAATTATGATCTCCTGGTAATATGAGCAGGACCAAATGGAAAATTGTTCACATCGTCAAGGTCTTGTACCTGAAGTAGATAGACCTGCTCTCTAGGGTAGTGATCGGAAAGTATCAATAATGTTACATGATGTAGGAATTATAAAAGACAGAAGAAAGGAAGAGAAATTATGATCTCCTGATACTATGACCAGAGCGAAACTTGAAAGTGTTCATGTCATCATGGTAGACCTACTCTCTATTGTAGTTACAGGCAGCAACTATGACCCCGTTACATCAAGTGTAGGAGGTATAAATACAGAAGTAAGGAAGGGTAGTAACGAGTCTTTGATAGTTGTGATGAGATGATCCACGTTACCAGGACGTAAAATATACCTGCTCTCTACCCGTAAGGGAAATCAGTCTACTTGATATCCACCCTAAGCCTATCTGTGAGTGAGATAGTGTGTTGTCTGCGACATGCGTCTTATGTGTTAATATTTGTTTAAAATGACATGGGCTACCACAAGACAGTCAAACATCTCTCAAGTGGTACGGTCGCACATCATGGCGGTGTTCGGTTTTATATCCTTGGCAAATGTAAAAATGCAATTATATTAATCGTGTATTAGCAAATATTTTATGCAAACCATCTCTGTTTCTGATTCCCGGAACAATGAATGCGCGCGCATACCACCCTTCAGAACTTTGCCGCTATATTCGTAAACACCTTATTACAAGTTCATGATAAGGGTAACGGCCGATGACGTTCTGTGGAAATGCTTATCAGCTGGTGAGCAACATTCAAACTCTGCGGTTTGCCAAATTCCGCTGTGATTAAGTCCTTAAACTTACGTCATCTTTTGGAGACATTTCGGGAAGACAGACCGTGGTGATACTGTGTACGATGACTGTAAGTAACTTTATGAAAACATATTAAAATGTAAAGTTAGTAACCAATATCTTCTTTACGAACGACTTGGCATCTAGAAAGTTCTCTGATTAAATAATTAAGTCGATAACTTAATTTTATCAAACGTTAATTTCCTATGCAAGACTTCGACGTTATCACAATGGACACATGCGTCATCAAAACAGTGAAATGACTTACTGATTTGATTAAGTTGTCGATTAAATTGTTTTAACTTTACGCCTTGTTTATTCAGGAGGTAGACTACTTTAATAAAATAATTTTATTTTTAAGTTGAAAAATTTTAGAAAGCTTTAAGGAAACGAAGTTGTAAAACTTTTTTAAAAATTGTTGAAACTATTTGCGTAAGGGGGTTGTGAAGTTGCACCAACTATTATATCAGTAGTTTTATTTATTTTATAATTTCATAATATTTATATGTTTTAGTATATTTTAGTTTGAACGTATTGCTCAAACTTAAACATCAAGTTCGACTGCTTTTATAGAAGTAAAACCATAGAATTGTAAATTATATTTGCGGCATAGTTGTATAAATACACTTCTTGTGCGTCTTACACAACTAACAGACAACATTTTGGAAAACATGTACATAAGACACAAAAACAACCTAAATTCAATCGATCTTGATATAGGCTACATTTAAAAGTAACAACAAGGTGTTGAGTGACGAAAGCAATGTTATACTGTACTAGAATAGTTCACCTTTTGGCTACTAGAGGTAGACGTAACAAAAACTAAATTCTTATAGCAATTCAATAATAAAATAATATATAATTAGTTTTAATATAGTGTATAACGTAAAAGGAAGTGTTTTGTTAGGAAATAGAACCGTATATTATGTTGTGTCATACAAGATTTTCTATATAGGCCTACACAATACACTATGCAAGAATTCACAAACACATATTTTTTCATATATCAGACTATTTCCTCTACTGTTAGAGGATATGTTTAAATTATTTTAAAAAATGCCTATAAATTAAAAAAATATCGTATTTAAGTCAAGTTAAGTAACATAGGCTATATTCTAGAAGCGGTTATTTATTATGTATTATTTATTATTATAGTTATTAGTATAGTATTATTATTATTATCAGAAAATATTTAAAATTACTGTAAAAATACTTTTTATTAAATATTATAAAAATTTAATTTTAAGTTTAAAAATTTTAACCACAATTTATTAATTATCTGGTTATTAAAAGTTATAAAATTTCCTGAAGTGTGAAGGTTATGGCTCTTTTAAAGAGCCTTATAATGTATAATAAATTAATTTTAAAAATACTTAACTAAGTGAATACGTAATTTCTTACTTGCTGACGCGTTTCAAAACAATCGTTCCTTTTACGAAGCTAACCCTCTACTCAAAGGGTAGGGTAGAGTAAAGGAACGAATATTTTGAAACGCGTCAGCAATTACGTATTCACTTAGTTAAGTATTTTTAAAATTACGAGTAGTTTAATCAGTGAATTCAAGGTGATTACATCAAGCAACTTATATAATAAACTTTCTTATATATAAGAAAAATTAAATTACCTTATAAAACTTTAATAAGGTTATATTGCCTTTTCTATTGTACATTATGAAGTTAAAATATACGAACTTTACCATATTACAGGTATTCAGTTTTAAAACACAAATATATTCTTTTTTTTTTATCAGAAATATAAAAATTTATAACACACCTACTATTAAATTCCTTATTGCATAATCTAATTAAAAAATTTGGGTACTGCATAAACAGTAATTACAAAGCGTTGACATGTAGTTTAGACAGTATGTTTTTACTGTAGTTGGCTCTGGGTTTGTCCCTATTGATCATCGCTCATTGCTGTCTACAGGACAACGCGTTATAACAGGAACGCAGCAAGAGAAGGGCCAACTGTTTAGTAATTACCATAAAACTATGTTTAAGTTAGGCGCGTATGCGAGTCACGCATCACGAGTTACCCATGACATACAATCCGACCAGAGTATTGATGTTCTTATGGAAAAATGAATTCCTTGCCTTTTACGAGCGTGTCAAGAGATGTCCTCGAGAGACTCATACATACGCGCGCCTTGTTCCGCTCGTATTTACCGAAGAATGATTCCACGAAACGGAACCAAAACAACATAAAAAGGAAAATGAGATTCCTGGAAACAGTGAGTCACGGGTTGTGTACAGCGACCTACAAACAGCACGCTGACTACGACAGAGTTTGTTTCCAAAACAATAACTCCAATATCGATTGTAAGCATTTTAGCCAAACACGAACACACAACGAAAGTAGAGACGGGCAGACTGAAGTTAGAGTGTACCTAAGGTCCGCTGGTAACATCTGGATACAAAGTTAAATGATATAATCAGAGACAAATGTTATGGAACCAAGTTAGAAAACAAATGGAAGAGAACGAATCCCAGTACGATGAGCAAGTGAGCTGATCTGGCAGATGGCCAAAACGTTAATGTTCGTGTATATGGTTTTCTTCCGAGAAAGGCGATAAAAACACTTCCCACGTCTTTAAAAAATTCATGGTTCAAATACAAAAAATGTAGTTCCTAAAATAATTCAATCATTTATGATTTAAATACAAACAGAACATCAGCTGCAACAATCATTTTTTAACAATAAATATTTAGCATACACAAATGGATACAACACCACAATAATAGACAAACTATGGTACAAAATACAAAAAAAAAAAACACCAAAATTAACACTACAGACAGGGAAAACATACACCACATTACCATTCATAAACAAAACAACAAACAAAATAGCCCGCAAATTTCAAAAAATAGGATACAAAATAGCATACAAAACTAATAACAAGTTACAATACAAAATACAACGCAACACCAACAACAAGGATAAACTACAAGCACCAGGCGTATACAAACTTAACTGCGACGAATGTAACAAATTCTACATTGGACAAACAGGTCGCAGCTTTAAACAAAGAGCCGAGGAACACAAACAGGACACCAACTCAACATATTACAATCACATAAAAGAAACAGGACACAAATACACAAACATTTACCATAATCTAGAAAATCCTACACATCAAAAAAGGACCACATCTCAACACACTAGAACAATATGAAATTTACAGACACACAAAATAAAAACATATTAAACGAACAAACACAATACAAATTACACATACTCTTTGATACTATCGAAAACCTACCTTTAAAACCGTCACCGCTTGACCTGACATCTCCAAGCAGAAGATACTGATGAAGATCGGCACATAGCGATCGAAAACGTTCTGTCTCAGTAAGTCAAATTTACTAAATTTAAAGTTCGGATAGTCATAAACTATTGTTTAAATGATTAATAATTTTTTATTAGCGTAATGAACATCTCCTCAGAGACAACACAGTTTCGATGCCCCTGTCTATGTAAGTTATAGTTTTTGAGTGAGTTTTTATGCATAAGAACAAAATCTGTCATTTATTCATTTATTTTCCATCTTTGTTTAAATAATAAGAACAGTCTCCTACCATAACACTACCTTCAACCCCTTCAGACCCTTTAAATAAAATTTAATGTCCTTCCAATCGGAAACCCCCTCCTTTTTACCAGCCAAATACTAACAGGCCTAACCCCCTAGGTGCATCCACTAGTAAAAAGGACCACTATGCTAATTAATTTCCCAGCTTTTCTGACTGACTAAGAATGGTTGCTTTGCAACATAAATTTCCAAACGTCAATAATAAGCAGCTGTTATAAAAACGGGTTATTAATTTATTAATAATTCACACAGTTTTGCAACAAATAGCTTAAACCAATCTAAATTAATTCTTCCTAGTTTGCTTTTAAAAATGTTTAAAAGGTTTTTAATCGTTCCTACACCTACAGTTAGAAACGTTCATGTTGCGTTGAATTTGTTACTTACATAAGGCGAGCCCTTATGCCTTTAGTGATACATAAAATTTAATCGGTTTTACGATGAATATTTTTAATTAGGCCAACCAAAAAATTGATAAAATTAACAAAACTAAACAAATTGTCAGGAAATATAATATTTTAGTTTAAAAAATGTAAACAATTCAGGACACTAGTTTCATTATTTAATTTTACAATAAATTTAGAAAGATTACAAAAACATAATCAGTTGAAAAAATATACAATGAAAACTAAGACCTATAAAATTGACAAAAAACAGGCCTACATTAAATATCAACGAACAACTAATTTTGAAATAAAAGTGTAAGCAATTTACTCCATTAGTGACAAATCATTGGTATTAGTGAATTTTACACTAAATTTATAACATTAGCTATATGCATGCTAATTTTCTCCATAACACTTCTGAATACGATTACCATGTATCTAAATGTACTTAAAGTAATTTTTAGTAAAATAAAAGATGTTTATATTGTGGTTAGTGGGTTTTTTTTATCTAATTAGTTAAAACTACTCCACAGTGCTCAAATAATTTATTAATTTATAACATTAGCTTGGCTTATGAATTTATAACACAGAAAAATATGTAGAATTTAAAAAAATAATTTTAATTACTTTAATGAATTTTTAATTATTTAATAAAATAAAAATGTAAACAGTTTAGATCTATATCACAATCTGTATGAATTACGTTTGCCTTTCGTAACACCACAATATCCTCAAAAACACCCCAGATTACCTGAGAATCCTGCTCGTCTCCGTACCGAACACTTGTTGCACATATAAACAAATAACCACCTATCACCAAGACCACCTGATGCCTACTGAAACTGGTTCGAGACTCGTCGGCTGTCGGTGGCGGCTAATACGTCACTTCTAAAACCACAGTGCATCCATTCCGCTTCGCCCTGGATCCGGTCACGTTCCGTGTTACGCAAATCTATATAATCGCGGCTTTTTATTTCCGCGTTTGCTAATCGCCACAACTCGATAAAACTAAAATAGACTCGTTGATGCGAGTTATCAGTTTTACGCGTCACAGACGGGCCACAATGCTGGACAGAGTGATTCATCGTTTATAAAAAAAAAAACATTGTACTCATTGATAAAACTAATTCATTGAAAAAAATAATTTTCTCCCAGGTTTCCCTGGTTCAGGACAACGGTTATTATAATGGAAATAAAGTTATTGAACAAATGACAAGCCGGTTGAATATCGAGTCAAGTTTATTTATTTAATGCTAAGTTTTTGCAATTGATTTGTTGCCTTTGTCAAGCCTACAGTGCTATGAATAACAAAGCCCTTGCATTTGATGTTTGTATGAGTAGTGTAAGGTGGCAAAAAATCACACCCCTTACACTTTACCAAGAAGTTTCTTAGACATTACACTTACTCACTTAAACATTAAATGTAAATACTTTGTGTTTCACACCACTACAGGCTTAACAAGGGCAACAAAACATTTGCCGAAACTTCGCATTAAATAAACTTGACTCGATATTTAACTAGCTTGTCATTTGTTGAATGATATCTCGAGTACTCAAATAAACATGGATGGGAAATAAAGTTAATTCAAGAAAAGAAGATTTCAAATAATGGCTGCTGTGTTTATATGTCTAGCGAGCATCGTTTTCCTAGTTTCCTGTTTAGACATCTAAACCTGTCACTCCTGAACTAGATCTTTTTTTCGATCACTTTTTTAAAGCAGAACGATAGTACAGGTGAATCTGACAAAAATTGGCTCGCGCAGACATGTGTGAGTGAAGGGTGGGGTTTGGCCACTTGCTAGGGGGAGGAGGAGGAGAAAGTTCTACTAGAAACGCTACCAGCCTGACTATATACTTTCGGCTGAGTTGATTCATTTATTGACGTCAAGAGGAAAAACATGGGTTCCACCCCGGTTGCACCATTTCTTAAAGAAACTAAAAAGACGAGCACTATAAAACATAAAAGATAACATAAAACCTAAATCAAAACAAAACACCGGAAAATGTTTTTGGAAAGGTACGTATAGATCCACCACCGGCTGCTTTAAAAACTAACTGAAGGGTCGCTCAGAGCTGTCGCCTTAACGCACATGCGCACTTTCGCCTCTTGGTACTGCGCATCCAATACCCATATTTTTCACAAAGTGATTCGACTGTACTCAACCAGTGTTTAAACATTTTCCAATCTTCTCCCATACTGTTCATTCTCTCTTAACGTATAAGAATACTATAATCCTAATATATAGTACAACTCCGCTAAATTTGCTGTCAGTAGGCGGAATATAATAATTACCCGTTGCCCCTGTAAAACTCGTAACAATAACAATGGCAAGGTAACGTGTTCCTTACTGGTACCCTTGAAACACCTGCTAGATGCAAATATACTAACTGCTGTCAATACATCAGTTACTACTCTTTCCAAATATCTCTTCTTTCACTCTCGTTGTTTGGGTTTCAGTTCCCGATTGGGACTCTTTGATGTGGGTCAACGGTCGGTCATTTCATAACCAAATGTTTTTACACCTACCATTTGTTTTTTAAATGCTCAGTAGACTAAGTTATTTGCTAATTATTTCTTCACTTCTCTTCCTATAACCGCGTTACTGGAAGAAAGCTCTCCGTGACATCGGTAGAGAACAGGTAAATGAGTGACTTGATTTCCCTTACACTTAGTACCAACGTTTCATTCCATCTATGAATTATAGATTATGGGAAAGATATTCCTTATATCTCCGAAAGAGAGAGAGAGAGAAGTTATACGATCGTAAACAATAATTCTCTTTTTACCAGACAAGCAGTTTTATATTTCTACCATCGTCCTTATAATTCACTAAACTGTCAACATAACTCGTAGATTACCTCCTATGTCTTCAAATGACCAAAATTCAACTAACCAAAATGTACACAACTTTCAACTAATCAAAATACGCGACGTTCAACTAAACGAAAGTGCACGGACTTCAACTAACCAAAGTACACGGACTTCAACTGAAAGAAATGTCCCGGGTTATCTTATTGCCGTTCCGACTATTTACAATTATAATACGATACTTTACCATCTATGGTCTTATTAAACCGAATAATATTGCTGCATTACATTTACTTTAATAACGATAAAGTTAAACCGTAGTATTTTGAGAAATAATTTGAAGGTAGTAATAAAAACTACTAAGTTTAGATATTTACAGAAATATTACTTCCCATTTATTACATTCAAGTTGTGCGATGAACGCCTGCGGAACGGCAAAACTATAACCCGCAACATTTCTTTCAGGTGAAGTCCTTGCACTTTGGTTAGTTGAAGTCTGTGCACCTACTATTATTTGAATGTCATATTTTGGTTAATTGAAGGTTGTGTAAATTGTGTGCGTACAGTTTGGTTAGTTGAATTTTGGTTATTTGAAGTAGCTCAGAGGTAATAGTTTATTCATGCTCCCGTTTTAAAGAAACAATAAAAACTAGCTAGCGATAATAGTGATTTTTTCGAAAAAACAAAACAAACTTTATGAATCGCATATTTGGTATAGACAAAGTCTAAATACCAGCATGTCTAACGGGAAAAATCCTAAAAAACAAAAATTTCTGAATTTGTGTAAAAGAAAAATAATTACTAATGTAGTCAAATAAAATAGAAATAATAAAAATTGAAAAAGTGCCCCGTGTGTAATATTGAATTGTAAAAATAACTTCAGCATTTTTACATAATTTGTATCAATTAGGCACATGGGCACGTGCCCCCTCAAAACCAATTAATTTTACGAGCAAGATATCACCCTATAAAACAACGCTAGGTTTTTAGCGAAACAACTTCTCGACGACCTAACAATTGTGTAATTTTAAGTGCCAAAACACCATAAAATATAATTTCTAGAGATAAAAATGTCCAAAATTTGTCTCCATCCCAGGACCCTTCGGCCGTGACCCTCACAAACATTGTCCTGGCTACGCAACTCATTACGTTTATTAAAAAGAGAAACAATAAATTATTGTTAAAGATATGTCAATACTAAATATTGTCTGCTCAGCAAAATATCGTTTTATTCCTGACAAAGAGGTAATTAGCACGTATTGGCAGTTTACCGATACTGAAAAATTATATTTAGATTATTATTTGTTAACTGAGATTTGTTATTTTGTTTATTTGGGTTTTGTAATATTCCCATTTTATTTGTGAAGTAGTTTTGTATCTGTGAATACAACTCATGTATCTGTGAATACAACTCATGTATCTGTGAATATAACTCATGTATCTGTGAATACAACTCATGTATCTGTGAATACAACTCATGTATCTGTGAATACAACTCATGTATCTGTGAATACAACTCATGTATCTGTGAATACAACTCATGTATCTGTGAATACAACTCATGTATCTGTGAATACAACTCATGTATCTATGAATACAACTCATGTATCTGTGAATACAACTCATGTATCTGTGAATATGACTCATCAAGAAATATCACTTTGACAAATTGATTTTTGAAAATGAAAAATAATTAATAATTATATTAAGAACAGGAAGTAGATCAGTCCGTGATAAGTTCAATATGATGGACGAGAAACGGAACGTTATTTTAGCGGTCGAACGCACATGCATGGAGAGAGGTGTGCTAAATGGTTCGCTTTCCGGTCACCGTTATAGCTGCATTCAATTATCCGTTACAAATACCAGCTGTAAAGTAACTGTTACGAAAGTTTTACGTGAACAAATACACATAATTACTGTGAAATGGGGAGCGGCCTATTCTTTTAATCCAAAAATAGGTTGATGAAGAACTTAATAGCAAATAGTTTTTGAACTATTGGTTGAAAGGGCTCTTGATACACTGGAGGACTTTTTGATGCAGACGAAATATTTGCGTTGCAAATAAATAAAAAATCATTTTAAAAATACTGTACCTGAATAACAGAGTACAAAGTTTAGTGGGTAGGATTTAAGTTAACCGATGAGTGAAATTTATTACAATAGGGGATTTTTGTTTTGTCACAAACAATAAGCAATGTTTTTGTAGTTTTAAAGCGAATAACCAGTATGATTATTGCTACTACGGATGTAATGAAAGGATTGTGTATTTAGGAACGATTAGGGGAGGGAAATAAAACCTCCAGTTAGGGTTAGTGGGGGGGAGTCATGGCATCACATGTGCAGGTGTCAAGTAGATCTACTCTCTATAGGGGTGACAAAAGTGACGTCTATCTGTTACACGCCTTTGTAATAAACAAATAAAGGATGTCATCTCCTTAAGTTAAATAAGGCTGAAGAAAGATCATATGGCTGGTATGGGGGACATTCATGGCACCGCGTAGGCAAGATCACTTGAAGTAATTAACAACTTACTTAAGATTAAACCCTTATGTACATTTCGGTGACTATGTCATCATCATCAGAGGGTCTTGTTACAAAACCTAGTCACTCTAGTTTGTAACTTAATGTTTGCTAGATAGTAATTTTGTAATAAGATCCTCTGATGATGATGACATAGTCATCGAAATGTACATAAGGGTTTAATCTTAAGTAACTTGTTTTATATGTTAGTTTTGTGGTATTGGGGTTCTTTCCAATATTTTCATTGTAATATATTGTACCACTGTGTTGTTGGTATTGTATAAGTTTTTACAAATTTACAAAACTTAAAGTTCGGATAGCCATAAACAAATGTAAAAGTGATTGAAATTTTACCTGCAGGACAGGATTGGATGACAATCTCTCGCTTTAAGTGGGTTTAAACAAATTAGACTTGCTTTTGTATAAGTGTGAAACAGCAGAACTTGTTTAAAGTAACTTTGAATCAACTTTGACCAGAGGTGTATAACATTTCTTGTATCCTACTTTTGCCAGAGGTGTATAACATTTCTTGTATCCTACTTTTGCCAGAGGTGTATAACATTTCTTGTATCCTACTTTTGCCAGAGGTGTATAACATTTCTTGTATCCTACTTTTGCCAGAGGTGTATAACATTTCTTGTATCCTACTTTTGCCAGAGGTGTATAACATTTCTTGTATCCTACTTTTGCCAGAGGTGTATAACATTTCTTGTATCCTACTTTTTCCAGAGGTGTATAACATTTCTTGTATCCTACTTTTGCCAGAGGTGTATAACATTTCTTGTATCCTACTTTTGCCAGAGGTGTATAACATTTCTTGTATCCTACTTTTGCCAGAGGTGTTTAACATTTCTTGTATCCTACTTTTGTTTTTACTCAAGTAAAACGTTACTTGCGTAACGAATAATAGAATAATATTCTTCAAGTATAACTCTGCGCTCTTCTTCATTGGCTCTTCTTCTCTGTTTATACCTATATTGTTATAAGTGGCTGTATATTGACCTTGATGGATACTCCGGTCGTCCAATAACAATTACAATGTAACAGTTAGCCATTCCCGCGCAACAGCCGAGCTTTAATACAACTGCCTGAAAAGATTGGCTGCTCAAGAAGCCAAGGTAGAAGCACTTAGCTGATGAGTTAACTACAAATGAAGAGTCTTCACGACCTATAATACTCGTAATAAACAGCGTAACGCGTGACCGGGTTATAACATAAAGGCGCATAATATTCGCCTCCCTCTAATTACTCTAGTAAAAGTCTCTTCTAATAAAAAATGAAGTGTAGAATCCAAGTGTTTAACACTCTACACTACAGCCATCTTAGTGAAATCGATTAGTAATTTCTAGAGTAGCAAAAAGGTTAATCATTATTTTGCAACCGTGGCCTTCGTAATTGCGCCTGGATTGAGTTGCAAATCGCACACCTAGTGTATATGGTTATGAGCTCTGATTGTCAGCGCTACCAACTTGATGAATCAATATGCGCTCTGATTGTCAGCGCTACCAACTTGATGAATCAATATGAGCTCTGATTGTCAGCGCTACCAACTTGATGAATCGAAATATAAAGTGTATTTATAGTACTTGGATGAAATTTAAATGGAAAAATATATCTCAGAATTTAAAAACCTCTCGTAAATGCCGAGAGATATTTCGTAAGTAATGTTTTATATTTATTTAAATTATTATACAACAATGATCAATTATATGAAGCAAGATCGTATTTATCTTCATTGATCTACCAAATACCTAAATCCTAAAATAAATATTATTTTTAAGAACAACGAGTGTATAACGACGCAAATTGCTATATTATATAAACACTATCGACCGTGAAGAACACGTTTGTATTAATTTGTAATAATTTTTTATTTATGAAGGGTTATTGTATTAAAATTTTATATTGCACTCCGGTGCGCACCGCACTATACTACAAGTTTCCATATGAAGAGGCCAACACAGGCTAGCGAGGATCTGGTCAAAGAGAGGGTAGAGTACAGAAGATAAGATAATGAAGAATGTCAGGAGGTAGTAGCAGTTATGCTTTCTATAAGCAAAGGAGAATATCGCATAGTATAGAGGGCTTAGTAAAGAATTTTCTCATATTTTCGTTAACAATACTAAAAAGAAAATTTGTTTTACTGTGTCAGGTAATGTGGACAGATAGCAGCACTTCCACTTGCAAAAGCATTTGCCGCAAGAGGAGTTGGCGAAAAAAGGAGTTGGCGCAAAAGTAGTTGGTGCAAAAGGAGTTAGCGCAAAAGTAGTTGACGCAAAAGGAGTTCCCGCAAAAGCAGTTGGCTCAAAAGGAGTAGGCTCAAAAGGAGTTAGCGCAAAAGTAGTTGACGCAAAAGGAGTTGGC
Organism: Prosapia bicincta; assembly: GCA_036971475.1. Classification (NCBI taxonomy): domain Eukaryota; kingdom Metazoa; phylum Arthropoda; class Insecta; order Hemiptera; family Cercopidae; genus Prosapia; species Prosapia bicincta. Next base: position 60,255,671 of record JBAIZL010000005.1, on the reverse strand, counting down.
GTAAAAGGATTTGGCGTTTTAGGAATAAATTGATTCGAGCCGACACGTTTATTAGTCTAAAGGGGAAACGTACAATCCAAATGACGTGGTCAATTATTGCCTATTGGTATAAAGAATGCCAATTGAACTTTGACCGAGTTCCAGTCTTACTCTTCCAGCAGACGAGGTGGGACATAATCGCATGCGGGTGTTCCACAGTGGAACACGTTACATACGGGTACCGTAACTATAGGGGCGAGATATTACACAAGAAACCAATTTCATATAAACACTAATGAAACACGTGGTTAATTTGGTGTCATACAAATTTCTTTTTCATATCGTAACTGAAGCAATTTCGGTCTCTCGTCGGGCCGCACTCAGCCCGCTTTTTCACTTGCTTTTTGAAGGTGTCCCTTGAAACTCGGTCTAGTGTGAGTGTGGTGTGTGTGTGTGTGTGTGTGTGTGTGTGTGTGTGTGTGTTTTGTGTGAGTGTGTGTGTGTTTTGTGTGTGTGTGTGTGTGTGTGTTTTGTGTGAGGGTGTGTGTGTGTGTGTGTGTGTGTGTGTGTGTGTGTGTGTAAACTATAATTGAAATTTCTGGAATATTGGTTTATTAGGTTCTAAGAAAATGTACCGTAGTTTTATTATGGAATGAAATGAGTAGGCACTTTAGAATGAGTTACCTTAAACAATTTAAAATAATTCATTTTCTTTTCGGTTTCATTCTCAAAGTGTCACTGAAATACACCGACCAACTTCACAGCTTTGTGGAAAGTCTCATAGTTCGAGAGACTTGTTGTGGATTGAAGGTCTTGATTAAAGATTCCTTTACAAAGTTTTTTAAATAAAAACTGAAATGTGAAACAAATTATAAACTCCGTTTGAATCCTTTTTCAATTGAAATATGTTTACGAACAGTTTGAGAACCCGAAGGGTGGATGTGCATTCTTGTTTATGCCATGACTCCCCCCTCCCTTAGTTATTCCTTATGCCATACAAAACAGTGCTTTGTTTTATTACGGTAAAAATTGAAACAGTTATCTCTAAATCTCACTACACAATTGTTTATTAAAACAAACACACCGGTCTATTAAAACAACCAGACTAGTTTCAGTGACGAAGTCGCCTTCATCAGCAGTAAGCTGTTGGCGACATCGTTGTCCAAGTGGTTGTTTTAATAAACTAACGTTGAGATCTAGAGTAAACCGTTATAATTTGTACCGCTGCGAATTGTTCTTCCTAGCTAACCTCTAATTAACTTAATATTACTTTGTTTTAATGTTGATATTTTTTGATCGTTTTTCTGATTCTCAGACGTAATTTCGCAGTTTTGGGTGGGCTGCCGAATGAATTTGAATTTGAACCAACATGTTTTTACTTGCCTTTTAAAGGTGTCCCTTGAAACTCGGTGTAGCGTGTGTGTGTGTGTGTGTGTGTGTGTGTGTGTGTGTGTGTGTGTGTGTGTGTGTGTGTGTGTGTGTGTGTGTGTGTGTGTGTATGTGTGTGTGTGTGTGTGTGTGTGTGTGTGTGTGTGTGTGTGTGTGTATGTGTGTGTATGTGTGCGTGTGTTTTGTGTGAGTGAGTGAGAGTTTGTGCGTGTGTGTGTGTTTTGTGTGACTGAGTGAGTGAGTGTGTGTGTGAGAGAGAGAGAGAGAGAGAGAGAGAGAGAGAGAGAGAGAGAGAGAGAGAGAAAGAGAGATCTAATTCGAGAGACATTTCTATGGCTCAAATTCTATGAATTAAGTATGTTCGAACTTTGAAATAGATGGGAATATTTTATCATAAAAGGAGACCTGAAAATTCCTGTTAAAGGTAGAGGTACAGGCAAGTCTGTTTTACAGTTAGGGCCAGACTAAATTATTAACTGAATAAAGTTTAAAATCGTCCTTCGAAAATCAAGCTAACGTATCAAGACAGAATAATTGAGTTTTTTACGAAAGCAAGTCGAGGATTTTGTAATTTTTTTACTTGATGCTAATGATTTTTTAAATATCATATGTAAAAATACAAAATATTGGAGTTGTAGAAGTATTTGTCAAGCTTTACCATATAACGCGTTATTCTAAATAGGCCTTCTTTACGAATGGCAAAATTCACAACTCACTTAGAGATAGAATCGCTTCTCTAATTAAGTAATTTCTTAGTTTCTTCTTCGAAACCGCAAACGTAAAACCGGTTTATTAGCGCACAATGTTTGTTTAGTATGTACGGCAGCTAAAAGCGCAGAGCCGGATGTTCTCTAAACTAAATCTGGTCATAACTTCCTGATACTGAATACACCTGATACAAATCTAAGGCGTGGTTTTTGAAATGATTACCTACTGGAAGGGTGGAGTTGAAAACCGGCCGGTGGGACTCGAGAGTATCTTAGATCGATCTTACTGATTGAAAATGGCGTTCGACATGTTGGTACGAATTCAAATTCATTCGGCAGCCCACCCAAAACTGCGAAATTACGTCTGAGAATTAAAAAAACGATCAAAAAATATCAACATTAAAACAAAGTAATATTAAGTTAATTAGAGCTTAGCTAGTGAGAACAATTCGCAGAGGTACAAATTATAGCGGTTTACTCTAGATCTCAACGTTAGTTTATTAAAACAACCACTTGGACAACGATGTCGCCAACAGCTTACTGCTGATGAAGGCGACATCGTCGCCGAAACTAGTCTGGTTGTTTTAATAGACCAGTGTGTTTGTTTTAATAAACTATTGTGTAGTGAGATTTAGAGATAACGGTTTCAATTTTTACCGTAATAAAACAAAGCACTGTTTTGTATGACATACGGAATAACTAAGGGAGGGGGGAGTCATGGCATAAACAAAAATGCAACATCCACCCTTCGGGTTCTCAAAAACACACACGCACGCACACGCACACACACACACACACAGCTTCTACATATTTCCTGAAATTTTGATTTAAAATTTACTCAAATGTATATTAAAACATTTTTATCGAAAAAATATTTCGCACATTCCCGGTTTGCAATTCTCTGTTTAAATCACCTACAGATAATTTTTAACCGTGTCTCCCTAATGGTGCACATTGTTGATGGCTGATTGTGCAACAACGTACTTGATGGTCAGTGAAAGCCACCGCTACTCCAGCGACCTCTGGCTCAACCGTAACGCTTCAAGCAAAGCTCCACTTGTTCTTTGTTGTCTTTTCTTTACCATCTGAACAAATACAATGGTTTATCAATCAAATTTAGGTTGGGCTGAAACGACCGTTGGGCGTCGAAGATTGTCTTGCCAACGTAAACGAAGATATGTATGAACTAGTAAGAGTGGTAACTTGAAGACGTCGAAGATTGTCTTGCCAACGTAAGCGAAGATATGTATGAAAGAGTATTAGTGGTAATTTAAAGACGTCGAAGATTGTCTTACCAACGTAAACGAAGATATGTATGAACTAGTAAGAGTGGTAACTTGAAGACGTCGATGATTGTCTTGCCAACGTAAGCGAAGATATGTATGAACTAGTAAGAGTGGTAACTTGAAGACGTCGAAGATTGTCTTGCCAACGTAAGCGAAGATATGTATGAAAGAGTATTAGTGGTAATTTAAAGACGTCGAAGATTGTCTTACCAACGTAAACGAAAATATGTATGAACTAGTAAGAGTGGTAACTTAAAGACGTCGAAGATTGTCTTGCCAACGTAAACGAAGATACGTATGAACGAGTATTAGTGGTAATTTAAAGACCTCGAAGATTGTCTTACCAACGTAAACGAAAATATGTATGAACTAGTAAGAGTGGTAACTTAAAGACGTCGAAGATTGTCTTGCCAACGTAAACTAAGATATGTATGAACTAGTAAGAGTGGTAACTTAAAGACGTCGAAGATTGTCTTGCCAACGTAAACTAAGATATGTATGAACTAGTAAGAGTGGTAACTTAAAGACGTCGAAGATTGTCTTGCCAACGTAAACTAAGATATGTATGAACTAGTAAGAGTGGTAACTTAAAGACGTCGAAGATTGTCTTGCCAACGTAAACTAAGATATGTATGAACTAGTAAGAGTGGTAACTTAAAGACGTCGAAGATTGTCTTGCCAACGTAAACTAAGATATGTATGAACTAGTAAGAGTGGTAACTTAAAGACGTCGAAGATTGTCTTGCCAACGTAAACTAAGATATGTATGAACTAGTAAGAGTGGTAACTTAAAGACGTCGAAGATTGTCTTGCCAACGTAAACTAAGATATGTATGAACTAGTAAGAGTGGTAACTTAAAGACGTCGAAGATTGTCTTACCAACGTAACCGTCTTTAGGAAGTTACATCAGGCGTTATCTTCACAACGCTTCTGAACGCCGCGTAAACTAGCGACTCGTGTTTATAGACGTCCAATGACCCACCGTCGTCCATATTTGTACATATTTTGCAACCAGGCGATTTTCGTTTCCCAAGAATGAACGTGACTGCCGGACATCTGGCAGATTTTACTTTTTAACATTACCCACAGAGCCAGATAAAATAAAGCTGTCTCATCTTTGCTTATTGGGAATTGTGTAACGAAATGTCACGAGCAGATAAGTGGAACCGGTTTGTTTGCCTTATCGAATTTCCTTGTCATTAGAGTTCCATTTCGACTAATAACTACCAGTCTTGACAGTTTCAAAAATGTATTAAATTTTAGATATTCTTTTAAAATATATATAAATATATATATATATATATATATATATATATATATATATATATATATATATATATATATATATAGGAGAAGTAAGTATTTATCTGTGACAATTTCCTTGCTGAGTGACACAATTGCTTAACATAGGCTGTAAGTAATGAGATAAAGAATTTAGGAAGCCCGGTAAAGCAATGCTATTTGTAGCTTTAATCATCCTGGTAGCTCTCACCAACTCTGTGATTTACCGGATATTTACAATCTCTACAAGATATTCACTATTTAGCTCCATCCTTCCCTTGGAGCGACACGGTAAAGTAACAGTTGAGCTTCAGTAGTATTGTCTGGAGCCCAATCAAGAGGCGTGTTTACAACCCCGTGTGATTGAACTAGCGTCAAAACTATTGTCTTACGTCACTAACACTGTGTACTCAGTGGCGGCGATAAGCCCCCCTCCGGGCGGGAGGGTCCCGGGCACAAGGATGTACCCAAATCAAGCGTAACTTCCGCCCGCCTTACAAGACTGAGGCAGTCGTCGGCGTATCGCTCCCGCGTCGTGCCAGCCACCGCTGCACACGGCAAAAATATATAACCCCATACTATGTTCCGACGGCCAGCCTGTTTTCGAACAATTTAAACAATGACTTACTTGCGTTATTTTGGTGTTTATTATGTTAAGGCTGAAATAGTTTTTTTGTTCATAGACACTAATATTGAAAATATTATAGGCTTGGCATTACATCTTAAAAACTGGTTTAATACGTATTCTATTAAAGTTTGACCTATATTTCTTTTCGCAGGGGACCCCCCATCGCTTACCGCCGCCAGTGTGTGTACCGTTCCTATTTTCTGTGGTACAACCTTCAACTACAACTCAATTTTCGATAGGGGTTCCCAAACGTTTTGGGTCCAGCCCTCCTCCTTTTGAGTTGAAATCCTCCCACTCCCCCTCCCTTAAGATTACACTATAAATAACTGGTATGAGTATATGAAAAAGAATAAATTATATATATATATATATATATATATATATATATATATATATATATATATATATATATATATATATATATAAAATACGGTTTCTTGTTTAAAAATTTAAAACAACATAGGTTATTCAAATACAAGAATATTTATTAATTTATATCCTATATAAATTAATAAATATTCTTGTATTTGAATAACCTATGTTGTTTTAATATATATATATATATATATATATATATATATATAATAAATTAAAAATATTTCATAAACAAGAATACTTTTAATGAATATATTTATTCAAAGCTTTTCGCCGATAAAATAGTACCAGCATCTTCAGGAAAATAATTATCTAATAAAATACTTTTACAAAATTAAATCATATGTACTACAAAGAATCATATGTTTATAAGTATTGCACTTTATGTAAATTTTTCTTGGAAAAAGTCATTGGACTTTATAAATAGTTTGGTGCCTTGATCTCACTTGAATTTGTTCATCAATTAATTTGTCTTTAACTTTATGCTTATAAATTTCCAATGTTTCAAATATATTCATTTTTAATCCTTTATTTAATTCTTTTATTAATTTCATATTTTCTATTTCCGGAAACTCATGTCCATTATTAATACAATGCGTAGCTAAATTGGATTTGTATATGTTTGGTTTGATATAAGCGTTTAAATGTTCTTTGTATCTTTCTTTTAATTTTTTTTTGTTTGTCCTACATATAATTTATTACAAGTTTGACATTTTATGTTATATACTCCATTTCTTTCGTGCATATTATTTTTATTTTTGTTATTGTTTATTAAATTTTTAATTTTATTATCAGTTTTATATGTAATTTGTAAATTTGTTTCTTTAAATAATCTTGTAATTTTATTTATTTCGTTACCAGTGAATGTGAAAGTTGTCCAAATATTTTCTCTCTTATTAGGTACAAAGTTATTTACGAGTTTCTGTTTTCTTATTATATTATTATTTAATTTATCTATAGTTTTTCTTTTATATCCATTTTCCAAACCAATTTGATATATTATATTTTTCTCTTTTATTTGATCATTTAAGTTCATTGGTATTTTGTGCATTCTATGTAGCAAATTATAAAGCGCTGCTTTATCGGCGAAAAGCTTTGAATAAATATATTCATTAAAAGTATTCTTGTTTAAGAAATATTTTTAATTTATTAACTATATTACAAGAAAACAAATCACCATATTTAATATATATATATATATATATATATATATATATATATATATATATTTGTAGATTATGTAACACTGTTTTCTTGTATACACTTATCACTTTCACTTATGTACTTAAACAAGAATCTTACTTGGTATTTATGCGAGTACTTTCAGAGACTGGTTAGTGTCTCCATCTTCGGGCATACTGACTATGCCCGAAGATGGAGACACTAACAAGTCTCTGAAAGTACTCGCATAAATACCAAGTAAGATTCTTGTTTAAGTACATAAGTGAAAGTGATATATATATATATATATATATATATATATATATATATATATATATATATATATATATATATTTAAAATAATTTATTTATACGTAATTTCACAAGGAAAATGATATAACATTTCAAGTTTTAATTTGCAAGGTAAACTTCAACTGATGAGAGGAAAATCTGTCAGTGAAATGGATGAACTTGCATTTATTTTACTCTCGCCTATTTGAGGTTGTATTTTAATAAGGACACAACCTAAGTCATTAGCAACACCAAGTTTGCTCCTATACTATTAAATCTATTTAATTTATTTTATTACTTTCCAACTGGACTCGCCCCCCCTGACTTGCCTTCACACGCCACCCAGTTTGGGAACCAATGATATACACAATAGATAGTCGCATATTCGTTCACAGAATAATTCCCCATACGGTATTCAATAAAAAAAAAACGCTCTTATAAAAGGATTATGCTACGCAGAATTATATTTTACGTTGGCGCAAAAAATCATTACAAAAAATCCATTGCTACTAAACCAATCCTGTAGGAAACGTTTGAAGATTATTTTTTGTTGTTTCAAGAACAGCCAATATGGCTAGTCTACTAGCTGTCAAGGACAAGGCGTATTGTAGAGGTAGGGTTAGGGTGAAGCCAAAAAGCGGAAGATCCTGTGACGTAATCTGACAGGGTCGTATAGGTGGAGTAGATATCAACATCATACAGAGATGTGGAGATGTATACTTCCCCGTATAGGACGACGCAAGATGAAGAAAATCTGGAAAAAGAGATAGTGCTAAGAATCGGGACATCTGCACCGCTAGTAACTGAGGGTGTCAGAAACTCACATGGAGTATGGCCTTTAGGGGTGCTTACCTAAAGTGCAACGTACTCTTTAGGGATTATATTAATAATAATCGGCTGAATAGAAATACCCTCATAAATGTTTTTATAAAAATATTTTTTAAAAAAATGTTATTTTTATAAACAGTAAATTTATCAGCCAACCGAGTAATTAAAATCCCTTTAAAGAAATGTATTGAATGTTTTCTTTAGGTAGCGCTATAGTTCAATTTATTCTAACCCCCCCCCCCCAAATTAGCTATAATGAATATTTTATAAGATGGGTTATTTATTTTATAAAATGCGTTCAGAAATACATGTCTAACTTAGTTGTTCACAAAAGAGCCTTATTACACTCATTCTCTGGACTACATTCAGCGCTAGCAGCTTTACGTGATGTATACAACGCTTGTATAGAAATGTCCTAAATTGAAACATTCTGTCAATTAGTGCCCCACAATACTGTCTTGCAAATCCTTCTTTGTCGTCTGTAATCAGTACACACGACATGCATCAGCATATGCATATCTCGGACCGACCGCTGTTATGACAGCCAGTTCCTGCCGTTAAGTGGGTAACAAAGCCTTACCATTGTGCTCCAACAATGACACGGGTAACGGCTGTTTTGCACAGTACTTATTGGCCGTCTGAAACATACAGGGTCTTGTTTCACGAGTCTAATCTGTCCCAACGTTGAATAGTAATCTTTCATGTTGTTCCTTGTGAAGGAACGTCTAGTAAATGTTTACTACCAACAGTTATATAGCTTTACTAAAGGAGTTCCTTCTCAGATCACTCATCCGCTCTCCTCCTTAGGTGGATCTCTTGGACGTGTGGATTTGTTTAGAGCCGTGGTTAAGCGGATTATTTCATAAAAACCTTATAAATGCTCTTCTTTATTGTTGTAAGTTTTATAATGTGAAAACTCTATTAACTTCCGAGGGTTTTTGTTTTATAAAGTGAAAACTCTATTAACTTCCGAGGGTTTTTGTTTTGTAAAGTGAAAACTCTATTAACTTCCGAGGGTTTTTGTTTTGTAAAGTGAAAACTCTATTAACTTCCGAGGGTTTTTGTTTTGTAAAGTGAAAACTCTATTAACTTCCGAGGGTTTTTGTTTTGTAAAGTGAAAACTCTATTAACTTCCGAGGGTTTTTGTTTTGTAAAGTGAAAACTCTATTAACTTCCGAGGGTTTTTGTTTTGTAAAGTGAAAACTCTATTAACTTCCGAGGGTTTTTGTTTTGTAAAGTGAAAACTCTATTAACTTCCGAGGGGTTTTGTTTTGTAAAGTGAAAACTCTATTAACTTCCGAGGGATTTTGTTTTGTAAAGTGAAAACTCTATTAACATCCGAGGGATTTTGTTTTGTAAAGTGAAAACTCTATTAACTTCCGAGGATTTTTGTTTTGTAAAGTGAAAAGTCTATTATCTTCCGAGGGTTTTTGTTTTGTAAAGTGAAAACTCTATTAACTTCCGAGGGTTTTTGTTTTGTAAAGTGAAAACTCTATTAACATCCGAGGGATTTTGTTTTGTAAAGTGAAAACTCTATTAACTTCCAAGTTTTTTTGTTTTGTAAAGTGAAAATCCTATTAACTTCCGAGGGTTTTTGTTTTGTAAAGTGAAAACTCTATTAACTTCCGAGGGTTTTTGTTTTGTAAAGTGAAAACTCTATTAACTTCCAAGTTTTTTTGTTTTGTAAAGTGAAAATCCTATTAAATTCCGAGGGTTTTTGTTTTGTAAAGTGAAAAGTCTATTAACTTCCGAGGGTTTTTGTTTTGTAAAGTGAAAACTCTATTAACTTCCGAGGGTTTTTGTTTTGTAAAGTGAAAACTCGATTAACATCCGAGGGATTTTGTTTTGTAAAGTGAAAACTCTATTAACTTCCGAGGGTTTTTGTTTTGTAAAGTGAAAACTCGATTAACATCCGAGGGATTTTGTTTTGTAAAGTGAAAACTCTATTAACTTCCAAGTTTTTTTGTTTTGTAAAGTGAAAACTCTATTACCTTCCGAGGATTTTTGTTTTGTAAAGTGAAACTGTAAAAATTAAATTTTATTTATACGAATCTAATATAAGAAAATAGGATTCTGAAGTCTCGATTCGAATTTCATTAAAAGGACTCTCATGAAATAAGGACAATATTATAAAACCTTTTATTGAGTTTCGAATTTTCGAACACGCCAACAAGGCTTGTGGTCTTTCTCAAGACATGTACTATTAAAATAAAATTCCACAACAGTTGAGATGGTGTATAGTCATTGAAGTGAAGGGTTATTTGTAAAGTTTGGTATTTAATGTTGAGAATGGCTCCGAAAATTGCGGATGTGGTCGAAACAAGAAATTTAATAAAGCATTATAATATTGTCTCTTGCTTCATCAGAGCAGGAGGTTTTACGTATCTAATCTAACCTAGAATATTTTTCTAAGCAAATGTACTTCTGAAAATAACTTTTTAAAATGTATTGTTAAAACTAAAGGAAAATAAATACTTTACACTTTTTTTACCAGTAAGCCGACAGGTCAATTTGATTTTATCCCCATTTAATGATATGAAAAGGATTGTAAAAATTTTAAGTACAAAGATTAGAAATCCTTGGTCTGCTATATAGTTTTTGATTCTCACCATCTTTCAGAGCCCACACGCTACACCAAGGAGTAACGGAAAGGATAATGATGAAGGATTGGTGTAATAAATGTAGAACTTTAAGGATGGCACTATTAGGACCTTGAAAATGTTATTAACGATGGCGATAAGTATCCCGTCACGCTAAAGCAAAATGCAGCATGAGAACTTCTAGCAGACGAGAGCGTGCGGATTATGTACCTATGTTACGTAACAGTTACATCAAAAGTGTAAAATACATTCCTTCTAAAATTCGTGTGTATTACGCCAAAAAAGATTTACAGTTTTGCTAAAAAAAATCTAATTTTTTCGTGTAAGCTGAATAATCCTTTTGAATAATGTCTTACATAAAACAAGAGGTTTTTATGTTCGGAGGTAAGCCTTTATAGCGACAAAATAGTACAGACTGCCAGAGCTGTATGTATGTAACCCACTTCCACGGAAATATTCGAAGAAGATCTTTCATAGACACACCATCATCATCATCATCATCATCATCATTATAAAACAAAAGGTAAACATTAAGAATATTGATATAATTAAGTACAAACTCCCCAGGTGTGGAGTGTCGGCAAAGATTATGACATGCGTCAAGGTCACACTCCAGAAGAGCTTTACTCTATATCGAGGTAATTAAAGAGGTCTACGTTTAGGAGGTGCCACCAGTTGTAAGGGGAGTATGTGAATGGTTGGACGGAAATAAGGTGTGCCTAGTACTAAGACTAAGGTAAACTAGTGGCTCGACTCCGAAACGTAGGTCCACTATATTATTTCGCTTAGGTGAACGAAGTCTATTAATAGCCGATTTTAAACTCATAGACTTTGACTTAAATATCGAGAATGACTGTTTTTTATTACTAACAACACGGACTTTTTATTTCCTTTCAGAATCGATTATCGATATTTCACTGCTCAGTTTTATCATTTATTACCAATCATTTGATAATATAACAGCAAACGTTGCACAATGACGTTACAGCTGGCATTGTGTTTAATCTGTGGTTTATTTCCCAATCTATGATCCAAGTTCCTAATCACCTTCTGTTGGTTCCTATTGTACTTTATATTCAAACATGAGATAACAGAGTAAACATTAATAATTAGATATCTAATAACAGTTATCTCATCCTCTCACAGTATCAGTAAAGTTACACAATCAAGGAGAGTATTGTTTTAAATTTGTATTGATATCACTTAATCACACTGTTTTTTCTTCTTTGTGACGTCATACAAATAATTCCCACCCTCCAACATACAAATTGTTACTCCTTGGCTAATAAAACCTAAATATATAACGCCATTTAGCACTACACGTGGCAGCACCAGTAAGTCTGGTGTCCTATTTCTATTGTCTTATTGCCTGCCTGATCAATATCCTACACACAAGGTTTATCAGATGTGCTGTATTTCCTACCCCTACAACTATATGCTTACCTGTCTCTACTCTAGCTATTTTCCCCCTGGATGTTTATCCATCCCAACATCTAGCTCTACTTTTCCTACTCCTAGCTCCTATTTCCTAACTCTTTATCTATTCCTAAACCTAGCAATTATTGGCTACCTGTTTATCTATTTCTTCTTCTAGCTATTTCCCCCTGGATTTTTACCTATCCAAAGTACTTGCTCTACTTGCGCTACTACTCGTAGCTCCTATTCCCTGTTTACCTATCCCTAAACCTATCTATTATTGGCTAACTGTTTACCTATCCGCATCCTAGCTACTATTTCCTAACTGTTTATTTGTACATAAATCTAGCTACTATTAGCGATAGGTTTACCTAATCATACTATTAGCTCCTATTCCCTGTTTACCTACCCCTTCACATAGCTGTTATTAACTAGCTTTTTAACAAACGCTACTCTTAGCTATAAGTTTCTAGATTTTTACCTATGCCAAAATGTAGCACTACTCTCTCTGTTCTCCTATCCCTACTCCAAGCCACTATTCCCTAACTGCTCCTAAGTATCCCTAAATATAGCTATTATTGACTATCTGTTTACTTATTCTACTCCTAGCTATTATTCCCTAGATATTTACCTATCCTAACATGTAGCACTACTTTCCCTATTTCTTCTTTCAAATCCCCAACTGATTTTCCCTGCTTAAACATAGCTATAATTGACTAACTGTTTACCTATATCTAAACCTAGCTACAATTCGCCATATGTTTACATACTCTGGCTCTTAGCTACTATTCCCTAAATGTTTGCCTATCCCAACATGAAGCTTTACTTCCCCTAACTGTATACCTATCCCCACTTCCTATTCCACAACCGTTTATGTATTCCTAAACCTATGTACTATTGCATAACTATTTACCTATCCCTACTTCTAGCTAAGAATCCCTAACCTAGCTAGGGATAAGTCGACGATAGTCTATCTAAACCTAGCTAATATTCGCTACAGGTTTACCTATCCATACTATTAGCTCCAATTCTTTAACTGTTTACTTGTTCCTACACCTAGCTATTATTGACGCTCATTACCTATACTCTTAGCCATAATTCCCTAGATACTCCGATTGACGCGAGCTTCAATTAAGTGACCCTGCCCAAGTGATGACGTAATTCGCCCCTATTCCTATAAGGGACTATAACATCCCACCTATCCCCGTCTAATCTTAATAATTTTGTTCTACCATGGGGGTGTAACTGGTAGGGATCTCTTTATGATCCCGACAGAGTGTACACTTTCTCTTCAGATAAGTGACCTTGGACACGCGATGTTCCTATAATATATTATACTCTCTATCAGGAAGTATTATACCCCTACGTTAATTCTTCTTAAATACATAATCATTGTCCACTCTCTTAGAAGATAAGTAATAATAACTGATTGCCATTATATTAAAAATGTTAAAAACTCACATAATTACAAATAAACGCAAAGAAATTACAGTCATCATCACAAAAGCTGCTTTAAGCTCTTTATCTTTGTAATTCCACCGGTTATTACAGATTACAGCAACACGCATGCGCCCCCCGTTTCTAATTCCACACACAACCCTTCCATATTACTTAGCTAAAGAAATATACAGTTATCTGCCTAACCACGTGGCATGTTGCCTATCACAGGCTGAGGACTACCAGATGTAGCGGGTGCTGGATATGGACGCATCTGGGACGTATCTGAACAAGCCTGTCAAGTGTGTCTTGGTAGCGCCGAGTGCTGATAGGTTCCCTGTCACTACATTCGCTATAGCGTGTTGCGTTTGACGTTTTGCCTTGTAATATTGCCGCTTTCTAAAACGCTGTAATAATGTTTACATTGCAAGAAGTAAAACTAATGCGAAATGTAATCAGTTAGAACTCACCCTGGAGAAAGTCCACGTAGCCGAGATAGTTTGCGTACGGTATAAGGAAGATACACTTTTACCAAACGCCGCACTACTCGTTAGAGTAACGTGGTTGTCGAAGCATTCTTAATACTCGTCTCGTCTTGTTACTGTATACTAGCCACCCTACAAACATTGGTCCAGTACAACAAGCTGTGTTTACATTGCAAGAAGTAAAACTAATGCGAAATGTAATCAGTTAGAACTTACCCTGGAGAAAGCCCATGCAGCCGAGATAGTTTGCGTACGGTATAAGGAAGATACACTTTTACCAAACGCCGCACTACTCGTTAGAGTAACGTGGTTGTCGAAGCATTCTTAATACTCGTCTCGTCTTGTTACTGTATACTAGCCACCCTACAAACATTGGTCCAGTACAACAAGCTGTGTTTTCATTGCAAGAAGTAAAACGAATGCGAAACGTAATCAGCTAGAGCTCGCCCTGGAGAAAGTCCTCGTAGCCGAGATAGTTTGCGTACGGTATAAGGAAGATACACTTTTACCAAACGCCGCACTACTCGTTAGAGTAACGTGGTGTCGAAGCACTCTTAATACTCGTCTCGGCTTGTTACTGTATACTAGCCACCCTACAAACATTGGTCCAGTACAACAAGCTGTGTTTTCATTGCAAGAAGTAAAACGAATGCGAAACGTAATCAGCTAGAGCTCGCCCTGGAGAAAGTCCTCGTAGCCGAGATAGTTTGCGTACGGTATAAGGAAGATACACTTTTACCAAACGCCGCACTACTCGTTAGAGTAACGTGGTTGTCGAAGCATTCTTAATACTCGTCTCGTCTTGTTACTGTATACTAGCCACCCTACATACATTGGTCCAGTACAACAAGCTGTGTTTTCATTGCTTAGAGTTAAATTTCCTATCAATCCTGTAGCTTCGTAAAAGTGCTAAACATGCCCAAATGTGTTAAAGCTGGTAATTTATGAGAATATTGAAAAACAAATATTATTGGTCCTGACCGTGAATCGTCAGACCGTTCCTCCGATGTAACTATAGAGGTCAGATGAATAGTTTGACCGTTCCTCCGGTGTAACTATAGAGGTCAGATGAATAGTTTGACCGTTCCTCCGGTGTAACTAAAGAGGTCAGATGTATAGTTTGACCGTTCCTCCGGTGTAACTATAGAGGTCAGATGAATAGTTTGACTGTTCCTCCGATGTAACTATAGAGGTCAGATGTATAGTTTGACAGTTCCTCCGGTGTAACTATAGAGGTCAGATGTATAGTTTGACCGTTCCTCCGGTGTAACTATAGAGGCCAGGTGAATAGTTTGACCGTTCCTCCGGTGTAACTATAGAGGCCAGCTGAATAGTTTGACCGTTCCTCCGGTGTAACTATAGAGGTCAGATGAATAGTTTGACCGTTCCTCCGGTGTAACTATAGAGGTCAGATGAATAGTTTGACCGTTCCTCCGGTGTAACTATAGAGGTCAGATGAATAGTTTGACCGTTCCTCCGGTGTAACTATAAAGGTCAGATGAATAGTTTGACCGTTCCTCCGGTGTAACTATAAAGGTCAGATGAATAGTTTGACCGTTCCTCCGGTGTAACTATAGAGGTCAGATGAATAGTTTGACCGTTCCTCCGGTGTAACTAAAGAGGTCAGATGAATAGTTTGACCGTTCCTCCGGTGTAACTATAGAGGTCAGATGAATAGTTTGACCGTTCCTCCGGTGTAACTATAGAGGCCAGCTGAATAGTTTGACCGTTCCTCCGGTATAACTATAGAGGTCAGATGAATAGTTTGACCGTTCCTCCGGTGTAACTATAGAGGTCAGATGAATAGTTTGACCGTTCCTCCGGTGTAACTAAAGAGGTCAGATGAATAGTTTGTCCGTTCCTCCGGTGTAACTATAGAGGTCAGATGAATAGTTTGACCGTTCCTCCGGTGCAACTATAGAGATCAGATGAATAGTTTGACCGTTCCTCCGGTGTAAGTATAGAGGTCAGATGAATAGTTTGACCGTTCCTCCGGTGTAACTATAGAGGTCAGATGAATAGTTTGACCGTCTGATGAGCCTCGTTATCAGTAACTCGAAATTCAAGAAAAAAAACTTTAGCCTGTTTTTTGTTTTAAAAAAACTACTGCAAATTATTAGCTTTTTATAATTGTAGACATATTGATAAGTACGGTTACAAAACGGGAGTAAATAATAGGCAAGTCAATTCTTAGCAATAAGATACCGGATTAGATGAAATAATGTTTTCAGAGTGGGTAGTACACAGTAATAAGGTGGAATGAGGAGTACACTCCGCCAAAGCGGCTTCCCTTCACTGTATGCGGAATTGTAATGTTTGACAACAGTTGAAACTGTCATTATATAAATGTATTTATTTTTGCCCCATGGTTTAAATTTAATTGGTTTTAATTATGAATATGTTTTATTAGATTTGACCTCGTTTTACAATTAAAAAAAAAGTTAAATAGATTAATGTCAACACTGCCAAAATGTCTGCTCGGCGAATTGCTGAACAAGCTATAACTGTTTCACCCCTGAATACCTCAGACGACAATTACTTCACTGTCTAGACGTTCGTTCTATAAAATTTCATTGGTCTAAATGCTTCGTTTTAAGCGTTAGGGCTTTCGTATGTTATTTGGAGGATCATGTGAAGAGTAATAGAACGAATCTGGGAGTAAAATACATCAAAATGGTCCCACCAAAAACTTGAATCAAAGGGAAAAACAAAGAGCCAGATTAATAAGGGTTGTATTTAGAAATGATAGGGGTTAGGAAGAGTAACCACTCTAAAAATGCAATACACCAGTAAAGGATTAAGAAGAAGAGAGTTTGAAGAAGAAGAGTAAATAAAAATACGAATTAAGGAAGAAGAGAATAAGAACACTGTAGATTAGTATTAAAGAAAAGACATGGATTAAGAAGCGGGGAATTAAAACTGAGAAAAAAAGAAAAAAGCATCAGAAAGAGTATTGATTAAAGAATGAAAAGATAAAAAAAAATTTGTATATAGGGTAATGACAGAACACAGACAATTTGGCTTTTTTAAACACTCAACGTTTTTAATATCTTTCCGAAATTCCTTTTCCAGCTCAATTATAATTAAACAACTTAATTAAACAACTATAATTAAATAACTTACGATTTATAAAATCCCCATAACATTATATAAAACATATTAAAAATCAACAAATTATAAAACTCTTAATAAATATCCATTTACAAGTCAAAATTTTTTTCTATCACAATAAAACAGACAAATCACAGATACACAGATTCTAGATGTATCTGTGATTTGTCTGTTTTATTGTAATAGAAAGATGTTTGACCTGTACCATTCATTAAGAGTTTTATAATTTGTTGATTTTTAATATGTTTTATATAATGTTATGGGGATTTTATAAATCGTAAGTTATGTTGTATAATTGTTTAATTAAAATTGAGCTCGAAAAGGAATTTCGGAAAGAAATTCGAAAAGTTTAGTGTTTAAAAAAGCAAAATTGTCTGTGATCTGTCATTAGCCTACATAAAAAAAATAATAGTTATTAGCAGACATTAAAAAAAATATTAGTTGAGATAAAGAAAGATATGGATTAAAGATTCAGAAATGGTATCGAATATTGTTGGTTATTATTAATCACCGGATTATATGCATTTGCATGTTGCATATGCATTAGCATATCTAGCCACTTTTTTACCGTTTCTGCATATTTCAACTAAAACGTATTCTTAATGCATATTTTAATGCATATTTAATGCAAAACTCAAGGTTTGGAAGTCATTTCGATAGCCAAAATAGCACCCGAATTCAAATACTGCCCAGTTACTTCAGTTGACGTGGTCCTTTTCTGTTTATAAAAATATTTTGAGCGATCGAAGACACAACTTTACAACCGAACATTTGGAACAGTACCTCACCGTTTGTGTTTACAATTGTAGCAAAATGTAGAATCTTTAATTTCAGGTAATAATTAATACATAGATAGTAAAACTACTTTAATGATTTCTTGAGCAACTGTGGCCTAATGTTATAATATTTTAAATAACAAACCCAATAACCACAAATTAACTTTATTTAATCACTTGATGTACATTTCGGTTACCAGGTAACCATCTTCAGAAGTACTGAACAAAATTAATTTAATTTACAACGTAACATATATAGCAAAACAATATTGAGGTTATAAATTGATTGTTACTTTGTCTTAAGAATTGTCAAAATATTTTGGCATTGTGTGACAATGCTTAAGACAAAATAACTTTAAATTTATAACCTCAATATTTTTGCTATATATGTTAAGTTGTAAGTTAAATTAATTTTGTTCAGTACTGCTGAAGATGGTTACCTGGTAACCGAAATGTACATCAGGTGATTAAATAACGTTATATTGTGGTTATTGGGTTTGTTATTTAAAATATTATAATAAAAATACTGATTAAGTGATTTTGATTTGATTATTATGTTGATTTAGAAATAAAATATCTAAAAACATTATTAATTAATTTATAATTATATGACATTCATATAATAAGGTTTTCATGCATATTTTAAGCATTTTTCATGCATATTTCGAGCTTTTTATGTTGCATATAATCCGGTCTCTAGTTATTATAATTGGTTTATCGTCTCCTACGAAATGTTTTCAAATAATCAAGTTTCACACCCTTCATCATAATTACCAAATGAAAGTTTTTTTAAATATTTTAAACTGATTTTATCTTTTATAAAATAATTTCGCAAAGAAACAAGTACTGCTCATAACAAACACAAACCGCCACAAGTAAATATGCATGCCGGAGAAGAAGAGCTTGATTTTTCCGTCTGATATCTAAATGGCACTAGATTGCAACTCTGTACACGCTATTAATAGACTATGAACCATGGCAAATGTTATCAAACCCACATTAATAATCGATAAACTTTATTTACAACTATCAAAAGACATTTATATATTTATAATTGCCAAACAGAATCTGTTAACACGTTATATCGACTACAAAGTTATTAATATTTCACGTGCTTATAAAGGCGATCGCATCAATTGACAATTATCGCCAATAAGGACCAAGGGGAGAATGGTGCGGTTAAATATGTCTGGGTGAAAAACTTGGTTGTTTTAGAGGATAAAAATATTTTAAATAAAAACAATATCAAATATTATCTTAATAATTTAGATTAACGCAATACAAATAAAGCAAAGCGCAAGAAATGAAACCTATGAGTAGTACATGTTAAAGGGTAGATATTAGCCAAGGAGTAAGGCTTTAAATAATGAGAATCCTCTCGAAAAAAAAACCTAAACAAAATGTAACTGTATGAAGCAACTGTGGCGTAATGTTTATTTTTAAATAAATAAAACCTCTAAACCACAAATAACATTTATTCAAACCTTATGTACATTTCGATTGCTCAGCAATCACCTTCAGAGGTGATATATTTCTTGTATTATGTTGTTTAAAGTTAGTTGTATTTTTTAAATACCTCTGAAGATGATTGCTGGGCAATCGAAATGTACATAAGGTTTGAATAAATGTTATTTGTGGTTTAGAGGTTTTATTTATTTAAAAATAAAATGTAACTGTTTATTTTATAATTTTTTTGTCAAGCGATCAGCAAGTACGACTATTATCATCTACGTAGAATAGAAAACAGCTGTGTATGAAGGTGGGATCAAAAGAAGAAAGTAAAACCTTCTCTGGCAGAATATAATAATTATAGCACCACGTGTGTAGTGCTGCGTACCTTAAAGGAATCTTCTCTCTTTCGGGGTATAAACAGGTTATATAGGTCAAATTTTATAAGCTGACACTTTGGTGCTGCGGGCCTTGGGGAGATGTAGAGGACGAGGGGAGGATGGAGGTGCTCGCAGGTCATTTTCAAAACATCGACCTTGGACTTCCGCTGACTCGTTATTGTGTTACTTATTAATCTACAGTATGAATGACAACAAATGTAAATAGGGCGCTAACTGAAGCGTGCTAATGGGATTGCCTAAGGTTAGGGACGGGTAGGCCGCGATGTATGGCCCTAATGAGGGATAACGGTAGTGCTTGATGTGTTCTAGATGACGAATACACAATTTCTAACTAAGAGCCAAGTGCCAGCTTTTACAATTTTACCTATACCTCCTTATAGGAAGGGCAACGAAGGGTAGATGAAATAAAGCGGCCTTAAGGAAAGGACATTTTGGTCTCCTGATACTAGGCATAGGGGAAAATTGTGGTATTGCGTGGTAGAGTAAATAATCAGAATTATACCAGCTCTCAACAGGGATGAAGGTGATGTCTTCCAGATACCCTGTAATAATTCAAAATAGCTCCATACAATAAAGGAAGACGTAAATAATAAAACAGAATGATAGCGATATGTTTAGGCGGTGCGAAATTATTAACCAGGTATAACTGTATAAAACAACTGTGGCGTAATGTTTATCATTAATGAATGAGACCTCTAAACCACAAATAACTTTTGTCTTTTATTTAATCCTTTTGTACATTTCGATTGCATAGCAATCATCCTCAGAGGTAATTTACAATAAAATACGAGGTATTTTACATAAGGGTGACGCATAAACATAAGGGTGAAACATAGTCATTTACACTCAGGAAAATATAGTTTCAAGTCAAAGTCAGTTTCAAAATATTAAAACGTAAATTAACAAATGTTTGACAAAAACATTATTTTTCCGGATTTTCATTCCTAAGAAAAATAAGTAATACAGTATATACAAAAATTAATTCCTACTAAGGCCAACAAAGAAAAATCTCATTTTTGCTACTTATTGTTAAATAATTACAATTAATATACGTAGCCCATGAGTTAAAGACCAGTTATAGCACATAAACTATAAGATAAAATCAGCTGTTTTATGAAATCATATGTTAACAATTTATTTTAATCCAAATTGGATTAAATAACTATATTGAATACGTTTCCCCTTTTATTAAACGTTTTCCTCTCAAATAAAATTAAAATTAAATAACTAGGTTAATTTATTGAATTAATTTTTGAAAACATTGTATTAACATAACATTAAGCGTCATCCACTACAAATTTAATAAATAATATTTTAAGTTGAGTGGATAGATAAAAAGTAGTTTATTAACGATTCAAAATTTGAACTATATATATATAATAAATTAAAAATATTTAAAAAACAAGAATACTTTTAATGAATATATTTATTCACAGCTTTTCGCCGATAAAATAGTACCAGCATCTTCAGGAAAATAATTATCTATTAAAATATTTTTACAAAATATATTTGAGAATTTTGTAAAAATATTTTATTAGATAATTATTTTCCTGAAGATGCTGGTACTATTTTATCGGCGAAAAGCTTTGAATAAATATATTCATTAAAAGTATTCTTGTTTTTGAAATATTTTTAATTTATTAACTATAATACAAGAAAACATATCACCATATTATTATATATATATATATATATATATATATATATATATATATATATATAAGAAGAGTTTGTAAGCTAATAGAGGAGATTGAATAAAAAACAGTTAGTTTTCCATTTCAACAAACTATTCAAATACTGTAAATGTAACGTTAACTGTCTGACGAAATAAATAAAATTGATCTGTGCGTAAAAACACAACATGTAAATATTTAAAACACCTGATTAGTTTATAATTTTGGTAAATTTTGCTTTTGAGTAACTAATATAAAACCTTTACATTGTTGATTTACCGTCGATTAAAAGGAACGGAACTTTGTTGCCACTGGTTAATGCGACATTGAGAGCCTCTGTAAGTGAACTGAAGGCGGAGTGGGAGCGACGCCACCTTGAACTTGTCTTCACTGTTATGCTTTTGTCTGTGTGAATGTGTGAGTGTGTTTCCTGTCTTTGTTTTACTCTCTCAGAGAACTGTTAGCTTTATTGTAGGAACTATAGACACTTCCAGGCGTTCAGTTTCCACTTACTCATCACAATACATTGAAGCTTGAAATTAACTTCAAAGAGAAAGAGACTCTACGAAATCTTTATAATCTATGACTTTATAAATTAAGGTTATAGTCCAAAAATATCTCCACGTAACAATCACTAAAATATCTACACCTAATCTACTCTTTACATTACAAGCAATCACACTGGCATTAAAAGGTACAATAATTTGTTGTTTTCCCTGTTCAATTCAGTTATCAAGGCAACACCTTGACGGGCGAAAAACTAAATGAGCTTCCGTCGCTTTTTAGACAATTATTGTCAAAATACCATATTAATCTTAATTCTACTACACATGCAAATAATATATCTTACCTTACTGGCAAAATAACCCTTAATTTTAATTTTTCTACACATGGAAATGATATAACTTAGCAAAGGATAGTCAATATTAAACAAGCACAAACTTACAGTAGTCTGGCTAGAGGTTCCAAATGTTAAAAGTATGTTTTATAAAGTCCAGAACGGACTCATGTATGGAAAACGCAACACAAAGGGTAGGAAATCTCTAAGATATCGATAAGTGTAGTCTTGACTACTTGAAACTATCATATTCACTTCCTATTGTGTGGGTTGAAGGTGCAGGCTAAGTACACCTATTCAAGAGGTTCAGCGTCCTTCGCCGAACATCTCTAATTAGGTCTACACTAATGAAACTTTGCTTTCATACCATCCAATCCAGAGATAATTTTTCTCTACGTGTAATTCATTACATTAATTCGTGCTTTTAGTTCCAAATACACACGATTTATTATTGTATTAAAATCTGGCCTTGTATTATAAAATAAACGTGTACGAAAACTTTGTTTTAGAAAAAGTTTGTTTGAAAGATGTTTGAGATTTTTTAAACTATTATTATTATTTTTAATTTAGTGGATACACACCCTTAGAAAGACAAGAGCCCTGGTGACTATCTTAAAGGCGGAACTGGCAACAGTGCTCATGCAATTGTATGTGTCAGCTCAAGAAACTTACAAATCCATGGTAAATACTGTTCGTTGTTATTGTACCATATATCTAACCTAACCTAAACGTATTTAGAATTTTGTTCAATCAAAAGCAATACAAGATAATTTGACTACTCTTTTTATATCGATTCAAGTCGTTATTTTATTCCCAACTATTCTAAATTGAACGTAATTAATCACGCAAACATTATATAGCTAAACAAACATAACCTAACCCAGACGAATCCCGCATTTTGTTCAGTTAAAAGAATTACAAATACATTTTTTACCAAACTTTTCTCTGTTTTAGAATGCGCATTGTTTTAACGTCACTGTTAAATATCATCCGACCGATTTTATATATCGATCTTATGACTAACCTAGGTTAAGATTATATATCGATCTTATGACTAACCTAGGTTAAGATTATATATCGATCTTATGACTAACCTAGGTTAAGATTATATATCGATCTTATGACTAACCTAGGTTAAGATTATATATCTAATTTAAGTTAACCTGAATGTATTTAGAACGTTGATGAATAAACATCATATGCGAATTGAATTACTATTTCATTATTCTTTAAAATAGTTAATTAAATTTCTATTCCTTATTTCGATTCACATCATTATTTTATTATAAACTGTTTTAAAATCAACGATACTACTCGGCTGTAATTTACCGCGGCCAAAACCACTTAATTAAAACACGAAAAAAGCTAAAAGAAAAGCACACTCCACAATACAATCCCAAGCACATATACTTACAGTTAAACACTTTCTTCCGAATCCCCATCCTAGGCCTGCCAAACAACATGCACGGCCTACGAGCGGTCAAACATTACTGAACGCCAGGCCTAACTTCTCTTAAGCCTTTGTTTTGTTTTCCCACAGATAGGCCTATCGCTTCCGCCGAAACGACCTTGGCAAACACAAACACGTGAGAAACTTTTGTAACCGTTTGCCGGCATACGGCAAATATTCCATTTGCAATCCACTACCGACACCCTTCGCAACAACTGATCGATTACTGCAAACAAACTGTCGACAATAACGTTTTATCGATCCAAAATAAATCGTTGTGCAATCAATTTCAAAGGCAACGTCATCGTATTACCTAATAGTCCTTAATGATGTGAAAAATTGTTTAAATAGTAGGCCTACTATTAAGTTTGTTTAAACAATTATTCATGAAGTCGATTATTCAACGAAATTATATCGAAACGAACGAAATGAATCTGATTCACTCGATTCAACCCTTAATATAAGAGCACATATACAGGTTTTGTTATGTTTGCCTATGATTACAAAAATATCTTAATTAAAATACAATATCAAGAGCACAGTGACACAATATACACAATGGAAATACTGGAAAGAACCCCAATGCCACAAAAATAATAAAAATAACAAATAAAACAAGTTGATGATGATGACATGGCCATCGAAATTTACATAAGGGTTTAATCTTAAGTAACTTGTTTTATTTGTTATTTTTGTGGTATAGTGTTCTTTCCAATATTTTCATTGTAATCTTCATTAAAGTTTACAGACTTGTTTGAGGGCTTAGCTTGGGGGTCCACTTTGTCCTTACTTATTGCCCTACAAAGTGTGGTTGGTAAGTCTGAGGAATGAGACAGCAGAAAACAAAAACAGTGCTCGCTGCAGAGTGAAGTGTCACGCAAAAATGGACCTGTTCTATTTTCGCGCTACCTTCTACCGCCAAAAGGTAGCTCTTCTACCTGTAGTGCCGCATCTGCAGCCAAGGCCCGGCTCATTTCACAATAAACAGTACTGAAACCAGGCAGCATGCGACGACACTACAGATTGTGGTTGTTATGTTCTCTGTGGAGCACCCAACTGTCGCGTGTAGCGCACGAAACTTACGGCGCGATAGACTACGGTAAGTGGAACCCCAGCCTTATACTAAAAATATTTAAACTAAGGTTTTTCATACTTAAATGTTTTAGTCGAAACAGTGTATTTTACGTGTATTCTCCGAAACTTTTTAAAACCATTAAATAGGCCATATAATTACCCTAAAGCTTAAATGACGTCACTAACCAGCCAGTAAAATGTTTACCACAGAAACACTCGCCATTACACCTCCAGGTACGCAGCCAGGATTTTCCGAAGAGGGGAGTCCAGTCCAAATGAAGTGACTCACGATAAGATCATGGGGGGTATATTTTTTTTTATAATAGTATGAGTAAAACCAATTAAATTATGTGGTTTTAGTTCGTTTTTCAAAAATAATTTAATAATTAAAAAAAATTAATTATTTTTATTGTGTAACAATAACATATAACTGCATAACAAGAAATAATAGATAAAAATAAGAAGTTTAAAAAATAATAATAAACACCAAATAAATATAAAAATAATTTAAAAACTAATAAAAAATTTACAAAATTAATAGATTCATACATCTTCTATTAAAATCATAGCAATGAAAAATAAATAATTCAATCAAACCTTCTAATTGGTTCATTCCAATTGTTCTATTTCTACGTTTAGTGAGATATAATATAAAATGTTATAGTGTAGGTATAGTTAGTAACCACGGTAGGAAAATAGAATTTATTTTATCAATACGTCCATAATTTTTGTGATAAAACATTTAGAGACGGGTTCGGACCCCTCGAACCTCCCTTGGCTACGCCCCCGTTTTCTTGTTGCCATAGAGACATAATAAAGGCGAACTTTAATGTAACGAGATGATTACTGATTGGCTGATGACGTCGTCGTATTCTTTCGCCAATCTCTGAACATTACACAAGCAGGTTACAATACGCAGACTGAACCATCTGAAAGAAATTATCTTCAGAGAAAATTAGTTCAAGAATAACTACTTTTGTACAGCTACTGAGTTATTCTTGTAAACATTTCTATGCAATCTAAATGAACATCAGGATTTAAATAAAAAGTTCGTCTATTTAAGAGATAAAATCATAAGTTATACCAAAATTGCTCAAAGTTGTTACTATTTATGGTTTGCGACGTTTTAAAATAACTTTCATCTCTTTTATGACAAAAAACATGAATTAATTGTCTATAATCTGTCATTAGTCTATATAAAAAATAATAGTTATTAACAGACATTAACTAAAAAATAACTTTCTTCTCTTTTTTATACAGACTAATGCAGATCACATACAATTAATTCGTGCTTTTTTTGAGAAAAATAGCCTATACAAAAAAATAATAGTTATCAACAGACATTAAATAAAAATAATTTTCTTCTTATTAAAAGTGTATTTTAAAGTTTCATGTAATAACGAATAGATCGAAATACAAGTAGTCTTCCAAAGTATTACCAAACAAAATCTTACTTGGGTTTCCTTCAACGGAGCAACCCTTAATTATACCTGCAATGTGCAACTGGACCCTACTCCCAACGTCCATAACGGAACCCTTACACAATAAAGAACCTTCCAGCTACCATTGTACAACCAGAACACCCTAACCTGAAAAAAGCGAGTTATCGAAATCCCATCACAGATACATATCTAATCTAGATCACGTTACTGAGTACTCAACCACGCCCACGCTATCTGAATCGACCCTCGTCAGTCGTGGCTGATCAATGGCAACTTGAGCCTATTTGCTCTGTGGGAACTCCATTCACACGGTTCACCCCTAGGGAACCAGTTACACATTGTAAAAGTGGCCTACTGTCAAATATATTCACCTGTTTAAAACACAAAATTTATTTTTCGTTTATGAATATTTTCTTTGCTTTAATATTCTGTTGCATAATTACAGCGATTGCTCAACCTGACAATATCACCCATAAACAACAAATATTTTAAAAAAATTCAAAGTAAAATTCCTTAAAGAAAGAAATTTCGTCATTGTTTGCTCATTTCAAGGCTGTTTATTTTATACGTTTCATTCGATTTTAACTCTGCACCACTATTTATGATATTTTGTGGTAACCATGGCAACGGTTTAAGGTTGTAGAATTAAGGATGGAGGTTTCGACGACAACCAGATAGGGGCAAAAGAAATATTCATATACGTCTTTGACAAATTCATTTCTTGGTATTGGAAAGTTGGCGCAGTGCCAAAAGCGGTAGACCTTAAACATGACCACCAAATTTTTATAATTTAATGATTGAATAAATTATTCGAAAAAACTTTATTAACATGGATTGTCATCCACTATATGTTTAAAAAAATGTATTTGAACTTGATTGGATAAATAACAACTTATTTTATAAAATTGAAAATTTCTACAAGATATATATCAGGAGAGTGTGAGCTAATAGGAGGCATTAAAAAATATGAAAACTGGTCTGTATATTACCTATAGACTATATACTACCATATATACTACTACTGTATATATATATATATATATAAAAAATTTTTTTTTTATTATTTATATATCACTTTACTATATGTACTTAAACAAGAATCTTAGTTTGTATTTATGCGAGTCACTTTCGAAGATTGATAGTATATTCATTGTCAAGTATCAACTCGACAATGATGCTCGACAGTGAAGATACTATCAATCTTCGAAAGTTAACTCGCATAAGTACCAAGTAAGATTCTTGTTTAAGTACATAGAGTGAAAGTGATAAGTGAATACAGGAAAACAGTGTTGAAAAGTTAATAATATATATATATATATATATATATATATATATATATATATATATATATATATATTATAACATAAAGTACGAAGCTTTAGAGTAAATTCAGTTAGTTGCTAAAATAATTATCTGTAGGATTAGCAAAAGAAGACACAAATAGTTTTGTAAAGTGCCGACAAATCAGGTACCATCCATTATCCTTTTCCGGGAAAGCTATAAACTGTGTGCCGGCAATTTGACAATAGAAGGGTCCAAACTTATTAGGACGGGAAAATCCACTGATCGATATAGCCTGGGAAAATAACCGTGTACCGTTAGATTGAAACGGTGGGAACTTACAAAGAATACATGGTAGTGGGAGAGGTTAGAGATTTTCAATAAAATCTAAATTATCAGGAGAAGTTGGGAGTTTTTTAGGGGAACTCGGAAAGAAGGCAGATAGATTGGTGGGGACAAGGATGGGTGTGTTGTAAAAAGAATAAATTGTTAAATTAAGTAAAGAGTTGTTTATAAGTAAATTTTAAAGTGCGACGTAAAAGTTTTTTTTTTTGAAATATAAAAGTAAGTTTATTTTGTGTGTCAAGTGTAAGCGCAGAAGGTAACCAAGGCCAAGATTCCAGGGACTCTTCAGAACAATAAGTATTATTTGAATATAAGTGTAGCCAACAGACATCTATATTTTAGTTCAGAACAAATTACCATTTATAAAATTTAATCTATTTTCACCATTTCTAATTTAAGAAGCAAAGTTCCCGTAATAGCGACCCGAGAGCAACTATAAAATTTTAATACTGAATTTATTATCTTTGTTATGTTATTTTATTAGAAATCTAAAGCCTCAAAAGTACACCTTTTATAATTGTAATGTTAGTTAAGATATCAATCCTGTCACTGCAAAGTATTAATAAAATTTTAGTATGTTTATTTAGTATTTTAAGTGATGTTTGAAATTTATCAGATTGTTAATTCTTTATAAATCTGAAGGAGTGACACTAGATAGGTAAGGTAAATAACAATAAATTTAAATTATAATTACAACAAAAGTTAAGTTATAATATATATATATATATATATATATATATATATATATCGCAATATGTATTCTTGTGTATTAATAAAGAACTAAGTCAAAATACAAATACAAAAATTATAATTGAATTTACAATTCAAAGCTTTTCGTTGGCTAACAGTACCAACATCATCAGAAATATTCAGCTTGAATATTCCTGATGATGTTGGTACTGTTAGCCAACGAAAAGCTTTGAATTGTAAATTCAATTATAATTCTTGTATTTGTATTTTGACTTAGTTCTTTCACACGCACGCACGCACGCGCGCACACACACACACACACACACACACACACACACACACACACACACACACACACACACACACACACACACACACACACACACACACACACACACACACACACACACACACACACACACACACATATATATATATATATATATATATATATATATTACAGCTTTCCCCACCTCTCCGTCCCAAATTTCCAATTTCTTCTTGCGTTAATGACTCTTCAAGGTTTCTAGTAATCATTTCTTCGATGATGCCATTACTCTAACTTCTTCTCTCTTTTCTTATTGAGAAACCACTCGAGTACCTTTCGGGGCCACCTGTCTCCTGCCATCCTATTTATAAGTCCAAACCAAGCTAATTGCATTTTCTCTATCTCCTCCCTTATACTTTTATCCCATCTTCTTAATATTAGGTTTTACAGTTTATTCAAGGACATAAAAACGTCTTGGTCCGCGATACAGAAAGGTTTATGACTCGCGTATGCAAGTTGGCTTACTTGAGATATTTTGCTATTGTGGTTTTAAAGCAATAGTCGTCTAAATATTACGGCTTACGAATGATTGGAAGGGACTTCGAATAAAGGCAGGATTATAGAGGAAGGTTATGTGTGCAGGGTCCCATATCCGAAGTAGATTCTTCTCTATCGGGGTTATACATAGATATCTGCAGGAAGGTTAAGGGTAGATTGTACTATATAGACCTGTAATGATTCCTTGTTAATAATGGAAAGTGTTTGTATCGCGTGGGCATTGTCGTATACCTGAAGCAGACATGCTCTCTGGGGGGCACAGAGGGGTCTATCCATTATACAAATTTTTAAGGGAAATAATAAAGAGGAAGGTTTGGCATAGTGACGGAAAGGAACGGAAATAAGGATTTAATGCTGTGTGGAGGAATAGAAATGACGAATCGCTTAAACAAGATCGAATTACTGAAATACACCTACCTGCTCTTTACCTGCGTCAAAGCAAAATCTGTCGTCGCTACCATTCCTAATGTGATTGAGAGAGCACGCTTGTGGTGATTTGTGAGTAGACTTTCTTAATGGCTTTATTTCTGTCGTGAGTAGGTCTGTGTGTTTTAATAAGATAAATGCTAATACGTCTATAATGTTTTTATAGGGGATGTATCGACGTTTTTATTTTGATTATCTCTGTCATAATTTAATACAGTCAACTCCTGATTATCCGGGATCGCATCAACCGGGTTGCGGATCAACCGGGATCGTCAGCTCCACTTGAAGCAGTGGGGCGGGAGGAGTCAAATGTGAACGCGGCGGACGGATGCGAGCGCGGTCGGTCGTTGGGGCGTAGAGTAACATTTACGGAATAATTTATAGACTGTCAACTCGCCCGCAGTCGCCACCCCGTGTCCTAAATCCTTCCTACCTGTTTCCGCGCGACGCGCACTCGCGGACAGAGTTTCGGTCAGCATGTCTGAGTTTACGTTATATTTCTTGTTGTCCTTTTATAAATTCACGCGGTTCCATGACGCGCGAATCCCTAATTACGCGTTATCTCCAACTTCCAATCAGATCAGAGCACATCGAAGCATCGAACGTGATGCATGGAGGTGCGATAACCCCGAGCGCGAGCGGCCGTTTTTCGAAGAATAAATCCGAACGCCGAATTCGCGTAATTACGCGATCGCTCGAGTCGAACGTAAACACTACCCTTCATCAGTGGTCAGTCTATGCGTTGCTTCTGATCAAAACGAACTGTACAGTAGGGACGGTACAACAGGAGGCGGTACTATTTATCAGCTTTTTTTACAGTCATTGGGTAGAAGTAGGGCTGTGGATATTATGGTATTTGTTTTAACCGTGATTTCGCATTATCCGTGACGGCCCTGCCGGTAATTATCCCGGATAATCGGGAGTTGACTGTATTGTTTTCATATTGTTTTCATTTAAAACATCCTATTAAGCATAGAGTTACAGCTTTGAATTTAAAAAATCAAGCAATGCACCTAGTTTCAAAATTTACACATGCATTTATTATGCATAGCTTATTGCATTAGTTTTCTAATGCTAGTATTAGTAGTAGATGCATAATTTTTCAAACTATTTACTTACAAGTAAGGATGGGCCGATTCTTAAAATTTTCGATTCCGATTCCGATTCCGATTCTAAAATTTTCCTTTCGATTCTCGATTCTTTACTCGATTCTCGATTCTTTCAAGTTATATTAGCTTACATGCTAGTTCTCTAATAATTAATTTAGTTAACATCTTGGTCATATGGCAAAACCTTTTAAAAGTTCCGTTTTAATGTAATAGGCTACACAAAACCTTCAACCGTGAGAGTGATATCTATCTATAATATAATTTATTAAGGTTAAGTTTCGGAGGAATAATACAGTGTTTCTGTTATCCGTCTATTCGCTCAACTGTCATGGCCACGGTTTTGACGGTGACGGTTAATCGAGTTTTTACTGTACTTTTTTGTGTTTTGTTCTGACATCTATAAATCAGTGGCAGTAAGACACGTGGGTGAGAGAGAGAGAGAATAAAAGAGAGTATCGAACCCACTCTAATGAGAGAGAGAGAGACGAGCGATGTCAAACGATCAGAAATGGTTACGATCTTCATTGCTGTTGCTTCATAAATAATAATATTTTCGTTTACTTTAATCATTTAATTCATTCAAATCAACTAATACATAAATAAGACATAGTTGGTAATTAATTATTTTTCCACACATATATAATAAATTTTGTTTGGTAATAAATTACTCCACACGCATATTTTAATAGTTAACAAAATAGGAATCGGAATCGACACTTTTATGAATGAAGAATCGAGTATCGACGATTCCTCGATACCACATAGAATCGACGATTCCTGGAATCGAGAATCGGAATCGGCCCATCCCTACGTACAAGCGTTTTGAGTAAATTGGATGTCTTTATCATCAACACCACAATAAATTATTATTCTAATTCAAATCAGTAAAAATATTCAACTTTGAAGTGGTCATCGCGTTTGTTGAATAAAACAATGTAAATAAAAAAACCTTTAGCTACAATGTTTATAACTTTTGAAAAATTTACAAAACTATAATTTTAATCGGTTTTTTAATCGTGATCCCATTCCTTCATATAGTTTATACGATTTCCTAATTGGTCAACTCTGGTCGCTCGACTGAAGAGTGGGAGTGGCTTAGCTATCAATTTCTTTCTCCTCATTTCAGTTGTAACCTTTTGGTGATGCTGAACGTGTTAGCGAAATACAAGTACATTTTTGTGAATGTTTTAAAAAATATATATTTGTAGCTAAGGATTTATTGTATATATTAAAAAAGAGTAATTTAATAGAATTTTTTAAATAACAATTCGTAGCCACAAAATAGTTCGTCACTTCTACTGAGTACTATGTTTACTAGTTTTAATTTGATTCATATTTTTCTTTACAAGTGCATTTGTTTTTAGATCTTTCCTAGGAACTGCAAACTTTTCAGAATTGATTACTTCCTAGGATATACCACTGCTCTAAATAATTGCATCATTAGTTCTGTTTCTGTTTTTCCGAAAACCTTACTGACTTACAACTAAAACATAAAACGACATCCTTTCCTGAAACGTCAGAAAAGGAGAGGAAACGCCCCAATAAACAAACAACGATTGCTTGTCTAGATGAAACAAGTTTGTTCAGACGATAAAGACAAGAGTTTACAAAATCAATCGGCAAAGAACAACGAGCAACGTTGCTCCTACAAAGTGGGGTTCCATTATTAGCTCCACTGAATGAAAGAAGGAAACGAGACATACACATCTCTTCACTCCAAACACCAAAAAAATTCTTCCAGTTCTTCTTCACGACAATATAAATAGTTTGTTATGAAGAAACCAAAATGCACTGAGTCACTGGGACCTGACGACAAGGCTGGGTTCATCAGTTTTATTTCCGATAGCGTCACAATGGGCAAGACATCAAAGAAAAAATTCTTCCAGTTCTTCTTCACGACAATATAAATAGTTTGTTATGAAGAAACCAAAATGCACTGAGTCACTGGGACCTGACGACAAGGCTGGGTTCATCAGTTTTATTTCCGATACCGTCACAATGGGCAAGACATCAAAGAAAACATTCTTCCAGTTCTTCTTCACGACAATATAAATAGTTTGTTATGAAGAAACCAAAATGCACTGAGTCACTGGGATTTGACGACAAGGCTGGGTTCATCAGTTTTATTTCCGATAGCGTCACAATGGGCAAGACAACAAAGAAAAAATTCTTCCAGTTCTTCTTCACGACAATATAAATAGTTTGTTATGAAGAAACCAAAATGCACTGAGTCACTGGGACCTGACGACAAAGCTGGGTTCATCAGTTTTATTTCCGATAGCGTCACAATGGGCAAGACATCAAAGAAAAAATTCTTCCAGTTCTTCTTCACGACAATATAAATAGTTTGTTATGAAGAAACCAAAATGCACCGAGTCACTGGGACCTGACGACAAGGCTGGGTTCATCAGTTTTATTTCCGATAGCGTCACAATGGGCAAGGCATCAGCAAACTGAACTCTAGTAAACCTTAGTTGGAGGTCACGAGTGAATCCTTGAACTATTTAGTAGAACAGAAGAAACCAAAATGCACTGAGTCACTGGGACCTGACGACAAGGCTGGGTTCATCAGTTTTATTTCCGATAGCGTCACAATGGGCAAGGCATCAGCAAACTGAACTCTAGTAAACCTTAGCTGGAGGTCACGAGTGAATCCTTGAACTATTTTGTAGAACAGAAGAAACAAAAAAACGTAAACAATATTTAACAATTGAGGTCTTTTAAGAACAATAGAAATCTCATAGCGTTATTAACACGTATTCACTGAATCATTTAATTCTAGTAATGACGAATACTTGCCAAATTAGTATGCCATTCCTATTCAGAAATCATAAATTTGACGTTTTCTTTATAAAAAGGTTGTTTTATTTTTTATGAAATAAGTACAATACTCGTGAAGAATTTTCTAACTGTAGGAAAACGTCATTTTTCTTGGAAGTTCCTTTGTCACTGTCAGTGGGTTTGTCGCAGGGTACAGGTCATTTGGTCAGGGAAAGATAACTGACCCAGTATTTGGTATATTCTTTGGTGTTTACAACATCTAGCTTCTCAACACAGACTGCTCCAGTCGTTCTGGGATTGATGGCCTCCAAGATTATGTCATGGTCTGTCTGCCGCTGGTACACGGTTTTTGGAGATAAGGGCTAGATCTGAAGAGGAGTTTCTTCCGACGTCTCCATCTTAGTGTATTCAGCTGATAACTTCACCAGGCTGAACGATATTTGTCTACTGTGCTTAACATTGTCCTTCTACAACGCCAAGCTCTACGGCTCTCACTTAAAGATTTGCCGGTTTGTTCGAGCCTACGTTTGGAGTGATAAAGTTGGATTGAGCTCATTCGGGTACTGTCGGAATACATCGTGCTCACTCATAAAATTCCCGAACTGCACGACGCTCATTCTTTGAAGTTCCCGAAATAGACAACGTTTACTCTAAAATTTACAGAATGGCAAAGCCTTTTCTTTTGCAGTGGTCAAGCTGCATGGTGTTCACTTCGGAACTGTCTTGCTACATGGGTTTCGCTTCTGCAGGTGCCGAGCTACACGGGGGTTACGTCTGCAGTATCCTTGCTACAAAGCGTTCAATTGGGGAGCTGCACGTAGTTTTAGATAAAATCTCAATTCAACAGTAGAGGGACGAATATTGCTTGATAATCGAGAACTACCATGTTTCAAGTACCTTCTCTGACATTTCTTTCTAGTTTTCTTTACAAACCTCGATCCATGACGATAGAGAATAAGTACAGCAAAAAATTCAGAATTACAATACTTTGCAACAGATGATATAAGTCATTCACTTAGTTACTATTAACTTTCCAATTACAAGACATGTAGCAAAGAAATTTGTTTAAAAAACGTTTTGTAAATGTACTGTTTTCAAACACGTTCAAAGAAATAAAAGTGTATTAACAATTTTTAATTCTACTTGTGTTAATACACTTTACAAACAATACTCTAGTGAATAATAATGTTAAGTGATAAACTGAACGCATTTAGGCCTACACAAATTGAGAGTATATAGTACTGTACATAGAAATAATTCCTGATTTACGACTTTATCAGTATTTACTATGTAGCTATGTTTGTACAACCATGACAAATAATATGCAAAGAAGTAGCACTATCTAGTCACTGTAACCTAGAATTTCTTTTTAATATTTCAATTGCATCTGTTCTTGTGTTGTATTTAAATGGATTTTTGTTAAATGTTTGTTTAGAAAAAACGTTCAAGCTAGTTTTTAATAAAAAGAGAATTAATAATTATATATATATATATATATATATATATATATATATATATATATATATATATATTAGTATCACATTCTTCTAGTTGAGAAAATGTTATTTTTAAGATGGCGAAGCGAATGGTTAATCTATCCAACCCGTGCTAACTGATTTATCACATTTCAGACTTTTGACTCAAGTCTACTACAGATTTAGCTGCCATGTCACAAGTTTCTTATGACGAAATGATCGAGCGAGACATCTGTGCCGTAGATCTCACGTTTACAGTTTCCGGTTTCTTTCATTCCCACCTTGGCTGGGAAAAGGAAGTGGCTGTCTCAGAGCCATCTGGTTAGCATCTCTTCGGAAGCTGAGCATAAACATTATCGAAAGGTGACATTGCCAGCGCCAACAAACAAATCTTCGCTGACATTGCGGTAGAAAAACAAACAGAAAAGATGAAAGACGATGAAAAGCGCTCCTTTCAACACTGTTATTTTAAAAATATATTATTTCAAGTTTTTAACGAAAAAGCACTAAAGTAAACTTCAACTTTAAGTATCTTTTAATTAATACTTATAAGCAGTAATAAAAGAACAAAAATAAAGACAGAAAAAGCCTCCTACAGACGCACAGTTTGTCCGTCTTTATACCGAAAGTATAGAAGAAAACTATGTGAAGTCAGTGTTGTTTAACCTTTTCATGATAAAAAAATTAAGGATTGGCCAGTACCTTAAATTTTCAATTCCGATTCCCAAAATTTTCGTTCGATTCTCGATTCTTTTAAGTCTCATATGTCTAAGTGATATTGTCTAATAATGACTTTAGTCAGCATCTTGGTCATACGGTGAGGCCTTTAAATCTAATAGGCTACACAAAAAGTTGATTATAAATAGGATTTTCTGAAAGGATGACAAACATATTTAATAAAAGTAATGATTTATTTAAAATTACAAACATGAACCTCAGTTCACAATTACAATATAACTTCAGTAATAGCCATTTCAGTTTGTATAACTGCAGAAATTAGAACTATCATTTCTTTGTGTATTGTTTCGACATGCTGTATGAAGTGGTGACGGCCAGAGACGGGGAGAGAGAGAGAGTCGAGCCCGAGTGAGAGTGAAACAGCAGAGAGGTGACAAACGGACCAGAAGTTATTCCGATCGTCTTTGTTGTGCGTCATAATTAATAAATAATAATATCATCGTGATGTGTAATAGACATTTGCTGTAATAGTTTAATTCATTAAAAGCAACTAATACTTGAATAAGACTTAGTTGATAATTAAGTAGGCTAATTTACTATAAATCACACCGCATACGTAGTCTAACAGTTGAAAAAAGAAGATTCGGAATCGCCCCATCCCTATAAGAAATCATGATGAGGAAATAACCTCGGGGGTTTCCTCCTCCTCTGACTGACTGATTAAATACAACCAGGATGGACGTAAATAGGCTACGTTTGTTTGTACGAGTGTTCTCCCGTAATGTTGGTTATAAGGGTTTTTTAACAGATTAAAAACTTCAACAGACCTGTTTTTCAATACGGACAAAGTTTTAAATAGACTAAATACTTGTATAACCGTACCAGACATTTATTAAGTGGGAAAAGCAGTGAGTCCTCGCGATCAGATTCTTAGGCGTCAGATACTGCGATCGATTCTCACAATCTACCTAACCTATGATTTTATTATACGCCTACTTTATTCATCATTTTCAGGTTAGGTTATAACATTGCAAATGCGATATTATTAATGGTTTTTTTAAAATTCGGTTATGTATACGTTGTACTTATTAAATACACACACACACACACACACACACACACACGCACACACACACACACACGCACACGCACACACACACACACACATATATATATATATATATATAAATATCGCAGTATGTTTTCTTGTGTATTAATAAAGAACAATGTCTAAATACAAATACAAGAATTATAATTGAATTTACAATTAAATATATATATAATTAAATATATATAAAATTATATATATATATAATTAAATATATATATATATATATATATATATATATATATATATATATATATATGAAAAAAAGTAAGAGAAATTACCAACATAATCACGAATAATCATGATCCAAAGAATCGTTTATACCTGATGATGTTGATACTCTTTGCCAACGAAAAGCTTTGAATTGTATAATTCAATAAAATATTCTTTTACTTGTATTTATCTTTTTTTTCATTGATACACAAGAATACATATTTCATTATATAGGCATATACAGTAAACAATTGTAAGTAATAATAATAATTAATCATTTAATTTTACAAGATTATGTTCAATATTATGTGAATTTATAAAACTCAATGTCATTTATTCAATTGTCATGAAAGTTAAAATATTTTGTTTAGGTAATAGTCCATGTACACTTAACATAGACAAAGCGTTTTTATACAGGCTTGCAGCTTCTAGCAATTTCTTGTAATTTCCAACCTCTTCACTTCTTAGAAATTTCATGAATTCACAAGAAAGGTGTGGCTGTTGTGTCCCTCAAGCGTAAAAGAACTTGTTAACTTGCAAGCCGTATGCCATAAATTACAGAGGGGAGTTTAAGCATCGCCCATTTTAGGGAACTATTATTATTATTATTTAATAATAATTTATTCAATGCAATATTGCATTCTTTTACAATATTACTGTTGTGATATTGCTTAATAATTTCATTAGCTTATATATTTTCTATAAATTCTAGGAATAATAGCGTAGGCTTAAGTATTATCAGTAAATGTCAATTATTTAGGGTAACTGATATAACGTTTCTATAAATTCTAGGAATAATAGCGTAGGCTTAAGTATTATCAGTAAATGTCAATTATTTAGGGTAACTGATATAACGTTTCTATAAATTCTAGGAATAATAGCGTAGGCTTAAGTATTATCAGTAAATGTCAATTATTTAGGGTAACTGATATAACGTTTCTATAAATTCTAGGAATAATAGCGTAGGCTTAAGTATTATCAGTAAATGTCAATTATTTAGGGTAACTGATATAACGTTTCTATAAATTCTAGGAATAATAGCGTAGGCTTAAGTATTATCAGTAAATGTCAATTATTTAGGGTAACTGATATAACGTTTCTATAAATTCTAGGAATAATAGCGTAGGCTTAAGTATTATCAGTAAATGTCAATTATTTAGGGTAACTGATATAACGTTTCTATAAATTCTAGGAATAATAGCGTAGGCTTAAGTATTATCAGTAAATGTCAATTATTTAGGGTAACTGATATAACGTTTCTATAAATTCTAGGAATAATAGCGTAGGCTTAAGTATTATCAGTAAATGTCAATTATTTAGGGTAACTGATGTAACGTTTCTATAAATTCTAGGAATCAAAGGGTAAGTAATTTCAGTAAATGTCAGTTATTTAGGGTAATTGATATAACGATCAGACGTATGATTCATATCTAAGCGTCCATATC
This sequence comes from Prosapia bicincta, assembly GCA_036971475.1. Classification (NCBI taxonomy): domain Eukaryota; kingdom Metazoa; phylum Arthropoda; class Insecta; order Hemiptera; family Cercopidae; genus Prosapia; species Prosapia bicincta. The sequence goes on along the minus strand of JBAIZL010000005.1, from coordinate 60,217,216 downwards.
CTTCGTGTAATGCCAAGAGCACTTGTTTTTAAATATTCTGACAATAATTCTGTAGTTACACTAATTACAAGACAACTACGCTCGGTCGACAGACAAAACCTGCAAAACCCCGATGACGTCACGGGGTCATAAAAAGAGCTCAATTTCCGGTTTGACAACGGAACGGATGTGAGTACCTGAACTGATTGGGTTCTCAAAGTCGCAAACCTGCTTGTCTAAGGAACACTTTCATTTGTAGCGTGAGAAACGCACGTCCGGACGGATGGAACGGACCAAAACGGGAAGGTCCGTCTCGCAAAAACAAAGGAACGTTACAACGTTGTACAAGACAAGAGAGAAGGGAAACTTGTGTTAGGTTGGAAATGGGAATTTTGTACGAGATTCTTTGACGGAACTGTTACACAGCAACTGTCGTAAGAATCCAGTTATTGGAATGAAGATGACCCAATCTGAGTGTGTATGTTGTAGTTATGTTCCGTTCACTCGTCAAGTTCATTTCGGTCATTTTATATTCCCAAAGGATGATTGGCTTCGTACATAGACGAAAAGAAACTCATTGTGTTAAAAGGACGGATATAGTGAACAGAGACATATATATATATATATATACTGAAACTGATAAGAATGGACGAAAAGAAATTTCCTAAATAATCGATTATAGAGGAACGAAAATTGTCTAAAAATTGATTTCACTGATGTAATAAAGATATTTAGAGAAATGATTTCTTACTGATTTAAGTGCGATCAGGCAGTATGACTGCAATTGCCTAGGAGGATAGGATAGGATTGTGAATATTGTTAAGGACATAAAACCTCTTGGTAGAGAATATACGTATGGTCATGAAGTTACACATACCCAGGATTGCATAAATGAGTTCTCTCTATAGGAGTTATGAAGAGGTGGCTGCCAGTTAGGCCTATACTCCCTTGTAGGAAGGCTGGATACCAATAGCTAGGATTAAAACCTCTTGGTAGAGAATATACGTATGGTCATGAAGTTACACATACCCAGGATTGCATAAATGAGTTCTCTCAATAGGAGTTATGAAGAGGTGGCTACCAGTTAGGCCTATACTCCCTTGTAGGAAGGCTGGATACCAATAGCTAGGATTAAAACCTCTTGGTAGAGATAGAGGGATGATCAAAATTTCATAAGTCCAGGATCGCATGCCTGAGTAATCCCTATAAAGATAAAAAATAGGTTTCTACCAGTTATACCCTACTTCTAGAAAGGCTGGATACCAATAGCTAGGATTAAAACCTCTTGGTAGAGATAGAGGGATGATCAAAATTTCATAAGTCCAGGATCGCATGCCTGAGTAATCCCTATAAAGATAAAAAATAGGTTTCTACCAGTTATACCCTACTTCTAGAAAGGCTGGATACCAATAGCTAGGATTAAAACCTCTTGGTAGAGATAGAGGGATGATCAAAATTTCATAAGTCCAGGATCGCATGCCTGAGTAATCCCTATAAAGATAAAAAATAGGTTTCTACCAGTTATACCCTACTTCTAGAAAGGCTGGATACCAATAGCTAGGATTAAAACCTCTTGGTAGAGATAGAGGGATGATCAAAATTTCATAAGTCCAGGATCGCATGCCTGAGTAATCCCTATAAAGATAAAAAATAGGTTTCTATCAGTTATACCCTACTTCTAGAAAGGCTGGATACCAATAGCTAGGATTAAAACCTCTTGGTAGAGATAGAGGGATGATCAAAATTTCATAAGTCCAGGATCGCATGCCTGAGTAATCCCTATAAAGATAAAAAATAGGTTTCTACCAGTTATACCCTACTTCTAGAAAGGCTGGATACCAATAGCTAGGATTAAAACCTCTTGGTAGAGATAGAGGGATGATCAAAATTTCATAAGTCCAGGATCGCATGCCTGAGTAATCCCTATAAAGATAAAAATAGGTTTCTACCAGTTATACCCTACTTCTAGAAAGGCTGGATACCAATAGCTAGGATTAAAACCTTTTGGCAGAGATAGAGGAATAATCAAAATTTCTAATGCCCAGCATAACTGAGTACCCTCTATAAGGGTAAAAAATAGATTCATACCAGTAATACCCTCCTTCTAGAAAGGCTGGATTCAAATAGCTAGGATTAAAACCTTTTGTTAGAAGACACAGGGATGATCAAAAATTCATATGTCCAGAAATTCATAACTGAGTACCCTCTATAAGGGTAAAAAATAGATTCATACCAGTAATACCCTCCTTCTAGAAAGGCTGGATTCAAATAGCTAGGATTAAAACCTTTTGTTAGAAGACACAGGGATGATCAAAAATTCATATGTCCAGAAATTCATAACTGAGTACCCTCTATAAGGGTAAAAGATAAATTCCTACCAGTAATACCCTCCTTGTACGATGACTGGGTACAAATAGCTAGGATTAAAACCTTTTGTTAGAAGACACAGGGATGATCAAAAATTCATATGTCCAGAAATTCATAACTGAGTACCCTCTATAAGGGTAAAAGATAAATTCCTACCAGTAATACCCTCCTTGTACGATGACTGGGTACAAATAGCTAGGATTAAAACCTTTTGTTAGAAGACACAGGGATGATCAAAAATTCATATGTCCAGAAATTCATAACTGAGTACCCTCTATAAGGGTAAAAGATAAATTCCTACCACTAATACCCTCCTTGTACGATGACTGGGTACAAATAGCTAGGATTAAAACCTTTTGTTAGAAGACACAGGGATGATCAAAAATTCATATGTCCAGAAATTCATAACTGAGTACCCTCTATAAGGGTAAAAGATAAATTCCTACCAGTAATACCCTCCTTGTACGATGACTGGGTACAAATAGCTAGGATTAAAACCTTTTGTTAGAAGACACAGGGATGATCAAAAATTCATATGTCCAGAAATTCATAACTGAGTACCCTCTATAAGGGTAAAAGATAAATTCCTACCAGTAATACCCTCCTTGTACGATGACTGGGTACAAATAGCTAGGATTAAAACCTTTTGTTAGAAGACACAGGGATGATCAAAAATTCATATGTCCAGAAATTCATAACTGAGTACCCTCTATAAGGGTAAAAGATAAATTCCTACCAGTAATACCCTCCTTGTACGATGACTGGGTACAAATAGCTAGGATTAAAACCTTTTGTTAGAAGACACAGGGATGATCAAAAATTCATATGTCCAGAAATTCATAACTGAGTACCCTCTATAAGGGTAAAAGATAAATTCCTACCAGTAATACCCTCCTTGTACGATGACTGGGTACAAATAGCTAGGATTAAAACCTTTTGTTAGAAGACACAGGGATGATCAAAAATTCATATGTCCAGAAATTCATAACTGAGTACCCTCTATAAGGGTAAAAGATAAATTCCTACCAGTAATACCCTCCTTGTACGATGACTGGGTACAAATAGCTAGGATTAAAACCTTTTGTTAGAAGACACAGGGATGATCAAAAATTCATATGTCCAGAAATTCATAACTGAGTACCCTCTATAAGGGTAAAAGATAAATTCCTACCAGTAATACCCTCCTTGTACGATGACTGGGTACAAATAGCTAGGATTAAAACCTTTTGTTAGAAGACATTACTAAGTACCCTCTATAAGGGTAAAACATAGGTTTCTACCAGTAATGCCCTCCTAGAAGGCACCAATAGAACCTCTAGTTTTCAAATTAATTATCAAGCTAAAAATTATCCTAATTAGTTTGCATTTCTTTTTATAATTATTATGACGTCACTCTCGCCTACAATTGTTCCCATCCTGATTTCATACAGATTTATTACAAGACAGTTTTGTTGTCCTGTATTTTATTATCTGTACTATAAAGTTAATTTTGACTATATTTTTTTGTTGCTTTGGCGATGTTACATCTTATTTCGTCATCGGTACATTTATATACCTAACTTATTACATCAGTATTTACAAAATGTTAGAGCGTAAGCCCTGACATATGAGGAATATTTTATTTCACAGTTTGTTTAATAAACATAATTTTTCTTATTGGACTTTTTGATCGCACCGAGCGATCTTCTTCGTCTGGGTGTTTGATTGCTTGAGGGACTAAGAAAGTTATGTCCAAGTGGGCATTTCATAAATTTACTTTAATTTATAAGTTCGAAAAGTCTTTATTTTGAGTTTTTATTTTGTTATTTATTTTCAAGGCTAAAAGATTCTCTGATGTATAACATCTTGAAGTTAATGTTTGCTTCAGATAATCGTGTTTTACTATAAACAAGTAATGTCTAAGTTAATATTGCTACACCATTGCACGGCCCCTCTCATGTTGGCTGCATCGCTAATTGCCTGAAAAGAATGCAGTTAACCCGCTGAGCACACACTTGGACTAAAAGAATACGTCTACAGTTACGTGTTCAAAGTAAAGTGGGGGTGTCTTGGAAGGGTGCGCCAGTGCGGAACTGCTGACCCCTCTAACCCTCACGCGGTTAGCCTCAGTCTGGATCCTAGAAGCAAACCTTTATTAAATCGAAACTGTATATTTCTCTATGGAATTTTTTTAAAACTATTAACTTTAATTAAAATCTTGTATCAGCCCTTTTTAAATAGATTTTTAAGGAATTTCCGTTACAAATACAATGTGAGGATTCACAAATAAAATAAATCAAGGGATGTTTGTTGTGAGTATGTTTTATAGTACGTAGTGGGGGCGAAACAGTACCAGAAATATAAAAACTACCTGTAACTTTGTAATAAAAAATATGACTCGGAAGTACTGATGATATAAAAATAAGTATACCGAAGAGATTAATGAAAAGATGAAAGTATAAGAAACGATAACTGATACTGTTAAAAAGAAACCGTGCAGAATAAAAGTAAAAGGAAAGTTGTTTTGTATTTTCAAGGCGATCAGTTATAGGAATAAAAAGGATAGGAAAAAATTTTGATATAGGTAGGATTAAAGCTTTGTTATAAAATCCTGATAAGGATTTACGAATCGACGTAAAATGCAAAACAATTGTGCACGGATTTGTATTACTTCTAGTTCCAGCCTAGTTGGCATTTGAGTGGTCAATAGAAAAACTACTAGCCTTGTCAAAAACATTGGCCTTATTTAACGACAGCAGTGCGTATAAAGCTCCTCTGCTGTATTACAATAAAGCACACACGAATCCAATATTGTATAACCCACAACAAATTATATTCTGTAGAACCTTTTCATGATCTCAATAAAGAACAAATTTAGGTTAGGGTATCGGCCCCTCACGAGGGATGATTCTCCTTACAGTAACCCTACCTTATCATTACCCCTAACCTGAGTATCCGTTGAAGGCGTAAATGTCGTGTTAACCTTACGTTCTTTTTTGACTTTTCTGAAACAACTTTAAAACTATTTAAGCTAGGTTTTTTTACTCGCCTCTTTCCGAAGTAAGTCTGCAAAAATATTGCTTACCTGAAACAAACAAAATGAAAATTAAAAAGAACATACATATAAAATCGGATTATTTGGCAAATAAAATACTTTAAAAAAACAAAATTATGAAAGTGAAGAAGAAAGAGAAATTGTAGAACATTATAACAACAGCAAGACTAAGAAGTGGGATTAGAATTTGAAATATGAAAGTGTCAGGTTAACCTGTGTGTGCCAGGCAGGAAAGAAAAATGAGAGAGTTTAATAGTCGCAGAAATAAGAAATTATTCGATGCCGTAGAAGTAATTTAACAAAAGCCGCAAATATAGGTGAAATTTTACAAGCTGGCACATAGATCTTAGATAGGAATTGTGTATTCGTCCTCTAGAAAACCTAAAGCATTGCTGTCATCCCTCATTGGGGTCATAAATCTCGGCCTAACCGTCCCAACCCTTAGGCAATCCTAATAGCATGCTTCTGCGAACGCCATATTTTCATTTGTTGTTATTTTTACTATACATTATAGCAACAAAATAATGAGTTAACCGTATGAGTCAGCGGAAGTCCAAAGGTCGATGTTTTTGAAAATGACCTGCAAACACCGTCCTCTCCCTCGTCCTCTAGCCTTAAATGCCAGATTGTAAAATTTTACCTATAGCTTACGAAGAGGTACCACTAAAATATTACAAAATACCGAATGTAGTTTAGCCGATAAAACTCTACAAATAGCGTACGAAGAGTATCATTAAAACTTCCCAAATACAACAAGAAGAGTTATCAATAAAACTTCACTACTACCATAAGAAATAACATTATTTTAGTACATAATTTCAACAACAAATAACATCACTAAAACTTTCCAATAGAAAAGAAATCATTACTGAATAAAAGCAAAACACTTTTGAACTGTATCAACCTGTAAGCTACGCACTCAACGTTAGACACAACTAATAGCCCATTAGTCTAGTATCTAACAAAGGTGAGGTTAGCAATATATCGATATATCTTGAAAGAATGCCCGTCCGTCACCGAGGGGTGTCTGGCACAATAGGAGGTCCTCACAGACACACCTTTGGGCGTATTGAATCCTTCACAAAAATGTCTCAAGTATCAATAACAAAACTAACTATTGATAATAGATTATTTTGCTTACTCTAGACTCACTGTTTATGGAATACGAAAGTTGAGTGGTTCGCAGGAGGCTATCCTGAGCTACAGACTCAAACTCTAGGGAACGTCTATTTTTCCTCGGTTAGGGATAGCTACTTTCAAAAAGTCTTCCCATAGCTAAAATCTTAGAGATAATTACGGGATCGTTAGCAGATGCAAAGTGTTGAGTTCGAGTTTTAGTTATAGGTTCCTCTGGGAAATTTTAGTAGTTTGTTTTACTGAAACTTCAAATTTTAAAAACAATATTGCATTTATATTCTCCCTTTTAAAAAAGTACAGTAGTGTGTGTGTGTGTGTGTGTGTGTGTACTCGCGTGCAGCTTATGTGATCAACTAAATTATCTTAAAACTTTTGAACGCAATAGTTAAATTAAAATTAAAATTAAAATGGTATTTTGAAGACGACAGGCTTAACAGGTGCGTTGTCATTTAGTCTTCACGCTGTAGTTATTCCGGTTGCATCCAACAGTAAAATACTGAAGAAAGATCACCAAGAAATATAACAACTTTGTAAATCCGATTTCG